>OX463755.1:60204988-61404988 GCA_949824845.1 Rhingia rostrata | reverse complement strand
TCCATTTAAGCGAAATCTTGAAGGATTCTTCATCGCAAAAAGAAAGCTCGACAGGTTCCACTTGTTAGCGCTTTAATTTTATTTCAATTTAATTTTTTTTTTTTTTTATTTGTTTCGCAATAAATAATTGAAACACATGACTGAAAAAATTGCTCATTTCATTTGTATAATAATAAGCCAGTGGCCTCCACTAATTTCTTGTCCCAAATGAGACCCCCAGACCTCTAAATCCGATCCTGATAAAGTGCATTTGTGGAATATATGTTTTGGCGAAATGAACCATCCATGAGACCAAAAAAAAGGTCGTATGACTGGCTAGTTTTTTTACCAAGACTCATGGTAGCAGCATTACGATGTTATGCTCGAGATTGTTTAACTTAATCCAGGAAAATCGATTCACCATAGATTTCAACAAGCCAACACTTTGCGCACCAGCCAGATAAGAATTTTACACAAAACATTTCTGCAATTCAGGCAGTTTCGTTGTCACTTCTAAGTTTAGGCCATACAGCAGCTCGAATTTGGCCAAAAAATCTTTTTTTTTTTCAAAAGAGTTGTGTTTTCATGACGGCGGATATGACAACAAACTGGTTACCGCATCTCAGATCCGAAACTCCACTACCACGTTATTTCGGTCAGCACTACAGAGCCATGATTGTCGTTTTTTTTTTGTGAGTTGAAAATGAAAAAAACGATCACACACAATTGATATTAGAAAATAGAAATGAACTACTGCAAAGCAAGCAGGCATGGATAAAATCGTATTTCATATTTCATGTTTTCAAAACAAAGCATAAGGAATTAGAAAAAGAATATATAAACACTTTATTCAAAGAATCACTTGAAAATATTTCCGAAAATTTTTACAATACTAAATTTAAGCGTTTCTTTATTTTATCTTAACTTTGATTTCACAATTGTAACGGATACTCTTAAATTTATCCATGTCGGTGCCCAAATCCACCACCAAAACCACCTCCAAAGCCACCTCCGAAACCACCTCCAAAACCAAAGCCTCCACCTTGACCATATCCACCTCCGCGACCAAATCCACCTCCGCGACCAAATCCTCCTCCACGGCCAAATCCTCCTCCGCGGCCAAATCCTCCTCCACGGCCAAATCCTCCTCCGTGCCCAAAGGGTCTGCGTGCTACAACAGCCAGTGGAATCGAATACAATGGACGAGGTTGTGCTACAACTATTATTGGTTTATATCCACCACCGTGTCCAAAACCGAAAACAGGACTTCCACTGCAGAAGACGCAATGCGAGAGCACTAATAGCGCCAATATAGCCGACTTGAAATAAATTTTCATTGCAGTTGTAAACTTCTAATGACATGCAACGATTACTGCTCGATAGTATTTATAAGACGGTAAGATGAGATCCGCGATTGGAGTGTCTATCAAATTATCACCTTAATGCGAAATCATTATATCCGATGGGGGATGTACCCCTGCCAGATTGCTAGACTACGACGATCATTATTGATTGAGGAAGACATTCACCAATGAAGTAAGTAGATACGTATATCAGTAAGAATGTACAACACCGCTCCGTACGCGTAAAGCTAGACTTTCACTTAGGTGCCTCCGGATTATTAATTTTTAATTATATTTGGGATATCAAATACACGATTAGTGATACGATTAGGTATCGGCCCACCTGTTTCTAAATACATGACATTAACATGACTTGGATCAGTAAATAAACTAAAGGTATGTACTATCGTCATGTAATTTCCCAGATGATTTATAAGATCACTTAGTGTTTTGCTATATATGTAAGAGTCTAATTGTCGCTCAAGTGGTTTTTCGTGAATGGGAAAGTTTACATTAAACCATTAACATTTTTTTAGCTGCATTGGAGAAGTGCAACTGTAAGTAGTAAGTATGTTCTTACGTACTTAAGTTGTCTAAGTGATTAAATTGCAACGCTCAGGCGAGACTAACTTCAACCTGTAGTACAAATTAAGCATTCCGGGTGGAAATACCTGGATAGTTCTAAAACAAGCAAATTAACTTTCCTTGATCTTAGTAATAGAGATGTTGAAAATGTTTACACTACATGTACCTATGGCCTTCAATATCTCATATCATCTGCTGCAATACTTGACGGCTCAATTATCCTGATATTCAAAATTCATTCTTGGATGCCTGAAATGTTCCAGGATGAACAATATGAGACCCAAAAGTATCTCATCACCGACAACGACAGTGACAACAATCTAGTTACATAATTTTGAAATACTTTCCGCATGTGGGTTGCGATGGTCGGGTATTGTAAAACGATTGCGAACACTAAGCGAAGTTAACTTGTACAAGTCCCGGTGGTTGTAACTTTGATTATCAATTGTGCGTCTCATCAAACCAGATTTGACTTCCTAAAGACTATAAAAATCTTGGTCATAATGATTGCCGTGGAATATCCAGCCTGCTGATGAATAAACCGAAAGCTTCGGAAAGACTTGATTCTATTGCTGACGACCATGATAAACGAACAAAAGACAACGACCTGGAGAGTAAGGATATTCAACAGAAATTGTGCAGACGAACAAGTACCGGAACCTACTACAAAGCAGTCATTACTGTCATCCAGGGAATACCATGAGATGGACCGGGCAAAGGGAGGATGATGTCGCATCTACTACGGTACGTGTTGTGAGAAGAAATCAGCGATGACATTAGCGAAGGCATTGTAACAATCCACTTTAAAGCGGATTGTTGTTACAATTTCGCTAACATAAGCCTTATATGAGCTCACGCTCCGAAGGCGGAATAAGATGACATTGCAAATTATTGTTTCAACGAGCTCACGAAAGAAAAAATTAAGAGAGGACGAAGTACGGTGTTTAATTCATGCTAGGAAATTATAACGCAAATGTAAGAGGCTAATAATTGACTTCTCTGCAAAACGAAATTACACTATAGCCAGTACACGAATTCCTCATCTTGTTTTCATTAGGGGACATGGCGGCTTCTGGCAAATTAAATTGATCACATTATGATAGGCAAGAGACACGCATCCAGTATTTTATATGTAGAAATATTCCGAGGAGCAAATATCGATTCGAAACACTACGATGCTGCGAAAAAAATTGACGTCAAAGACTATAATGGCGAGAGACCGACATTTCTTTTGCAGAACTTAACATCTCGATCAACGCCATACCAGCAGCATCTTATGTCAGAGATCAGTGATTTCAACAAGACATAAGATTAGCACCAATTGATATGGGTTTTTCGCATCAAAGCATTTGTCTGCCAATTTAGCCACTTCCTGCTTGTTATCGTGGCGATGACATCTCATTTGGTGAGACATATGATGTCAATAGCAGCATAAGGAAGTTGTTGCTCTGTAAGAAGTTGTCTCGGGGAATTTGCACAAACCAGTCAAGAATGATGTATGATAATGTGTCACCATGTTTAAATCATTTTTGGTGAAGTACGCTTCTCTGAGGTCGTTGCCGACCTTGTAAGAATTAGCTTTCGTCGTCCTACACATACGAGGAGTTTGAGCGGTATACGATTTGGTAGTCTTGACTTGCTTCCAGCATCTGCCGAAATGCGAAACTTTTACGAGTGATGTACTTTCCTGGCTGCGAGCATTTGTCAGCATTATTCGTCAAGCCAGAGGTTTCTTGCTCTTCATCTTGAAAACGCAGCTCATCAGTTGCAGTAGAACTTGTTGGAAATGGTATCAATCGAGAGATGAAGGAATGTGCGTTGTGCAAATGTCTATCTTTTGAGTTTGCAGTCTTTCGCCGTTGTATGTTCTGTCGAATTGCCTTTGAGTTATAATTTCTAAGATAAGTAGAACAGTCGTTCTTTAACCACGCGCACATGCTAGTCATGCATCTGACTCTCTTAATAATGAGATGAGATAAAAGATTCTAAAAGCTTCTTTTTAGGCATTACCTCAATCTTTATAATGTTGTACTTGCGGCAGAAAGTAGCAGCTGGAGGACCTGCAATTAACTTGATCCAGATAATGTGCATTTTAAGTGAGCCAAGGCTGGAGCCAGTTTATCCAATTGTCTCAAATCATGCCTGCGTAATGGAGAATCTCAATTGAGACTAGCTTAACCCCCAGCCTTCTATTTTTTGGTAGGCATGAAGTGCGCACGACCAATAAATTCAGGCCCCTAGCCATATGACAAAAGGCATTGACGGGATATTTTTCTAGAAAAGAATAAAACCTGCAGCAACACCCCCTTACCACAGCTGATTGCTGTTTTGATAAGGTACAAGAGCACTGAAGCAATGAGGACATATTTAGACATATTTCCTCTTAGTACTTATGACAAATATTAAATCTAAACTTAGCACATTGTGTTGAAATATATGACAGCACTCGCAAAAGTAGAAAGAACAACACGCGAGGGTCTTAGGGGTTTGAATATACCCGAGGTAAGCAATCTCTGTCAAAGATAGCGACTAAAACCCACTCCCCGTATACCGAGTTAAAAGTGGGTACAAAAAAATGAAAATGCAATGAATAAAACAATAAAATATAATACCCCGGGTAGAATTCTAGTTTCATTGGAAAATCTATCCTCTTCGGAGGTCGGCTCTACGGATTTTGGGGAGAGCCAATTATTGCAATTTTGTAACCCTTTCGGAATAAATTCAAGGGTAACGATCTGGACCTCAAAAAAATATAAGCGTCTCTAGGAGCTCAACAACGCCAGAAATGTCGGCTCACGAAAAACGAGACTCAGTGAAAATTGAAAGCCTTGAGGACGAAAACGACGTTCTTCGAATTTGGCTAAACAAAGTCGAAATGCTCTGAGAAGAACTTCGGAAAGAAATTCTCCACACTAAGGATGAAAACATGACCCTAAAGAGTTCATTCAAAATAAATAATGAACCAAAACTGAGTGCAAACTACCCCGTTATTTCAGAATACCATGCGAACTAAGAAGACATCAGTCGCGATAACGACTGGATTCTAAAGAAAAGACCGATGAAAAAAAGATCAGCTGTATCATCACCTAAATTAATAAACCACGATAAACAGAATATGAATACAGCGAAACAGCTAAAACAACGGCCTCCTCCGCCAATTAATGTGATCAGTATTGACGAATAGTTACCATTCTGCCCTTGCGAGGTATCCGTCGGAGCGGAAAAATTTCCATAAAGCATACTCCGTCGGAGGTTCATATTCCATTCGAGGTATACGTCATCTCAGAAAAATCACTTCACTACAATTCGTAAATAAATTTCGCGAAGAATTTGTGTCGGAGGATATCGGAAAAAAAATTCCACTTAGCTGTCTAAAAATGCACGAAAAATTCACCTCAACGCAATTCGCCAGGGTGCATTACAAAATGTCGGAGAATTATTCCGAACAGCTTTTCGGAAGAGTACCTCGAAGCGAAAATCCTCCTAATCGTACAAAATCGGAGAATTTTCCGCTCCGACGAATACCTCGCTAGGCCCGATTACCGGGCTACCAAGTAACTTCAATTAAAAAAAATGCATGAAAAGTCTGCGTAAAAGACCCAGAAAGTTAGCGTCTATTATCTCGCAAACTAAATACAGATGAAATAGAATGGCATTCATTTGAGAATAAATCTGGAAGGCCTTTATGCATTGTAGCCAGAGGGTTACATGCGTCGTGCTTAAAGAATGGCATAGTAAGCGATATGAAAAACAGACAATATAAAGTTTAAGATGCCGTTAACATTGTCAAACTATACAAACAACAAAAAGAGGATAAAGTAAATATAAAAAAACAGAATGATTAAAAAAAAATATATGAAATCAAAACAATTCCTAATATTGTTGTAAGAATCGAACTCATGTAAGGATTCAAAGTTAGTTCCCCAGTGCAAGCGAAGACAAGGATATAATCAAAGGCAAACGTATTGTCAGAAAGAGCCGCGGTGTGTAAAATGTGCCGAAAATCATCTGACGGTAGATTGCAGGTCAGATAAGAAAACTCCTGCTATTTGCATGAATTGTAAAGGCGATCATCCCACAAGTTACCGCGGCTGCGAAGTAGCTAAAGAGTTGCAAAAAAGACGGTCGTAAGTTGCTAATAAAATTTTAGAGAAATTAAATTTAACTAAGCAAAAGCATATAATTTAGCCGAAATTTATTTCAAAGCCAAAGCAGGCAACAATCGAAAAACAAAAAATTAAACAAATAACTCCTCCATCAGAAATACGATCGGATCAGATCGGAAGATATCGACGTCTGTTTAATATCGGCCAAGATTTTTTCTCTTAAAGATTAAAGTTATCTTGATTATCATGCTCTACATCCATCAAAAAAGGCTAGAGGTAGAGCATCACTTTATATAAAAGAGTGCATTGATCATTCGATTGATTTTAAATTGAATGTCGAAACAATCCAAGTTTGCTCTATACAATTCAAAAGCAGACAATTCTTTCTGAAGATATCTTCTATTTATGATGCAAGGTTGAGAAATTTGACTTTGAAAACTTGCTTAATTGCCTAGGACAGTTTTTTTTCATCGGAGGGGATTTTAATGGGATCTAGATGCATATCACAGAGAGGTAGGATGCTTTACGATGTGGGCAGAAAGTACAATACCGAATTTAATTGTACGGGAAAACCAACTTACTGCCTTACTGATGTTACTAAAACATCGGATTTAATAGACTTTTTTATTGTAAAACGCCTGCCATCCAATCGTATCAAAGTTGAAGAATGCCTTGATCTTTTCTCTGAACATTCTCCGGTCATTCTAACAACGAGCAAGTCACTCATTAGAAATGAAAACCCACCCAGACTAACAAACGCGAAAATGAACTGGGAAGGCTTCAAAGCCGATATGAAAATAATATTCGACTGGGTGTATCGCTTAGATCTCCATTGGAACTTGAAGTCACGGTTGACTCCTTTATCGATACCGATCAAAAATCGGCATGGAATAATACTCCTCAACAAAGCGAAAATGTGAGCCATAGCCATATCAAGTACCCACGGGAAATAAAGATTTGGTTAGACAAAAAAGAAAATCTCGTAAAAGATGACAACAAACGTGCTCCCCAAAATAAGACGTAATTTAATCTGTTGAGTAACTTGCTTTCAAATTCGACAAACAATTTTATAAACTTTACGAACAGTAGAAACTTATCTATGAAGCCTAACTGTTAAAAAAAAATCAAATTATTCACTTTGAAAAGCAATTAGAGTCATAAAACGTCCAAAAAACACTGTGCCGCCAATTAGGGTAACTCAAGAAACTTGGGCAATAATCGATAAGGAAAAAGCTGACGTTTTTGGCGTCATGTAGAAAGATATGCAATTAATTTCGAGCTTAAACGGGAAATACATAAACTAAAGCCTAAAAGGGTTGGGAAAGCATTAACTAAACTTATCTACATTGTAAATGCGGCAATTAGATTAGAGTGCATACCAAGAGAGTGGAAAGTCGCGTAAGTGATTATGGTTCTCAAACCAGCAAAATAACCGAATGAAATAAAGATCCGAATAATAAATAAATTCGATTCCCTCCTCGCATGTTGATCGGACAAATCAGTAGTAGCAATTGTCCAAGAAAAGCTTATCTCAAATTCGCCGTTCGGAGCCGGCATAAAACGTAAGGTCCCGCCATCGTGCAAGAAGTACACACGCACACATGAATGGTAGTGAGAAAGCTCGGCCCTGGGTAATAACGAGCTGATTGCGTCAGCCATTTTTTTTTTTATTGAAAATAAAATCTTACAGACCTATTTCACTTCTTCCAATAATTTTAAAATTTGTTGACAGGATATAATTCGGTCGCTCACACCCCATTATTGATCAGAAATGCCTTTTACCTGACCATCAATTTGGGTTTATAAGTAACCATTCGCTGAGGACCCAGTACATCGCATTACTGATGTAATTGAGAAAGCTTTCGAAGAAAAGAAAATTTGCTCAGCCGTATTTCTTGACGTGTCGCAAGCTTTTGACAAGGTTTGACATAGATGCCTTCAATACAAATTAAGACAAGTTCTGCCTGAAAAATTATATAAAATCCTCGTCTCGCATCTTGATCATAGATCATAGGAAACAAATATCAAATCACAAAACACTCTAAACGAGATGAATGAATGAAGAAAATCCTGGCAAGAGGAAATCATATACATATACATATACATATACATATACATTTTTCGTAAAAACAGACAAACGAAATGCCTGTATTTCTAAATACGGTTCAAGTCCCTTTTGCAAATAAAGTGAAAAATCTCGGAATGACACTCATTGAAAAATTAAAATTGAAGTCGCATGTAAAAAAAGAAATGCGAAGAACTCAAAAATGAATACAGAGAACTGTACTGGTTACTCGGAAAATATTCAAAGCTTAACCTTGATAACAAGCAGCTAATATACAAGCAAATGCTAAAGCCGATTTGGACATATGGTATACAACTATGGGGTTGTACCAGTAAAACGAATCTAAACATTCTACGAATGTTTGAAAACAAAATGTTAAGATCATTTGTCAATGCGCCATGGTATTTAAGGAATGAATATCTACGCAGAGATCTGAGTATTCCCGCGGTTAAAAATGAAACGTACAATTTTGTAAGCAAACATAAAAAAAGTTTATTGGGATACGTTAACACAAAGGTCCTCCAAATTCTTGACGAAAAAAATGTATTGTGCGTCTTCAAAGATGTAAGCCCTTGGATTTGGCCCGATAATAACAAATCGCGCTATAAATTGCGGAAAAAAGGGAACTCTCAAAGGAAAGTTACCTTTTAAACATTAATGACTCGTGATAAAAAAAATTGCTATATAAGTCGCATACTTAGTTGCAATACAAATACAAAAAGGAAGGTGGTTTTAATGAGTAACTACTAAATAGTAACTTTGGGCACGTGCTCATCCAGCCAGCCATTCCACCAGCCCACGGAAAAAAAACACGCGATCAGACTTACAGAAGCTTTCTAGATAGTTCTTACTCCAATGGTTTACAAATAAATGATACAGGAGCGAAAGGTCTAGAGCAGCACATAGAAGCAAGTCTCCCGATAAATAAAATCCTATGGCAATAAAACAACACTAAGATTAACGATTTTTTAGAATGGAATGTCCACCCCTTATTGTAATGTGGTGACCGGCTATCGAGCGATAAAAAATGTAAATCGGTGTAAGACCTGATCTATGATCTAATCGGATCGCATGGAGCTAAAGGTTCTTTGCAAACAAATCAATCATATTTACTTGTAAAGTACAATCACTTTGTCTATAGTAAAAAATGATAACTTGAGCATGATTAACAAAAGAAAAACTCACCTGAATTCACTTTCCGAGCAGTTTCTCATCTCACAATTCAACTCATCGCTGCCATCGCCACAATCGTTCTCATAATCACAGCGCCATCTTCCGGGTATGCATTTGGAGTTATTGCATCTGTAAAACAAAAGTCAGTATTGCATGAAATTGCTTACCGATGTTTTGACACGGCGGTACTCACTTAAAGTATGTTGGGTCACAGGTTTCCTTTGACGAGTGACACGTTGGTGGTTCGTCTTCTCCGTTGGTACAATCCTCCTCACCATCGCACCGCCACGTCATTGGTATGCACCGACCTGAGGCACAACTGCAATAATAATTAAGTCTTACTATTGAATATGGATTAGTTGTTACGGCATAATCGTATGTAAGTAATGAAATTGTTAGCAAATGTCCAACCATTCCAAATCACTATTCGCTATGCCGTAACGGTCACACAAACTACTCACGCAAAATCACTAGGTGCACATGAAATCCTATCGCAGTTCGCCTCGTCCGACTTATCGGGGCAATCTATGTCCCCGTCGCATACCCAAACATACGGCATACACCTATTGTTGCCGCACTGGAATTGGTCTTTTTTACAAACCAACGGCGTGCACCCAGCCTCATCTTCTCCCCCCGGACAATCTCTTACTCCATCGCATTTCTTCACATGATCAATGCAAAAAGCTGAACTATTTCCATAGCGCTCGCACTTTATATGATTTTCGAAGCAAGTGAACTTCTCGCAATTCTGCTCATCCGAATTGTCACCGCACTGATTCTGACCATCGCAAATGTTCGACGGGTGGATGCACTTATTGTTCGAGCATTGATATTGGCCGGGTTCACAGTGGAAGACCGGACATGTTTCGGGCTCATCGCTTCCATCGCCGCAATCGTCTTGTGTGTCGCATTTCCAGTAAAACGGAATACACTTGTATGTATTTACACATTGGAAATGGGCTGCGGTGCAGTTGGCTTTGCACGATCGGCCGTCTTCACCTAGAACGAAATTATTCGGACACGCACACTTGTAAAATGGAGCATCAGGCGATAGAAGGCAGAGTGTCGAACAACCGGCGGTTTCACATGGGTTTCCTGATTTCGGTGCCATTTGTCTGTATGGATGCCAAATTCGCAGATCCATTGGACGGTGAATTGTTGTGATCAGAGTCGAGCAGTTCTTTCCGTCGTACTTGTTGCAGTATTCGATGGATTTCGTCTCCCAATCGGACCAATAGATGCGGTCTTCCCAAACAGCTATTGCGAATATATGGTGCAAGTTAAGCGAAGGATTTATATTCCTACCGAGAAGTAGTCTTTGGTTTTTGCCCTCCAAATCGCTAACAGCGATAAAATCTTCTCTAGCATCGCCCCAAAAGAGTTCATTTGTTTCAAAACTTATAGTGAGGGCGTTTGGCCATCCTAAGTTGTCGTGAATGATCACCCGACTGTTAGACCCATCCATGCCAGCTTTTCCAATATGCGGACTGTCACCCCAGTCCGACCAGAATATGTGTCGATTAAACGGATCCAGTGCGATTGCGCGCGGTTCGCTAAGGTTTTTGTTGATTAGAACTCTACGGTATTTTCCATCCAGTTGGGACACTTCGATCGTATCTAGCCCCTTGTCGCACCAATAAAGGTTCTTTCCTACCCAGTCGACAGCCAGTCCGTCGGGATTTTTCAACATTGCTTGATGAAGTGTTGTTGTTTTGTTTTCCGCCGGGCAATACCGCTTAATCATGCCAACAGTGGATGTCACATCCGACCAGAAAAGACATTGTGAGTCCCAATCAAAGTCTAACGCTACTGCATTCGACAACTGATGTATCAGAATGGAAACATTGCCCCTCATATCGACCTGCCGTATGTAGTATCTATTAGAAAATATAAGTTTCATCGTCTCATTACTGGTTGCCTTGCAAGTGTGATGATCTTTCAACTCGTAGCCTTTGCTACATAGGCACTTGTATGAACCGTACGTGTTGACACAGATCTGACTGCATGGACGTTGATCTGTACACTCGTCCACGTCGTCGCACAGCCGATGATTAAGTGGATGCACTTTGTAGCCTGGCTTACATTTGCATTCATATCCAATTGGCAAATCAATGCACTCGTGCTCACAAATATCCGGAATCTTGCATTCGTTGACCCCACAACGTTCTTCGTCACTAAAGTCCATACAGTCATTAGCTCCGTCACACAGTAAACTGGCGTTGACGCAAGCTCCATTTTTACATCTGAACTTCGACGGACCATTGCACAGTCGGCTTGAGTTGGCACAAAGTACAGCATCTTCGTCGGACATGTCTTCGCAGTCTGGCTTCGAGTCGCAAGTCGCATTGCGTGGAATACATGCCAAGTTGGACGCACAGGAGAATTCATCTATCGAGCAGAGAGACGTACCCCAGGTGTTATGCGGGCAGTTTTCATATTCATCCTCACCCCCTGGACAATCGTGATCTCCATCGCAAACGAACTGCCTCTCGAGACATTGGCCGTTCGAGCATAAAAATAATGGTGGGGGACATGCGTTAATCTGAGTGACCGAAGTAAGCCCACAGTGTTCACCCTCGTCTTCTGCACCAGGCTCTGGGCAATCTGTCTCTCCGTCGCACACCCACTTCTGGGAAATACATCTGCCAGATGAAGCACACCGGAACATACTTGCTGGACACTCACGATGTGAGCACTGCGGGCCCTCATCTGAACCATCAGAACAATCCGTCTTGTTGTCACATTGCCAACTGCTCGGAATGCAACCGTCGTCGCAGTGGAACTGATTTAATTTACATTGCACCGGACAGTTCAGTTCGTCAGAGCTGGGTGTTCCATCGTTACAATCATTCTCACCATCACACCGCCATTTCTGATTAATACAGTGTCCATTGGCACATTGAAATTGCCGTGATCCGCAGCCCAACCTAGTGACGTTTGCACAACCTTCTTCGTCGCTTCCGTCCGGACAGTCTCGGTCACCATCACAGCGCCATTGCGGCATATAGCATGCAGTCGAATCTGCGCAGTGGGTAAAATTCACATCGCCCTGCATGCACTCATGCGGCGGACAGTGTTTCTCATCGCTGAAATCCTTGCAATCTCGTAAGCCATCACAGCGATATGCCATGGCTATGCATTCGCCACTGTCGCAGTGGAAGTGGTCCTTCTCGCACTTGCACAGGACTTCGGATTCATCTGAACCGTCGCCACAATGTTGCTCGCCATCACAAGTCTGATTCTGTGGAATGCAGCGATGGTTTTGGCACATAAAGAAATCCCTTGGACACTCACGAATAATGCAGTAACTGCGCACTTCATCTGATCCATCCAAGCAATGTTGAATATTATCACACGTCATCTCGAAGGGAATGCATTCGCCGGACTTGCATGTAAACTGTTCCTTGGCACATACACTGTTCGCCTGTTGAATACACCGCCGGCCATCCGGCGCTAGAACTCCCCTGGTACACTGGCAACTAGCGGTTCCATTTTTCCTTAAAATACACACATCTTCGCAGCCACCATTCAGCACCTTACATTGATTCGAATCACAGTTCATTGTTGTGTTTTGAACTGCGATAATACCCATCGGCCTCACTATATCTTCGCGGAGGAACACCACATCAGAGCCCGAATACTTGTTCGCCCGTACTACTGCATGCAGTACCCAATCCGTCCAAAAGAGTAAATCCCCATAAACCGTCATTGAAAATGCATGTTTCGGTGTAGAGTGAGCCAACACTACACGGTGTGATCCGTCATAGTCGGCCCGCTCTATTTTATCTAGCCTTGCATCGGCCCAATACAACTTTTGCTCCTCGAAATCCAGCGTCAGTGCATTCGGCATCAGAATCTCGGTCTTGATAATCGATTCTACGCTAAATCCTGTCACATATGCCCGCTGAACTGATGGCGTTTGCTCGTTCCAGTTGGTCCAGTAAATCATACCCAGACAAGGCTCAACTGCAATGCCACGTGGCTTATCGTGCGACATTAACTTCAGTATGGTCTTTACGAGATGTGTATTGTTGTCTGGATTATCCGTAATGTGTCCCAGGTCTATACTGCGAATCGTAGCATCGTTGTTGGAGGTCCAAAACAGATGACGATTAACATCATCAAATGTCAAACCCTCGACTCGTCCCTGTCGGCTGACCAAGACTGAATTTTTCGAGCCATTAAAGTGCACCGAATTGATCGTACTCATATGCACATCCGAATAGAATACTTTGTTGTTCCGGAAATCATAGGACAATGCAATAACATTGCGCATATACGTGGCGTTCAATATTCTTTCAATCGGACCGTTTTTGTTCATATGATCCGTCATGTGAATGCTCTCGATGGAACTGCGATGCGAAAAGAGTAAGAAATTGTCATAGGGCTCGCAGCTGAGACCGTCTGCAGACACCCGACTATGGGAGCACGCACAAATCGCGCTGGTCCCATTGAAAAGGCACAACTCCTGACAGCCACCATTGTCTTGAGCACATGGATTCGTACCCTTTTGCACGCGTTTTGAAAAGATTTTCAAGTCTTTCAGTGTGTTGCCCTCTGACTTGAAAACCTCAGTAAAATCGGAAAGATTGTGCAGCGGTGCAACCTTAATACTCCCTTTGTTATGGTTATTATCCGCCCAGTAAACAAGATTATCAATCAATCCCAGTGCAACTGGATTATTCAAACTATGATTCAGCAACTGAGTCTTCAGATTTCCATCGTAATCGACTTTCATTATAACATCGTTGCCCGACTCGCACCAATAAACTTTTGTCGCATCGATATCCAACACCAAATTGTTCACCAACTTCGTTTGGTTGACTAGAATAAAGGGTTGACTGCCGTCTAGTCCTGTTCTACCGATCACCCCTTCGCCCACGTAGAATAGGAATCCCTGACTTGGGTCAACCGCTAGAGCGGTGGGATTTTCAACATTCGACATGACTACATATCTCGAGGAACCATTCAAACGGGCCACTTCAATTATATTTCGCTTTGTATCACTCCAGTAGATATTGCCAGCTACCCAATCGATAGCAATACCTCCCAACCAATCCTGATTGCTTTGATCTGTTTGCTCAAGTTGTTCGAGAATAACTTCCCGCATTGTTCCATCGCGTTTAATCCGTGATATCACACCCTTTTCACTATCCGCCCAGTAGAGGTAATCACCCTCTGCATAGTAGTCAATATATGTGGCCAGAGTAATCCGTGATATCGATCCAAGAGCCTAGAATAAATTAATTTTTAGACATAAAGACCCAGATGCGTATGCTTACCAACCCTTTTCTCTTCCAAGCTCTGTGTGCTATTCCTTGCGTCGAAGAGTTCAATGCCTTTCAGCTCGTGATTTGAGTAGAAAATAAATTCTGGTTTACCTATGCACTTGGTCGCATCGTTGCGGTCTGTGTCGAATCCTATGGCACACTTACAAACATGCTCGTCATTCCTGATAGACAGGCACAAATGCTGACATCCGCCACGTTTTTCACCGGCACAGGAGTTTGTGCCAGTCTGTGCCCCATCGTAGAACATTTTCATTGCTTGGATGCTTTCTAATTAAAAATCGAAATTGAAAATCAAAACCCACAACAAGCACTCGTTTAAAATACTGACTAGTGTTCTTTCGTAAAATCTGGAAACTCGGACAGGTGTTCTTCTCGCAACTCATTATTATGCTTTGAATGTTCTCCGGGAAGTACAATGTGTTGTTATAGACGGTAACACTGCTAATCGTCATAACACCGCTGGCTGGGATAACATATACCGTTCCCTCTGTTCTGAGGTCGAAATATGCAATTCCAGAGCTTTGATATACAAAATACAATCGATGCGAGTCAAAGTCAACCGTTAAACTTTGAACAATTTGCTTCATGTTCACAAGTTCACGGCGATTGGATCCGTCCATGTTGCTGATTTCAATGCTCGAGCTGGTGATGTTATCCTCGCGAGATGTGTGTGCCCAATACATTTTTCCACTTCAAATTTTAACAGTTTGGGTATTAGAATTTGGTCAAATAGGACCATCAAACATGTACAAAACTTACTTGGCTGGATCGAGAGCAATGCTCTCTACGATATTCAAATTGTTGTGGATTTCAGTGAAGTACTCGCCCTTGAGGTTGCACGCAAATATTTGACATTTCTGTTTGCCGGAGGAGAAGTACATGCTTTTCGTAATCCAGTCGATTGCAAAACCCTACAAAAAATTGTCTGTAGAGTTATTTGCTTCTCATGCTGGTAATAAACTTACATAAGGCTTCTGAAGGTCAGTGTTTAGTATAGGTTCGATAAGGCCGTTCGAAAGTCCTGCGGTTTTTATTTCATTTAGCTGTACATCCGTCCAATAAATGCGGCTGTCATCGACTGTAAAATCGATCCGTTGCGGTCCAATAACCTGAAAAATTAAGAATTTTATAAAAAAAATAACAAGGAAGGCCTTTTCAAGACATAAAATTAAAAAAGCAAGCAGGATTGTCCATCGGCCGACTCCAAATATAAAGGCTTTTCCATTAGAGAAAATGGCCGCATAATTTTGTTTATTAATCAAGCACTGAACACAAGTTACACGATTGGCAACCACGTCCAAATGTTAAAATTTTATTATTGAAATGAGTGTTCATTAGTGCAACTGTTCCGTGCGATGGTCTCATTTGACGGCAAACGCTAAAAACGCAGTATTCGTCATTTACAAGAAAGAACATTTCCACAGTCCTTTAAATCGAAATACAGAATGCAGTCGGTAAATCCAAAGAATCCATGGATCTGCTGGCACCACAATTTGTTCAGTTGCATCATGGCAACAACATGTTACTCTATTGCTAAATCCGGAGAGTCTCAACAAAGTTATATATTTTAACACAGCCCAGCTTACTCTTCTCTATAAAGCTTAAGTATGGCCAGGTCTTGAATATTGTTCTCATTTTTGGGGTTAGTCTCGAGACATACACTGAACTCACTGGACTCTATAAAAATACGAATGTTGGTGCGGTGGACTACTAAGCACGGGGCCCCTGGTTAAAATATCGAAAGTTAATTTCAAGTTTGACAAACATTCAAGAGTAGCTAGGTAGGTAGGTGATGGGAAGCTTCTCAAATTGCCTTTCGGATTCTGCGTTAAACACACTCACAAATAAGGACCTTTCATGGGCCGTTAATGCCAGATATTTAATTATCTATTTTTATCAAAAGACGAGCAGTCTACACATAGACGATTCTTTCCTCACTTCAAATCTCCACAGTTTGGCTCAGCGAATACTTGGAGGGGATCTTTGTCTTTATTGCAGTTAATATAACAGCAGGTGACCCTAAGAGCTTACAGAAATCATCACTATCTACAGCTTACAGAAATCATCCCTTTCTATAGGCAAAGAGGAAGAAAGCACACCAGCTTTTCAGAAAAAAAAAGAGAATTAAATGGCGGTGACGAACAAATTCCGCTGTCAGGTAGAACCAAACATTCAATACTAGAGACCAACCACCCAACCAAAGTGAAGTGGGGATAGTAATATCTTAACTCAAGCTTAACAAGGCTGCCGGAAATGACGGCCCTACCGAAAAGCTTTATACAACCGGTAAGTAACATCCATCGACTCATAAGTCAGATGAAATTATGCCTGAAGAATGGAACGTTACAAAAAAGAGACCCTCTGAACTGATCCTATCTGCCCGAAACCGTTTACCAACAACGATCGGCCCTTATCACTGTTGTTTTATGACTCGAATGCCCACCACTGATCAAATCTTCACACTTCGGCAGATCTTGGAAAAACCCAAGAAATCCAAATCATCGATTTGAAAGCAGCATACGAAAATATTTATAGAGACGAGATGAGGGCACTCTTTGAGCGTATAGGTTTGCTTAACTTGTATGTCAAAAAACGCTAAATCAGTCGAGAATTTAGCCGTTATCCCCAAAAATGTATGGAGAACACAAAGCAGACGATTCCTGGCCTTCAACAAGAACTAGGCCTTGAGCAGACTTCAACATAACAAATTTTGCGTCGGGGCTTCGGCCGACAAGACTTAAATCACCCAGGAGCTCAAAGGCAATTTGCGCCTTTTGTTCAATGACTTGGCTTCGGGCATTTGCAACTTTGGAAAAACATCTTGAGCTACAACGCATTTTTTTAAAGAAATATTTGGCTGTTAACATGAAAAATTGCCGTATATGGCTCGACGCCAGCCCACACGAGGTTCACAAGGTTGTAATAGATCCACAAAAAGTTACTGTTCGATCCATACTTTTTCGAAAACGACGTTGATGAGCCTATCACCATCAACCGAGTAAAGAGTACAACTGATCAAATGTTCACATGTCAGCATATCCCGAAAAAAATCCATAAATCCAAATCTTTACATATTCAACGACATCAAAGTCGCATACGATATCGTTTATAGTTTTAGTAATCCGCCCGAACTCATTCGTGTGTGCAGGATGACAATGGAGAATTATGGTTGTACCGCCAACTTCACCGAAACATTCAATACCAAAATCGTCATTTAGACAAGATGACACATTCTCGATGTCATTTCACAAACATTATTCTTGAGACTTTTCCGCAAAACTCTTCAGCTAACATCAGGGCACTGTTTTCGATACCCCAATCAAATTCATAGCATTGCTGAATATCGCCGCGATTTCGAATGTAAAGAATAAAAATTGGTTCTATCAGTAAACAAGCCCAGGACGATGTATATACGACGAATCTGACAGAACGTTACAATCAATTTCTGGATAAGAAGGCAATTAAGTTATAAAACACTTAATCGAACTACTAAGGAGATTCATAATAAGACTTTGATTGTCCTATTAGTCCGACGGTCTATACAAACGAAGAATTTTATGCGTAGCGACATAGACCTAATGGTTTACCTATCAAACACATAATCAAGTGAACTTGAACTATTACACGGTCATGGATCTGCTCAGCATGTCGGTCAGGGTACAGGTTCATTTATTTAGCTAGTTAGAGAAAACTGCTATTAAAACCTCAAATTGATCTGCCAGTGATCGTGAAACTATTGATTGTAATGTTCATGAGTTAGTAGAAAATAATATGGTTTCCGTTTCCGGATTTGATTAGCTGGAATCGATGAAATCTTATCTGCAATTTAATTCCTAAACAAAACGTCCTTAAATAATTCAATTGCCTTGACCTTGATATGGCATAAACGATCATTCTGTTGAAAACAAAAGTTATCGCACATTTGGAAATAAAAAATTGAGAAGCTCGGCCCGATGATGCCGGCAGTTTATCAACATACCCTAACAGTGTAATTTTTGGGGAAGCATCGGTAACTCATACGTATCTCATTCGTTTTATTGAAAAATCGAACCGTAGCTAAAATTGATTGAAAAAACGTATATTGACTGGTTCAAAGGAGAAGACACAAGGCAAACGTTGATTGCATGGAATAAGTCATAACAAAACAAACCAGATCGCCAAGACTTAGATATTACAACCGCCCATAATTTAATCCACCTGTGTCGCCAAAAATTGGCGGACGCGCGATGCAGCGGTCACACTTATGTCATTAGAATACCATACCTTAGGTACGAACATCAAGGAAAAGCACATATACACCTTAAAACAAAATAAAAACTCACCTGCGGTGATTGCCTAATTGTAGGTATAGTATGATGACTTGGTTGCATCAAGTCAATACCACGAATCTCATTGCCCATGATAAACAACAAAACTTGCTCGTTCGGGACACACGTCTTTTGATCGACCGAGTCCAAGCGCATCACATGAGGACATTCGCATTTAAAAGTTTTCTTCACACTGCAAGATAACCCATGAATATACTTGATGCATTCAATACACACTCAACAACTTACCTCAGCAAACATAAATGGGAACAACCGCCATTGTTTGTGCCACACGGGTTCTCGTCTTGCGGCTGTCTACTCGAATGCAACACCTGTATTCCAAAAGGCTGCGACAGTGTTCGCTGAATAACTTGAATATCCGATCCATTCCATTTGTTAGCACGTATTACAGACGTTGTACGCCAATCAGTCCAATAGACGTAGTTTTCAAAAACTGAAATAGCAAACGGGTGGGAAAGGATCTCCTTATCTCTAACGACCAAATGATGATCACTTCCATCATACTTTGTTGTATATATAGCGTCAGCTTTAGCATCAACCCAGTAGACGCGTTTTTGGGTGTAGTCCAGCGTAAGTCCATTAGGCCATGCCGAGCTTACTTGATTTGTTTGCGTGATTGTTCGTCGGAACTCGCCTGCCATTGAACATCGCTCTATCCGAGGGAAGTTGTCATCCCAATCAGTCCAAAATAGAAGTCCTTCACGGGGATCTAATGCAATCGCTCGCGGACTCTCCATATCACCGGCGACAAGCGTTCGTCGAAAGCTACCGTTTAGAAGAGCCACTTCGATTTGATCCAGATTACTATCAATCCAATAGAGATTAAGCCCAATCCAGTCCACAGCGAGACCCTCTGTGGTTGACAAACCTGATCGAACAACAGCCTCAACTTTTCGCAACGATTCACCCACAAGATGACCTCTGTAGATTTTGTCATCCATTACATCAGTCCAGAAGATTTCCACTGAATCATTGTGATAGAGAAAGTCCAATGCTATCGTATTCCGCAGTGATGTATAAAAGTTACTGACCACCGATGTTTTTAAATTGACGCCTCGTATCTCCTGGCGATTGCTGAAGATGACGTACGGCTCATCAGCGGCATTGCTCTTGCAGGTAAACTTGTCATATTGCAGGCTATAACCATCGTGACATTTGCACTCATATGACTTTCCGACCTTTTCACAAATCTGCGAGCAAGTATCCCAGTGTTCACACGAGTGATCCATACTACACCGCAACCCATTCGGTTGCAGGTACATATGCGCCGGACATGAACAGACAAAACCTTCCGGCGCATTATGGCAGTAGTGTGAGCAGCCATCATTCTTGTCGCAAATCTTTTCCAGACATCGAAAACCTTCATCCGTACCGTCCGCACAATCAATCACCCCATCGCAGAGTTGATGTACAGATATACATGTGTTAGACACCTCGCACAAGCGGTCCGGACTGTCACACGTCATCGTCTCGTTGTATATTTTCGACGGATTTATTTTCGTGCAGTTTTCTTCATCAGTCTTATCAAAGCAGTGAGCGACACCATCACATTGAAAAATGCTGGGTATGCACTCAAAGGGATTTCCACAACTGAACTCGAACTGTCCGCACTCATGAGCAACTCCCAAATCCTCCTCATGATTGTCACTCTTTGTGTCGGTGCAGTTTGCTTCATCGCTATAGTCAAGACAGTCCTGTATGCCATCGCATCGCATTTGCTCACTGTAGCATCCCATCGGCGCACAGTACCTCTCCCCTGGTCCACAGTCTGCTTCACAGCCGGCTTCATCTGAGTTGTCACTGTAGTAAGAGCACATTTCAAAGTCTGCGAAAACATGAAATGAATGGCCTACTTACCCACACTGATCCACTCCATCACAGTGCTCGAGGAAGGGTATACAATGCCCGTTGTCGCACTCAAACTCCAAGCATATAACCTCTGAAACACTCTCATCGGATCTATCTGCCAAACCTGCAATTGAATAACAAGTCATGTAATGATAAATTAAATACAACTTTCAAACATACCGCAGTCCCAGACACCATCGCCAACCCATGCTTGCGGTATGCACCTGCCACTCTTGACACATGTAAACTCTGTGCTGCTGCAAGATTTCGTTTCGCAATTATTTTGATCCGTACCATCTTGACAGTGTGCAATCGGACTACATAACAACGATCTCTGGAAGCATCGCGAGCCATCACATACAAAGTGTGTCGTCAAATCACAGTTTTTTGCATTACATTGACCTTCTTCACCACTGTCCTCATCGCTGCCGTCCTCACAGTCATCGAATCCGTCACAGACATCTTTCCATGTGATGCATTCATGAGTCTTTTTGCACATAAAACCCGTGCAATTCTTGGCGAAAATATCGTCTTCCTCCGTGTGAAGGGATGGAATACACTGAGTTCCAGTACCGTTTAGAGAAAACCCATTGGGACACTTGCATACGGGTCCTTTTGGGGTATTAAGGCAGATACCTGGGCATTTCGTCGAGGCACAATGGTTCGAAGCGATTTTTCTGTCGCCATCAAAGACGAGTAAATTTGACACAGCACCACGGAAGACGGCGAAAATTTCTGTTTTCCTGGAGGATATAAAAGAAATTTCTTGAAAATGTACATACAAATAGGATGCATGGCCAAATCAAGCGATTTGAAAATGGTACACTTTGGCTAACTTAGAAGAAGTCAGAGAAAACTTAAGACAGAAATCCTCGCTCACGCTACATACTCCAACAAAACAATATTTGCTTTGAAGATTTGCTCACATAGTATGGCATGCAATGGATGGCTATGGTGATGCGATTAAACTAAATTAAGCATCCATCTTTAATCTAGCCCGCAAGCCTTTTCGAAATGATGATGATAATGACTTAAAACCTTCAAGACACAGGGTCCAAAGAAAAGACTTAGAGATCTACTTACACCATTGAACCACGATCAACCTTATTGGTGCTTCGAACATCAAATCTGCGAATCATGCCACTTCGATTTTCCACCCAATACACGAAACTATTGTGAAAAGCAACCGATACGGGATGGTAGTCTTCATGGCGAAATAACACAGTCCTTGCAGTTCCGTCTAAATTCACTCGCTCAATACTGTTATCCTTTACATCACACCTAGTCAATAATTTGTTTTTCAAATTAAAATCCATCCAAATTTTGAACTATGAATTCTTCTTACCAGTAAAGCATTTTTGCCCCATGATCTATCGTTAAACTCATCGGCCATTTTACCGGCATGTCGCTTGTATACTCAACTAGTGTACTCTTATGAGTACCATCCATCCATGACATCTTAATCGAACCCTTTCCAACTCCAATATACCAGTGCGCCCAATAAATAAAACCATCGGCGGAATTTATAGCAATCGACCTAAAAATCCATAAATAAATGGAATCAAGGGTATGACATCACCAACAACAAATACAACTTACATTGGTTCCTTTTCCAGTGGAATGGTGAAAACCTTGCTCAAGTTAGAAATGGGCGCCACATTAATCTGTAAATTCTCGCCCCAATACAGATGATTTGAAGTTTCATCATACGCGATGACGTGAACTCTTGCAGAGTCTCTAGTCAAAAGTTTCCTTTCAGTTCCGTCAATTTTCTGACTACTTATTGTATAGCCATCCCTGTAAGCAAAATAAAATAAAGTCAGCAAATGCTTTTTTTTTTTTGCAAAACATAATCACTTACGCGTTGGGTTGAACAAAGTAGATCAATTTCTCGCGCAAGTTCACATCAAGTCCAACAGATCCGCTTACATTATAAATCGGTACTATAGAATCCTGAAAATGCTCCAGTCCAGCGCGCTCATCTTTGGGATTTAATGAAATGCCAGAGATACTACCCAACCTTTTCTGTGTGTACAGCAAAAAGGTCTTCTGTTCCTCATAGACACACTGTGTCTTGTTCACCAAACGGTACCCGTGTGAGCATACACATTGGACTGTTGCGAATAGTTTCTTCCAGAGTGGCACACAAATTTGGCTGCAATTGCCGTTGTTATCACGGCATGGATGCGCAACTGAAACATAAAATCAGTAACATACATTTTACAAAGTTTTTTGTTAATAATTTACCTTCTGGCTGCTTCTGTCGATGGAATATTCTAAAGTCGTTGGCTTTTGTGACAGAGGGTACAATCTGTTCGGCTTTAAATGTAAATTTATTCATCGCTATCACGGAGTTGTCTGTCCAAAGGGCTATGTAAATGGTGTCTTCAAATATCTCAACCGCATGAAGGGATTTTAAAGTGATCGCGGTCTAATAGAGAAACAAAATGTTTTAATCAAAAGTTTTACCTGATAGAATAACTTACATCTGAAGTCTTCTTCATGGCCCAGCGATTTCGACCTTCGTAGTCGACTCGTTCTATGAAATCCTTATAGACATCCACCCAATAGACATGTTCGTTTGCAAGATCAAGCGTTACCTGATTTGGGTAATAAATTACGGAAGAGACTAGTACAGTTTGGTTGGTGCCGTCCATGTTAGCACGACTGAGGCTAGGACCCCAATCAGCATAAAAAATTAATCTGAGGATTGATAAAAAATAAATTCGATTGAACAGAAGTGTGGTTTTAAATATTTGAAAGGATTTTTTTTTCTGTAAACGATCTGAGGCGCTATGATTTTGTAATCATATATTCTCAAGACTGTCAACCAGTGATCGCTATGTTATAGTTGTTTAGGTAAGGTAAGGTTTGATGTCTGCTGACGCTCAGGCGAGTCGTCAAACTCGCATACGCCGATACCCTTTGTGGAGAGATTTGTACCTGAATGTTGTATTAGAAGAGGCTGTAGAGAACAGCCAGTATAGGCACCACGGGCGCACTGGGGTCTTGCCTATCGACCTGCACATTAAAGATACCGCTTTATGCAGCTCAGTAAGACTCAATGAGTCAGGATGCTGGAATGAAAGGCCGTATGCCACAGTAATATCATAGACTCGTTACCAAACGACATTGTCTCGTTTCCAACAGACAACATAACACCTACACTAAGCTTCAATTAAGGCTTCCACGTAGGATTTCCTACCACAGCTCATTGGAAGAGAAACAAAGTAGTAAGAGATTTCGACACGGTCGTCTTCACCGACGGATCTAAGATAAACTGTGATAAGGGGTCCGGAGTTTACTAGAAACCCACCGAAAATATCTGTTTTCCGGATTTTGCCAGCGTATTGCAGGAGGAACTTTTGGCTATCCGAGAGACTTGCACGCTACTGGGGCATGACATTACGAAAAAGCTAAATATTGCTTTTCTCATAGATATTCAAGTGGCCAATAAGGCCATCAAATCGGCTACCATATCCTCCACAATGGTACAGGAATGCCGGAACAAACTTGCCCACCTTGGCAGACGCTTTAGGGTCACTCTTCTCTGGGTTCCAGGGCACAGTGACATTGAAGGAAATGAGCGTGCAGACGAGGTGTCCAGGCAAGGCTCAGCTCTTCACGGCTCACTTGCGGCAAGTGTGCGTATCCCGCTAGGAGTGGTTAAGGGACAAATGGCACTCATACTTTCGGAAAAAAGGCTTCAAATAGAGAAGGTTAACAAATTGGACAATATGGCCCTCCTACGACAAAAACAGAACAAGCGATCAACTTAATAGAACCAGTCCAGATATCGCAAGAATTACGATAGTCACGGGGCACTGGCCAATTGGAGACCATGCGGCCAAACTAGGGAACAACCATCAATGCAGCAGTTGCGAGAATACAATTGAAAGAGAAACCCTCTCCCATTTCATCTGTAAATGTCCGGCACTAGCAAGAGCCAGATTGCGTGTGTTAGACCAAGCATTCTTCGACAACCTTAGCGACATCTTGGGTAAAAGGATACAAGATCTTATACGTTTTCTAAATTTCACAGGCTGGATCTAGCGACCGCGTGCACCCATCCACTACAACAATCATAATAAAGGTCACACGAGTCGTGGTAACAAAAAGGCACATAAGTGCTTCTTGACCTATCTTCTACTTCTACCTACCTATCTACCTATGTGGTGATTTAGGTTGTTCTATCTGCTTCAAAGAGATATTTAATTTGCTTGTATCTAGTTGTTTTCTGTTTTTTACAAGCAAGTGGGGGGCTACTGCAGCATAAGGAGGCGCTAGTCTGGCTATCTCGTCTACCTTCTCATTTGCTGGAACATTTTTATGTTCTGGCACCCAGATAATTTGGACTTCATCGCTATTCTCAAGGCTTATGCATCTCTTGTGGAACGTTGTGATGTGTTTTGAAGCATAGTCTTGGTGTAAAAGCGTATAAAAACAGCTCGTACTAGAATTGAAATTGACCGACTTTGGTTAACGTTTTAATTTTGGGTTTGTGGGCCTTGGAACGCTTCATATTGATCCATTTTTTATCGAAAATTAGTTTTTAGCGACAAAGCTCGTTTTTGGTTGAACGGCTACGGCTACGTTATTAAGCAAAAATGAGGAAGGAGCGCGTGTTAATGTCAATGGAGATCACTACAGAGCAATGATTAATGCCCAAAAAAAATTAAAATATTGCTATAGCTGACTTGTGGTCTCAACAGGATGGAGCTACGTGCCATACGGCTAATGAATCAATCGCTTTAGTGAGGGAAACGATCGATGAAAACATCATTTTTAGAAATGTTCCTGTAAATTGGCCACCAATATATTGTGATTTGACACCATTGGATTACTCTCTATTTGAATATGTGAAATCTTTTGTTTACGTCGATAAATCCAAAATGCTTGAAGCATTGGAAGCCAACATAACTCGTGTTATTCGTAGATTACGATATACTTGAGGAAGTGGCTTTCGACTCACAGTCGCGGCAGCATGTAATACTATTGTTAGCAGCACTAGGTTCCCATGACTTCGAATCAACAAAGCAACCTGGCAATCTCCAGATGTCCAGATGGTCGACCCACCAACAAAATCGACCATTGCTCATTGATGCTAGACACGCATCAAACAACCTGGATGTACACAAATTCATAGGTCAATCGTCAATTGCAGACAACTTTAGAGTACAACTGAAGAAGAAGAAGAAGCTACGAATGGTCAAAAAAAATAGACTTCAAGTTGGACGCCTAAGTGAGCTGTAGAATGCCCGAGTCTACAAACAACAACTGATTGAGAGAATCGCCTCGATGCCCTCATGCTCCACCAATATCAATGGATATAGCATCGCGATATAATCAAAGAAGTAATCGAAACCACCATAGGCTAGCAGCCATATCCGCAAATATGTCCGTCAGATATTTTCAAGTACCTAAAAGTGATGACATTAGAGGCTTATATCAAGAGGTATAACGCAAAGCATGCGCTGCTTGGGTAGAGAATCGAACGTGAACAAGGAATGAAAAGAAAATCCTTAGTAGGAAAAATAAGAAAACGCAGCCTCACAACTCATGGAAATCTAAAAATCTCGCGACAGGAAGAAAATCCTTCAATTCTACCATTCAACTGGTGCCTTTGAAGTACAAACGCAGGCTCTACGAAATAGCAATGGCAACCTAGTCACTGACGTTCAGGGAATTGTAGATGTATTCAGATGATGAACTACCAAGGAGAAACACAAACTAGCCTTGTACTATGTCTCAACTGAAAAGATAAGCCTCAAGTGTGATTGATGGAAAGAGTTCACTGGTATTTTTATTTTAAGTATGATTAGTATGTTTTATATATGCGCGAGTTAATATTGAATTGGTAATGAGCAATCCAATTGTTACAATTACAAAAGAGAAGTGACTGATGTCGTCGTGTTGACGTCTAATATTCGACTGCAGACTCAATCGCCTGTATGCTGCCTTGCATCATTGAAATTCCACGCAGGCTGTGACGATGACGAAGGGACTTCAGTTGCATTTGGGTCAACTTATGATGACTGTTCGTTTTGTTCAAAGTTGCAGAGCTCAGTTTCTATAGGCGACGACGGTAGAACACTATCTTCTGCTTCCATATCGGATGATAACTCGATATTGGAATCAATGGGCGATGATGGCGGCACACGATTACGTAGCTAATCTTGATGACGCTTAACCTCGCGAGAGTAGTTTAGATGGACGCTGTAAGAAATAGGCCTAGTTTGATTTGTCACCAGACCCTCAATCCATTTAAGCCCAGCAGCTTAATTACGAACCCAAACTGGGCTAGTTGGAATGAAACATTTAGCGCTAAGAGGATCGCATGCCTTACCAATCGTAGGGCATACTTATTGGCCATAGTTGTCGCTTTGCCCGTGACAATGACTATGTCATGAAGTATGAGCATGTAATACAATAGCCAAAGCCCTCAATGCCGACAGCCACTTCTTGTTTTGTTTTTTTTTTATAATTTGCGCGCACTCAATACCCTTTATATGTTTTAGCACAGTGCGAGCGTTCAGGAAATTCGGGATAAGAAGAAAAGACATACCGATGCACATTGGTGGTAAACGTCTGTAAGTTTTAATAGAACGAAAAGACAGAGTTTGGTAGAGCATTCCACGTTCGTATTGTTTAGTTTATATACGAATCTCTATTTTTCAACGTTCGTCCGAAGTTAACATTTAGTAAAACTGATTTGCATTTATAGTTCAACGAGAATTGCGGCTGAATTGTTGAATACGAGTAATGCAACTGGCTATTTCATTAGCGAATTGGTTGTTAAAATAGCGATAAAACAAGGTAAGGCAGGAGGTATCTCGACGATGTCCGTGCGAAGCTAACGACTTCGCTATTCCAATGTCATCGCACGCGTTTGAATCTTAGGATTTTGGTACACCCCACCCGACGTGGGCGCTGGAATCAAGTTAAGGGCGTATAAACGCTTTATATATTGATGTCAGATCAGAGGGGCTGAAATATTTCTTCCATTCGATTAAAGAAACCTAGACATTTCGCTGCGTTTTTATCGACTTGGAATATGTGGTCGTTGAAACGTAAGTCGTTACTAAAACACATACGGCTATGATTATGACAAAGCTCTCTAGGGCTGGAAAAAGCATCCAGGAAAATTACAAGAAACCCAAATAACTAATAGGCTACTGACTTCTAAGCTTAAACACAGGTTTTACGATGCAACCTAGTCACAGATGAGTAATAGATGTTTTCAAGCATCATTTGATTTTTAACCTACAAATGTTCCAAAGTTAGACGAAGGAAATATGAAGTTTTGGAAGGGGCTTTCTTTGTGTCAAAGAAATATTCAGCTTAGCGGATATTTGTAATGTAAAGAGCTCAGGGAATCTAAAAAAAAAAACTTGTTTGGTAGGGGCATTACCATCCTCTGGCGATGTTTAACTTTTCAAATAAAACTTTACATATATGAACCTAATTTACCAAAATCAAGCTACCACCTTAGAATAATAAAATAAATGTCCATACCCTTTAGTTGGATCCAGCACCATCGATGCAGGCTTTTCTACATTATTTAGTATGATTTTGCAAAAATTCATCTTATTTGTACACATAATCATTAAGCCGGGTTCATTGCTAAGCAGGTACCAATTGCCCGTGATCCAATCCAAGCGAATCTTGTCAATAGCTGCAAAAATAAAAAGAAAACAAAAAAAGACCAAAGCAATAAACCAGATGAATAAATATGTACATGATGTTGACAATTTAAGAGGCACTTTGGAAGCCTTAGCCACATGGAGACAACGAAAAAAAATGCAAGAGAATATAAATCGCACCTTTCAAAGATTATTTTTAGAACGATAATCATGAAGTATTTTGAGCTAAATTTAACGAGCTCTTATGGGTTAGTTATTGTCCTTGTTATAATGGTACAGACTATGAAAAGTAAGGATTACATAAAATGAGATACCGGTGTAGATTGTTTTTTTTTTAATGTGGAATGTTAACTTGGTGTAGGTTTCATAGTACATAAATAAATATAAAATTGCCGGGTGATATGAACGCGCTGAGTATTACAACTAATCAGGATAAAAGGAAAGACATTTGTTTTTTTTTTTCTCTAATGCATGAGGATGTGTCATTAACTTGGGATTGGTTTCGCAAGCCAGGCGGTGGTATTTATGAATTTAAATTAACACGCAACAAAAGACTTCCGTCTTTAGGTCTCTCAAGTCATTGCGTTCTAATTTCCAATTTTACTACCTTGTAGCAGGGTTGGCGTGTGTATAGTTTGTAGGAACACAATAAGCTGCTGCTGTTAATTCGAATATAGGGGCGATTGTGCTCATCAGACAGTATTTCGCCAGTACCGTTGTCTTGATATTCATTTATTTTGTTCATGTTAACAAGACATTTTGTTCGTTTGTTTTCAATGTCGGCTGCAAGGATTATACATTCAGTTGCATGTGGAAACTTGATTGAAAAAAACGTTATCACGAGTTTAATTATGTGTGTGCAGTATTTCATAAGCCTTGACCAAATTTTCATATACTTCTAAGGACGATGAAGATGTCCGTACTACTGGGTGTTAATTATGACTCAATTGTATGCGTGCTACTTATATGCGCATCTATCTATAGAACATGATCAGACGGATATGACACATGACATAGAGATGCTTTGCAAGCTGACATGCAGCTGACATATTTTCGAGCGATAACACATGTTTGTCGGCATATAACCCAGCAAGAAACCCTTGGTTTGATGAGTAATACCGACATTGAGCTCTATAAGCAAAGAAGAAGAGAAGAACACCGGCTTTTCAAAAAAAGAAGAAAAAGAAACGTGATCGAGGATATTGAGAGGTGTCACTCCATAAATGATGTTCAAAAGTGTAAAACCTGAAAGCCAAAAATATAAGGTCCGAACAGAATCCTGTCGAGATGAACAAGGAAAAATTGTATTTGAGACACAGCCAATGCTGAGGATATGGAAGAACAACTTCTGCAGACTGTTCAACGGCGATGTTAATATTCCGCTCTTAGACAGAACAAACCATTCAATATTGGCGACGACAGCGAAAACTATCAACCACCCGACCTAAGTAATAACTAAACTCAAGAGATGACTTGGTCACTCATAAGCCAAATTTGCCTGAGGAATGGAACTTCAGCATCGTTTGCCCGATCCACACAAAAGACCGTCTGAACTGCGACAACTACAGAGGTATAAGTCTCCTCAACATCGCCTACCAGATCCTATCTGCCGTAATATGTGAACGCCTGAAACCGTTAATCAACAACGATCGGACTTATCGGGCTCAATGGCGCGATGGTGCGAATGAACTGCGATGACGTTTAAGATAGCTCGGACATGTAGAACGAATGGACACCAATACTTCGGCTCTCAGAGTCTTCGATTCCCAGCCAGACGTCGGACGCAGTAGGGGAAGACCTCGCCTTAAGTGGTGCGCACAGAAACCGACCTCAGTCAACTTGGAGTGCGCAACTGGAGGAAGTTAGTTAGGGACTGGGCTAATTGAAGAGACATGTTTTGATGTTTTGAAACGTCAAATTTAGTACAATTTTAGCAATGAACTGTTTCAGACCGAAACAACGCGCGGAAATAGTGAAGCTGTACGTTGAAAGGACTCGTTCAATAAGGTTAACTCAACGTCGAAAATATCGTGGCCAACATGCACTGTTTGGTAACACTATTCGTCGTTTGGTGTCGAATTTCGTTGAGCACGGGACAGTGGGAGATCGTCGACATGCCAACGTCAACGTCGAAGAGTTTCTAATAAACTGGTTGCATCAGCACTACCTTGTTTTCGTATAAAATGCAAATGATTCAACAAATATTGCCGACAGACTGTTTACGTCACCTGGATTACGGCCAAACAGTCGCTTAAATGGTTGACACTGAACCTAATTTTTGGAAGCACATTTTGATGACCTTTAAGGAATGAAATTGCCGCCGCATTTGGTAAGTGGAGAATCTTCATGAAATCCATGAAACACTATTGCAAACTGTTGCACGGAAGCCATCATTACTTTCAGAGAAGGCGAAATATTAAATGGACATCGATATTGGTGGATGTTGGCTCATTATATCTGCCAACAAATGTGTGAAAAAGATCTGGACAGTTACTGGTTTCAACAAGATGGTGGCCATGCCACACCAACCACACTGCGAATTAAACCGTGCAGTTTCTGTAACGAAATTACCTGGACGTGTTATGCCAAAAAATGCCGACACTGCCTGCCACACAGATCTCTAGATTTGACCCCTCTTGGTTTCTTCTAGTGGGGCTAGTGGCTATGATAAAATTCTCTACGCCACCAAAAGGCAATTATATAAGGAATCTTCTCAGAGCAACGCCTAAAGATAAAAAAGCACCAGATGAGCCATCTTCATACCGTCCCATGTCCGTTTTAGACACAATGGTTAAAGTACTCGAGCACATTATATGCAACCGACTGGTAGTGGCAATTTATTAACGACTTCCACAGTAGACGCCACACGAAGGATAACTATAATGGCATGGAAGAAGCCTAGTCATAACATTAGACGTCAATAATGGGTAAACCTTGCAAACTGGGGACTTTTAGTGGAATCGTTAGGGCAACGATGGTGCAGGGGTACTTAATTCAAATAGAACCGGTCTCGAAGTCCCACAAGGATTGGTGTTAGGTGCCATGTAATGGAATAACATGTTTTTTAAGGCTCGGAATGCAAAATGAGTTCATAGTGTCTTAGTTCGCTAATGATATTACAATCGTTATGGAAATAATACAGGATATAGGAAACGAACGTACTAGTAAGCAGTCGCAAGTAAGAAGAAACAATTACCAATTAGGTAGGCAAAACAGGCTATTGATACCTTGGTGTGATGATCGTCGCGAGGCTTACATACAAGGAACACCTTGAAAGTGAATGCGACAGAGCAGCTCGTTTATTAAGGATAGATATTGGAGGATCCGGACAACAAATCGGGCTATTTCTGTCAAGCGTGGTGCAGTCCATCCTTATGTATGCTGGACCCGTATTGGCTACATCAACATACACAAGAAGTATAAATACCGTGAAACTTTTTGCACTGATAGTGTGATATGCTTATCGGACCATATCAGATGATGCTATATGTATCATCTAGCAGGAATGCTACCAGGGGATATGAATGCTACACAGGATCTACGTCGCTAAATCCAGAACCGAGCTTCAGTCAAAGATACTAAGCTGGAATAACAACGGCGAAGCTGTACAGCATGACATGACAGAGGAGATGAAACAAGTCTTCAAATGAATTATGGACACATAGACTTATACCGGATATTGTAAAATGGATGGACCATAAACACGGCTACCTTAGCCAGTTCCTAAGTGGGTAAGGCTGCTTTCGAGGATATTTTTACAAATATGCGCTCAAGGAATCACATGAATGTAAACTGCAGAGAGGTCCGAGAAGATTTACAGCATGCATTTCTCCATTGCCTTCTTTTTCATATGGAACGAAGAGTCAAAAATCGAAGAATTACCAATTCTTGAGAACAATGCGCACCACATGCTACCATGGAGCTTTATATAGGACACAGTGAAACAAGTTGCAGCGATTATCCAGATGGAGTTTATACGGTTGGAAAGAGTCCGAGAGAAGAACCAAGAACCAAGAACCCTAAATGGCAAACTAGATCCACAAAGTAATACCTGGCGTAATTCCATGGGAAGAGTGGTTGAAGCTTGCAAGTGATGTAGTAAGCCGGCGCATTCCTAAAATCAATAACTCAAGTCTGTGAATTGTGCATGCTAGTAGCCCAGGCATCTTAAAAATTACACAACCCTTGGCACGAACATAAAAAAAAAGGAAAAAAGGTATCCAAATTTGGAAGGATATGGGAGACTTTATGTGTCTTGGTTCCGCTTTTACTGCAAGCAATAATATCTGATCGGATAACGTTCTGAACTTCTTTGGTTTCCAAATCCTTTTCTTATACTGCTCGTACCTGTATATCTGCAAATTACTAAAAAGTCAAACTCATGATTACCATTCTACAAACCAACCTAAGAAGGGTCCTTTTCATTTTCAGATGATGAATATTATCTGTTAAAAAAAGGCGCGCAACAGCATTTAGAAATGAAAGCCGATGATATACTTTCCATGAGTGCATTGTAAGGCTATCTCTCAAGTTAATATACATGTGTTTGTCTACAATTATTTCAAAACAATTAACAACTCTGTATGAGTCTTTATCCATTATGACTCACAAATCATCTAGTTCCAATGAACTAATATCTAAACATAGACATTGACAGCATAAAAAAATCAAAGTGACACGGTATTACACATATTTCACGAAACAAATAACGAAAACCAATATGACTTTAAGCACGAACAATTATTGAAAAACATGAAACATGTCATATGGATAGAGCTTGATGGTCGCAAATGAAGAACAATTGTTCTACCGAAAAAAAAAAGAATGAATATTCAACCTCCATTGGAAAATATAGAAGGGAACTCAGACGCGTAGATATGTACCTTGAAGAAAATGAAATGTAGTGCAAAATGTATATATGGATAAGTAGGAGTATGTGACGAATTGACTCACTGTCAAATTCAAATCATAGTGTAAACATTGCACAAAAGAATAATTAACATTTAACATAGAACAGTCACTTCTCTGTGCGTACATTGTTGTTATTTCGACCCAAATGCTAGGAGGCCAACGTTTCGTTGGATCTTATTTTTCTTTGTTCCAATGTGTCCAGTGACTTAACCTCATAAATGCAATTTGTCAGAGTCCTCAACTCACAGTATGCCGTAGAGATGATCTTTGGTATTGGCATCGGCCAGCTATCGGTCAAATTGTCCATCCTATGGCAGCGCATCTTGACTTCGGCCCATTTGAATATTTGACTACTGGAGTACATGGCACAGAGTGTACGATTTCGATGCCAGATCTCTATGGCGGACACATCAGTACTGAGATATCTGCTGAGAACATTGCCAGTCGTTGACACTCGCTGAATATCATTGGGAGTAACATAAATCAGCGATGCGTTCTCACTTTGAGGAACTGTAATGGAAGGCTACAATTAAAATCAAATAAGTGGACAAACAATAAATATGAAAATACCATTAACCGCTAAACATCGATTCTTATTCCTCACATACCCGGACACGCAAATGCACTCATACGATCCGTGTGTGTTTCTGCATTGTTGATCGCAAACACCCTCGATTGCGCATTCATCAAAGTCCTGACACTGAGTGTCGATGGGTTCCTGACCCGGTGGACAAAAACACTTCGGTCCATTGTGTGTTAGCTTGCAATTGAACGAGCAATTCATTGCACTGCAGAGTTTCTCTTGGTTATCTTGGGAAACGAGGAAGAGAAAAATCATCATAAATCAATTGAGAAAATGTATACAATGAGTTGTGATATTAATAAGCACTTACCACAGTTCCATTCATCGCTGTCGCAGTCCCAACTGCCATCACAGAATTTGGAAATATCAAGACAAACGCCATTTTTGCACTCGCTTTGGTAGGATAAACACTTTGAGGCGGAATTACGACCTGGAGAGATAGAATAAGAGTTTGTGATTAGTTCTAGTTCCAGGCGAATTAATGATGCAGTAGCGTACAATTGCTTTCATCTGATGTATCACGATCACCGCAGTCATATTCGCCATCGCACATCCAATTGTTCGGTATGCATTTATGTGTTGTCGTGCATAAGAATTGTCCTTCGTTACACTTGGTTGCATTTGCTGAAAGAGGTAAATTGATTGAAGTTTAATTGATTGGCTGATTATTTGCTTGTTTACATTCAATGGATACATAATGTGTGTTTGTAAATTTTTAAACAAAGGACAGACATTATCTGTCCTTTAACACAATGCAATAGAGTCGTTGGGGTAATATGAACCTACTCTATCGTAAGCCCCAATCATTCTATGTTTTGAACATTTAAGCACTAGGAAATGTTAACCCACTTTGATGGTTTATGGAAGTATATTTTTGCGTTTTGAAAGAGGAATTTTTCATCGAATTGTATGGAATTTGCAAAGTAAACAACGCGTGGTTGCGGATGCTGAAACAAGATCAACATCAGGTAATACAAACCATTTTTGTTTGCTTAACAGATGCACATATGGTTCATTTACATGCAAAATATACAAAACTTTAAGTGAAATACATAGGGCATGCCTTCTTAGATCCGTTTCTCACTCCCTCTGTTAAACTTACGAAGCAATTTACAGATTCCGGTGAAGATAATCGCTTTATAATTTCAAGATGAAGAGATCGAAAAAATCTACGATTATGTCCAAATTTATCCTGCATATCTACACCACAAAAATGATTCTATCAGTATCAGTAACAATCCGCATCAAGGCCGAATTCGCCAACACAAGTTTTATATGCGCTAACGCCCCGATGGAGGAAATATATGACTAAGGATTGTTACTACCTATAAGCGACTACCTAAGTACGATGCTAAAATCATACTGGGAGATTTTAATGCAAAGGTAGGAAGAGAAGACATCTTTAGCAATATTGTCGATGAACATAGCCTACACGATAACGCGTCTGGTACCGGACTTAGGCTAATTGACTTCACTACGGAACGAAATGCCACTATAGCCAGCACACGGTTTCCTCACCTCGGTCCCCAGGATCAATGAACGGTCAACCAAATTTATCACATTGCGATAGACAAGAGGCACGCATCCAGTATTTTGGATGTCCGAACATTCCGAGGAGCTAACATCGACTCGGACCTTGTTGTAGCCAAGGTAAGAATGCGGTGCACAACAATCCAGTAATACAGTGAAAAAATTAATGTCGAAAGACTGTAATCGCAAGAGACCGCCAAAACTTTCAGGCAACGCGTATCCCTTAACCTCAAGATTAACACCATATCACCAGCATCGAATGTCGAAGAACAATGGAAACGATGCCAACAAGCCATTACATCAGCCGCAACTAATCTGCTATGTTTCTTGCGCCCACCAGCATGAAAACCCCTGTTTGATAAGAAATTCCGTCAGATGCTCGCAGCCAAGAACGAGGCCTATAAGGCTAAGCTGCGGATGAAGACGAGAGCTGCAATTGAGCTCCATAGGGAAGAAGAAGGGACGAACACCAGCTTTTCAGAAAGAATAAAAAGGAGCAACAAAAGCGCGCGATCGAGGATAAGCCACTACAGGAACGATGTTCACAAGTTTTACCAAATATTAAAACGTCTACGCCAAGCATACAAGGCTTGAACAGAATCCTGTCGAGATGAACAAGGAAATATCGTGAGACACAATCGATGCTGAGGATATGGTAGTGGAAGAACCAATCCTGCAGTATGTTTAACGGCGATGACGAGCAACGTCCCGCTGTCAGGCAGAACGAACCATTCAATATTGGCAACAACAGCGAAAACTGCCAACCACCCGACCTGAATGAAGTGAGGATAGCAATATCAAAACTAAAGCTTAATAAGGCTACCGGAAATGACGGCCTCCCCGCCGAGCTTTACAAAGTCGGCGAAGATGACTTGGTAAGAAACATCCACCAACTCATAAGCCAAATATGGTCGGAAGAAAGTATCCCTGAAGAATGGAACCTCAGCATCGATTGTCCGATCCACAAAAAAGGAGACCCTCTGAACTGCGCTAACTACAAAGGCGTAAGTCTCTTCTACATCACGTACAAGACCCTATCTGCCGTTAAATGTGAACGCCTGAAACCGTTTACTAACTACATGTTCGGCCTTTAGTGGTTTAGGCCAGGAAGTCCAAATCGATATCCACCACCGGTTCATTGATTTTAAAGCCGCATATGACAGCATTTATAGAGGCGAACTATACAGAGCCATGTCTAGTCTTGGTATACCGTCCAAACTCGTCCGTCTTTGCAGGATGACGATGGAGAATTCTTGCTGCTCCATCAGGGTCAAAAACGATCTCACCGACACATTCGATACCAAAAAAGGATTTAGCCAACGCGACGCACTACATGTGAATCGAACGATATTGACCTCATTAGTCGGACTCAACGAGATGTCAGTTAAGTTTGCTAGTATAGAGAAGAAAGCGTCCATAAATGGGTTTAGCAGTAAATGAAGGAAACATGTCCCGCACCAAAAAAAAAATCAGAGATAAAAATTCAGTTTTTAGTTTATTAAGTATAAAAGCGAATAAACAGAGAAACTAAAATGAAGATATATCGCATGTTAATAAAGTTGATTCACTACCATGAATTCAATAAAAAAAATTCAGATTACCCGAATCGGGACTCAAGTATATAATTTGCTAGTACAATTCCACTTGCTCAAGTAAGATGTCTATTCGTCAGAAAGTTTCTTATGAAATAAATTATTAACCACACTCGTGATGTCTTCTGGCTCTCATTCATGGTGACACATCAATGGTCACCAAAAATTTATTTTTTTTAAAATTAAACAGAATGTAATACCAACTATTATCTTAATACTACGAAATATTAACATAGTCACATGCAATGATTTGCAAAATGCTTCCAATGAAACTTATACAAGATGTAATCGGAAGACCTTGAGTTTGTACTCTCAGTCTACAAGAATGGAGATGAAGATAAAAGGTTACCTCGACTATTTATATTTTTTTTTTATTTATTTGGCATGATAGTGATAAAATGATGTTAAAATTTAAGTTTAAGGCTTACAGAAGAGATAGAAAAAAATATAAAGGTAACAAGATGTTACTTAAATAAGGGTAATAAAGATAAAAGTTTGAGAATTTAATGTCATTATTTTTTTTAGAATAATGCTCTACATCCGTCGAACAAGGCTAGTGGTTTAGCATCCCTATATATAAAAGGGTGTATATAAATCGAAGCAGTGCAAGTTAGCTCCATACAAGTCAAAAGCAGATAAAATTTTCTGAAGATATCTTCTATTTAATGCACACCACGATGCAAGATTCAGACAATTTAAAATTGAAAATTGGACAGCGTTTTGTAATTGGAAGAGATTTTAATGTAAAATCTACATTTTTGAAACTAGATGAAGACAGTAGATATCGAATTTCATTCAACGGGAAAACCAACTTACTGGCCAACTAATGTTACAAAAATACCGGTTTTAATCGATTTTTTGCATTGTAAAAGGTCTTTAGTCTAATTAAAGAAAGTTGAAGACTGATCTTTGATCTTTTTTTTCTGATCATTCTCCGGTCATTCTAACAACGAGCGAGAGTCACTTATTACAAATTAAAACCCATAACCCAGATAAACAAACGGAAAAACTAACTGGCAAGGCTTCAGAAACGATATTGAAAATATTATTCTACTGGGTTTAGCGCATAGATGACCATTGGAATTCGCAGTCGCGGTTGACTCCCTTAAAGTAGAATGAAATAAAACACCTTAAGAAGGGAAAATAGTGAGCTATATTCAACCCTAGCGAGATATCCTTCGGAGCGGAAAACTTCGAATTAAACTTTCAGGTATTTTTCCGAAATGCTTTTCGGAATATTTCTCCGGCATTTTATAACGCACGTTTAAGTGCATTCACGTACATTTTTCGTGCAATTTTTGACAGGTAAGTGCAATTCTTTTTCCCATTTCCTCCGTCGCAAATTCTTTGCGGAATTTATTTACGAATTGTAGTGAAGTGATTTTTTTCCGATGACAAATAACTCGAATGGAATTTTAACCTTCGACGAAGTATGCGTTGCGGGAAATTGTACGCTCCGAGGATGCCACGCTAGGGCAGATTAATATCGAGTACCCATGGGATATAAAAGATTTTTTAGACAACAAAGAAAATCTCATAAAAGATGGCCAGAAACACGTACTCCCCAAGGTAAAATTTATTTAAATGGGTTGAGCAACTTGCTACAAGTTCGATTAACAATTTCAAAAACCATGAATTTTTCTATTTAGAAAGCTATTGTTATCATAAAACGTTCAAAAAACGCTGGTCCATCTAATAGGGTAACTCAAGACGCTTGGGCAGAAACAATTAGAAAGCATCTTGATGAAAGACATTTGAACCGGCCTTTCATAAAGGACTTGACAACTTCTATTTTAAATAAAAATGCAAACTTCTTGAGATATCTCAAAAAAAAAAAAACTTATTGGCTTGAATTAATATCGAAACATAGAATTCGATTTCGTTCATATGTCTACCACGGGAACGTATGCATCGGTCGATATGTTGAAACGAATTTTTGATAACTCGGAGCACATCTCGACCGACACGGCCGATATTTATCATTTAATATTTGCTCTGAGATCCTTTAACCTCGTGGGCTTGTTGGCATAAGCCAATGATTTAATGTAGCCCCAAAACAAAAAGTCTATAGGCTTCAAATCACTAGATATCAAACCCCGAATTGAGACTTTAATAAATCGGCTGTTGCAGCCGCTGTGTAGCTTCTGACAGCATCTCGTTGTAGCCACACATCACTGATGTCCAATTCATGCAATTGCTCAAAGAAATAACGTCCCAACATGTCTCTGTAGCGAATACCATTTACCGTAACGTGACGGTGATGATCACAGCAAATAGTGACTTTTTGCAAACGAAGTGCTGTTTCATGAAACACATGAGGGTTCGCAAGTATAGTAACGCATATTTTGCTTATTGCCGAAGCCGTTTAACCAAAAAAGGCGCTTCTCAAAAGCCCATTTCGGAAACGTACATCGCATCATATGATCAAGTGGCTTTAGCTCATGAGTCAGCCTGATCTTGTAAAAGTGCAGGCCAAGATCCTTACGCAAAATTTGCCATAATGTGGTCTGGAAGCGGCCCAATTCTTGAGAAGGTCGTGAGATTGACTGATTTGGCTCATTTGTGACATACAGAAGCAAAACGTAGTCTCACTGGTACTGCAACATCAAGCAGCGAATATTCTGAACCAATTTTGTTCACTAGACTATGAATTGCTTATCTACTGGAATGAGAAAATCGGCGTTAACGCTCTTAAAGTTGCGAACACCGACTAGGAATTTCCGTAGTCAATTTAAATTATTTGTAAACGTTGTTCCTTGGTGGACTTTACCATGATAAAAATGTTGACTTGAATATTTCGGTATTGAAAGTTCAGTAATTGGTTTAAGGGTGTGTTCACATTGAAAGTTTGAAATTGTCAAGTCGCTTATGAAAGACCACCTATCAGAAACCCCTTTTATCTGACCATCAATTTGGGTTTAGAAGTAAACATTTGACGGTGACCCAAGAACATTGTATTACTGATGTAATTGGGCCGCCGCACCTGAAATTAATATTTGGGTATGAAACCGGTTTTGTAACCGAGGGGAGAGCCGTATCATGCTCTCAGGGACTGTATGTATATTACAAACTCCTGATATCGTGTGGAAAGGTCCAAATTGCGCTTGTTTTTGAGTTTTTGCGGAAGAACAAGGTTAAAACCAACATAAACACATTTCTAAACATAAACACATTTTAAAAATTTGTTTATGTCGTTCGGCTCTTATATGCGTTTTGTGCGCGGAACAGACAAACAATTTTGCTGCATATACTCTTACACAAAAATCTAAGATCTTGCGATTTGTATTTCTTGAAGTGTCGCCAGTTTTTGATAAGTTGTGGCATAAAGGCCTTAAAGAGAAACTAAGACAAGTTCTGCCATAAAAATTATATAAAATCCCAGTGTCGTATCTTGAGTTCACCTCTTTCGTGTGAAACTTGGAAACGAAGATTCGCAGATCAAAGAAATAGTGGCAGATGTACCTCAAGGAAGAGTTCTTGGGCTACTCTTGTACCTCATATCTACACGTTATATCCCACAAACAAAAGATACAATAGCTGCCACTTCTGCTGACAATACTGTTAGCAGTTGGCACAACAATAGATGAAAAATTTTACAAAACGATCCACTCTCAACGAGGTTAATGAATGAAAAAAATCCGGTGGATTGCACTCAACTGTATACTCTATGAATCAATACAAAATACTCGTGATACAAAAATTATTAGATACTTCGCATACTTAGTTGCAAAAAAAATACAAAAAGGGTGGTGGTTTTATGGTGTTTTCCGTTGGTAAAAAAATGTTGATCTATTTCTTTCAAAATATTTTGGCTGCTATTGTGTTCCATTGGGCATAGAATTTTTTTTTTACTCGCAGATCTATTTTGCAGATCTGAATTTTTCGGCAGATCTACCCCTCTTTGCACTAACACGAATATAATTGAACGACGTTAGTTCGACAAGAGTGAATTTGTTTTAATTCGTAAAAAAAATTATTGTAAGAAATGATTGGTAATCGTTAAAACGTCATAAGGCCAAATTTATAAAACTGGTCTTATGACGCTATGTGAAAGTGATATAAGGCCAAATTCTAGCACTTGGTATTATGACACTCTGATGAAGCGTCATTAGACCAAATTTATAGATTTGGCCTTATGACGCTGGGCCTTATCTCACGGCACCGTCGGAAAGTCATCGTAAACGTTGTAAACGTGGTAAACTTACGACATGGTAAGTGAACTGTCAAATTTGTATGGATAATCTTTTGCAACAATATCGGAAATGTCGCACACGAATTGGGTGTATAAACTGAGGTGGTAAACATTCCATGTTCTACATTTCACTTTTTGTGAATTCAACTAGCGAAGTGAAATTTGGTGTTCTGCATTCCGCAAAACATGACATTTGTGAATTGATAATTCCGAATGTGGAATTTCGGTGTTCTAAATTCCAGTCGAAATGATATATGTGAATTGGTTTTTCGAAGATGGAAAATGGTGTTCTACATTTCGAATATATACCGTTTTACGGTGAATTCAATTCACTTCGTTTTGTTTTGTGAAATTAAACATTTGCGCGACAGTTGACAAAAATGTAAGTAAAGCCATGAAGTTTTGCCTTGCTTTTATGAAAATAAATTGTTATTAACAGGGGAAAACATAAGAATTCAAGACAAGAAAAAGTCTTGTTGAAATTTATGGAAGACCATTTAGATTTAGCCAAAGGTTTTGTCAAGGGGGACAAATCAATTACGGAGGATCTGTGGACTAACCTCACACGTCTTCTTAACAGTGAAGGACCTCCAATTAAAGATGTAAGTGGTTGGAAAAAGGTAAGTACGTGCAGAACATTTTTATTCTATTATATGTATATGAAAAAACATTTAACTAGGTTTGGCTAGATTGGAAGTTGAATATCCGGAAAAAACTTGCCGATAATAAAAAGGAAATCAAGGCCACAGGAGGTGGACCTAATAATTCGCAACACATTTCAGCAATAGAAGACACTATTGCAAAGATCACTGGTATTTATAGCGTTGTGGAAGGAATTCCTGGTACATCTGCGTTTGGAATAAATATTTCCGAAAATAAAACTGATGAACCGGAAAACGCAAATCGCGACAGCACTTTCGTCAGCTCTACCTCCCCTTCTCATACAGTAAAGCCTCCAAAGCCCTTACGAACAAATGTTGGAAGAGCAGATAACCATCTTAATCACTACATGGATATTCAGGAGGTCACGCTAAAGGGAATAGCTGAAAAATTATCAGACTCAGTCGAGTTGGGGAAGGAAAATAAATCCAGCTTAAAGAGGATATATCGTTCTTTGGAAAAAATGAATGACACTTTGAATCTGCAGGTGGAAGAATCAAAGCGCCATAATATGGCAATCGAACAACTAAAAAAGGAAAAAAATGAAATAAAAAAGAGGCGACTTGAAATTGAAGAAATGAGATTAAACATACAGACGGATTATCCAAAGCAATATTAAAGCTTCCTTTTGATCTCTATTACTTTTACTTTTGTATATGAAATAAAAAACCAATCGTTTTGAATTAATTTTTTTTATTGCCAAAGACTGCTTGCAATACAATCACGAATTATTCTTCCTTCGCTAAAATATTCTAAGTCATCATTTTCATTATTGTCTATTTGCTCTTCTCCACTCTCAATTTGCTCAACTTCTTCTAACTCTAAATTAAATTCTTTACAAATATTGTGAAGAGCAGAGCAAACGTTAATAATTTTACTAGCCTTACTTGGCTCATAATTTAAATTATGAAGCAGGCACCTGAAGCGCGATTTTAAATTGCCAATAGTTCTTTCGACTATATTTCTAGCTGCAGAATGCTTTCTGTTGAAATTTGACTGCATTGTTCTTGATTCTGGAGATCTATATGGTGTCATCACAAATGGTTCAAGACTGAAACCGGCATCCCCAAGCAGCCATGTACCACGTTGCCCAGCCTCATACTTGTCGACGAAACATTTTCTCCCGTCACTCATTTGCCATATTAAGGCATCATGGCATGAACCAGGACGAGTCGCATCAATAGCTCGTATTTTCATTTTGTGGTCACATATCTGCAAGAAATTAAAACACTTATTGTTACGCTATCAAACTAAAGTAAAAAAAATAGTACTCACAACCAATGCATTGATGCTAAAATATCCTTTTCTATTAAAAAATAAGTTGTACTCCCGGTGGGGTCTAATAATTTTTACATGCGTTCCGTCCAAACAGCCGATTACACCTGGAATCCCATACTTTTCCAAAAAATGTAGCTTTGCATTCTGTTCTTCCTCTTGCTGTACTGTAATCTTATCCATTTGCAGCACAATTTGCATTGCAAGGCGTCTAGCACCTCAGAAAGTACTTTACTGACTGTAGATCTTGCCAGCCCTATATAAAAATCCTTACCGACGGATCTCTGATAGCTTCCTCCAGCAAGAAATCGAAGCGTTGCAGCAAGCTTATGAGTCAAGGAATAGAAGACGATTGTATTACGGGGTTTATTTCTTCCAAAACATAAACAAATGCTTCTTTGCTTAATCTAAAGCTGCTTTTGAAACTAAAAACAATTCAAATATTATGGTAAATTCATTGTCTTTGCTATTTTCGTATTTGCACTTACACTGCTTCTGGAAGATCAAAAATATTGGCTTTATCACGTAAAAATTTTCTGCGAACTCCTTCTACTCGATGTTTCAACCTTCTAGCACTTATTATTGACAACAATATTGAATCCATATCAAACAATTTTTTTATTTCACGATTTTCAATAAGAAACAATGTTTAATTAAATGATTCAAATTTTCTTACAGCTGATTTTGACATTTCGAAAATGAATTCGAAGTGAATTGCAAAAAATTTAATTCACTCGGAATGCAGAACACGCTGTTTCGTTTAAGGTGGAATTGAAATTCGTTTTCAATTCACTTTCACTCGGAATGCAGAACATGGGCGTTTGACTGACATTTATCAGTTACTTTCACACATCAAACATTGGCTCTAAGCTAAACAGAAATGATCGAGAATTAAAAAATAACAAAAAGATCAGAAATGAGTGGTTTATGACATTCTTTTACAATTTTTTTTACGTTTTATGAACACTCTTATTGCTTGGATACCTTTATTAAATAAATCAAAAACAAACAACATACACACAATATTACAACAATACAAAGGCAACAAAAATCATTCTGAAATCATGTTCTTTGCAACAAAAAATATCAAATTTCTGAACGAAATCAAGATTTACGAATGGAAAACACCATTAGTGTGTAAATTTCTCGCAGTATTGTGAACACGCGACAATCATCCATTTCCACCAGCTCACGCAAAAACAAACAGAACAGAGAGCTATAAATGTTTTGAACATGTCAACAACTAAACTTGCTAATTCCAAATATTACAAATGAAATATTTCCCATTTTACTGATTGCTAACTATTACTGATACCTTTGATCTATAATTATATTTACATACAAAAATTTAATGTGTAAGTACAAAAATGATAGAATCTGACGTTGTTTCGTGTTTCAATTAGCGTCCAGTTGTAGTTGACATTGAGAAGCATCACTGTAACGATGAAACTGAAATTTTACTTGCACACAAAAGCGTACATCTATATATATATCTATACATTTTTATAACATATTCCATAAGGGTATATAAGTTTTGATACATAGTTTCTAGCATAGAGAAATAATTAACCCATTAAGTCCCGAATTATTTCATTTAATACAACCCTTCCATATTCATAACCCTGGCTTAGAAATAATTTGATTGGGTGTTGTAGAACGAGGGTAGACTCTGATTGGCTTTAACTTGGCAATGCCCGGTGTTGTAACTTTGACTACACATCAAGTGCTTATTTTTACCTCCCAGTGGTAACCTCGGGTACTGGTCTCATCCAACCGGATTTGACTTGCTAAACGATAAGCGCGAGTGTTGATAACACGACGAAAAACAGCCACACTAGAAACAGCCAGGTCAGAATGGCACGGAATGAATACCCGGCCTGCTGTCCCAGGCGAACCTAGACAAGCTGCTTCGACATATTCGGACAACAGGTTGTCTAGGAATTTCAAGGGTTAGTCAGGCCCCTTGAACAGAGCTGGTGGCGGATGAACCGAAAGGCCAACGGCAGCGCTCAATACCGTAGTAGATACTGATGGCCCCGTGTCCTAAGGGTATCTAATAAATTGGAACTGGCTCTCCAGGTTGGGGGTTGTGCTTTTGGTTAACTACCCAACCATAGAAAAAAAATCATGTTACGAAGCAACCAATAGCATCGGAAAGGACTGATTTTATTGTTGACGAGACTGCTAAACGAAAAAAGGACAACGACGTTCGTATCTGCACCTGGAATGTGAGAACATCAAATAGGAGAGGTGCAAGCGAACAACTAGCGGAAGCCCTAAACTGCTACAAAGCAGACATTACTGCCATCCAGGAAATACGATGGTATGGGCCGGGCAAAAAGAGGATTAAAAACTGTGATATCCGGACCGTGTTAAAGTGAGCAGAAACAAACGACTATTCGGATGCGGATTTGTTATAAGTGCCAGACTTAGGCAAGAAGTCTTATGTTTCCAAGACATAAGCAAACGAATTGTAACAATCCGCATCAAGGCCGAATTCACCAACATAAGCCTTATATGCGCTCACGCCCCAACGGAGGAAAAAGATGATATAGCTAAGGACTGCTTCTATGAACTCCTAGACAAAACCTATGAGCGACTACCGAAGTACGATGTTAAAATCGTGCTGGGAGATTTTAACGCAAAAGTAGGATGAGAAGACATCTTTAGCAGTATTGTCGGAAACCATAGCCTACACGACAACACGTCTGGTAACGGACTTAGGCTAATTGACTTCGCTACGGAACGAAATGCCACTATAGCCAGCACACGGTTTCCTCACCTCGATATACATAAGGGGACATGGCGGTCTCCAGATCAACGAACGTTCAATAAAATTGATCACATACCACTACGCCACAACAATCCAGAAATACTATAAACAAAATTAATGTCGAAAGACTGCAATCGCAAGAGACCGCCAAGACCTTCGCGCAACGCGTATCCCTAAAAGCGGTGTAGTTGTAATGTGTTCGTCTGTTGAGTGGAAGCTTGCGCGTTCAATCCCAGCCAAAATAAATTTCACTTTTCTTTAAGAAATAAAAAGGTCGGTGTAATACCTAAAAGTATGCACACCATCTTGAATTTCTTCAAATTTAACGAACACAAGAAAAAGTGACTCCCCGAAGCTAGTTCGGACAACAACCATGGAGTTTAAGTCTCCACTACATCCAAAATCTTTCCTATCCTCTCTTTCTTCCCCTTCTCTAACGCTCGTACTATGGTAACATATAAAGGGTATTCATAACCCCTTGAGTACGTGTAAATTAGAAAAAAAAAAAACCTCTCGATTAACACCATACCACCAACATCGAATGTCGAAGAACTATGGCAACGATGCCAACAAGCCATTAGATCAGCCGCAACTGATATGCTAGGTTTCTCGCGCCCACCAGCAAGAAACCCCTGGTTTGATGAGGAATGCCGACAGATGCTCGCAGCCAAGAACGAGGCCTACAAGGCTAAGCTGCAGGTGAAGACGAAAGCTGTCGATGAGCTCTATAGGCAGAGAAGAAGGGAAGAACACCGGCTTTTTAGAAAGAACAAAAAAGAGGAAGAAAAGCGCGCGATCGAGGATATAGAGAGGTGCCACTCCAGGAAAGATGTTCGCAAGTTTTACCAAAGTGTAAAACGTCAAAGCCAAGGATACAAGGCTCGAACAGAACCCTGTCGAGATGAACAAGGAAATGTCGTAGTTGAGACACAGTCTATGCTGAGGATATGGAAGAACCACTTCTGCAGACTGTTAAACGGCGATGACGAACAACATTCCGCTGGCAGGCAGAACGAACCATTCAATATTGGGGCTTAGCAGTAAATAAGGGCAAGAAGAAGTTTATGCTGTCAACACGAAAGGACTACCAACATCGACGAATTGGACAGAACGACACCATTGACAGATATAACTTTGAGGTAGTCGGGACTTTATCTATCTCGGTTCCGCTATTTACTCTGACAACAACATCTCGTCAGAAATTAAACGCAGAATTACTCTTGCCAACCGCTGTTTCTTCGGGCTAAGAAGGCAATTCAGTAGTAAAGCCCTCACTCGAACTACTAAGGAGATCTCATATAAGACCCTGATCATCCCAATTCTGCTCTACGGCGCTGAAGCATGGACCGTCTCAAAAGCGGATGAAGAAATCCATGGTCGATTTGAGAGGAAAATTCTTCGAAAAATCTTCGGTCCCGTTTGCGTTGACGGGCTATAGAGACGAAGATTCAACCAAGAACTATAGGAGCTGTACAGCGACATGCCCCTGGTCAAAAAACTCCGGATTAGACACGTAGAACGAATAGACACCAATACTCCGGCTCGCAGAGTCTTCGATTCCCAGCCAGACGTCGGACGCAGTAGAGGAAGACCTCGCCTTAAGTGGCGCGCACAAGTAGAAACCGACCTCAACCAACTTGGAGTGCGCAACAAGTAAGTAAGTAAGTAGAAATAAGTAAACTAGTGTGTTTTGTTAAGATTCTAATTTTTTATTAAGGGGTCTTAGTTTAATGAGCTGATTTTTTTGGGATCGCTGGGATTATAGTATAAAAAATGTATACAATTTTATTTATTTTTTTTTTTTACATATTATGAAAAGTTTTAAACAAGAAACACATAATGTTACATCATATTTTGCACAAAATGTTCTAGGCCTTCTTGTGCATCCGTCTAATTGGCAATGTTGCTGGTTAGATCTTTTCTCTAAAATATGGTTCTTGCCATCATATCTTATTCCTGGTAAGACCTTAGAACGCCAAGATGATGGTGTTGATGTTGGGCTAACACGAGCGACTCTTATATCATTTCCCTACTTTAGATAAGTCCTGGCTATTTCTCTCCTTACAGATTTTATAGAAATCGTGTTGTCCTCATTCATCCTTTTATATAAAGTAAATGTGTTCACCACAGCCATATCAACCATTCTTGTAAAACGGCAGCAGTACCATTTTTGCCACGAATAGCAATTGTGTGTTTTTCCAAGAGCCAATCATGATGATCAACGGCATTTCCAAAACTACACTTGATCCAAGAGTTGTGTCAAGTTTCCCACTAGATGGCTTTCCGCAGTAAAGTGAAAAATTGTAGCAAAAACCATCTACACCACACATGACCCAAAGTTTGTATCCAAAACTTATTGGTTTTGCACGAATTAACTGTTTGATTGGGTAGTAGCCATAATGCCTAACTATCATTTCATCAATTGACAAGTCCTGATAAAAAAACGTTCCACTTTTGAAAGTTCTTACACATCAAATCCATCAAGGGTGTTATTTTGAAACTCCTGTCATGTTTGTTTGAAGCTGCTAAGGCATTGTCTTGAAAATGAAGAGCACTTTTTATCGATAAAAACTAGACCTAGATCGTCATCTTCGGCCCAAAAGTGTTTTTGACTTGGCAAGAATGATATCCCGAAAATAACATAATTCCAATAAACACTTTTATATTATCCTTAGTGATAGTAAATGATTATGTTGTTTTTTGTCTGATGAGCATAACGAAGAGTTTCAGTTACGATAAATTCCGAAACAGAATCGTCAAAAAACTCTTCAAAAACTTCTACAACACTTTTGCCACGTAAAACTGTTTTTACACTTTCACAATTGATTGTATCAGTTATATTCGGAAAGCAATAAGTAGGGTCACTCGAAGACCAATTTACTGGAGTTGACTTCAATTTCTTCGCACTGGTTGGGCCTGATTGAAACGTTTTACCAACTTCATCATCTGGTAAGTAAATCTCCACAGTATCTGGAATATCCACAACATTTGGCACTTCCAAGTTATCCTCTTGAATATTTTCTTCATAAAATCAGCCTCTATTCTCTCCGACTGCAAGTATTCAACAGCTTCTTCCATGTTTTTAAATGCACGATGAGAAATGTTGTATGTTGACCTTGAAAAAGTAACGAAGAAGATGAAAACAACGATATAACGAAAAGTCCCAGCGGTGTCAATCGAGATCAGTAATGTTTACATATATATATTTACGCCAATGGTAAACATATCGACTCGTAACTTTCACAACATCATTGATTAGATATTTGAAGAGTAAAATATGTCAAAAAATTACCTTTTATCTTAAATTCACTATACGAAAATCGATTAACGAAGCACTGATTGTTCCGAATTCAAATGGGCTTTACCAACGAAGTGAAAACCATAGGCTACTACAATGGCTCTAATTTATTAGAGTATATGCTAAACAAATATAATAGCCAAACAGTTTCGTACCTGCCGCTTCCGAAAAAATAGAAATTTTTTTTTACATAGATCTCAAACGAGATCGCTGAGACTTAATGGGTTAAGATAGAAAAAATTATGCGAATCGACTCATAATCGTACTCAAAATTAAAAACAAAAAAACGGAACCTTGGGCAAGCACCAGCATTTATTGGGTGAGTTGCAGACTTGAAACCGCCCAAAACTACTTGCATTGAAAGTTTCGAGAGGTAGTTTCTAGTCCATTTTTTTTTAGAATATCGTCGATACCAAAAGCACGCATTTTCGACAAAAGGGCTTGATGACAAACCATGTTAAATGCAACGATGTTGTTTTCGCCTCCAAGGTGGATTGATTGGTTCCGCTTTTTGTTGAGATATGACATCTAATCACCAGTGGACCTGTTGCTACGAAAACCGTATTGTCTGTCATTGAGGAGTTTTCCTGATTCAAGATATTTCATAAGCTGACGGTTTTTCAGCGTTTCCGTGACCTTAGAAAGAAAGGAGGTAAGTGCAATTGGTCCTCTTACCTCCCTTACCTCCCATAGTTGGAGAGAGAAGAATATTCGGGATGGACAAATGCAGTTTTCCATCGAATCGGAAAGAGTTCTGATGAACAGGACAGATGGAAAAGCTCACGCAATGGTTTTGCCAGCGTTGAAGGACACCTCTTCAGAATTATGGGCGAGATACCACCTGGACCCATTTGTGTGTGTAAAGGCCGATCAATACTCTTGCGACTGTACGAGTACGAAGTGGATTGGTCGCAATGTTCTACATTCTTTAATACAGGGGGAGACTGGGCAGGGGCACAATCTGGCAACGTGGAATTGGCTGCAAAATGAGCAGCGAGCAGAGTGGCTTCGTCTAGAGAGGTGACAGCTGGAATGTAATTGTAATTGACCGTTGGGGTGGAAGATGAGGCCGAATTCTTAACAAACAACTAAAAATGTTTACTACCTTTGGAGCATAGTAGAATTTTTTGCCTAAACTTTAAGTCGTGGAAGAATTTCACACGCTGAATGTGAGCATTGCAGTCTCTTCAGACTCGTTTGAATTTTAAACGGTTTTCCTCAGTAGTTTTGCATTTATATCTTTACAGCTCGAGTCATACCATCCGTTTACCTTAGGTTTGATATTCTTTACCCGGTTTGGGATAAAGAATTTAATACCCAGGAGAATAATGTTAGTTATCGCATTAGCAGTTGCGTTCACGTCACTATCGAGGAAGCATAGTGACCATTTAAAATTCTTAAAGAAACCGTTTGGAGCTTCCCAGTTGGCTTTCTTGTATTGCCAACAGTTCTTTTAGGAATTTGTTGTTTAACTATGTGCTTGGAGTACGGAAAATTAGCTGACACGATACGGTGGTTTGAATTGCCTCAAAGCGATAATACATTTTTAGTATTTGTCGGGGTGAGATGTTAAAAAGGATTCCAGTGTGTTGGCGGCTTGACTGTCAGTATCCGGAATGCTCGTTGGCTCATTTACAAGCTTAGTTAAGTTGTTAACATCAAAAAAGATCTCGACATACCTTCCTTCAGGTGTTGACTGTCCAGAATGTCGAAGCCACGATGAGTTGTGAACATTGAAATCGCCCTCAATGACGATTTTAGTGTGAGGGTATAGGGATACAATTCATGAGATAGAGTCGGATAGCGCATTAAACTCGTTAAAAGTAGATTTTCTATCCAGGTGTGATGGTCATATGAAGTTATTAAATGAAAGCTACAATTTGGTCCTTATGCCCGTATGACAAATTGTTTTGGTCACCCAACAAAATATTCACTCACGACGCTATTCGCCTGATGATGCTTATGATCCGCTAACGCACTTGCATTAGCCAAGCACAGTCAACAGCTCGCAAGATTGAATGAAGCGGGAGGGAAAACCACACACTGTCTGATATTGTTGTTGTTTTTTTTATCTATGTAATAATACATAACTTTTATTTCAAGAAAAGAGGAAGAATGAGAGATAGGAAAGAATTTATGACATTACACACAACATTGTCCATAGGTGGTTATCCAAACTAATTCCGGAGTTGCTATTTTTTTATGTATTCGCTTATAATTCGCAGAATCTTGAATCTTATTGGCTGTGATACAACAACCTTCCACTCAACAGGCGTATACATTTCTACTACAGCACTGCTACCCTGCCAATGGACTGCCACTTCATAGACGGATCTTCTTTCAGAGGTATTCGTGTCAATTACCAAGAAACCATTTAAACATATTCAAATCCATTTAGTTTTGTTACAGTAAAATGTAAATGACTAACTACAAATTTATTGAAAACACAAACAAACAAAAACTTACCACATTCAGGTGGTTCGTCTGATCTATCATAGCAATCATACTTTGAATCGCATTTCCATCTCATTGGTATGCAATTGCCATCGTTACAAGTAAAATAGGATGAAGGACATGTTTCTACGTAAAAATAAACAGTAAAATAAAATCAAATAAAAAAAGATTAATCAAAGGAAACAAATGATGCCTAGATTAAAATTGCGTTACGGAAAACAAAGGAATGTTAAATTAACTTAACTCCGACCTTAGTGCACATGATAACTTCTCCTTGGCGAAATTGATTTATCGCGAGTTCTAAGAATATTTTTCATTAGCTTTGATAGAATTTTGACAAACGATATTTTAAAGTATTTGAAGGTTGTTTTGCTCGTGTTCTGTCAAAGGCACTATTTTACCAAGGAGCGTTACAGGATTCCAGAGGCGCTTCAAGTTTCTGCTACCAAACACACCTACGTACTTTGAGAACAAAATTGAACGCACTAGTTCTGGTAAATCCTTAAATAGTGAACACTTTTTATGTTTACTTTCTTTAGGTATGCCATAAGGAAGCTAACGATTCTTTCTCCTAACTTCTAACAACTCATCGAAATCGTGAATGTACGTTTGCAGATGACGTACAGCAAGGTGTCTCCAAAGAAAGTTTCTATTTGAGTAGCTTACTGCGTGAAGCCGACGAATCCGAGGAGGTATAAACTATCTATCAGTAGCCTAGCCCTTGGGAATTCAATCGCTATAGGGCGTTTCTAAGGAGTTGACCACGCGTTGTGAGTGAGAGAATATTAAAAAAAAAAACACGTGATTCGGCGATTTTTGCCACTGAAATATTTGCGCTATACAACTCATTACCATGCCTCCGGACGATCGAATTTGATTGGATATGTGGGGAGTTAATCAGTCTGTTATGGAAGACCGGAACCCTTTAATTCGTAAGCCCGCAAATGCTTTAAATGTGCATAGATCATCAAGAATTTGAGCCCCAGAATGCCATTCAGGGGATTGACTTCCAAACCCAGGCGCTTCTCAACGTACACCAACATCTTATTTTAGGATGAAGCCCATTCTTACGTTAGGTTAGGTTGGTGGGTTGATGAGGTGGGCGGTTTGCGTCTTCCCTCACCAAATTCACGTCAGTGCAGACCCATTGTTATGCCCGTTGGGGGTCCACGTGTGTAGTTGGTTTCTTCAGTTATCTCGTTACCGTCCGTTGTTATTAGCCCCTTTCCAGCCATCCAGATGTTGTTGCAAACCTGAAAAGGTTTCGGTTAGATCCGTAAGGTCATGGCCTGGACAGAGTCGCAGAAAGTGTTAGGTATTTCTTCATCACAGCAGCGTCTACAAAGATCATCATCTATTAGATTAATTTTTAGTTTGTGGCTTTTAAGTAAGTTATGTTCAGTCAGAATCCATACTAGTGTCGAAACAGATTTCCTGTTTCTTCGAAGTAGGTAGGTATGTGGGTTCTGGCTTTGTCATACTCAGGCCACATCCTTTTGCAAGTTTCACAGGTGGGGGGGGGGGGGGGGGTTCCAAATCTTTCTGGCAATATTCAGTGTCTTCTGTCCCACTCTTAATTTGGGGTCACATAATGGCGGTTCGACGGACTGGTCTGCCTGATCAATACGGGAGGCATACCCTTTTCTCGCCAGTTCATCAGATATTTCATTGACCTGTAGTGTCCGGGGACTCAGCAGATCTTTACATAATGTTGGACGCCTAGAGCATTTAGTTCACGACAACGCTTCACAAGCTTAGATTTGATTGCGACAGCAGAGATTGCTTTTATTGCAGCCTAACTGTCAATGAAAATGGTGATATCGTCTGGTGTTATCGCCAACATTTATGTCGTTTTGGTTGCCTCTGCTACTGTTAACGTCTCAGCCTGGTTTACACTGGGGGACACTGAAAAGTACTGTTTAGATTTAATGTTTCTGAAAACACTTCAGCTCCAACGCCCTCGTCCATTTTTGAACCATCAGTGTATATGGATATGGTTTCGGTGCCCAGTTCGTTCTCTCCCATTCCTCTCCACTAGGAATGATGCAGGAGAATGGACTTTGACAGTCAAGGTTAGGCAGCATTTAGTCAGAGTTTACAGCTGAGTTAAGATATCTGTTTAGAATTTGAGCGTTTCCTCCTAAGTACGTTTCCCAGCAGTTGAGTTGGCTGATTCTTAGATTACTTGCATATAGAGGTCTAGCGGTAGTAGGTTAATGATGGTTTCCAGTCCCGATGGTGGTGTGGTTCTCATTGCGCTAGTAGCGCCCACACAAGCCATTTTTTGTACCTTTGTCATATTTTTTAGATAGGTGACTATTTGTGGATTGCCACCATACAAGCCTCCATACGTTAATATAGGTCTTACAATGGCCGTGTACATCCGTAGGACAATCCTAGGGTTCAGTCCCAAGGTTTTCCCGAATAATTGGTTACGCGTATAGAAACCTACTGTGGCCTTTTTTATGCGTTCGCACACTTTTAGGTTCCGATTGTTTTCTCTCAAGAATGACACCCAGATATTTTGCACTGTCGGATAGTTTGAGGGTAGTCCCATCGATAACCGGTAGGTCAAATATTGGTATTCCTCCCTTATTTGTAAAGGGAACAAGTTTTGTTCTTTTGGGGATTGATGTGAAGACCACATTGTTTTGCCAACTCGTTAAGTGTTTTCATTTCATGTTCGATCAGCTCACAAGAAGTAGTATTGCTACATCCTCGTGATGTAGACCATGACTTTTACCCCATTGCGCTGTAGCTTATTGAGTATCTCATTGATGACTAGGCACAAGGGTCCACAACAAAGGTGAGGCGTGCCTCTTGATGCTGTTACTTTCAGAATTGTGTCTCCTGGTATCGCAATTATATTTCTTCGGCTGAGCTACTTCCAATAATATGTATTAGAGCTTGGTCCAGGTTATTTTTCGCAGGTTTCTTTAGACTGCATTTGTATTCACATTATTGAAGGCTCCTTCAATGTCGAGAAATGCCGCGAGTGTACATTCCTTTTCGGGAAGAGATTATTCTATGGTACTAACGATATCATGTAGGGCGGCCTCGACTCTCTAACCTTTCGGGTAAGCATGCTGTGCCGAAGATATGTCTTGGGGTTGAGCTTGTCACGAATATGGATATCTATTAGTTTTTCGAAAGTTTTCAATACGAAGGACGTAAAACTTATAGACTTAAAGTCCTTCGCGGTCGTGTGGCTGGGCTTGCCGGCTTTTGGGATAAAGACTACCTTTACATCCCGACAGCACCTAGGAGTGTAACCGCATTTTAAACTACCAACAAACAATTTTTGTAGGAATGCTGTTGCGAGGTGTTTCGATTTTTGAAGCATGATCGGGATGATGCCATTTGGCAATTACCCAATTGATTCTTTCTATATCCTCCGTTGTTGCTATTATAGGGATAGCATTAAAGACTGTTGCGTCTAAGGTCCTACCGGAGTATGAATGACATCCTGGAAGGTGGGTTTCCAGTAGAAGTGTTAAATATTCATTAGTGTGTGCATTACCCATTGGGGAGCTTGAGGTACCCTGGCTCAGCCAGTTCCTTGGCGTTTATTTTTCTATGCTGGCTGATTTAGTAGTGCTTTGCACACTACAACATAATTTAGGCCAGGAGATGCGTTAAGCACTGTTGACACCGCTTTTAAATTTATCTTTGTAGTTTTATTGTCTTGAGGGTACAGACTTTTTCATAGGCGTGGACTAAAGTGTTGCCTATTAGATCCGCTGCCGCATAAATTTTAGATGGAGTTTCCATCGGTTGCTCTGGAAGGATGTTACTGTTTTTCCCTACTTCTACAACGAACTTATCCCAGTTGGATTTCTTGGGGTTTCAGTGGTAAAGGGTGATTCTCATCCTAATACGGATACGTGATTAAGCAAAACTACCGCTAAAGTGCAACGAATCCAAACGAAGGAAAAATATGCCCCTTCATTAGCCTAATTTTATTTTTAGAAGATCCTTCATAGAACATCCTTCGTAACCATGTAATTGCTTGTATTTATTGTAAAATGAAGCAAGCGCTATCTGAGGTCTCTATAGGAGAAAACAATCAGATTCGGGTTCTAAAATCAAAACCAAGCTCATCGAATGTCTGATTTCTCTGATTCCGGTGAAACAAGAGTCAAATGGGTTTAGTCTTCCGGCTTTGTTCAAAGAGTTTTTCCGTGGTTTCAATATTTTGGAAATAAAACCATCATATTCACCGCACAAAAGGTAGTTGGAGCTTTGCATGCAAAGCTATCATGTAATACTTCCCGGGCGTGACTTAAGGATTCTATTCATCAGCGGATCTTGTTTATATTAAATTTGGACTGTCAATACCTCAATCGGCTGATAACGCTTTAGACTAACGGATCAATTTATATGTTCAATGTTAGTAAAGTTCTTATTTCATCAGTTGCAGTGTAAAAAAAAACATTGTTTCCTTTCTTCAGAGAAATTTCATCAAAGGGCATATCTAAATATAAGACAGGGATTTAAATAATCATCGGTCAGTGTCCTTAAAGCTAAAGTAGGAATTAGAGCTGAAACCGCGAATCCTTAATCTAAAAATGGTTTCAAGCACACATATCCCCCACTATCCACCACTCATGTAGCCTCTTTAGGTTGATTTCCGACTTCGCCTTCCCGGCAAAATTGATTCAAAATTGACAACCTAAATTTTGGAAGCAACTTATCAAAACTGTTCCGAACAAGTGCCGGATTTCGGTAACAAAATCGATTTCATCACATGATGGAACAGATAGTTCCAGGTCCAAATCTGTCAAACTACTGGGATGCACAGACGATATCGTGTCGTTCCCAGGATGTTATAATTGTAAAGTTGTTTGGAGTATTAATGAATAGTTGAATCGCCTTGGTCTTGGTGAATAAAAATGGTATCAACGAACAAGGGATTCTCGTTATTGAAAGAAAAAAAAATTATGGCGCAACAGGCTCGTTAGTAATACCCAGGGCCTAGCTTTTTTCTCACAACCATTCATGTGTGCGTGTGTACTTCTTTGCACGATGGCGGGACCTCCTGTTTTATGCCGAATCCGAACGGCTAAGTTGAGGTAAGCTATTCATGACAATTGATACAACTCGGATGATTTGTCAGATCATCACGAGAGGAAGGTCAGTGAAAATCATTTAGGTGTTGCTATGGCTGGGAATCGAACCCAGACCTTCTGCGCAGCAGTTCAACGCACTAACCATCGCGCCACTGAGTCCGTCTCGTTATTGATAACAATAACTTTAAGCTTCGTCAAAATTCAAACTTAGAGATTCTTCAAGACCACAAAGAAGATTTAACTTCCGTTTTGAGCAAATGCCAAGCTATTTGAAATTAATAACAGGGTCGGCAGGATTAAAGAGGGTAGACGCATTCATTTCAGGTAGAGGAACTTAGAACGTCGGGAGGACGTTTAATAATTATCATGCGGATGTAATATTAAACGGTACGAACATGTTCATCAGTGCCCCCTGAGACGGCAGGAAAACTAGAACTTCCTGTTTTAGGATCATGAATGACAGTGAACTTGGACCACATAACTAAACGCTGAGTGGTCAAGCTCAATGCGGTTGTCAGATATGGACCATAACGCGACCAGAAGCTCAACAAGTTCAAGGTTTATTTCCTCTCTCGACTCTAAATGACCAATATATTATCAGTACAAAAATAAAAGCATTGACTTACTGACACGAAGCTACTTTTTATTAGATATGTATAAATATTCACCACGAAATGGCAGCCATCATGAATTCCGACAGTTGGACTCGTCATAAGATATTTAATTGTTCTACAAATTGAGTGCCTCGAGCGAGGGTTTACTTTGGCGCAGTTTTATTTTTGTGCAAATTGTAATTTTTTTTCCAATAGCTGCCTTACTCTTTTTTAATTAATTCTATTCATTGAATATAAACTTTCTTTTGAGACATATTGTAGTAAAGAAAAAAACCAATTTCGACACAAATCGGAAAAACTTCGCCAGATTTTTTTTTATGAATTCACTTTTACTATGAAGGTATATAAACAGTTTGGTTTATTGTTTTCTTTAAGAATTTTAATTTATCGAAAACGGCTTTGCTCTCAATCGCTTAGTGATTACTGATTACTCCGTCTTCTATCGGTCTCTAATAAATTGGAACTGGCATTCCAGGTTTGGGATTGTGCATTTGGAAAACTACTCAATCACGGGAAACTCCTGAACCAACCAAATGATCGCAAAGGAATGATTATAATGATCACGATTATGCTAAACGTATAAAGGACAACGATGTTCGTATCAGGAAGTCGTAAGCTGATAAAAAGCAGACATAACTAACATCCAAAAAATACGATGGGATTGGCTAGAAAAATGGTCTTGTACAAACGACAGACTTAGTCCGGAAATCTTATGCTTCAAACACAATAGAGAACGCCTTGTAACAATCGGCATCAAGATCGAATAATCAATCAAACATAATGCGGTCACGCTCCGACGGATGAAAAAGATGCCATTGATTAGAATTGTATTTACGAGCTCCTGGACAAAAGTTAAGGGCGACTAGCCAAGTACAATGTTGTTCTGGCAGATTTCAACGCAAAGATAGGAAGGGAAGTAAAGGGTGATCCATTTCGAGGTTCCCTACTTTTTTAAAGAAAAAAACACAGAAAATTAAAATTTAATGGAGAATGTTTATTATCATTTGAAAGAACATTCTTTGGCATTTATTTTTTGAAGATTATGTCTTTCAAATGTTGGCTGTTGCTACGTCGCAGATGGTCCATCCGTTGAGTCCAATTTTCGATCACTCGTTCGAGCATTTCGACTGGTAACTGACGAATGACACGCGTGATGTTTTCCTCCAAGGCCTGAATCGAAGCGGGTTTGTCGGCATAAGCTTTTGACTTTAGATATCCCCACAGGAAAAAGTCTAACGGTGTGATATCACACGATCTTGGTGGCCAATCGACCGGCCCAAGACGTGAAATTATGTGCTCACCGAAATGTTCTCTCAATAAGTCTATTGATTGATGCGATGTGTGGGAAGTGGCGCCGTCTTGCTGAAACCAAATGTCGCCGAGATCACGAGCTTCAATTTCAGGCATCACATAGTCGGTTATCATGGCACGATAACGGTCGCCATTGACGGTTACGTTCGCACCGGCATAATTTTTAAGGAAATATGGACCGATGAATCCACCGGCCCACAAACCACACCAAACCGTTGTTTTTTCTAGATAAAGTGGCAGTTCTTCAATCTCTTCAGGTTGCTCTTCGTCCCAAATGCGGCAATTTTGTTTGTTTACATACCGATTGAGCCAGAAATGGGCCTCATCGCTAAACAAAATTTGCCTCGAAAACGTCGGATCTTCTTGGAACTTTTCAAGAGCCCATAGAGCGAAGCGATGTCGCTTGGGACGGTCGAGCGGCTTCAGTTGTTGCACAAGCTGTATTTTGTACGCTTTCAATTTAAGATCTTGACGTAAAATGCGCCAAGTCGTTCCATACGTCAGTCCGAGTTGCTGCGAACGGCGCCGAATCGACTCTCTACGGTCTTCGTGTACACTCTCAGCTACGGCCGCTATATTTTCTTCACAGCGTGCTGGACGTGGTCTATTCGGTCGAATATTATCCAATAAAGAATGCTGGGTCTCAATATGGGTGATGGTGTTGCGAATAGTACGCTCAGTAGGCCGATTATGTTGACCATAAGTTGAGCGAAGTGCAAGAAACACATTCCTCACAGAACGTGAATTTTCATAATAAAGTTGAACAATTTGTAAACGTTGTTCACGCGTAAGTCTTTCCATTATGAAATGCCAAACAATACTAAACAAAAATAACATGACAGCATGACACGACTCACACGTGATCTGTCAAAAAAAGGCTATTGAAAAAAGTATCTCTACTTGGATCACCCGTTAGTATTGTCGAAAAAATAGCCTACACGACAATATGTGTGTCAAATTATTATCTTTTCTGCGGAACGAAATGCGGTTTCCTCACCTTGATATCCATAAAGGAAAATGATAGTTTTCAGATCAACGAACGGTTTATCAAATCAATCACATTGCGATAGGCAGGTACGAATCCAGTATTTATGAGTCGCCAGGAGCTCGACAAGACCAGAAGTGCGGATCAAAAAAAAAAAAAAAAACGAGACCCAATGAAAAATTTAAACCTAAAGGACGAAAACGACGTTCTGGAACAATGCTGAAGAGGTTCGTAAAGAAATTCTGACTTAAGGATGCACATATAACAGTAAAAAGTTCATTAAAAATACCTAATGAGCCAAAACCGAGTACAAAGTTAATGCCGGATAACATCTTTTTATTTTTAATAAATTAACAGACCACAAATCGTGGCCAAGTCTAAAGTAAATATGTATATACAAGGTGGCGCAAAAGTAATCCTCCTATCAGAATATGCTATAAATTTTGCGATTGGCCCCTAATGTCAGTTCTGTTTTGACATTTGTGTAGTAAACACATGCGAAATACACGTTAATAAACAATGTTACGCTACACTGCTCCAGAACGCGGAATATTGGTGACTATTTATTTGAGCAATAATCGGTCAGTGACTTTGGCACAACGTGAATTTCGTCGCAGATTTCCTAGCCGTCTGGGGCACTGAAAATCCGCGTGTAACCCACGAAGAGCCATTACACCCGCTCAAAGTCACTGTATGGTGTGCTGTTTTCGCTGGAGGAGTCATCGGACCTTTTTTCTTCAAAGACGTCGCGGGCCAAACGGTTACTGTGAATGGTGAGCGCTACAGAGCAATGATCAACGAGTTCTTTTTGCCGCAACTTGATGAATTGGGATTGGAAAACATGTGGTTCCAACAGGACGGTGCAACGGCACACACTGCACGTACCACAACCGATATGCTGAAGGATGCATTTCCCGGGCGCCTAATCTACCGTTTTGGCGATTTGCACTGGCCAGCAAGATCGCCTGATTTGACCGCTCCAGACTTCTTTTTGTGGGGCTTTTTGAAGTCACGGGTTTATGTCAACAAGCCTCAGACTCTTGCAGCTCTTAAAGACAATATCCGTCAAGAATGTGAGGACCTATCGCCGGAAGTTTTGGCCAAAGTGATGGAAAATGCCATAAAAAGGGCTCAAATGACAATCAACTGCGGCGGCGGCCATTTACATGACATCATATTCTCGACTTGATGTAAAAAAAAAATTAAGAGACCAAATAAAAATAATCCACAAGAAGAATCAAAGTTTTTCTTTTTTTTTTAATTACAGCCAAAAAACATCGGAAGGTTGTTTTTGCGCCACCTTGTATGTTGAGGGTTTAAAATAAAATTAAAAAGGGGCACAAAATGGTAATACGTCATCAAAACAACACTTGGACATGTGGTGAACGTGAACATTGGACTTGGGAAAAATCTGCATATAAACTAAGTGGTAGGCACAAGCGTTATAAACTAAATGTTACATCAGTCGAATAGTTGGCATCTTGAGATACTGAGATATATGATTTCTTTGTGTGTGTGAGCATTAGCAAATATACTTCAACCAGCAAATAAGTCCTCTTGTCATAAAATACAATCAGGCTTAACAAAAATAAACAAATTAATGAATCGATAATAAAATAAAATAAAATTATGGTAAACATAGCACAGAAGGGACGATGAAGATAGCGACACCGCCTACTAGTTTGTCTCTTTGCCAATGATTTTGTCTTTTTTGGCCGCAGGGAGATCTTGCCAAACTGGAAGGTTTGGTATTTTGAGTATACGGCCTTTAGTTTGGTGGTTGACGCTTTTCGGACAATGATGGAGAGTTCCGGCCGCAGGGAGATCTTGCCAAACTGGAAGGTTTGGTATTTTGAGTATACGGCCTTTAGTTTGGTGGTTGACGCTTTTCGGACAATGATGGCGATCTGCCGAGTAATGGGTTCGAGATGATCGGCCGTGTACCGTGATTAGAATTCAAGTGTTGGGTTCCAGATCAACTCTACTGTGGGTTGATGACCCGCAGTGAGAGGTTCAATGAAGCTGCGGCAATCTCGGAGGGACGGTAGCCACCCATGAAGTATTCGGTTGTGACCAATTCCAAAAAGTATTTGGACATGGCGTGGTGCGAGTAATCAGCACGGCACCGGACGGGAGAGATTAAAGTCGAGGGCCTTCATGATTTTTACTTCCATTTCCAACACCGGCTCCTTGGTACAGGTATCATCGGTGATGTATACTAAATCACCGATAGCAGGCGGGAATAGCTCTTCGTACTTGGAGGCGATGAACAACGCAGTTACGCCGACCAACTGCAAGTGCTGGCGGACAGTGTTCTTGCACGCTTGTAGGTATCGGTCGATTATTGCTACACACATGCGGAATGTATCCGGCACCAAATGGAACTGGTAGTGTACTTCATTGATCCAGTCAATAAGAACTGCACGCATTTTTGTAACAACATGTTTTTGGTCCTTCAATTGATCCGGCACAATGGGCATTTCTGTTTCCAGAGTATGCAGGTACGAGTATATATCGTTGACATATTCTCAAACCAAGACTGGATTTTCTGCATCGTCTGCGTCGATATCAACAACGACATTGAGTAACTTGGTTGTTTGCGAATGCACGCTAACGATTTTTATTTCACATTTATCAGAATGTGATATTTTAACGTCTTCCTTATCGACTGGTTCTGGTTTAGCCTTACAACTTGAAACAACAGCAGCCGACTGTGAGGCTGGCTTTACAGTTTGTTGCTGCTTGATGGCAGCCTTCAATTTCGATAGTGACTTCCTTGACAGGTTACTATCTTCGCGCCTAATTGTTGTCTGATGTGTTGGCAATTGCTCCTTAGCTGATTCGATCTTTGGTTTATTATTTATCGAACCTATGAAACTTTCTTCTCGATGTTCACTACCTTGGCAGTGAGGGTCGTTGGTTTGGGCAAATTCTGCTTTGCTATAGCGGCATTAAGGAATCCCGTTGTTCCCGACTTGATATAATTTGATTGCGTGACAATTTTCTTGGCGGCATTCACTGTTGGCTGGATGTTATCAGCCGAAACAGCTTGTGTTGGTTTTTTTCAAAACCACGCGTGGTTTAGCTTTTCTGGTTATGATTTGATTTTTTGGATTCTTCAACCCTTTCTCTCTATCTCTAACTGTACCGAGAACGGCGCGATGTAATAGCTCTCTAAGAGCAGCTCGTTTAGTTTCGAGTGGACCATTTTGGATGTGGAATTTCTTAACTTGTTGGATTTTGCTAACAGCTTCGTTCTCGTTGTATTTAACTTTCAATTGGTTGAACCTGGTAGCAGCCCTTTTCACGATTTTCTTTTTCACACAACAATAAACAAAATTGTTTTTTTTTTCGTGAGTGAAAAATTCACTTTACAGCTTTTTTTTCCTTTTTACGAAGTGTTTGCTTCTTTGATTGCAACCGGAGGAAGACGATTCTGGACGAACAGTTGAGTTTTGTTTTTCAAAAGACATCGACTACGGTGCTATTGATGAGAAGCAAGCATCCAGTATTTTGGATATCTTATAATCCATAGGGATAACATCGACTCGGACCACAACGTTGTTGCAGCCTAGGTAATAATGCGGATATAAACTGCACCATAACTACAGAAAGAAGGCAATCGCTAAAGAATGACCTTCACAGAACGCGTATCCCTTAACCGCTCTATTAACACCATACCACCAGCATCTAATGACGAAAAACAATGGCAACGATGTCAACAAGTCATTAGATCAGCCGCAACTGATGTTCTTTGCTTCTTGCGCTTACCAGAATCCCCTGGTTTGATGAAGAGTGTCGACAGATCCTCGCAGCCAAAAACGAACACTACAAGGCTAAGCTTCAATTGGAGCCGAGAGCTGCCATTGAGCTATATATGCAAAGAAGAAAGGAAGAACACCGGTTTTTAGGAACAAACAAAAGAGCAAGATTATCGCGTGATCGAACTAATAGAGAGATCTAGGAATCCATAGATTGCTGTAATTATGTTCTTAAGTTTACCAAAGAAAAAAAACGCAAACAGAATCCTGTCGAGACGAACAAATGAAATACCGTAGTTGAGTCACAGTCGAAGCTGAAAATATGGAAGAACCACCTCTGTAGACTGTTGAACGGCAATGCTGCACAATCTCACGCAGTCAGGTAGAACGAAACATTTACCATTGGCAACGACAGCGAAAACTACTAGCCATCTGACCAAAATGAATCGAAGATAGCACTGCATGAACTAAGGCTTATCAATGCTTGCCGAATATAACGGCCTTCCTGTCGAACTACAGGGTGTCCGCCGGGAAGGTATAGTACGTTGTTTGTTTGTATTTTTTGATTAAATGAAAGAGAATGGATCTTATGTTGATAAATGTTTTATTTAATGTCGGCAGGTATATGTCCGCCTCTCTTAGTCTCACAAATGCGAGCCCTTTTGAGCACATTTTTCATTACATTCTCACACATTTCATTAATTTCATTACGAATATTTTGTTTGAGTTGCTCAAGCGTTTCTTGTTTGTTTGCGTTAGCCTTGCTTTTAAGACATCCCCACAAAAAGACGTCCGGAGCAGTCAAATCAGGCGACCTGGACACGGTCACATCACCATTTCGTCAAACAACTTGTTGTGGAAAGAGGTCTCGCAGTAATTCCATTGTAAGCCTGGCTGTATGCGATGTTGCACCGTCTTTTTGATACCACATGTTAATCAAGCCCAAAGAATGTAGTTGTGGCGTTAAAAAGTTTTCACAGTTACCGTTACGCCGTTTTCATTTTCAAAGAAGTAAGGTCCAATGATTCCTCCTGACCAAATTGCACACAAGACTGTAACTTTTGATGGGTGCAAAAGTGGTTGATAATTAATTTGAGGGTTTTCCATTGCCCAGAACCGACTATTCTGTTTATTCACATATCCATTCAAATGAAAATGTGCCTCATCACTCATTATGAAAATCGGAGTTGTTATGGGCTAGCTGTAACATCCTATTGGCATATGTACGGCGGCGTAAGTGGTCTTGTGGAAGAAGTTCTTGTGTCAACTGAATCGCAAATGGAAACAAACGCAAATCCTTGTGCAAAATTGTGGCCAAAGTTGTTCTTTGAAGACCAAGCTCCTGAGCACGGCGTCGAATTCAGGTTGATGAATTGTTTTTAACATTTTCTTGAGCAGCAATAATGTTTTCAGCCGATCTTGCAGTACGTTGTGGCAATGCTTGGACCTATCACCTACTTTCTCATCGTCACAGTAATTGATGATTGATTTTGATAAATATTTTAACGATTAAGAAACGTTGGTTTATCGAATATTTTTCCATAATAAATTTGCCACGTATCTACTTCACAGCTGCCAAGTATGAACTGTCAAGACTAATGTTTAACAAAATGGCGGCAAAACAAAGTAGTATACCTTCCCGGCGGACACCCTGTATATAAAGCCGGCTGAGATCATTTCGTACGTAAAATACATACAGCAACTCATTGGAATAATTTGGTTGGAAGAAAGATTGCCCGAATAATGGAACCTTAGAATATTACCAGTGTAAGGAATCGCGGATTTAGCGGGATTGGTGTTTTTTAATTGAAATTGTTCACAGAATAGAATATAATAAATTATTGAAACACATGAGTACAAATTTCGAAACAAAATAACACAGCATTTATCAATTTTGCTTCTTACTTTGAAAAGCATTTTCAACTTGCTAAAATTGTATCCGAGGTTATGAACAATTAATAAGGAAATTTTCCTGGTAAACAATTCGCTAAACTTTCTATTTTCCTTGTTTCTCGTTTCTTGGGCTTCTTCCGAAAGTTATCCGATTGGAAGGATGCAAGAAGAATTTTTTTGTTTTCTATGAAACAAGACTGTGCATACTTACTGGCATATAATACCACGCATAATTGTTAAGATTGAGTTCTCTTGTTTATTTTGCAAACCCTTAAAAGCGTCTGTACCAATTTTTAACTCAGACCCAAGAGCAATTCTACCTTCAACTTAATCAATTCTGTTGTTTCTTTAGGGCAATTTAATACAACAGCTCGACAGTATCTGGTTGATGATGGGGCTGGGTTTTGCCAAATTACTCTTTTAGTTTTCATCCTTTAAGAAATGCATTTGGAACCATAGAGATGCAAAAAATATTTTCATCGAAAGAATAACCGGGTGAACATTTTTGTTTGTATGATTTCTGTTGAGCACCATCACAACCCCATTTTATAAACAGGGATAGTACAATATGACTCTGGTGTTGGCTCAGGAGAATCTCTCAAGAATCAGATTAAAGAAGTCACATGGCAGTGTTTGGTCGGTATATCAAAACTAGACATGGCTCTGTATGGTGTGTATCGATTTGGACTTCTTAGGTTTTTTTCCAGGATCTGCCGAAGTGTGAAAATTTGATCGGTTGTGGACTTTCCTGGTCTAAAACCAAACTGATAAGGGCCGATCAGGTTGTTGGTAAACCGTTTTAGGCGTTCACATATTACTTTAGATAGGATCTTGTAGGCATTGTTGAGAAGACTAATGCCTCTGTAGTTTTGACAGTTCCGAGGGTCTTCTTCCTTGTAGTTCAGGCAAACGATACTGAGGTCCAATTTTTCAGGAATAGTCACATCCGGCCAAGTTTGGCTTATGAGTTGGTGGATGTTACTTACGAATTCTCCGTGGGTATTAAAAAGTTCGGCGAGAAGGCCGTCGTTTCCGGCAGCCTTTTTCAGATCTAGTTTAGATATTGCTATCCACACTTCATTCAGGTCGGGTGGTTGGTAGTTTTTGATGTCGTTGCCAATACTGAACGGTTCGTTCTGCCTTACAACGAAATGTTGTTCGTCATCGCCGAACAGCCTGCAGAAGTGGTTCTTCAATATCCGCAGCATCGACTGTGTCTCAAGTACGATATTTTCTTGTTCATCTCGATAGGATTCTGTCCGAGCCTTGTATCCTTGGTTTTTATGTTTTACACTTCAGTGAAACTTCCGAAAATCGTTCCTGGATTAGCACTTCTCTCTATTCTCGATCGCACGTATTTCATGCTCTTTTCAGCCGTTTTTTTTTTTTTTTCTTCTTCTCTGCCTATAGAGCTCAACGTCAGCTCTCGTCGCCACCTTCAGCTTCTTTCCTGCAGGCATCGTTCTTGGCTGCGAGCATTTGTCGGCATTCCTTATCAAACCTTGGGTTTCTTGCTGGTGTGCGCAAAAAACGTAGCACACCAGTTGCGGCTGATCTAATAGCTTGTTGGTATCGTTGCCATTGATTTTCGAAATTCGATTGGCATGGTGCTAATCAAGAGGTTAAGGGATACGCGCTGCGCGAAGGTCTTGGCGTTCCCTTGCGATTGCAGTCTTTCGACATTAAATGTTTGCACAGTGTTGTGTCATTCTAACCTTGGCTGCAACAAAGTAGTGGTCCAAGGAGCTAACATCCAAAATACTGGCTGCGTGCCTCTTGTCTATCTGATCTATTTGGTTGGCCGTTCGTTGATCTGCAGACCGCCATGCCCCCTTACGGATATCGAGGTGAAGAAACCGTGTGCTGGCTGTAGCGGAATTTCGGTCCGTAGCGAAGTCAATTAGCCTAAGTCAGTTACCAGCCCTGTTGTCGTGTAGGCTATATTTTCCGACAATACTGCTTACGATGTCTGTAGGAACTTTTCAATAAAATCTCCCAGTACGATTTTAGTCGCTCATAGGTTTACTCATGGAGCTTGTAGAAGCAATCCTTAGATAAATAATATTTTTCCTTCGTCGGGGCGTGAGCGGATATAAGTCTTATGTTGGCGAATTTGGTCAAGTTCGGTAGTCGCTCATAGGTTTTCTCATGGAGCTCGTACAAGCAATCCTTAGCTAAAATATTATTTTCCTTCGTCGTGGCGTGAGCGCATATAAGCGAATTTGGCCTTGATGCGAATTGTTACAATGCGTTCGCTTACGTCTTGGAAAGATAAGACTTTTTGCCTAAGTCTGGGACTTATAGCAAATCCGCATCTGAATAGTCGCTGTTTCTGTTCACTATAACACGGTCCGTAGTAGATGTCTCAGTTCATCCTCTTTTTGCACGGCCCATCCCATCGTAATTCGTGGATGGCAGTAATATCTGCAGTTAAGGGCTTTCGCTAGTTGTTCGCTTGCACCTCTCTTGTTTAAAATACGCACATTACAGATACGAACGTTGTTGTCATTTTTTTGTTTAGCAGGGTCATCAACAATAAAATCAGTCCCTTCCGAGGTATTGGTTGCTTCGTAACAAGTGAATTTTTTTCCATGGGTGGATAGTTAACCCAAAGCACAACCTGCAACCTGGCGGGCCAGTTCCAATTTATTAGATATCTCTAGCACACTAGGTCATCCGTATCCATTACGGGATTGAGCGCGCTGCCGTTTGCCTTTCGGTTCATCTGCCACCATCAAGCCGGGTGTTGCTGTACTTCGTCTTGTTATCATCCGTAGCACTTGTCTTAGCAAGTCAAATCCGGTTGGATGAGACCAGTACCTGATGAATACCACTTGGAGGTTAAAAATAAACACATTTGATATGTAGTCAGAATTACAACCACTGGGAATTGCCAAGTTAAATCAGAGTCTACCCTCGTTCTACAACACCCAACCCTTGTCTTAAGTGGTGCGCTTAAATAGAACGCGATCTCAAACAACTCTAAGTGCGCCAGTGTACACATGCAGTATACTTTCTTTCTTCTATGAGAGTCTGCGCCATACACGGCTTCTTCCGCCTTCTCCTCATAGGGGCATTTTTACTCTTTTCTTTATTTTAGTTTGTATATTTCAAAGACGAAGTTGAATCAAAATAAATTATTGAACTTCACTTTTTTGTTATTTTCAATTTCTGTCGTTAGTGTATTGGCGTTATCATTCACATGCCGTATAATGATGACTCTTAACGCCGTATAAATGATGGTGTCATTATCATAAGGCATACAGTCACTATTATGTGTCATTCGTTTTAATAAAACATAGAGAAGGAAGAGCTAAATGTCATTCCCAATGACAAGACACAATAGCCATTGAAGTGTTTCATAAATCATCTTGAAGCCGTGGTCCCCAATCTACGCATTGTTGAGTTCACCCATATAAATGGGAAATGTAAAACATCCACTGGCGATGGTGTTTATTTTTACAACTTTTTTGTAAATTTAATTCTTGCAAACTGTCTGAACTCTGAACAATTGCGCAATGAACTTGACGTTCGCATGTATCTACATTTATGACCATGCACACATTTCTCTGTGATATGAATAACTTTGATAATCACGATTACAACGAGCTCATTCATTGAGTGGATATGGTTGGGTTACATTATTATATCCACGACAAAGTAACTCTAGATAGATCGTCTATTGCTACTCTGTCAGTGACCACTGGGGCACTGGCCAGTGTGACTGTAATTGAATATTTTGACGTGTACACATATGTACAAGTGTATCTTTATTCTGATAGATACTTCTATGTGCATTCATCACTGTTTTGCCGGCTTGCTGGCAACCATATTGCTCGAACTTAAATTGAGTCCCGCTTAATTTTGAGAGATGAATAGCAATGAGATGCATCACATGATGCCCCTTCTTGTCAAGAGCTGAGTTTTAATTGAGTCTTCCGTTTCGAATTGAATATTTCATTAGATTTAGGTATGTGTGAATGATTTTAATACAAACAGTAAGTTGTTTTCATCTAGAGAAAACACTATTAATTTGGCGAAAAGCTTAATTTTTGAATGAATGAGAAAAGTTTCACGCGGGTTGGTGTAGTTCTCATTTGACATGTACCGTGCACATGTGCCACCCTTGTGTATAATAAGGTTTCCCATATTTTCAATTGAAGTGACACTTTGAATGCATAAATCGTATCGGTGAGTGCTTTGTGTAGATTGGACAACAAACACTCTTTACGTGTCATTTTGCGATTATGTAGCCTATGTACGCCTACGTTATTATAGCGTTCTATTACGATGTTATTCACCTGCTATTGTGCAGTTGTGTGAGTCATAATAATGATTTGAGGACTGGACGGTATAAAATTAAAAATATCACGTTATGTTGAAAAAAAACATAAATAAATTAAGTTCAGTCTCAATTAGCACACACGCACTTGCCTCATCTTGTTTTGGAATATGTGGAGTTGACGAAGAGGTGGTCTAATGATAGGCAACACTGACACATGATAACACAAGAGTGTTCTTCAATGGTATACTACTGGGTACCTTGGCTAGAGACAGTAGCGGGATAATTCCAAAGATGGAGTCAATGATGGTGTCTACAGTCACACTTAAGCTCGACAAAGTAAACAACCTAAATGTGGTGCTTTAACATAATCGGTCAGCAGATAATTACTACCCTGTATCATAAAAGGGTATCTTATAAATTGGGACTGGTCCAATAGTTGGTCAGAAGCTTAATTCCAGTCAAGTGTGATCCAAAGGATTTTCATAAAATCAAAAACAACCAGTGGGCGATTATGCATTGCATCAATTTACTATTCTCCTAGCTATGAAATACAGTAAAATGACTTTAAAGGTCTTCTCAATATGTTTCACAATATATTCATAAATTGAAAAAATTATATAAATTGGCGGGATTTTCACTCAGTGGGAAAACCTACTGACCAACAGATAGGAATACAACTCCCAATCTTGTGGACTTCTTTATAACAAAAAAAATATCTCCTCAAATAATATAAATGTGATGGATGGATGTTGCAGAACGAGGGTAGACTCTGATTGGCTTTAACTTGGCAATGCCAACTTGTTGCAACTCTGACTACACATCATCATGTGGTTATTTCTCCAAGTGATCACCATCGGATTTTACTTGTCTTATACAACCGGATTTGACTTGGTAAACAAGCAAGTGCGAGCGTTGATAAAAAGAGGAAACACAGAAACACTAAAAACAGCCTGGTGAGAATGGCACGGAATGAATACCCGGCCTGACGTCCCAGGCGAACCTAGGTGAGATGCTTCGACATATTCGGACAACAGGTTATCTATGAATCTTAAGGGTAAGCCAGGACCCTTAAATAGAGATTGCGGCGGATGATCCGAAAGGCCAACGACAGGGCTCACTCCCGTGCTGGATGCTGTGGCCCCGTGTCCTAGGGGTATCGAATAAATTGGAACAGGCCCACCAGGTTTTGTTTTTGTGCTTTCGCTTAACTACCCACCCATGGAAAAACACGAAGTTACGAAACAACGAATAGCCTCGGGAAGGACTGATGAAAAAGTATAACGACGTCCGTATCTGCAACTGGAATGTGAGAACATTTAATAGGAGAGGTGCAGCGAAAAACTAGCGCAAGCCCTAAACTGCTACAGAGCAAACATTACTGCCATATAGCAAATACAATAAGATGGGCCGGAAAAACTGTGAAATATGTTATAGCGAAAAGAAACAGTGACTATTTGGACGCGGGTTTGTCTTAAGTTTTCAAGACATAAGCGAACGCCTTGTAATAATTCGTATTAAGGCCAAATTCGCCAACAGAGGCCATATTTGCGCTATAGCTAAAGATTTCGTTTATGAGCACCTTGGCAAAACTTATGAGCGACTACCGAAGTGAGCTGTAAAAATCGTGCTGGACGATTTTAACGCAGGGAAAACACAGCTTACACGACAACACGTCTGGCAACGGACTTAGGCTAATTGACTTAGCTACGAAAAGAAATGCCAATACAGCCAGAACACGGTTTCCTCACCTCGATATCCATAAAAGGACATGGCGGTATCCAGATCAACAAACGGTCAACCAAATCACATAAACAAGAGGCACGCATTTAGTATTTTGGATGTCCGAACATTCTGAGTGCTGACATCGACTTAGACCACTTCTTTGTTGCAGCCAAGGTAATCGGATATCCACCACGCGACAGCAAACTAGAAATACCTTTAAAAAAAATATGTCGAAAGACTGCAATCGCAAGAGACCCCCAAGGCCTTCGCGAAACGCGTATCCCTTCACCTCACGATTTACACCATACCACCACCATCAAATGATCAATGGCAACGATGCCAACAGGCCATTAGATCAGCCGAAACTGATGTGCTAAGTTTTTCGCGCACACCAGCAAGAAAACCCTTGTTTGATAAGAAATGCCGACAGATGCTCGCAGCCAAGAACGAGGCCTGTAAGGCTAAGCTGCAGGTGAAGACGGGAGCTACCATTGAGCTCTATAGGCAGAGAAGAAGGGAAGAACACCGGCTTTTCATAAAGAAGAAAAAAGAGAAAGAAAAGCACGCGACCGAGCATATAGAGAGGTGCCACTCCAGGAACGATGTTCGCAAGTTTGACCAAAGTGTAAAACGTCAAAGCCAAGGATCCAAAGCTCGAACAATATCCTGTCGAAATGAACAAGAAAATGTCGTAGTTGAGATCCAGTCGATGCTGAGGATATGGAAGAACCACTTCTACAGACTGTTAAACGGCGATGACGAACAACGTTCCGCTATCAGGCAGAACGAACCATTCAATAATGGTAACAACCGCGAAAACTGCTTACCCCCGACCTGAGTGAAGTGAGGATAGCAATATCTAAACTGAAGCTTAATAAGGCTGCCGGAATTCACGGCCTTCCCGCTGAGCTTTATAAGCCAGTGGAGATGACTTGGTAAGTAACATCCACTAACTCAAAAGCCAAATCTGGTCGGATGAAAGTATGCCTGAAGAATAGAACCATAGCAACGTTTGCCCGATCCACAAAAAAGGAAGGAACAACCTGATCGGCCACTAGCAGTTTGGTTTTAGGTTAGGAAGTCCACAACTGATCAAATCTTCACAGTTCGGCAAAACCTGGAAAAAATCCAAGAAGTCAAAATCGATAGCCACCACCTATTCATCGATTTCAAAGCCGCATACGACAGCATTTATAGATACGAACTATACAGAGCCATGTCTAGTTTTGGTATGCCGCTCAAACACTTCAGTCCGCTGCTCCATCAGGATCGTAAACGACCTCACCGACACATTTGATACCCAAAAAGGATTTACGCACTGTCATGTGAGTTCTTTAACATCATTCCTGAGAAGATTGTGTAAAACTTTCGATCTAACACCATGGGCACAATCTTCCAAAAATCGGTGCAACTACTAGCATACGTCGACGATATTGACATCACGGTCTGACTCAACTTGATGTCATAGCCATGTTTGGAAGTATAGAGAAGGAAGCGGCTAAAATGGGCTTAGCAGTAAACGAGGGCAAGACGAAGCATATAGCTGTCAACATGAAAGGACACACAACATCGACGAATTGGACCGAACGTAACCATTGACAGATATAACTTTGAGGTAGTACGGGACTTTATCTATCTCGGTTCCGCTATTAACTCTGACAACAACATCTCCTCAGAAATTAAACGAAGAATTACTCTTGCCAACCGCTGTTTCTTCGGGCTAAGAAGGCAATTCAGTAGTAAAGCACTCACTCGAACTACAAAGGAAATCATACATACGACCCTGGTCATCCCATTCCTGCTCTACAGCGCTGAAGCATGGATCGTATCAAGAGTGGATAGAGAAATTCTTTGTCGTTTTGAGAGGGAAATTCTTCGAAAAATATTTTCTCCCGTTTGCAGTGACTGACTATGTAGACAAAGATTCAACCAAGAACTATACGAGCTGCGCAGCCGCATTCTCCTAGTAAAAAAAACCGCATTGGGCTGGATAGGACATGTAGAACAAATGGACACCAATACTCCCTGAAGAGATACAAAAGTCAGTCTCTTCTTAGATGGGGTAAGTGTTTGCAAGGTCTTTCGGTGGTTTGTTCTTCCAGCAAGCCAAAACAAATAAAAATGTACCCATACAAAATTCAAATGGTGCATGCAATGCTACCGCAAGACTAACGATAAGGATTGCGATACGCTATTCGTTTTACACAATTAGCCGCACAAATTGATTTTTTAAATATTGTTTCGACGTCGTATGAAGCGCATTTCCATTTAAGTGGTTGTGTCAACAAGTCAATCTGTAGATTGTGGTGTTCCTAATATCAAAGAGCAATACACCTATAAAGATGCACTGTTTGGTGCGATGTTATGATTGAAAAAATTATCTGCGCATATTTTTTCGAGAATGAAACGCCAGATACGATTTTCGGTACTTCTTACACAACAATGATAGACGTATTTTTTGCGGCCAATTGCAGAGCATTATTTTAATTTGCGGTTCCAACAAAATAGAGCGGATGCACATACTGCTAGGCAGAATATTAAACTGCTGCGTGAAATTTTCGTTAAACGTTGATTTCAAAAAAAAAAATAATTTTCCCTAGGCTACTTCGTTTAACAGATTTAATTGCGTCCGACTTTTTTTAATGCGGATATTTAAAAGACAAATAAATCTGGGACTATTATACAGCTAAATAATATGCGAGACGAAATACGGAAGCTGCAACCAGAAACAAACCGTACAACGCACTAAAAAGAATTATGTATCGAACAAAATGGTGGACATTTTTCTGATGTCATGTGTCATAATGAATGTCTATAAATGGATTTGATATACAGTTTGTCAAATAATAGTTTGCACAACGTAAAATTTCAAGAAATTTCATGTTCATTTTACTATATAATTAAAACTTGTTGGGGTGTCAATGACCTTATCAACATTAATCAGTGCCCAGGTTCTACATAAAAGCGATTTATGTTTCGGGTCGTTATCTTGGTACAACTTATAATGCAGTTTTTGAGGGTCCTGGCTGCAGAAAAAAAACAATTTTTTTGGGCGATCTCCGTTAGCTCCTTACGCAAAATGTCCAAATTCATTTCCTTGTTCATTATTTCCGCGATAATTCGAAGTTCAAAGACACCCTTGCCTGAGATACAACCCCACACCATTACGGACAATTTGCCAAACTTTACAGTTGGGATAATATTTCTGTTAAGTAGAGCAGTTTTTGACTTCCTCCAAACTCTATTGGGACCGTCATGGTAGTAGATCATAATTTTACTCTCATCACAAAATATGACGTCATCCCAGTATGTTATATCTTTCGAAATGAGCTCCACTCCGAAACACTTTCGTTTCATCAGGTTAACTTCTGAGAGTAACGGCTTTTTTCGGGCTACTCTAGACGCAAATTTGTTTCGTTTTAAAATTGTGCGCACTGTTTCGTAGGAGACCTCTTTGTCCAAATCGCTTTTGATTGTTGTTGTTAACTGCCTGAGACTAGTTTATGGGATGTTATCTATTGCACGTAAGATTTTGGATTCATCTCTCCGACTTAGTTTGGCTGGCCTGCCGCCACTATGCCTTAGTTCCAAATGATTTTCCTTCTCTGCCCTCGAGATTATGTTGTAAATTGTCCTCACTTTAATCGAGAACATTTCGGAAAGTTCTTTCACAGATTTTCCTTTTTGGTAATTAAAATAGACCAATTGTATGACATTACTATCCACTCGTTTTCCAGGCATGATGAAATTTAAAAAAATCTGTGATGTCCACTTCTTGGAATTTTGAAATAATAACTGAATAGCTAAACCAAATGCAATTGGAATGTCTAAACCAAAACCATGCCTCAAAGATTTACTACCGTTATCATTTTTCATTGTTTTTCCACCTTGCATTCTGCAATTGCAAACAATTACTTGAAAGTAGAAAATATGAAGAAGGTTTTGGTTTTGTATTATTTACCGTCGCTGTTCAGAATTCAATAAAAATATAAATATAAAATGTTTAGAAAATAACTCAATGTTGCATGTTAACAAATGTCTTCTACAAAACAACTCAAATCAAAATGTAAACAATCAAATTGTCAAATTGTAAAATGTCAACTTTTCTATGTACAAATTTAATGTCATTAAAAACACAACTTTCGTAACATCCAACCGACAAGTCGCATAATAAATATTATAACGTTCATTAAACAATTAGTAATCGGTTTTTATTAAATACAACACATTTGCGAAAGCAAATCGACACAACAGAACAGTCGCATTAATTTTTTTTACGTATATGAATAGTCATTTAAGCATATGTAAATAAAAAAAATTTAAAACCAAACAAGTTTTATATAGCAAAATGAACATGAAATTTCTTGAAATTTCACGTTGTGCAAACAATTGTTTGACAGACTGTAGGTATATAATAAAAAAATATTTAAACAAATTATTATTACAAGAGTAACACTTACACCATAAAAAAATTAAGTAGACATACCTGCAAATGATACAAAAAATAATGATTATTACATCACCAAAAACACATTTTATATAGATAGCTTTTATTTAAAGATTATTTTATTTATCAGCAGGTGGCCATGGCTCAGAGGAGTGCGTAGTTGACTGCTATAGTGCGTACCAAAACAGTTGGCCATTCTACTGCGCAGGTCTCTTAAAATGTGTTTTACAATCTCTTAAAATTCCAAAACAAGCATAAAGAGACGAAATTGGGCGGAGCCATAATAAAAAACGACGTATACCCTGCCTTGTGTTCAAGGTCGCTGTCGCGATCTCACTGAGGGTGGTTTCTTCATTTTCCTTTTTTTATACTGAAATTAGGAGCGGAGGAAAAATATAGACCATTATATGTCAACTTTACTTGGAGGAAAATATATTGTTTCGTTTTTTGTCTTGTCGGTTCTTTGTAGGAGTATGATGTGATCACGGTCGGATAGATTAAGCAAAACATTGCACATGAATTGATTGTGTGACTGTGTCTGTATGAAGGTGTACGGTTTTAGATTTAAACCCTATTTGCTCATTATGCTTTCGTTGATCATTATTATATTGGCACGCAAAGTAAAGTAAATTGCAGTGTCACACCAAATTTTTTTTGTTTATATCATTGAATTTGGGCGAGGTAGGTAAATTTAATAAAAAAATTACAATTTGGGAATTTTTTGGAAACGTAAACGATTTTATACCCAATAACAATAGGCACGATTTTCTGTCACAAAAAAGAGGATGGGGTATTAAACGGTTCGTTAAAGACAAAATGGTGAACGTTCTTGATTCTTCAATAATTTTTTTTAAGAAATGCAGTTTTTAAAACTTATTGAACTACCCACCACTTTTAAATTTGTAACCTTGATTAAAAGTGTAAATTATAGCGAGATAAAATTGACGATGAATTGCAAATATACGTGCTAGACTTCCTATTGGTTTTCCTTTTCTTGAAAGATCCATGACAATTTATTTTATTTTAATTAACTTATGTCCTAGCAATGCTTTTGTTTTCGTGAAAGTGAATTCCAAATAGGAAATCCATAATATATATGCGTTATCTTAAAATAAAAAACTCTAAAAAAAATCTAAAAAAAAATATAAAAAAAACCAGGCAACAAATTTATTCCTTGCCCTTACAGGTAACCAAATGCAAACACTAATCATGTCGTAAAACTTTTAAACTTAAGTCAAACATCATAAAATTAATGCTAACCAAGCACACCACCCATACAGGTACCTAGCGCTAAACCACGAAATGTTCAACCATAAAAAGGGTTGGGAACCCTTTCAAATACAATCGGACTTCTAGGTAGAAATGTATAAAAGTCGACCTCATAATAAAAAATTAAGTTTATTTAGATATTCAACAGCATTTTAGTTCTAAGCACTGTAAAGTTGGGTTACGCATTGTAAATTACAGGCAAAAACGCTTAGTGATTAAATCTCTTTCGCGTCATTTTTGTTCTCTTAAATCCTCTCTCTGCGCAATCGACCGTTGGCCAACTGTTTTGGTACGGACTATAAGCCAAACGCTGCGGGTTCAAGACCCAGCTTCGGCTGCATTTGTTGTCTACGAAAATTGCCAGCTTATCTGAGGCCACCTGTGCGATAATATGAGACAATATAAACCTATGTCTCCTCCTCTGTGCCACGTAGGTTTATGTTATATGTCTTCCTTCTATGTGTCTATCTGTCTCTCTCTGTTGTATTGTCTTGATCTGTCCCAGCCGATGGCCTTAGTCGCCAGTGCTGTTACGTGTCTGTAGTTCGTTGCATTCATGTGCGAAGTACTGTGATGTCAATGTCAATGTCAAAATATAATTTATCAAGATCATTATGCTATTATTTTAAATTTAAAAATATGTTGGTTAATATTTCAAAGCATTAATATTTTGAACCTCGAAATGGACATGTATGTATTAGTAATACACATAGAGAAATTTATTAGTTGGTAATAAAAACACCTCACTAAACATGAATCGAACTAGCCTTCTTATTCAAAGTCAAATACATAAAACTTATTTTGGACAGGAGAGGCTTAACTGGAAGTTGAACGCAGAAAAAGTAAAGAAAGCGACAGTCGCAGTTTATTCCCGTATGAAGGTTAAAGGCATGATAAGGGGAATGAAACTTCGTATCACGCTCTACACCTCGATTATGAGACCGATAGTTTTTTTTTACTGAAATGTGGCGGACAGTGCTAGAGATAGTATTAAACAGCAAAAAAAATGCCAAGGTGCAAAGAACTGCGTGTTTTTTTTTTAATTCATTTTTATTTTATTTTTCTAAGAACTAACTTACATGCTAGACAAAAATTCTTGAAAAAACTAGCTTACTTATCAACTACTTAACTAACTTACTTGCCCTATGCGGGAGCCCTTATTTATACGATAACTTAATTCTAATGCCTTTCGGCCTATTATCTAATATATAAATATAAAAGTAACACAATTTTTACCAAGAAAATTTTGAAAAACTTGGTTCCTTGCCTTTTTTTATTTTATTTAAACTTACATGCTAAAAAACTGGTGTCTGTGTATAGGTGGTGCACACCGTACAAAACTCTCAGCTGCACTAGACACATTCTTTTACACCTATAATATCCCTAGATATTTTCAACCAGCAAATGGCAGCTAACACAGCCATACGTCTTAAGCAAACTACAGACTTCCTATCGCCCGATAGTTTAGTCGGGCAATTATCGTTTGCCATTGACGGTAACGTTTCTTCCAAAATGGACTTATAATGCCACCAGCTCATAAGCAACACCAAACTGTCGTTTTTTCAGGATGCATCAGTAATTCTTGTATGGCATGTGGCTGTTCAACACTCCAGATGTGACAGTTTTGCTTATTTACGTATCCGATGAGCAAGAAATGAGCCTCATCACCAGGTCGATTATGACGACCATAATATGGTCGTAAAAAACGGTGCACATTTTTTCACAGAGCACGAATTTTGATAATAAATGAGTGGTTTTCCACTCATTGAAGAGAGGAAAGATCTCCTAACATCCATACTAGTGACAAAAAAATATCAATCTAGTAGATCTCCGATTTACGCAGCTGCTGTTAAAACTGAAGGAAAACTCCAAAGATTCCATCAGCACTTTTTCTTTCTTTAAGTGGCGCTACAGTCCGGAATGAACCTGGGCCTCAACCAACATGCCTCTCCAATTAGCCCGCTCCTTAGATAAGTGCCTCCAGTTGCGCACTCCAAGTTGGTTGAGGTCGATTTCTACTTGTGCGCGTCACTGAAGACGAGGTCTTCCTCTACAGCGTCCGACGTCTGGCTGGGAATAGAAGACTAAGCCGGAGTATTGGTGTCCATTCGTTCTTCATGTCCTACCCATCTTAAACGTCCAATGCGGTGTTTTTTTTGACCAGGGGAATGTCGCTGTACAGATCGTATAGTTCTTGGTTGAACCTTCGTCTCTATAGCCCGTCAACGCAAACGGGACCGAAGATTTTTCGAAGAATTTTCCTCTCAAAGCGACCAAGGATTTCTTCATCCGCTTTTGAGACGGTCCATGCTTCAGCGCCGTAGAGCAGGACTGGGATGATCAGGGTCTTATATAAGATCTCCTTAGTAGTTCGAGTGAGGGCTTAACTACTGAATTGCCTTCTTAGCCCGAAGAAACAGCGGTTGGCAAGAGTAATTCTTCGTTTAATTTCTGACGAGATGTTGTTGTCAGAGTTAATAGCGGAACCGAGATAGATAAAGTCCCGTACTACCTCAAAGTTATATCTGTCAATGGTGACGTTCTGTCCAATTCGTCGATGTTGTGTGTCCTTTCGTGTTGACAGCTTGCTCTCATTTACTGCTGAGCCCATTTTTGCCGCTTCCTTCTCTATACTAACAAACGTGGCTATGACATCACGTTGGGTCTTACCAACGATGTCAATATCGTCGGCGTCTGCTAGTAGTTGAACAGATTTTTGGAAAATTGTGCCTCTGATGTTGGCTCGTGAGTTTTGCACAATCCTCTCAAGAATCAGATTGAAGAAGTCACATGACAGCGCATCGCCTAAATCCTTTTTTGGTATCGAATGTGTCAGTGAGGTCGTTTCCGATTCTGATGGAGCAGCGAGAATTCTCCATCGCCATCCTACACAAACGGACGAGTTTGGGCGGTATACCAAAACTAGGCATGGCTCCGTATAGTTCGTCTCTATAAATGCTGTCGTATGCGGCTTTGAAATCGATGAATAGGTGGTGGGTATCGATTTGGACTTCTTGGGGTTTTTCCAGGATCTGCCGAAGTGTGAAGATTTGATCGGTTGTAGACTTTCCTGGTCTAAAACCACACTGATAAGGGCCGATCAGCTTGTTGGTAAACGGTTTCAGTCGTTTACATATTACGGCAGATAGAATTTTGTAGGCGAAGTTGAGGAGACTTATGCCTCTGTAGTTGGCGTAGTTTAGAGGGTCTCCTTTTTTGTGGATTGAGCAAACGATGCTGAGGTTCCATTCTTCAGGCATACTTTCTTCCGACCAGATTCGGCTTATGAGTTGGTGGACGTTACTTACCAAGTCAATGCCGTCATTTCCGGCATCCTAATTAAGCCTCAGTTTAGATATTGCTATCCTCACTTCACTCAGATCGGGTGGTTGGCAGCTTTCGCTGTCGTTGCCAATATTGAATGGTTCGTTCTGCCTGACAGCGGAATGTTGTTCGTCATCGCCGTTTAACAGTCTGCAGAAATGGTTCTTCCATATCCTCAGCATCGACTGTGTCTCAACTACGATATTTCCTTGTTCATCTCGACAGGATTCGGTTCGAGCCTTGTATCCTTGGCTTTGACGTTTTACACTTTCTTGCTATTTTTGCTTCTTTCTGAAAAGCGGGTTTTCTTTCCTTCTTCTCTGCCTATAGAGCTCAAAGGCAGCTCTCTTCTTCACCTGCAGCTTATCCTTGTAGGCCTCCTTTGGGAAGCTGCGAGCTTCTGTCGGAATTCTTCATTAAGCCAGGGGTTTCTTGCTGGTGGGTGGGAGAAACCTAGCACATCAGTTGCGGCTGATTTAATGGCTTGTTGGCATCGTTTCCATTGTTCTTCGACATTCGATGCTGGTGGTATGGTGTTAATCAAAAGTTAAGGGATACGCGTTGCGCGAAATAGTCTTTCTACATTAAATTTTTTCACAGTATTTCTTTTTTGTTGTGCCAAAATTGTTCGCTAAAATTTAAAAACACTGCAATTGAAAAAACATCCCTCCTGACTTTAACCTGCTGATGGATTAAGACCAGCCACTACGAACTAAAAAAAGATAACACACCTAATGAAATATATGTTCAACAATTCCTGGAACAGATAAACGCCTAAAGTATTTACAACTGGAAAATTATTTTTACCGATGGCTCCAAAAATAATGAAGGCACAGGCTTTGCAAGAGTAAACGCAAATGGAACCCTTATATCTGCTGAAAAGCTCTTATCTTATTTCTCCATATTATCTACAGAAGCGATGGCGCTACGTAAAGCTGCGCAAATGGCCTCTTGCTCAAAAACAAATACTATTATCTGCACATATCATGATTGGGGTAATGGGATAGCAGATCAGTATGCAAAAGTTGCTTTTATCTCAAATTACCAACCCTAAAAAATTTGATTATTTTAAACATATCAATTCTTGTTGGGCACAAAAAAAAAAGAAAGACAACTGGAGACAATAACATCCACCAATACCCCAATATCAATCGGATAAACAATTGTTTATCCCATTTCTCCTACAACCACAACATCAGGAATGAACAAAAGCTTCCTTAGACTACGACTTGGACACATTTAGCTTACTCACTCTTATCTACTCAACAGAGCCACATCTCCAATAAGCTGTAATGCTGTTTATAAATTGCACTGCACATTTATATTTAGTTTTATAAATAAGAAAAACTTACTAATGTCGACATTTGCGTTTGATTATTAGTAACGCCGATTGAATTTAATAAAGTTTACCAAGAAGAACAAGATCGTGAGCCTATCTTTCAACCCAAAATACCATATTTGTGGCATATCATAGGATTAAAGCTGGAGCATGTCATTTTTGAATCGGTCCAAGCTAAGTTATTTATATTTTTATAAACAGGAAATAAATATATCTCCACGCATACGTTTTCCGTTGAATTTTGACGTGCTCCTTAGTAAACTCATATTTGCACGTTTTACGCAAACAACATTTCATAAAGCAAATATATCCTACCCTGCGCTGCAATCTTTTCTGAGAAAATTACCGCAATAAGTTCAAATATGAAACAGCCTGCAATGTTGCAAATAAAAACTTCTGACGTACTCGATATTATAGTCTTGTTCCGCATATATTAATACTAATTGCATTAAGATATAATAGGTTACCGCAAATTATTTTGGGGCTCGAAATAAACCAAGCATTTCAGTTATATGAGTGATTTTATTGATTTTATTAATGTTTGGTTTCTCTATTCTTAAAAGCATGCAAATATACTTGGGAAGCCAACAAAATGTTTTTTTTTATTGAGTTTAGTGAGTTGTTTTTAGGTTTGGATGGAAATTGTGCGTGTATCTTGTTTTTGATCCATTTAGTTGAAATATTTGCAATAAAGATGTCTTGAATCTGTAAGTCTTATATTAAATAAATTTTAATAAAACTGACCCGTGCGTGATTTTTGATTATTTAGAATGGAATGCTAATGTATCGAGAATGGCAAAGGAAGAAATTCAAATAAAACATCTCAGACTCATTCAAAGTTATCTACAGACTTTAAACTGTCAGGATACCCCATGTTCTAAAATTCTTCAATACTTCTTACATTTGGACATCAAAACTAATGAAGTAACACAGTCCAAAACTAAAGGGTGATCCATTTCGAGGTTCCCTTCTTTTTTAAAGAAAAAAACACAGAAAATTCAAATTTAATGGAGAATGTTTATTATCATTTGAAAGAACATTCTTTGGCATTTATTTTTTGAAGATTATGTCTATCAAATGTTGGCCGTTGCTACGTCGCAGATGGTCCATCCGTTGAGTCCAATTTTCGATCACTCGTTCGAGCATTTCGACTGGTAACTGGCGAACGATACGCGTGATGTTTTCCTTCAAGGCCTGAATCGAAGCGGGTTTGTCGGCATAAGCTTTTGACTTTACATATCCCCACAGGAAAAAGTCTAAAAAAGTCTATTATCCAAAAATGAATGCTGGGTCTCAAAATGGGTGATGGTGTTGCGAATAGTACGCTCAGTAGGCCGATTATGTTGACCATAAGTTGAGCGAAGTGCATGAAACACATTCCTCACAGAACGTGAATTTTCAAAATAAAGTTGAACAATTTGTAAACGTTGTTCACGCGTAAGTCTTTCCATTATGAAATGCCAAACAATAACATGACAGCATGACACGACTCACACGTGATCTGTCAAAAAAGGCTATTGAAAGAGGTATCTCTACTTGGATCACCCGTTAGTTAAGAAGCTAACTGACTGGAGCTACTTCAAAGAGATGTTGGAGAAAATTACCCAAATGATAGATATTCAAAGAGAGAGCAAATAGAGGAAGCAGCGTAACTATTTACACAACTGCAAAAGACCAAAAAACAAAACAAATTATTGCAGAAAAAAGAAAAACTAGAAAACAAACAACAAAACCAAGCTAAACAGCCTAAATTGTAAATTAAAAAAATCAATAATTGAATTCAAATATGAGTCACTAGCTAGTACTGTCTACTTGCTCTGGAAGTCAACAAAAAAAAAAATGAACCAGCCAACACATCCAATTCCACCAGGTAAAACTAGAGAAGCAAACTGGACAAAAAGCGACCAAGAAAAAGCAAATACTTTTGCTGAATATCTTGAAGGCGTCTTCCAACCGTATGAAGATAAAGATTATCAAGGAATGGAAGAAACGTGCGAAGAAGACGTACCTATTGGGTCGATTCCAACGTTGTAACTTTACTGCAATTGCAGTAGATCTACTGCAGTTTACTACATTTAAATAAAAATCGACTGCACTTTTAGTCCTACAAACACAATCATTTAATCTGTAAATGTAATCCGCAAAATACTTTTCAAATCGATCACTGAATGCAGTCGGTCTCATTCTTATGGATGAAATTTAGCCATTTATTATAATATACATACGGATTTCGGCTATTGGCTATGTTTTGATGGCAAGTGACAAGTAACAGCCGACTTACAGCTATGTCCCAGAAATCTAGTGAAATTACTTTTGTAAATCGAATGAATTTTTTTTTTGTTCTACATTACGACCGATTTCATAACTTCGAAAAGTTTTCGAAATCACTTAGTGAAATTAAAGACAGCTATCATATGCGACATTGCGAAGTTATTTTTATTTTGATTAATTGTTTTCTGCTTAAATTTGAAAATTTATAAAATTTATTATACGATTTGAATTTCACAGATACTAAAATGATCGGATTGAAATCACTTAGAAAATGATGAAACCGAATTGTGGAACATGGAAATTCTTACTTACTTACTAACTACTTAAATGGCGCTACAGTCCGGAATGAACCTGGGCCTTAACCAAAATGCCTGTCCAATTAGCCCGGTCCTTAGCTAACTGCCTCCAGTTACACACTGCAAGTTGGTTGAGGTTGGTCTCTACTTATGCGCGCCACTTAAGGCGAGGTCTTCCTCCACTGCGTCCGACGTCTGGCTGGGAATCGAAGACTCTGCGAGCCGGAGTATTGGTGTCCATTCGTTCTACATGTCCAATCCGGAGTTTTTTGACCAGGGGCATGTCGCTGTACAGCTCGTATAGTTCTTGGTTGAATCTTCGTCTCTATAGCCCGTCAACGCAAACGGGACCGAAGATTTTTCGAAGAATTTTCCTCTCAAATCGACCAAGGATTTCTTCATCCGCTTTTGAGACGGTCCATGCTTCATAGAGCAGGACTGGGATGATCAGGGTCTTATATAAGATCTCCTTAGTAGTTCGAGTGAGGGCTTCACTACTGAATTGCCTTCTTAAACCGAAGAAACAGCGGTTGGCAAGAGTAATTATTCGTTTAATTTCTGACGAGATGTTGTTGTCAGAGTTAATAGCGGAACTGAGATAGATAAAGTCCCGTACTACCTCAAAGTTATATCTGTCAATGGTGACGTTCTGTCCAATTCGTCGATGTTGTGTGTCCTTTCGTGTTGACAGCATATACTTCGTCTTGCTCTCATTTACTGCTAAACCCATTTTTGCCGCTTCCTTCTCTATACTAACAAACGTGGCTATGACATCACGTTGGGTCTTACCAACGATGTCAATATCGTCGGCGTCTGCTAGTAGTTAAACAGATTTTTGGAAAATCCTCTCAAGAATCAGATTGAAGAAGTCACATGACAGCGCATCGCCTTGCCTAAATCCTTTTTTGGTATCGAATGTGTCAGTGAGGTCGTTTCCGATTCTGATGGAGCAGCGAGAATTCTCCATCGTCATCCTACACAAACGGACGAGTTTGAGCGGTATACCAAAACTAGGCATGGCTCTGTATAGTTCGTCTCTATAAATGCTGTCGTATGCGGCTTTGAAATCGATGAATAGGTGGTGGGTATCGATTTGGACTTCTTGGGTTTTTTCCAGGATCTACCGAAGTGTGAAGATTTGATCGGTTGTGGACTTTCCTGGCCTAAAACCACACTGATAAGGGCCGATCAGCTTGTTGGTAAACGGTTTCAGTCGTTTACATATTACGGCAGATAGAATTTTGTAGGCGATGTTGAGGAGACTTATGCCTCTGTAGTTGGCGCAGTTTAGAGGGTCTCCTTTTTTGTGGATCGGGCAAACGATGCTGAGGTTCCATTCTTCAGGCATACTTTCTTCCGACCAGATTCGGCTTATGAGTTGGTGGATGTTACTTACCAAGTCATCTCCGCCGGCTTTATAAAGCTCGGCGGGAAGGCCGTCATTTCCGGCAGCCTTATTAAGCTTCAGTTTAGAAATTGCTATCCTCACTTCACTCAGGTCGGGTGGTTGGCAGTTTTCGCTGTCGTTGCCAATATTGAATGGTTCGTTCTGCCTGACAGCGGAATGTTGTTCGTCATCGCCGTTTAACAGTCTGCAGAAGTGGTTCTTCCATATCCTCAGCATCGACTGTGTCTCAACTACGATATTTCCTCATCTCGACAGGATTCTGTTCGAGCCTTGTATCCTCGGCTTTGACGTTTTACACTTTGGTAAAACTTGCGAACATCTTTCCTGGAGTGGCACCTCTCTATATAGCAGTGTCGTCAACAATAAAATCAGTCCTTTCCGAGGCTATTGGTTGCTTCGTAACATTTTTTTTTCTATGGTTGGGTAGTTAACCCAAAGCACAACTTCGGACCTGGAGGGCCAGTTCCAATTTATTAGATACCCCAGGACTCGGGGCCATCAGTATCCATTTCGGGATTGAGCGCTGCAGTTGGCCTTTCGGTTCATCCGCCACCAGCTCTGTTCAAGGGGCCTGACTAACCCTTGAAATTGCTAGAAAACCTGTTGTCCGAATATGTCGAAGCCACATATGACCTGGCTGTTTATAGTGTTGCTGGTTTTCGTCGTGTTATCAACACTCGCGCTTATCGTTTAGCAAGTCAAAGCCGGTTGGATGAGACCAGTACCCGATGGTTACCACTTGGAGGTAAAAAATAAGCACTTGATGTGTAGTCAGAGTTACAACACTGGGCATTGCCAAGTTAAAGCCAATAAGAGTCTACCCTCGTTCTACAACACACCGTTCTACAACATTCCCAACATGGAAATTAACTTTTTTTTTTAATTTCGAAAAAAATGTAAAATTGAAATCGGTAGAAGTGGAATGTAGAACCCGAAATTTCATTTTCGACCGAATTCAATTACATTTCGAGTCGGACGTTGTAGAGGAAGACCTCGCCTTTAAAGGAGCACACAAGTAGAAACCGACCTCACCCAACTTGAGGTGCGTAACTGGAGGCAGTTAGCTAAGGACCCGCCTGATTGGAGAGTCATTCCGTTCTGAAGCGCTTTTTAATGTAAGTAAGTAAGTACGTAAGTAAGCTCTTGTATGATCTCTTCTTTAAACATGACCACAGCAACTGAGAGTGCAGTGTCCTAGTGGTTAGTGCGTTGGACTAATAACAACGGCGTTCCTGGTTCAAATCCTAAAAGTAATATAACCTTAGGTTTTTCTCTCCCCCTTTTCTTGTGAAAGTCAGACAAACATCCAAGAGTAACACTGCCATGAGATGCTTCTTAAATTTGCTGTTCGAATTAGGCGTAGTTAAATGCCAGGCAATGAGATTAGGTGAAATCAATCTTTCAGGATTTAGCTCTGGATCAGCGGGTGCTAATTAGCTTCACCGTAGCTTTGGTAACAACCGTTTGGTAGTCATAGCGGAAGGTGTCCTTTCACTAAGCCACCCCCTTTTGCCGGAGGAAGTGTATGAAATTTCAAGCTAGAGTCTACGTATCGTCTATAGAATATAACACATTGGAACTGGCCATCAGTCGATATACGATGTAAAAACCTGTTTTGGTGACGACAGAACATCATTCTCAGTATTTTTGAAAAACTTGCCTCTAACAAAGTAGAACTGCGTTTTCAAAGGCAGAGATACAAGGTCAGCACCCTAAAAGGATCATAAAGTTTGTGGTTGAATTTTCATCTCCATTCGGCTTCCACGCGTACCGGACCAACAATTCGCCGAAGAATTTTTTTCTTTCGAAAGTGATTTTCCTGTTTATCGAACTGGTTGGATTAGGCCCCATACAACAGACATTTTGACTTTCATGTTAAAAGTGTTAATCCCATTTGTTTATCTAAACCGTAATAGGATCGGCTTCCTAGGATTAGCATTCGTCGTATCTCCAATAAGGTGTCATTCATGGGTTAATGTTACTCCGAGGTAGATGAACCCTTTAACTACTTCAAAGTGTTTTCCAAGGTTTTGCTTTGATAGTAATTTGTTTGCTTCTCGCTTATGGTTTGTCATGTCCCCTTCGTTAACTACAAGACCGCGTATCGCTTCTTCATTAATTGCCGTATATGCTTCTTCAACTGTACGATAGGAATAACCAATGATTTCGATATAACCTGTGTATCCCTTAAGCTGGATGCACTTAGACCTGGCCTATGCTGGCCTCTTGTCCTAAGTCAGCACCCTAAAAGGTGCGGTCTTGAGTGTGGCACTACTTTGCTCAATCGGTGTGGCTTGTAGCTTTGAGATTCCAAATTCCGCAGAATCAAACAAGTAGCTGGTTCTGGTCTTGGATAAGAAACCAAGAATGCGTTAAGAAAGCCACCGTAGTCGTACACACGAGTAACAAGGCAATCGGAAAGAAATGGGGTATGCAACCACATATCTCTTTCTGGCTTTACGTGTCTAAGTCAGGTGGCCATTTTAGAAACAGACTCCAACCGCAACCTACTAGATAAAATACAAATTCTACATCTACTCCCCCTTGATATTTTCTGCAAACAGGCCGCTGCTTAAACAGCTGGTAAACTGAGACCCTCTTCACAATGGACACCTACTCAAGGTGAACACACAAAGATTCTGAAACACCTAGACATTACAGAAAACACCGACCACACCACTACCCAACACAGTTTTAAGCATAAATTCAGGTTAACCATTCCCAGTCACCTTCAATAACTCGATTCACATCTATACGGACAAGTCTAAAACAGAATATGGAGTGTGTTTTCCAGTGGGAAATCATGACCATTAAAGAAGACTTGTCCTGGCTGTAAAGGAATGTAATATCCACGAAGTGTATTAGCATCTTCAGTGGCAGCCAAGCGGCTATCAAATCCCTGGAATCCATCTCGTGCAAATCGAAATCAGCTCACGAAACATACCCGGGAACTGCAAGGCGGATGAGCTTGCAAGACAGAGCACTATCCTTTATATCCTACCGCCAGTAGATATGTAAGGTATGCCCCTCGCTACATGTAAATAAAAAACTGGATGCGATTAAGTAAGCAAACCACAGATGAATAAACGGCACATCGTGACAAATATCCGTTCAACTCTGGCTTAACTATAATAAGAAGCGCCCGATCTACTTGGCAATGCTGAACAGATAAAATATCTTACAGGACCATATCCTATAGGCATACACGCCAAAAGGCTAGGCCTTATTAGAAATGACTTCTGTGAAGCTGCTTGTACGAAGAAGAAAAACAAAGGTATGTATAACTCACCTTTTCGGTTCTTGTCCTGTTCTCTCCGACGAACGAAAACTCCATCTGGGAATCTATCGGGTTTTTCAACAGGGACGCTACAAAAGTTGAGCGACAGGGACAGCAAACGACGCCATATTTCTTGCCGCTCTGTTGACATTTCTCTTCAGTAAGGTTTGCCATTTCATGATGGAAAGATATACGATCCAACAACGAGTCGAAATTATTAAAATTTACAACCGAAAATCGGAGTCAGTGGCCTCAACGTCAAGAGCGTCATAATCGTCCTAGCAGATCAAAAATTGAGCGTATAGTGGAAAAATTTGAATCCACAGGCACAGCACAAAATGTTCCCGTGCCAGTGAGACAAAGAAATGCCCGTAGTGCCGAGAATATTGCTGCCGCTGAGGCTTCAGTTGAAGAAAGCCCAAAAGTGTCTCTCACACGTCGTTCTCAAGCGTTGGGCATCTCTGTGACGTCGTTGGGGCGAATTTTGCGAAAAGATCTTGGCCTACATCCTTACAATATTAAATTGACGCAACAACTGAAGCCGCTTGACCACCAGAAGCGTCGTATGTGCGTGAATTGGGCTGAGCAACAACTTGAAAATCGGATTCGGATTTTCATCGAAAAATCATCTTCAGCGATGAGGCTCATTTCTGGACGATTGACTTCGTCAATAAACAAAATATGCGGTATTGGTCAGGCAGCAATCAACACGTACTCCATGAGTCATCATTGCATCTCGAAAAAATTACGGTTTGGTGTGGTTTATGGGCCGGCCGCGTCATTGGGCCGTACTTCTCCCGTGATGATCAAGACCGGCCGGCACATTACTGTGAATGGGAATCGCTACCGTTCAATGATAACCGAATATTTTTGGACCCAATTGGATGATATGGACTTGGAGGACATGTGGTTCCAACATGACGGCGCCACAAGCCACACAGCGAATGCCACAATCAATTTATTGGAAACCAAGTTTGGAGAACGTGTTATTTCACGAAATGGTCCAGTCGCTTGGCCGCCTCGGTCGTGCGATTTGACGCCATTAGACTATTTCCTGTGGGGCTACGTCAAGTCTATGGTCTATTGCAACAAGCCAGCGACGACTGATGAACTTCGTACGAATATCGAACGTGAAAATGCTTGAAAACCGTCGAAAATTGGGTTCAGCGTCTGGACTTATGCAACGTGCCCGTGGTGGCCATGCAAAAGAAATCGAGTTCCATACATAATGGCATCGAACGTACTTTCACAGGAATAAAAAATTTCATTGATATACAAAACCGTTTTTGTTTTATTTAAAAAAACTTTTGTAGCGCTCGTTATTTCAATACGAAAATATCTAATAGAACAAAATATTGGCTTTAAAACAAGTGAAGTACTCGATTGTAAGTATAACCGTTATTTAAAAAAAATTAATTTAAGTAATTAAATAAAATGGGGCGAAATAGACTTCCCTCCCATAGTAATAAATGGGGTGGACCCTCTACTAAAAATCGGTATCAATTTTTGGCGCCAAACTTATCGTACTTTCCCCTAAACAATTTAGTCCTTGTTCGATGAGACCTTCACCAAATATATGCTTAGTCCCGGGCTTGGCGCCAAACTTATCATACTTTCCCATAAACAATTTAATCCTTGTTCGAGGAGACCTTCACCAAATATAGGCTTAGTCCCGGTTATTGTTCACGATGTAAACGTAGCCAATAGTTCAGCCTAACTGAAGCTGTGAGTGATACCTAGATTTGTTCTGGAAATTCGCCGCAGCAGCTTTGGTATTAAGCAGAAAAAGTACCTAAAAGGAACATCCTTTTGTTGATAGTTGTAACTGTTAGTGTCCTACTTCTATTCAACATGCATTCAGATCCTGAAAAAAAAATGAAAATGATCGCATTGAACGTTGCAACAGAAGCATAAGACGCCTAGCTAAGACAAAGCTTGCATGTAATTTAAAAAGAAATCAGCAAAAGATTCAGGAAAAAAAAACAAACATACATTATCAATTGATCGAATTGATCAACAGTCGATTCATTTCTATGAATTAATAATTGCGAATTGAAACCTAATTGAGATGTCAATTGACTAATAATTCTATTTCACACAAAATGTTACTTTGTTCAAGAAATCTCAGGAAAGCATACCACATGCAAACATTTTGAAAACAAATAAAATCTCTACTACGGGTGCTCTCACGACCCTTCCGAAACTATTTGCAATATCAGCTCATAGCGCTGATAAGATTGATGGCATTCGGTAGACATCAGTAAAATTTATTCATTTTCATTTTCAAATAAATAAAAAAAAATTCAAATTAGTTTGGTACCGCAATTTTGTATGCAAAACATTTGAACAGAAGTTGCTTTATTATCTCGAAAGTATTCCAAAGATCTGGCACTCAATATTGTGTACGTAAACAAGAAATACGACTGCCGATTACTCAATGTGAAACGCAAAGGTCAGGCAATTGATATGGCTGGAGAATAGCGAATGCTTCCAATAATACAGATCAGTCTTAGATGACTAATTACAGTCGCAGAAGTAAACCCAATTACAGATGCATTCATGTTAGAAAATTAGATATGCCAACTTCGATTTGCTGTCAACAGTCGGTACAGGCTACTTACTAGTAGCCTGCATACATTTATATAAAAAGGTTATCGCTTGTTCTTGAACTTGAATATAAAAGTAGAACGCCGGTACTTATCATGAAATGTTTATATAAACTGACTGACTTTGCTTGTATATGTGTACAAACTTGATGGGATTTGTTTATCATTATGAATGGTTTCGTTCTAGGATTTTTTCTAGCTTGTCGGTACATCCACACAAAAATAGGTCTAGGGAAATAACAGTAGGTGCTTTGTAACACGGATAGGAGAACCGGGTGGATATCTATTCAACCATAACTTAAAAATATCAATCTCAGAAAAGATATCTAAAATATGCGCAGAGAATTTCAGCAAATTATTTATTGATATCCCTCTAGTCATAGATGAATCCTAAACCCTTCGGGTTAGGGGTCAGAATATACCTGAGGTAAGGCATGCCTGTCGTACAAAGCAACTAAAGTCAACACCCCTTATGGAGAATATAAAGCGTAAACTGAGAACAAAAAATGTAATGAGTAAAACAGATAATGCAAAGTTAACACCTAGCCATTACAGCCCTTACTTCACGGTGGGCTTACCCAAATATCAGAACCATAGAAAAGTGTTGGTTAACACGACAATATAGGACACGCTACAACAGTGCACAAACTTCATCCTTGCTCAGAAGGTCTATCTGCACCTCTTGTATTCTAAAGTTTCCTCATTTAAAAATACAAATTTTTGGCGCAACAGACTCATTAGTACATAGGGCCGAACTTTTTCACAACCAATTATGTGTGCGTGTGTACTTCTTGCACGCTGGCTGGACCTCCTGTTTTATGCTGACTCCGAACGACAAATTTGAGATAAGCTTTTCTTGACAATTTATACTACTCGGATGATTTGTCAGATCATCACGAGAGGAGGAGGACCAGTGAAAAATAGCCACGTTTGCTAGTATAGAAAACAACAAGAAATGACACATAACATCGACGAATTTGACAGAACGTCACCATTGACAGCTATAACTTTGAAGTAGTACGCGACTTTGTCTTCATCGGCTCCGTTATAAACAATATCTCGTCAGGCATTAAACGAAGAATTACTCTTGGCAACCGCTGTTTCTTCAAGCTATGTAGGCGATTCAGTAGTAAAGCCCTCACTCGGACTACTAAGGTAATCCTAAGAACCTGTCCCAGTCCTGCTCTACGGCGCTGAAACATGGACCGTATCAAGAGCGGGTGAAGAAATCCTTGGCCGATTCGAGAGGAAATTTCTTCGAAAAATCTTCGTTCCCGTTTGCAGGCTATGAAGACGAAGATTCAACTAAGAAATATACGAGCTGTACAGCGTCATGCCCCTGGTCCAAAAACTCCGCATTGGACGTTTAAGATGGCTAGGACATGTAGAAAGAATGGGCACCAATACTCCGGCTCGCAGACTCTTCGATGACGCAGTAAAGTAAGAAAATGGCGCGCACAAGTAAAAACCGACCTCAACCAAATTGAAGTGCGTAACCGGAGGCAGTTAGCTAAGGTGCGGGCTAATTGAAGAGGCGTGTTGGTTGAGACCCAGATTCATTCCGGACTGTAGCGAAACTTAAGTAAGTAGATAAGTCCCATACTTAGTTGCAATATAAATACCAAAACGGTGGTGTTTTTTTTAGTGAGTTAAAATCTCACACTACTGTGGGCACGTACTCATCGTGTCTATGAAGATTTCCACCAGCCCATGGCAAAAAAAAAATCTTTAAGACTGCCCACGGTCGGTTTTAGTAACTAGTAGACATGGTCCCCGTCGTCGTACGCAGGCGCACAGTCGAGAATCACAAATATCTACTCGTCATCGATCTCAATAGCTCCCCTCTTCACGCACTAGCCTGGGGAGAATTATGCACTAAGATCTCGGATTATTCACTTACAAGGTCAAATTGACCCAGCAATTGAAGACGCATGCTTCGTTATCGTTTAGTTTGGGCCTAAGAGCAGCATAAATTGGACAACGATTTTGGGCGAAAAATCATCTTTTCTGACGAAGCGCATTTTCATCTCAGCCGGCGGCAACGTCAACTGACAAAATAGCCGCATCTGGGGCTCGCAAAATCAGCACGTTTTTGGCGGCAAGCCGTAGCGAGAGACAGTTTGGTGCGGATTGTGGAGTGGTAGCATTATTGGACAAATTTTCTTTGAAAATGGACTGGAAACAACGTTTCTGTCAATGGTGGGCGTTACAGAGCCATGTTAACCGACTTTTTAACTGAATTTGAAGACATGAATTTGGGCGGCCTTTGGTTCATGCCACAAATTCCCAAATTATGTTATAAGCCGTCTTGGCGATATCAATTGGACTTCTTGCAACTGCGATTTGACCACTTTCGAGTTTTTTTTTTTTTTGGGAACCATGAAATGATTCAAGCACTTAAGGTCAATATCATCCAATCAACCCCTGAGCTACAGCTGAAACCATCAACAAGGTCTTGGAAAATGTGAGTGTCATAATGCGCACTGCGGACCTAGCCGAGGCAGCCACTTGATAGAAATTGTGTCCATGATTATACATGAGAAGTATAAATACTTCTGTGCACAGAAGAGCATCGCTTAGAGTATGCTCTGCATACAAAACTGTATCTGGGGATGCATTAGGTGTGATAGCGGAGAGAATGCTTATCGCGCTGGAGGTAAAAATATCAGCGCCAATATACTGTAACAAAAACTCAGAGATAATTTCCATTAGAGAGGCCGCTGAAATATAATGGCAAAGACAATAGAACACAACAGCAAACGGAAGCTGGAAGCACAAACTACTGCCGACCATTGAAGATTTGAAAAAGATAAATCACGTGAAGTAAATCTCTAGCTTTCACAATTCTTAACGGGACACAGAAGCTTCCGGGAATACCTACACAGGTTAAGACCGTCTTGACAGGCGGTACCGTATGGATTTACAGGGCATAATAGGGGGCCCTGTAGGTATACATGTTCTAGCATAGAGTCTGGTATAACTGGTAGCGCGGGCCACAGAGTATCCATCAAGGAGTTCACCCCTCGACCGCAGAAACAAAAAAAAATCTACAGATGTTCAAAACTACTTTAACAAATAACATCTGGTTGAAAGACACAAGTACAATTTAGCTATGGTCAAAGTTAGAGGAAATAACTTTTGCGAAGATGGCGGCGTTCAATGTATTCCACAAAGTTTAGAGCATTCTTTTTTCGTTTAATTTATTAATTGGAGTGTTGAAGCAAACAAAATATGATTAAATTAACCGCTTTTCCTTCGTCCTTATATGGAATATTTAACTTATGTATCCCTTTCACCACTATACACAATACATAACAATAGGTTATACGATGACATGTTTTAAAAGAAAAAGACTGACAGATCGAAAGTTCTGACATACCTTTGTTTACCCGCTTTGGAATTTCAAATGTCATGCTACATAACAAATATTTACAGAATACTTAAATTACCAATATACTTAAAAACACAACGTTGGTGACATCGATTAATTAATAACTTGTACAACTACGTGACCGATGTTTTAACACCCCAGCACGAAATAACATTTTATTTGCTTCGTATCCAGCTACTTCATCACTTCAGAATACTAAATCAACATCAGTATGTAATTGAAAATGTTTTGAGGTGCTATTTATACCACACATACATGCGTATATATGATGGTGAGTGACTAATCATAGTCGAAGAAACTTCACAACACCCTACAATGTGGTCACTGGATGGATCAGCATTTAAGGGTGTTCCAACAACTATTGGAAAAACTTCTTGACACTGCTATCATATAGCTGAATGGGATAGCTCCTATAGCGTAGCGTTCCCATTGCGAATATAATTTAGTCGTTACTGTCGTTCAAAGATTTGATCCCTAAATTGGTATCAACTGGTCCGCAATTTGGATGCATTCACAAATTTGGACATTTTAGGCAGGCAAAATAAAATTGACGCGACAGTTTTTGGATATCGACCACTTGACGCGTCTCCAGTTGGTTGACAATGTTGAAATAGTAGAAAGTTACCATGTGGAGAGAACCGCATGTCTGAGGATTTGAAGTGCACGCAAAAACTTTCTCAGAAATGGAAGTTTATTGAAGCCCCTTAAGTCCCCTTATATTAGACAGCCAAATCACTGGAATCGATCTCATCCAAGTCAAAAGTGGCCATCAACTGCTTTCAAGAGAAATTCCTGGCCATTCCAACATTCTTGAGAATAGTAAGGCATAACTATCAAGACATAAAACTAAAATACCCGGAACAGAATACACATGGGATTCCTAGCGCATTTCTTTTTTAGCGGAGTATACAATCCGCAGATCAAACCACACATGAAACAATCGATCTATCTTGATCGATGTAGTCATTGGGCACGGCGCAGAATGCAATCCGCAGATTTAACCATCGATTGATCTATCTTAATCGATGTCGCATAAAGAATCATGCGAAATTAATTACCATTTATGCTAATGACTTCTACGTTAGCTGCATAGACGAAGATGGGACAGAGACAGTTCTATCATAATTGCACCGGCCCTTGGAGACAACTATTTTAAAATTCTCAGTGCTTTATCGAACAATGAAGTAAAAAAGTTTCCTTCCCGTTATTAGAAGCACATCAGGGTTGTTTGAAATAAGTAAGCATGCGCAAAGATTATAAAGTCATACAGATGACGCACTGCATTCAAAAAGAATTGTTCTATGGCGGGTCGTACTGGCACATCGTATTTGGATGTCGTTTCTCATGTGTGCACACCGCACGTCCGTACCATGAAGCTGGTGAGCATAAGTTTCTTTTTTCTGTTCTTATGACATTGGTATGACAAATCCCATAAATCCACAAGGAAACACGATGGACAGAATGTGGTCCAAGCGGTAATCTTAAAGTGACACTCAGTCCAACTAATGCAACCAACTACGTGGCTAGAAATCATCCCAAAGCAGCGGCTACGACCTTAGATAAAGAAGCTTAACTTACTTACTTACTTAAGTGGCGCTACAGTCCGAAATGAACCTGGGCCTCAACCAACATGCCTCTCCAATTAGCCCGGTCCTTAGCTAACTGCCTCCAGCTGCGCACTCCAAGTTGGTTGAGGTCGGTTTCTACTTGTGCGCGCCACTTAAGGCGAGGTTTACCTCTACTGCGTCCGACGTCTGGCTGGGAATCGAAGTATTGGTGTCCATTCGTTCTACATATCCTAGCCATCTTAAACGTCCAATGCGGAGTTTTTTGACCAGGATCATGTCGCTGTACAGCTCGTATAGTTCTTGGTTGAATCTTCGTCTCCATAGCCCGTCAATGCAAACGGGACCGAAGATTTTTCGAAGAATTTTCCTCTCAAATCGACCAAGGATTTCCTCATCCGCTTTTGAGACGGTCCATGCTTCAGCGCCGTAGAGCAGGACTGGGATGAACAGGGTCTTATATAATATCTCATAAGAATTGCCTTCTTAGCCCGAAGAAACAACGTTTGGCAAGAGTTATTCTTCGTTTAATTTCTGACGAGATGTTGTTGTCAGAGTTAATAGCGGAGCCGAGATAGATAAAGTGCCGTACTACCTCAAAGTTATATCTGTCAATGGTCACGTTCTGTCCAATTCGTCGATGTTGTGTGTCCTTTCGTGTTGACAGCATATACTTCGTCTTGTCCTCATTTACTGCTTAGCCCATTTTTGCCGCTTCCTTCTCTATACTAGCAAACGTGGCTATGACATCACGTTGGGTCCTATTAATGATGTCAATATAAAGGATAATGAAGCTGAGCTACTTAAATTAAAAATCCCACCCGTACAAATGTAGATGTTTGGTGTTCTGGTTATTTTCTTTGTCGGCAGATTTTGCATAATTGCTGAAAAATTGCTCAGAGCTGCAGCCACATTTGACCTGTGTGCGTAAATTCTTAAAACTCAACCTCTATCCGTAGATAAAATCTCAATCACTGTGTGAAGTCTTGGCGGCAGCATATAAGAGCGGGGAAAAGCTCGCAAGAAATAGTCAACGGTGGCGATTACAGTCTGAGTTTGGATGGGCAAGTGAAACTTATTTTGATATGCTTCGATATATTCGGACAACAGGTCATGAAGGAATCTCACCTAGAACGACGCACGCTGTAGAACTTGGGTGCTACTCAAAATATATATATAGAGAGATTTTCGTTCGACAAACATCAACAATTGTCTCTATATGGTGGGGAATACATATAGTTTTTAGCAAAAACCGCCCCCAAAAAGTGGGCATGGGTAAAAATGATCTATAGACGAATTGTTCAAAAGTTTCTTCATAATTTCAAAGGTTTTTGAAAGGCTATTACTCGGTCGCTTACACACCGTTATTGATCAGAAACGCCTTTTACCTGACCATCAATTTGGGTTTAGAAGAAATCATTCGACTGTGGACCAAGTTCATCGAATAACTGATGTAATTGAGAAAGCTTTCGAAGAAAACGAAATTTGCACAGCCGTATTTCTTGACTTGTCGCAAGCTTTTGACAAAGTTTGGCATAGAGGCCTTCAATACAAACTAAGACAAGTTCTGCCTGAAAAGTTATATAAAAACCTCGTGTCGTAATTTGAGCATAAACTCTTGATCATATCTCGGAATGACACTCGATGTAAAATAAAAATCGAAGTCGCATGTAAAGAAGAAATGCGAAGAACTCAAAAATAAATACAGAGAACTGTACTGGTTACTCGGGAAATATTCGAAGCTTAACCTTGATAACAAGCTGCTATTATACAAGCAAGTGCTAAAGCCGGTCTGGACATATGATATACAACTATGCGGTTGTACCATTGAAACGAATCTAAATATTCTACTTTGAAAACGAAATGTTAGGATCACTCGTCAATGCGCCGTGGTATATAAGGAATGAAGATCTACGCAGAGATTTGGGTATTCTCGCGGTTATAGATGAAACGAACGCAAACGTAAAAAACGTTTATTCGGACACGTTAACACAACGGTCCTCCGCATTCTTGATGAAACAAATTTATTGCGGCGTCTTCAAAGAACTAAGCCCTTCGATTTGGCACGATAATAACAAACCGCGCTATAAATTGCGGAAAAAGCAGGAATTCTCACAGGAAAGTTACCTGCCAAACATTCATTACTCGTGATATAAAAAATTGCTAGATAAGTCGCATACTTTTAATGGGTTAAGGTCTCACACTACTTATTCACCTGCTCATCGTGTCTTTTGAGATTTCCACCAGCCCACGGAAAAAAAAACAAATTTCTTGAAAGATTTGCCGAAAACCGTTGTTTTAACAAAACGCCCACAAAATATGTTACTAAGGCACTTTTTTAAATTACTTGCCGTTTGACCAAAAATAAAGTTTTTATAAAAAAAAAAACTCAACGTGGCAGTGGGCAGATTTTAGAAATTTTTACACTTGCTCTGTAGCTTCGGACAAGGATCCTGTATACCAAATTTCATTTTCCTAGATCAAAACATAAGGCCTAAACATCGGTGACATACAGACGGGTGGACGGACAGACATGGCTCAATCGACTCAGCTACCGATTCTGAGTCGATCCATATACTTTAAGGTATATCAACCTAAATTAATTTTCTATTTTTCAAACTGTGTATCAAAACCCCTATAGGATAGGGTATACAAATCCTGCCTAACACGCAGTTTCACAGCTCAGAGAAATCCGTCAGAATATCCGTCAATTCTACGAGAAAGCCAAACAACTGGCAACTGGTTTCCAACTAGGACCGCAGGCTCTTCGAAATAACAATAGACACCTAGTCACTGACGCGCAGGGAATTGTAGGTGTATTCAGACAGCATTAACAGAAGCTGCATAATGTCGAGAGAGTGAAAGCACATGAAACCAATCCACCTCGATTCAACTAATCCCCAAACGTGCACACAACGGCAAATTCTGGGAAGACCAACGAATTGCAAGTCGTGGCACATAGTGTCTTCATCGACAAAAAACCGTGTCTGAAAGGATAAAGCGATGGCGGTGTATTTCGGGATTCCATCGAAACTGATATAGCTGTGTCGCCTTACAGTAGAAAACACTTAATGCAATGTTCAGTTTGAAAACAGCTCATCTCAACTTTTTCATATATGTACCACATTCCGACAAGGAGATGCGCTATCATGCGATTTCTTCGATCTCGTGATAAATACGGAAGGTTTTATGACACCTTTGTGGAGATGCGACGTAGACTGATCAAAATTAACTGTAAGCGAAACAAACAGAATCAAAACTCTTAAATGTCGAAATATTTGCTCTACCAGACCCTAATCCTACCAGTCCCCAACTTGATGCTGCCGATGTTGAACAATTAGATGGAAAGGGGACTAGGCACTTTCACTCCCATTCGAGATTTATAACTTTTATTTTCGATATTTTTGACGTTCAATATTTTAGTCATTCTACCTAAAATATATTAAAATAACTCTAAGGTAATAAACAGTAAACAACTAGAAACTATTTTAGTCATCATGACATGGTTCCGTTTAATACTTATATCTCTGCGTCTTTACCGCTTTGTTCTTCTCAGGATCGTTGTCTTATTGTAGCCCTTTAGACAAGTATCTAGCTAACAACCCCACGACAAAATCAAGTAACAAAATATATCTTCTCATTTTAAAAATGCCTATCCACCCACTAAAATCCATTAACTAATTGAAATTCATGAAAATGGGATAGGCCTGTTGAGTAAACTGAAGTTTTTTGAGGACACGATAAATGTTTGAATCACCAAGGGCTTCTAAATTAATATTATTTCGAGAATCGACGCCAATCGAGATGATCTGATATGACTTTCTGTTTCATGCTGACCTAATAAAAAACATTTTTTCATGCTAAATTGTATCTTTTAAAGAAGGATTCAAATGATTCACGTTATTGTAAAGGGTGTGTTTTTTTTTTTAGAGGTATAGAACTTCGAATTGAAATATAACACAAGAAAATCGTTTTAATGTCAATCAATTTGGGTTAATTGGAAAGATAATTTTATGCCATTAATGTTTAAATATGATTTCGGGCATGCGGCCGACGCGGCTGGTTCGCATAAAGCAAAGTCTAGAGGTCCAGTTTTCAAATACTCTTTCGAGCATTTGGGGCCGTATGTCGGCAACAACGCCACGAATGTTGGCTTCCAAGTCCCCTTACGTTTCTGGTTTGTTGGCGTAGACGAGCGACTTTACATATCCCCAAAGAAAATAATCCGATGGTGTCAAATCACACTGTCTTGGTGGCCGATTGACAGGTCCATTCCGCGAAATAATGCGCTCATCGAATGTTTCCTTCAATAAATCGATTATGACGTGCGCTGTGTGGCATGTCTTGTTGTCTTGTTGGAACCACATCTCATCCACATTCATGCCATCCAATTTGGGAACAAAATAATCGGTTATCATGGCTCTATACCGGTCTCCATTAACAGTAATTGACTCTCCAGCATCATTTCGGAAAAGGTATGGCCCAATGACTCCACCAGCCCATAGAGCAAACAGTCAGTATTTGTGGATGTAATAGCGTCTCAAGGGTCTCATGTGGATTCTCTTCACTCCAAATGCGGCAATTTTGCTTGTTGACGTAGCCATTCATCCAAAAATAAGCCCCATCACTAAACACAATTTCGCAATGAAAATAAGCATAGAAATCAATCACATTTTCGGTCCATAAACCAAAATAACGACGCATTGCATGGTCTCGCGACTTTAATTCTTGCACAAGGTGGATCTAGTATGATCTTAAGCTAAGATCTTTGAAAAAAATCTTTCATAAAGTTGATGGACAAAGCTCCAATTGCTGTGCACGGTGCCCGGTTACGAATCGATTCATTCGGGTCCTCTTCAACACTTTGCTCTGCAATTGTTTCTTCGGTGCGCACCGTAGTGCGAAAACGATCCATGGTTAAATAAATTAATTGCTCTGATGAACGATAATGTCGACCATAAAATGGACGGAGCTTGCGGTAAACTTCGCGAACTGAACCATTATATTCGAAATAAATTTGCACGATTTGCAAGCTTTGTTCATTTGTCAACCTGTTTATAATGAAATGGCAAACCAAACTGAACATAAATGACATTAGAGTTGCCCGATTTGACCACAAAATGCCTCTAAGAAAACACCTGTTACAATATCACGCGTCGGTTTAGTTGGTTTAGTTTATGTGGCTAAACAAGGTCGAGCTGCAAGAAAATTAGGAACCATTGAGCTACTTTTTCCAAAAGTTGCATAATCCTAAGATTTTTTTTGTTGCACCAGCTCTTGCGAAGGTTTGACAAACATTTAAGAGTATAAAACTGTCATGATAAGCTTTTCAAATGTTCGGTTCGGAATCTACGTTAAACTGGATATCCCATTCTGTTTGTCAAAAATATAACTTCGTGCACTCAAATTAATGGGGAAGCTAGGTTTGAAGTTCTGTACTGGGCCTCAACCAACATGCCTCTCCAATTAGCCCGGTCTTAGCTAACTGCTTCCAGTGGCGCACTCCCAGTTGGTTGGGGTCAGTTTCTACTTGTGGGCGCCACTTAAGGCGAAATCTTCCTCTACTGCGTTAGACGTCAGGGCCAACATTAACAGAATAGACAATTTTCTGGTGAAAGTCATTTCTCATCTTTGGGTCCTTCTACCCCATTGATCAATATTTGGAATGTGCGCGTTTAAGCGGCTTCGTACCGCCTGAAGCTTTCCTATATTTGGATAGTCGAGGGCTGATACAGGATACATCGGGGGCTCCGCTAATCTACCACGTCTTCCGACGAACTCTGGATAGCCGGCTGCTATATGACCGAGACGTCGTCGCTCAGGGCGGAGGAGAACGCTTGAGGTTCAGCAGGAGTGTTTCCGATTGCGACCGTCGGAGTAGGTTGCAACAAGAGAACCTGTTGTGGTGGTTAACGTAGTTATATAGTTGACTTAATGAAATAAGGACGACTTACATTTACATAGTTCAAGGTTTAGGGTAGGTTCGACAGTCATTTTAGCACAAAAAAATAAAAAAAACACACGGAAGTGCGATGGCTTTTAAGTGGAAACATTCTGTCAAAGTTGTTCGAACCGATAGAGGAAGTACAAGCAATCTTAACTGACAAGAACAAAGATTTGCAGTTCTGTAAGTCCAAATTTTAAGTACGCTTTTCTCATTTGATAGATTTTTTTCTCAAATTTAAGTAAATAGCACCTGCAAGGGTCAGGAAATTATACGTTGCAAGGCACCAGAAATATGGATCAGTAATGTCGTACGAGACAACTTTTCTGCGTTTGATACCCTGAATCAAATTATTGACGGACAGTGTGCTGAGATAAAAGGAGAAATATTACACTTTACTTGAAAAACTTAAAAGTGAATTCAGCAGTATTCGGCTTCGGAAACTGATCCAATCCTTTCATGTAAACGTTGCTGAGGTGCCTGATAAAATTCAAAAAGAAGTGATTGAAATTCAACACGAAAGTAACTTGATAGATACAGTCGGGGGAGGAATTAATCTTGAAGATTTTTGGAGCCAAAAGGCAATTTCTTTTCCAAAGATTTGAGATACTACTATACGTTTCCTAAGTTTGTTTTTATCGACATATCTATGCGAGAAGGGGATACTCGGCGCTTATGATAAGTAAAAATACGCACCGAAATCGGTTGGATGGGTGTCGGCCGGTGTTTGAATTTCACTAACACTGAAGCAAGGATTCAGAAGTTAGTAATGAGTATGCAGTCACAAAAATCTCATAAAAATAATAAGCATATCTCCATGATGCTTTGACAAGAAGACTGTTTCAAAGCACAAAACTTGATTTGATGGGTGAATGTCATATGCTACATTGACCTTATAAGCCAATCATCGCTTACGGTTGTCCCGTGTTGTTCAATGTAGCACCAGCCTACATAGAAAATATGCGACGGTGTGAGAGTCGTTGTCTCCGATCCTACGATTGCACCGAACGCCAGACTCCGAGGTACGCATATATTAGAATTGACAATTTGCTTATTAAGGTGATTCGAAAGCACGTCTTAAGGGCGATGGCAAGCCACAACAGCCTGATCATCAAGTCTTACTATCCCAATGACATATACGTGGAGAGCACGATTATGTCGGGGTTTATTCCACCAGCAGCATTCGTTTACATCGATTGATTAGGGTTAGTTCAAGAAATAAACGGTATTCCGTTATTATACAAACGACAACGTGAAGCGCGGGACAAGTGGCTAATCCGTGACTGGTACATGTGCCGACAATGCTCTGGAGCTCCTTCGCTTTAGCACGGGAATATCGGCTAGCGATAGAACGGATGCTGAAAAGCAGATCACCGAATTTTGGTGGGTATATGAGGAAAGTGTGTCTGCACTTCCTCAGGATTTTGCGGACTTTTAGTCTACTCATTAATTATGAAAAGGAAATTTAGGTACAAGATCTGGGCGGAGCCTGTAAAGACTCAATCGGCATATCGACCCCTCGAATCTTCTGCTTTCAAGCCCGATTATAATTAAAAAGATTTAAGTAGTTAAGTAGTTTAAGTTAATTTTAATCTAGATTAAGTTTTTTTTATATAAAACCATAAAAAAATGTCACAAATGTCAATGTCAAAGTTCTTAAATTTTTTTTGAAAATTAAAATACATATTTAAAAAGTAAAAACACGGTATATTTAAGCCCAAAGTCAGAAATAAAAAATGTTAGAGACAAGCTTAAGATTAAGCAAAGATGTTATTGATAAGTAAGATTCAAGATGATTCCATCTGCATTAAAACCGCACCAAATAGTGCATTCCATAGGTAGCTGTTGGATATGAAGGTGTTCCAAGGCGTACAAACCCAAAATTTTCAACGGCAACACTGCAAGATAAGAATCCCAAAAACTCATCCAAAAGATAAATGAAAGACGGGAGAAGTGCTGCCGTTTCTCAATTTTCTTCGGCCGTATAATTGGATTCTTTTGCGTAGAAATGGGCAGTATTGTACGGAAGCAAGAAATGAACAAAATGAACAGAACAAACATTGTAAAACACAAGTTGGTTCAAGTAGTGCCCCGCCTGTCTATCACTCCATGTTGATGTTTTCGGATTGAAGCTTACGGATTGCTTGGCACTAATCTTGAATCGTTTCCAGATTGTAGGCATAACATCGGTTTCCCACAAAAAAAAAGTCCAAAGGGGTCAAATCGCAGCTCCGAGGCGGTCAATTGATATCACCAAGGCGGCTGATAACACGATTTGTGAATATGGTGTGGACTGTGTGGCATGGCGTGGCTTTCTGCATGAACCAAAAGTCGTCGAAATTCATGTCTTTAATTTCAGTAAAAAAAAAAAAAAGGTCGGTTAACATGACTCTGTAACGCCCACCGTTGCCCGAAACGATGTTCCCATCCTGAGTTTCGAAGAAAAGTGGTCCAATGATAGCATAACTCTAAAATCCGAACCAAACTGTCACTTTCTGTGGATGCATCGGCTTCTCGACAATAACATGCGGATATTCTGAGCCCCAGGCAATTTTGTTTGTTAACGTAGCCGCCGAGATGAAAATGCTGCTCTATGGCCCAAATTGCGAAGCGATAACGAAGCTTATGGTCATGCGCCTTCAATTGCTCAATCAATTGGACCTTGTTAACGAATAATCCAAGATCTTTGTGCAGAATTCTCCTCAAGCTAGTGCGTTGACCTGTTGAGATCGATGGCGGATTGATATTAGTGAACTAAGTCTCACAATTTGGGCTGCAACAGCCACATTCTCGTCTGTGCGCACCGTACGACGACGGGGATCATGAGTGTTGTCCACTAAGTCCCATAAACTTTTTGCACAAACTAACGGATGATTTTTAAGCGCAGTTTTTTTAAAAATCTAATAAAACACACAAATTTGCATCAAATATTCAAAATTTTAAATGTAATCGATAAATAGGCCTTTGCCGTCTTCATGTAAATATTGTCCGCGGCTACGTTTCAAATGGTCCAATTTTGCGTTACTTTTTCGAGCATTTCGGTCTGTATTCCACGAATTATGCGTGTTATGTTATCCTGTTAGGCTTCAATCGTGTTCGGCTTATCCACATAGACTAACAACTTTACATAACCCCACAAGAAATAATCAAGAGCCAACTCACAGGGTCATTTCGAGAGATAAGCTGCTCAGCAAATTCATTGTGCAACATTTCCATTGTTTCACGAGCTGTGTGGCATTTGGCACCATGTTAATGAAACCACATGCCAACCAGGTTCAACTCAGCCAAATGGGGCAAAAAAAAAGTCGCGTACCATGGATCGATATCGTTCGCCGTTGACGGTAACGTTTCTTCCACGGTCGTCTTTGAAGAAATATGGACCGATGATTCCACCATGGGTCGATATCGTTCGCCGTTAACGGTAACGTTTCTTTCACGGTCGTCTTTGAAGAAAAATGGACCGATGATTCCACCAGCCCATAAGCCACACCAAACTGTCGTTTTTTCGTGATGCATTGGTAATTCTTGTATGACATGTGGCTGTTCATCACTCCAGATGCGACAGTTTTGCTTATTTACGTATCCGTTGAGCCAGAAATGATACTCATCGCTGGTCGCCTAAATATGGTCGTAACAAACGGTGCACATTTTTCACAGAGCACGAATTTTGATAATAAATTTCAATAATTTGCAAATCGTTGTTCGTTTGTAAGTCTTTCCATGATAAAATGGCAGAGTATACTGAAAACTTATCACTTTGACAAATGACGTTTGGACGCCATTACTAACCACTGCTGCCAATGTTGATTTCGCCTTTTTTGGGTTAAACAGCACTCACTTAGGACTAAATTTCAATATTTCCCAACGTTATTGAAGCCTAAAGCGACTCATTTCGTTCCGCGCAGTTATGATACTGACTTTCTTTCAAGATTTCGAGCGGGAAACAGCTGTAAGTGTCAAAGTTAGCTACGATTTAAAAAGAAACGACTAGATGTTCCACCCTGTATGCTAATAAAATGATACGCTTTTAGACTTTTACAACGATACTAAGGCACATACGCCGTAGCGTGATCTTTATAAAACAAAAATTGTGAGTATTATGCATGAATAGGATTGTTCGACTGAGCAGTATAATTTGCCCTTTGGTAGTACGCAGTACGGTATGACAAAATGGGAGCATAATACTGCAATTGCAGTACTTTCGGCAGCACTGGACGGGAGTAGTCAAAATGTTTTCAACCGAAAAAGTCGATTTCTTCGCAATATAATTGTTGTTTTGTTCTTTTATTAAAAATAAATAATTAGTTTTTAATAATTTATTAAAAAATACATTTTTACGCTTGTTTCAGAAGAAATTAAAACTTGAGAACGGCTACGAATTGTTGATCGCGGTCTTCACATGTACTCTCTGCTACTGCAGAAATATTCTATTATTACGGGCTCTAAGCACTCTGTTCGGAATTTGGTGATAGTTTTTTGAATAGTGCGAGCGTATGACGACCAAAAATATTGCCAAAGAACTCGACTACAATTTTTAGTTGAGCACCGTTTATGGAAATAGGTTTCCACAATTAGTAAGGGTTGTTCCGGCGTAAGCCAATTCATGATAAATACCAATGGATACTGAGAACAAACGTCATGTAGACAAGCCATGTGACAACGCTATAAAAAAAAAAACAGCCAGTCAAACCGACAAAATTATTTGCAACCGTCGATAAATATATAAAAAGTGTCTATATGCAAAATGAATTCCAAATCAAAATACTTATTGATAACGCTCCTGTTGTTCTTTCACTTCCAGGTCATAGCAGTTCAAACAGTAACTCCAAATGCCCGCTTAAATCGAAGGTCAACGTAATTAAATTATGATCATCCAAGAAGCTGTCAAAAAAATGCCTGTCCCTACACTGATATTTATAATTTGTACCCGTTCCTCTTATTCTTTTATGGTATTCCCATCAACAACATCGCACTTCAAAACACAAGACGACTTCTTTTCTTGTTCATTCATTTAAATGCTGCTGGTATAAGCTGCAAGTATGTGTTTAAATTTCTTTTCACAGCTTGTAACGCTAATCAAAAATTAAAGCAAATGGTTATTTACGGAATAAAATATCCATTTAGAGTCGTATATAGGATGCACATGTCCCACCACCAAGTGCCCGAGTGTACATCATCACCAAATATGATCGTGCAGTCGGTTCCATTTACAGAACTCGGATAAGCAAGCACTTTCTTTGAACAAGTTCACGCTCAAAACAGGTTCTTTCGAACTGGATAGGGAAAAACAGAACAGTGTTTCCAGGACTCGGATTTAACACATACTAATATATCGTCGCAACTATACAGGGAACCTTTGGCGCTAGCATGTAACAATGCGACTTACCTTTTTCACTTAGTGCCAAGCTTTCAGCTGTCTCATTCCGCAATGCCTTAAAGTTCGTATTCAAATTCTTTCTACGATGTGGTCCAGCTACATCTCGCAGACTCTTGCCAGCTGTCGTTGACACTCTTGAATCACCATCATTTGCATTCTCATTATGAATAGAGTATCCACTTCCAACATTTGTTGTCGTCGAGTCAGGCTCTATAAACGATGCTGCCGATGGTGAAGATGTTTCTCTTGGTGCAATTGGCGGATGCTGCTGGGGGCCATACCTTGCACCTTGCAACTCACTATCTACATAACTACTGGACACTTGAGTCCTTGTTTTGCCCGCACTATCACTACATAATATGACACTCACTTGCAATAGAGCAATAATTAGGATAGCGTACACATTTACATTAAATTGTAGAACATTTGCGAATGAAATTATTTTTCTAGATTTCATTTTGGAAAACGGGGAAGCGCGACGACGACGCATTTCCTATTTTTAAAAAAATAAAACTACGCCAAACGGAGGCGACACGAATGAAAAATTAATGAACGTTTCTTTGTTTTCTTATGGAAAAGTGATCCGAATAGGGTGAGTATTGAGTTTTCCTTTTTTTTCTTTATGCCGGCCCGACAGATGTACCCACGGAAACGAGAGGAACGCGAAAAAAAATATTTCACGGACCTGCAAACAAGGCCATCGAATCGATTGTAAATTTTCACTTTTTGTTAAGAATTATTTTCACTTTATTCACTTGTGCAGAAAACAGAAACTCATTTTTTAATAATATATTGACACAAGAACACAACACAAACAGCTCAACGGTTGACCGCAGAAAAATAACAATCCACGGAGGAAGAGCACGGAATTCGAACTGCTGCTGCAGAGAAGATTTTCTACATCGGGGTGGTTCTCAATTGTCATATACGTACGCGGTTATCACCAAGTATATGGGTGTGTTAGTAGAGTGGAAGCATTCAATGAAAGTACTTAGCGCTTGTTAGCAAAAAGTTGATCTCGGATTTTCCATTGATTTTCGAAGATGAAAATAATAATAGTTTTCCACTGGTAAAAAAAAAATCAATCTCATTTTTTATTTAGTTCTGCCAAAATACCGATTTTGACAGTTGTTGTGTTCCATTGTATTCCATTTTTATTTTATCTCAGACCAATTTTGCAGATCTGGATTTTTCGGCAGATTTACCCCTCCTTGCACTAACACTATTACAAATGATAGCTGTCAGTTTGACTAGAGTAATTTTCGTTTTGATTTAAGATTATTTCGGTTGTGAATAACTTTTATTAACCATTAAAACTGTAGTAGTACGATGTAAAATATAAATTAAATCAAAAACAAACAACCTGTGTTACTGGAAACTTTGACAGCTATACCGACACTTAATTCACAGACACGAAATTACTACAATACAACCACAGAAAAAAATCAATCTAAAATCATGTTCCATTGGCAACAAAAACGATAAAAATCCAGATTTACCAATGGAAAACGCCATAGTAAAATCCATGTAACGTCGACTAATGTTGTTTTCTATTGGTAAATGTAGATTTTGATTATCGATCTAAAATTTGATTGTTTGTTTGTTGCCAATAGAGTTGTACATGAAACTTTCTTCCTTACAAGGGCGTTGTCTCTTTTTGGAGGAAAATAATAATTAGATATTCTATATGGTGCATGAGACTGCTCCCTCGACTGCGACACGTGCGTTGTCTCTTTCATTAAAACGTCAAAATCACTTGGAGGAAAAAAACCTGATATTTTATATGGCACGAGTGCTGTTATAGGATAATTGCATTAAAAACATAAGCGGTGTTTTTTTTATTTAAAAAAAATGCATTATCAGCCGTATTTATTAAATTATTGCCTCTAGACAACATTGCCTAATTTCGTATCTAAGAGTGTTTTTTTTTTTTAATATTCAAAATTCTTATTGTAATCGATAAGTAGTCCTTTGGTCCAAACATTTTCTAGCATTTCGGCCTGTATTCCACGAATTGCGCGTGTTATGTTATCCTGTAAGGCTTCAATCGTGTTCGGCTTGTCAACATATATTAAAGACTTTACATAACCCCACTAGAAGTTATCAAGACGTTAAATCGCATGATCTTGGCGGCCAACTAACAGGGTAATTTCGAGAGATAAGCTGCTCACCAAATTCATCCTTCAACATTTCCATTGTTACACGAGCTGAGTGGCATGTGGCAACGTCTTGATAAAACCACATGTCAAATAAGTTCAGTCAAAGATTATAAAACCATACAAATACAAGAAAAATTGTTCTATGGCGGGTCGTACTGGCACAGTCGACTCGATATCGTTCGCCATAATATGGTCTTAACAAACGTGGCACATTTTGCACAGAGCACGAATTTTGAAAATAAATTTCAATAATAAGCAATCGTTGTTCGTTTGTATGTCTTTCCATGATTAAATGGCAGAGTATACTGAAAACTTTTCACTTTGATAGATGACGTTTGGACGCCATTACTAACCAGTGCTGCCAACCTAAAAACTTTACTCTTAAAAAATCACCCGTTATAATGTAGCAACATAAACTAAAATATTATGATCTTTAGTAGATGTTTATTTTAATATAGCACATCTTAATGATTAGCCTGTGTGATATATTTAACAATTTAATTGCAGTATTTGGCAATTGGATTGAGGATTAAACATAGTAAAAATAATGTTGGAGCAACACAGCCTTCATCCCCGAGCAAACGCCCGCTGGACCATCTTCTTTTGGGACTATTATATAGGTGCAGTCTTTTGTTCCAATAGCACCCAACATACTTTTCGGAATTTGTTTATTTCCAGAACCAGTATTTGCGCAGAAATTGTTGTTGGCATGTAAAAAATGCGGCTTCTTTGAGGCACATGCCTTTGCAACTCTCAGACAAATAACACAAGGCGTAGAATTGAATTGAATTGAATTTATTGAGTCTTAAGCGTAGGTCACAGAAGATTGGCTAAATCTATGAATGTCAGCTCTTTCGTCTTGCATCTAAAAGAGATTATTGTTATTTTTAAACAATTATATTGTAATATTTTGGTAATATAATTTACCTCGTTTCGCCCCCAATATCTTACAGCAGCCATCAGTTGAATATCAGCAGAAATGTGATCACCTCTATTAAATCTTTCAAAATCGGAACGCACAAGATTGATTAACTTTACCATATTGGATTTAGTTCCATTGGTATATGATTTCAAATAAATGTGATTGAATTCTTAAACGATAATAAAGTCATAACCGTTTTGTAAATAATATAATACTAGAAATAAGAGTGTGTATAAATAAATTATTGTAAAACATAAAAGAGAAAAGTGTTTTTTGTCATTCGAAGCCCGGCTTCATTCTACAACATCTTATAAGAAGGCCTTAAATAAACCTTCACTTTTTATACCTTACCTTTGATAACTTTAAGCGATCTCCTGATGGCTTCCAATGAAGCTAAAATTTGAGTTCTAATACTTCTAAAGGACCTTCAACCTTTTATAAAAGCATTTTAGTGGCTGCTTTACTTTAAAGACCTCTTTGAGTACCTATCATACTTAAGTGCAGAATAGATTTTTTTTATCATAACAGCAACGTTGCTTAGAGGCCACTTAAACAAAAAAGTCCAAGCGCTCTGGCATCCGCAACCGTTTTATCCGTCTTCGTTTTCGCCACGAACCTAGCGCCCTTAAGTAGACCTTGTAGTAAGGTTTACTAGAGTAAACATTTGCACTTTCGGATTAAAAGTCCGAAAGATAATAGCATCGGATTCCTAGGATCATACTGATTGACCGAGCGTCCTGAGAACGGCCCGAGTGATTTGAGGTTTTGGACTTTGTTCAGAGCTCTACTCTAAACCAACAAATACGCTTCATATAGGAACTTTTTTTTTGTTAGTTCTTGAGTGGATACTGAATTGCCAGAAGAGTTTCATAACATATTTTACGTCGATAATATTTTATATGCTTTAGAAAGCCTAATTCTTCATATGCTACACTTAAATAACATCAAGATTGTCGATTACCTAGAAAGGAATGGAAAAATAAGCAACGCTCAAATGGAGACCTGCTACGTTATGCAACGCATCTGTGGACATCGTGGAGTATTTAGAGCTGTTGCCCTGGATATATCGATCGAGGTTGGAAAAGGGCCTTGTTAGCCAAGTTGACAGCATACACACTTCCTCAAATACGGCTGGATGAATAAACCTTCTTAAAGATAGATCCTTGCATGCAATTATGAAAGGCGTATACATATATATTTTCTATATTGGCTAAATACGCTGGGATACCTCAAGGATAAATTCTCTCACCCACTATAATTCTGCTGGACATTAATCGCTTTTTGAGGACATAGAACACTCACACTTTTAGTTTTGCAAACGGTAGTACTTTAGTAGAAAACAACTCAAGTGACCCACCTGTTACCGCTTTGCTGCACGCCAGCACAGAAGCTAACAGGTATGCTCTAAAAACAAAGACCAACAAAAGATTATACAATAGGGAAAGGAAAATCTAGTTCAATTCAACTCAAAGAAAAGACAGTTTACAGCATTTTCAAAGAGAATAAGTCCACAGTTGCGCAAATCGAAATGAGGAATACAGCCGTAAAATCAGAAGAATTCATGTGTTTGCCAAAAATCATAATTGGGTCAAACGTGTCATGCCAACAACTAACATCTAATGCCAAATCAGCAACATCCAAACTAATAATATTACACCAGCCCAGATTTTTCTTCTGGGTACTCATTCTGTTACTTTCAAAACGATAATCGTTGGCGATAGTGTAGGAAACTTGCGAGGGATGTTGCGTTTCATTTTTACATTGTATGTGTGCATATGTATACAAATTACAAAATACATACCCACGAGGATTATAGTTTTGAAAGTTACGGAACGAGTACCCTGTGTAAATCCGAAGTTCGACCAAGTCTAGAATGCCGTTCTCATGTTTAAAGTTTGGGATCGAAACATACACTAAACTTAGTGGATTCTAAGCCGTGCAATTCACATTATAGACGATTCTTTCGTTACTTCAAATCTGCAATATTTGCACAGCGAAAACTTTTAAAAGAAATGTCTCTTTATAACAGATAACGACAGATGTTCGGAGGATCTAAGAGAAATCATCTCTAGATTCATTGCATTTCAACCACCTACAAGGCACAACGACACGGACAACGCATTACAAAAATTGTATTTGTTATAGAACAAGCACACAAATAGAACGAACTTTTAGAAAACATATTTCCGCCAATATATAATCTACACCCATTCAACAACAGAATCGATTAACATCTGTAAGCATCACCTCAGGGCGCCGCTGGAGCATTATATGTTCGCCTCAGTTGAAAAAAGTTTTTTTTGTTAAAAAGCGACAATATGTAGTAATTAAAATGTACATTCCACAGATTTCAGAAGTGTTCTCCTAATACCAGACACTTATTTTTTACCATCGAAAACGCTGTTAGTTTTTAAAGCTGGAACACGTTCAAATCTACAACAACCACCTAATGTACTGATATTAGGAGTGTTCCACTTACGAAGCGCCCAGAGATTTTCCGCCGCTTCATCATTTGAGATTTTTTGATTAGTGAATCAATATCTATGGGTCATGTCAGACTATAATGGAGTACGTGCTGTTGTTTCCTTCATTTGCAGAATCAGAGTTCTAATTATCAATTTTGTTTGTTGTTGTACTTCAAGTTAAGGCTGAGGAGTGGCTTTTCTAACTGTCACAGTCACATTGGTACTTCTTATATTCATTTGACACTGACGTTATGGCGAAGCTCTCTATGCAGAAGATATAACCACACCATGGGAACCCATTTCTTAAAAGTTACAACATGATTTCAAATTATTTAAACGATTTGTACCAGCAGTTTACAGTTATAGACATTTCTTTATTTATTTTACAAACTATACCTAATACTCAAATGTGTGTAGATTTACTCTCTACACAAAAGGCAACTTCAGTTCTTACATATTTATATTCATGGTCATAATATAGATCAGCGAATCTTTATAAAATACAAACATTAATTTAATTAATTCATCCACTTTCGGCAATTGGGCGCTTCACACATGCATGATATTTTGTGGGCATCATCCTCAATATCAAATTTATAATCGTACGAAAGCTGCAATTAAATTTATTTTTAATAAATACACACAATAACCATTTATCGATTAAATTACCTCTTCTCCTTTATTAATTCTTCGCTTGGCAAAGATAATGATTCTATATTCTCTATCTACATCTACGATTTCTGTGACACAATTTGGATTGCAAGAATGATTTATGTACCTTGCTAATCCGCCAGAAAGTGTAGCATCCACAACACGCTCTTCATCAAGTCTGAACATGTAAATTCCTCTATTCTATAAAAAAAAAATATTTATCAAGATCAGTGTACCATCAATAAATATGTTTTATAAAAATGATTTTCTTAGTTAGTTTGTGAGACCTTAAGTTGGGCGGGCATATATTTGTTATTCTTGAGGATGGGACGTTAAGCAGTCCTATAGATTTATTATTCTTGTAAAGCTGTTTTTTCTGGAATGCTCTTAAATAAATAAATAAGCATTATATCAAAATATAAAAGGGGTGGGTTTCCATTGGGGGGTTTGAGCAAATGTTTATTTTATTTTTTTCTCTCTGTTGATTTCTTGTCGGCAAATCGATTGTTTTCGATTGATTTGCATTCACTTTTCAAATTGGGAGGTCAGCCAATACCCGAAACACACGATCGGTGGTTCTGTATGCAGTGCGGCACGCAGTGCAGACACACGTGCCGCATTTTAAGTTTGAAATACATGCAGTTCAGTGGCCATTGCTCGATATGTGATCAATATTTATACTGCCCGACATATATATAGACACTAAGAAACGAACCGCTGTTGGGGAATATGTATATGCAAATCGTATCACAGTCTGTCGGAATTGCCAACAACAGCACGGATCGAGCGGTAATTGATGATCAAAAGTTGCGTTTAAAATCATTGACCCTATGTTGTGTTGGAGGGTCAAAACCTGTTTGGATCACAAAAGGGGCATCGCCAAACGATTGCAAATAATTCCCGATGAGAAAGCTCTCAATGAAGTGGAAGTTTATTTGAAAAAGCATGGTACCTGTCCCAGACAATATGGGCGGCATTTACACGTTTCGCAAGTTCGATGCGAAGCCAAGGTACAACAAATACTTGGGGTAAAAAAATTAAAAATATCATCGAAGATAATCAATTGGGTATTATTTATCCGCCACGACGGGCTCATTGGCGCAATGGTTAGTGCGATGAACTGCCGCGCAGAAGGTCTGGGTTCGATTCCCAGCCGTAGCAACACCTAAATGATTTTTCAATGGCCCTCCTCTCGTGCTGATCTGACAAATCATCCGAGTAGTATCAATTTTCAAGAAAAGCTTATCTCAAATTCGCCGTTCGGAGTCGGCTTAAAACAGGAGGTTCCATCCCCTGGGTACTAACGAGCCTGTTGCGCCAAAGAAAAATTATTTTTGTTATTTTAGGTTGGATATAAATTGGATATAAACCAAAAAAAGACGCAGTCAAATTGAATAGCGTATATGCAAGAAACTGCACCACAAACGTGTGTTCTTCTCGTGACGGATTGTTCCAACGATGACAATCGCAAGGTAATATAAAACAATCTCGCATGGGCTAACACAAAACAATTCAGAATTAGGTGGTAGATATACAATGACAATTTCTCATTGGTTCGAATGAACCATATGTCTTGCAGTTTTTGGATCCATCCGATTAAGGAAGGGGACACATGTAGATGACTTACCTATCTTAGATTGATTCACACTGTGCATGATGACTACGCAGGAGTACATAATGACTTTGCAGTGCTTCTGTCGGGCAGGATGATGAATTGCCAGGGCCGTTGAGGATTCGGTTAAAATAATGGATAACCATATGGCAATTTCTCATCAAGTCCGAAAATGTTGAGATTTTTCCAAAACGAGCCCCATAAAATAAAACTTTGATCAGTGGTTTGTTACATTTTTAAAAATTAGTGTTACCTACGTCTTGGAATTAGGCGTGGTAACATTGTTTTTATCGCTTGCCGTGTATTTGGTATAATTTTTAGATTTCGCATTATGCTTGTATCTGCCCTAATAACGGGTAATTTGTTCAATACACTATATACTATGCCATTTAATCATGGAAAGACTATAGGACAATAAGCAAAACTGTCGCATCTGGAGTGATGAACAGCCACACGCCATACAAGAATTACCGGTGCATCCCGAAAAAAACGACAGTTTGGTGTTTTATCGGCTGGTGACATCAGCGGTCCATATTTCTTCAAAGACGACCGTGGAAGAAACGTTACCGTCAACGGCGAACGATATCGAGCCCAGTTGGTGAACTTGGTCGACATGTGGTTTCATTAAGACGGTGCCACATGCCACACAGCTCGTGAAACAATGGAAATGTTGAAGGATGAATTTGGGAGCAGCTTATCTCTCGAAATGGTCCTGTGTGTTGGCCGCCAAGATCATGCGATTTAACGCCTCTTGTTTATTTCGTATGGGGTTATGTAAAGTCGTTAGTCTATGTGGACAAGCCGAATACGATTGAAGCCTTACAGGATATCATAACACGCGTAATTCGTGAAACACAAGCCGAAATGCTCGAAAAAGTGACGCAAATTAGACCTTCCGAATGGACCATAGACTAACGAGTTATGTAAAGTCGTTAGTCTTTGTGGACAAGCCGAATACGATTGGAGCCTTACAGGATATCATAACACGCGAATGGACCATTTGAAACGGGAACGCGCACAACATTCATCTTAAGTCTTCTTTAAAACGTAAATGGCAAAGGCCTATTTATCGATTACAATAAAAAAAATTGAATATTTGATGAAAATTTGAGTGTTTTATTCGATTTTTAACAAAACTACGCTTAAAAAACCACCCGTTTTAAATGGCATAACAAGCCACCAGACTAACTATTTATTTAAGCATTTAGCACAAATAATGACTATCATTGGATATGTAAACCTATGTTGGTTCTTAATAGGGGCATTATTAAGTAATTTCGCAAAGGAAATGATTTGGTTGAGTTGAGCAAAAAGTGCTCTTTCATTTTTGATTTTTTTTTGTTTTGTTTTGGAGTTTTATCGTTTTTCTTTTATGCGAAGTAGACGTCATAATTCAATGATGGCAAATATCTTAAAATTACGTCTTTTATTTTGTGTTGAGACTGCTGTAGAACTGCAACACTTACATATCTTACATGTATTCGCTCCCATTGAAAACTGTGTGTTTTAACTTTTCTTCAAGGAGAATTCTGCACATCTGTTTCAGGCATAATTCACCCAAAAATAAATCAACCAGTGCAAACAGTCAACGGCAAAAACAGTTGGATGCATACGTTTCGTATGTGCGAAGAACTAGTGCTTTCATTCCCAGTAAGACCATCGACTTCGTATCAATAAAGAAAGTTCATTTAAAATTTGAAAGGGTATTTTTTTGCACTTTGCACTGAGACCGTCGTATAGGTTTTGCCGCGCAACAATAACAAAGAGAATCTGCTCTGCACCTATTGCAGCCAAGTCAACGTTGACTATTTTTGTTAGAGAGTCATTGTGATATTCTATCGTTAGATAAAATACAAATAATATAATAATATTCAATTTTTTTTTAATTTGTTTTTTTTTATTATTACAATAACTGGTTTCAGCAACTCCTGAAAATAATCTTAAGAGTTTTTTTTTCGATTTCCCTCCTCAGTGGCTGTGATTAATTGTCGTTGTAATATACCCTCTTTATTACACGCCACTGGGATGGTGACGTGAAATAAAGCCAAATGAAAGAAATCCAAATAAAAAAAAAGTTGGTATTATATCGTTTTTAAAAGCGAGCCCCTTCAATCTATATTCAAACTGTACATACATCCAATTTCGCATCCATCCCAAATCCTATAGTGACCCCAAGCAGGGGGGTTTATAGTTACCTACATCCGAGTGCAAATTTGGGTGTATGCCATGTTTGAATATGTATGGTAGGGGGGTGTTGCCACACATATTAAAATTAAAGTTTCGATTGTTACCAAAAATTTGTGCGAATGTCTCTACAAATGGCTTAGCGTATTTACTAACCCAAAATGATGATTGGACAGGGAGGTTGCAAACCACATTTATACTTTGCATACATCCGATTTCGGACCCATCCCAAAACAAACAGTGAGTGGGTAAATTTTGTGTAAAAGGGTTAATTAACATCCTTTAAACGAGCGAAGCGAGACACCCACTTCATACTTGAAACACACGCCATGTGAGCCAATTTTCCCATCTGGTAACACTATTCCCAAGTATAAACAAATCAAATGTATGCGAAAATCTTACGTTTTACTTTTACTTAGTGTTGTTACGGTTAATCGTTATGATCCATGCAGATAATTTTTACTGCATCTTGCAGTGCACTTCATTAAGTGGTATTAAATGAAATCATATTCAGTTAGAGATACTAGCCAGTGGACAATTTTTGACATTATGTAGTATGGTAAATACAGACTTCACAATGTTAGCCTGTTCAACAGCTCGCTATCCAGTGGCTAATTTTTGACATTTGGTATACCTACTGAGAAGTGAGAGAGATGGAAACACACTCGTGGACTAATCTTCATTACCATTACCGCAGTGTTCACATGTGACGGGAAAATAACACATCATTCAGATTATAAAATAAAAGGCAAGGAACTTTTTTTTTAAATAAACTAATGCCGTGTGTCAGTTGCGTTAACATTTTAGCCAGTGGATAAATTTTGACATAAGTATATTGACTAGAGATTTTATTTTGACCTGCTCAACAGCTCGCTAAAATGTATCCAGTGGCTAATTAGACATTTTGACATTTGATATACCTACTGAGGGGTGACAGAAATGGAAAGCACCTGCAGAAATGTCAAAAATTAGCCAGTGGATAAAGTTTAACCCCCATTTTAACGCCTAACTTGTTTTTTTGAAAATGGATGGTTACAAAAATGTTATGATTTCATTTGTTTCGCTATATTTTATATGGGAAATATGCTTAACTTGAACAAAGTAGGATGGATGTAATTAATCATGAACACAAATCATATAACAATATTTTTTTTACTTATATGTAATTATATAATTAGGTTTTTTTGATAATCTCTCTGAAATCTTTTCCGTATTTTTTTTTTAAATAACTACAATTTAATATAAAGAAAGGAATTTTGTGTCAATTCTTTTGGGAATTTATTAAAAATAGTATTTAAAAAAAAATTCCCATTTAATCCAATTGACATAGCAAAAAGCCAATATTTTGGTTCCCTGCAGAAATGTCACAAATTTGCCAGTGGATAAAATTTAACCTCCATTTTAACGCAATTGACACATGGCCTTAGTATCTCTAACTGAATTTGATATGTTCGCACGGCCTAAAAGTGCGGAATCAAAACCAAGTAATTCGGGTGAAAGTTCGTATGGAAATAGGCGATTTTGCTCTGGTGAAGTTAGAATGCAGTTGAATATAGCTCGGTTGATAACAGAACTTGGTAATTTATTTACATTCTTTTATGTAAATGAATGAAAGTACCACAAGTAAAGGCGAGGGCCACTGGGTGCTAGGTCTTATAGAATATGGATCTGAAGACTTAAAGTTGGAAGTACAGGGTGGCGGCTGATGAAAGCCGCTACCGAAAAATAATTAAAAACGTTTTTTTCTTTTTAATGAATTTGGTTAGATTTAACAAATATGGATAACTGGGCACTGAAACAAAAACTTGGATTGGAGCAGATGGACCATAATGAGACTTGATAACAATTCGGACTTGATAACAGCTTCGGACGGAGGAAACAATCGTTGTTGTAGCTGCTGCAATACAAAACAATCCAAGAGTTTGGACAAGAAGCTTATCTGCTCAAATGGGTATAAGCCCAAAGCCATTGCCATTATGCACAACGATTTGAACTTATTCCCATATAAAATTCAAATGGCCAACAAACTGAACGCAGCAGACTTGCCGATTCGCTTGGAATTTTGCCAGAAGATGCTTCGAATGGTGGAAGAGTACGGAAACATGTTGAACTGTCTTTTTAAATTTAAACGAGAACATAAACAAACAAAATTGTCGAATATGGAGTGCTTCCAACTCACAGATACTCCATGAGACGGAATTGCATTCACTTCGTGTCACAGTGTGATGTGCAGTTTCATCACGCTGCATTGTTGAGCCCTACTTCTTTGAAAACAACGGTCACACCGTTACGGTTACTGGAGACTTGAGCGTGTTGTGAGTTTTTTTTATCCAGAATTACGCCGAATTACAAAATGGTCGAATATGGAGTGCTTCCAACCCACAGATACTCCATGGGACGGAATTGCATTCACTTCGTGTCACAGTGTGGTGTGCAGATCCATCACGCTGCAATGTTGGGCCCTTCTTCTTCGAAGAAAACGGTAAGACAGTTACGTATACTGGAGACCGTTACTTGAGCGTGTTGAGAGTTTTTCTATCCAGAATTTATATTATAATTTCTATCAACTCAGTGTGGTTTCAGCAAGATAGTGCAACTCATTACATAGCCCGGCCTGTTATGACAGAATTGCGACGAAAACTTCCCAATAAGCTGATATTCAGAAACTCCACATTCCGTTGGCCCCCAGGTCGCCTGATCTTACTTCATCTTTATTGTGGGGCTATTGCAAACAGGAAGTCTACAAAACAAAACCAACAAATTTGAATGAACTGATGCAATCCATTCGAGAAACAATTGCAACAATTTATTGGTAAGATGTCGCACTTGCATCAACGAGCAGGGGGGCCATTTAAATTCCATTATTTTTAAAACTAATTAAACTATATTTCATAAAATTTAATGTGCTTTAATATAGAAAAAAGAAAAATGAATTCCATACACTGAAAAAGTTATTTGAGTTTTGCTGATTGGGTAGTTTAATACCAGTTGAGAAGGTAAATAGCAAAAAAAAATATTTAGATCTTTTTCAAAGTTTTTTTTTTTATAAATTATAGTAAGTTTGCTTAGTGCGCCTAATGGAAACCTGAGCCAAAATATCAAAGATAGGGCCTACGATAACGGGTAAGAAACAAAATTATTATTGTATTAAGAAGTCAATGCAATTCTCAAGCCTAGCTCCTTTCTTTATTTGTGTGTGCGAGGTGTGTATTTTCGCCACAAAAAAGACGAACTCCTGTTCAATTCCGGCGATGAACGTCAAATTTTTGAAGCTCCTTATGGCAGTACAGTTATATAATTATTCCGAATTTCTCAAGTGGTGGGGTAGTGGACAAAATGTAGGTGTTGCTACTTTCACGATTTTAAGCAGGTAGTCCAACGCAAAAACCACTGCACCCATATATGGACAATGGCTTTAGATTTTGGTTTCATTTGAGTTGCAGAACACTGCACCGTTTTGAAAGAATTCCACTCTATTAGATACACTCTATTTGATAATGCTGTAAAGCTTTGAACTCAATAAATTTAACGTATTTTGTAGCCCACGCTCGAAGATGAGAGACTGACACACGGGATAAGTTACAAAATGTGCGAGAAATATTCCGATAAGCTTTTCGGAAGAATACCTCAAAGCTAAAACTACCGAGTTGTACAATGTCAGAGAATTTTCAGCTCCGAAGGTATCTCGCTAGGGCTTAATACTCGGATGATTTGCCAGTTCTTCGCGAGAATAGGGCCAGTGAAAAGGCATTTAGGTGTTGCTACCGTATGGAATCAGTCACTAACTATCGCGCCACAGAGGAAGACATCGGATCGCCTTTCTAGAAGAGGGGGCAATGTAGACTTGGAATTCCGTTGGTAATTAGTCGGAACCGACTGCCTTGTTGTTGTTCAGATATTTGATATCTGTACTAACTTCTTCCAGGCTGGGCAGTCGAAGTTTTCCATTTATTCCGAAAAGAAGAAAGAAGGGTAGTAAGGTAATCTGTTTAGCTATATATTTATGTTTCCTGCTAAAAAGTGCCAATTCAGTTTTTTGACGGTTCGCGCCGAGTCCTCTTCTGGCGGCCCATTTAGAGAGTACAGAGCACACCGATATCCGGTTAGTTGTTCACAATTAATACGCGCAGCCAACATCAATACGTTGAGTTTAAAAATGACTAGCACACTCCACCGTTCAACATCAACTCATATATCTAACCAAACTAAAAAAAAACACAACTTACCCTGAGATCATATTGTTTTTCACGCAATTCCGACACTTCTGTACGAATAACTTGTCCAATGTACTCAATCACCATAGTATGCTTCTCCAAATCTCGAGCAGCGTATAACCCAAGACCCTGAATTTTAGATCTAAAACGACAGACAAGACGACATACAACTCTGAAAACAAAACATACATGCGCCAACTTCTCACCTAGCAAGGTAAACATTATTTCGCCACTCCTGTTTCATTTTTCTGTACTGCGAACTTTTGGAGTGCACAAACTGTTTGCTATAAGGACAAGCCACTTCACCCGCTACCAGCGATGATGGTGACAGCGCGATTTTGAGATTTATCGAACTTGTTCGCTGGGTATGCGCCTTTTTCCAGTTGATAATATGCCTCTGCTTGGGTTCGGTTCTTGCTGAACCAGAGGGATTTAGAGCCAACGGCAACTCCAGCAGCGGGTTGCGACCATATTTAAATCGATAATCTGTTAGACTTTCAACGCCAGGCAGACTCTCCAATATTCTTACTATCGAAGGTTCTGACAATCCAAACAAGTCTTCACCAGTGAAATATTCAGTAAAAAGCTGTACCAACGACTGACCCTTCCGTAGCTGGACAATTTTTTCCAAAACGCGATGCCAAACAGCCTTCGGCGATATATCGCGTAACTCTACATCGTTTTCGAATGCCTCTTGAATTTGAATAACAAATTCCGGCCGTCCATTTGTTTCCACGATTGAGCAGATGTATCGACAACGCTTATTCAATTTTTTCATCGACCAAAATAATCGCACCTATAAAATTAAAAAAAAAAAACACATTAGGGTATTACAATCAACAAAAACACAAAACTTTGTACTGTACAATTTTATAGCCAATTGGGTAGATATAGTTGGGAGTGTGGAAGGCTTCCAACTGATGAGGCATCAGCTGACCAACGTTTATAAAGGTCAGGTTTCCGATTCGAAGAAGATTGCTTAGTTCTAAATGGTGCATAACTGCTGCAACTTGGCGATTCTCATCACGTTCTATGTAGACTCTTCTTCGAACACGAATCGTACTCAATTCGTTTTTCTTTTCCATTCTGTGCGCATGCGAAGCACAGTTAATTGTTTTGTTCTTATAAAATACGCATTGCTCTTTGATAGCACAAGGTAGATGATAAACATGGGTGCACCGTAGCTTGAAACATTTTATGCTTGCACCATACTGATTGCAAAAAGTACATAGCTGATGTAGTCCCTGTTGCATTGTCGTCTCCAGATTCATGAGACCGCCATTTGTGGTTTCATATACACTATTTGACCAGAGGGCACAGTTGAGGTGGACCTTTTGAGAAGATGTCAGTCAGTCAGGCATATATTTCAAACGCTTATGTATGTTTATATTTACCCATTTGTTGACATCATAGTTTAGCAGCCTAGAAGATCCTTCGGCGAATGAATCTCCTCTTTGATTGCACAATATACACCGTCTGGTATCCTTGTTCGTATTTATAGTTATTGCAATTCGCATCTTTGAAGATATATCGTTGACATCTTCATTCGACGATCCCTTATACGATGGCTTCCAAAAACAGTTTGGACTAACAACTTTATAATTCGCCGCATTGTTGTAGTAGTTATTCTCATTTGCACTTATCATCCGATTAACCGAAGTCTTGTTATTCGCATAGGACCGTTCTCTTTTCCGAGAAACGACAAATTTCCTTCCTTTCTTCTTGTATTGTATGCAACAGAATTTGTCGCAAAAATGACTATCAGCCATTATCCGCCGTTTGATGTTTGTATTTGAGTCAGCACCAACTATACCGCAGATTATGGTCAAATGGCAGTTCCTACAGCATTTGTAGGTGCCATTCAAAAAGTTTTGAATATTTGTAGTTTCGGTTCTCTGGAGATTTTTATTGCGGGACATGTAGAGTCCCTTTATGTTGCGAACATTGAGTTTGCTTTCATTATTGAGTAGTTTGTAGGCGACGGGCGAGTGAATATTAAGTAGATTCTCTAGATCGCGTAAGATGTCGAGGACGTTTTCCGCAACAAAGGATGATAGTTTCAAAATGACGGTTGTTTCAATGTTTCCATAAGAACTACAAGAGAAAATGCAAAATTATATTATATGTCTAAAGTTGTAAATAGGCGTTCTGGTTATTATTTTAAGCCAATGCCTAATGAATAGGTTTTTACAGTTTTAGGAAGCAACACAAATATACGGACAGGTTCATAATTTTGGGAAGAATAGCTTTCGGAACGCAGTTGTTGATCTTGGTAATGCATAATAATTTATTGACCAATGGCAATGAATCCTGAACGGGTTGAATGATTGGAAATGTCCCACTGACCACTTTGAAAGGATTCAAGATCATTTGATGCGAGAACAACGACACACTAAAGCGGTTCCCTATGTTTATCGACGATATTAATGCCGTTCGTATCGTCGAATAGAAATAACTTCTTCACAAAACGCGCATCCCTATTCTTAGACCGTGTATTCCCAAGTAGAGTGTTGAGAAAACCTAGAAAATGTGAGTCGAGTGTTCCCAAGTAATGATTGAAAAGTATCAGAGACTGGTGAGCACACAAAATCAGGAACAGACGTCGTGATTCTACTCATACATCAATTTCATTGTTACCAAGAAAAGAAAATAAAGCTCGATTCAGGATTACTCAACGACCCACCGTCGTAAGTCAGATGCAATTTAGTAAGAACAACTGACATCCAAGAAGATAAACCAACTAACTCTTCATCATAGTAGGTTTGGTTGCCTGGGCTGTAGACTCTCAATTAAGGCGCCAAGCATGCATATGCTTCCATGGAGCCACAACGATCGTTCTTGATTTATCATTGAAAGGAGCAGCCAATGAAGGGGAATGACATTGATAATGCAATGGTACAAGAACCTTGATTAGTCTGAGACAGTATTAAAATTCAAAACGTGATATCTATCCAACTGATACAAACTGTAAGAACTTGCATTATAGCTTAACCCTCTTTGCTTAGTTTAGACCAAAGACCATACAAACGGGAAGGTAATCCTAGATTTGCAGATTCCGCAGTTTATATGCCATACGATTCGATACGACGGACCATCTGTGCTAATGGACTTACTTATGATGCGATGCGATGCAAACTTTTACCACATAATATAAGGCAGCTCGGATTCCAGCACATTCCAGATAATTATTTATTTGTCTCTTAGTTTTGGAATTTGAAAAAGTACAACCACTTTGGTGTCTGTAGCATCTGGAATGTTCGAACAGAAAAACTGCAATACAACCATCCAGGAAATACATTGGAATGGCCCTGGCAGAAAATATCAAATGATTTTCAAATGCAAAAATTAGACCTACAGAACCATTTAATAACTGCAACGTCAGCGAAACCGTTATGAAGTGAAAATAGCAATATCTAAGCGTGAGCTTCCTGAGCTTCCTGACGAACTAACACGATGATTTTTTTAATTCCCATTATTAGCAAAATCTGTTAGGATTACAGTATGTCTATAGAACCAGGCATCATTTGCTCGATCTGCAAAAAGGTGGCCCCTTTGAACTGCGTTTACTGCAGAACTATAAGTCTGCCCAATATCGCTTTCAAGATTCCATTTGCAATAACATTGGACGCCTGAAACCGTTTACTAATACATTGAACAGCCCCACCAGGCTAGGAAAGTCTGATAACTGATTCATGCCCCACAAAAATTAAAACCAATACTGAATATCACATACAACAGCATCGATAGAAACGGGCTAACATTTTTTTTGGCGAAACAGGCTCGTTAGTACCCAGGGCCGAGCTTTCTCACAACCATTCATGTGTGCGTGTGTACTTTTTGCATGATGGTGGGACCTCCTGTTTTATTCCGACTCCGAACGGCGAATTTGAGATAAGCTTTTCTTGACAATTGATACTACTCGGATGATTTGTCAGATCATGACGAGTGGAGGACCAGTGGAAAATCATTTAGGTGTTGCTACGGCTGGGAATCGAACCCAGACCTTCTGCGAGGCAGTTCATCGCACTAACCATCGCGCACTGAGCCCGTCACAGGCTATACATTTAAAGTAATTTCTAGTCGTCCGTTTGGCAGGGTGATAATAGAGAATTCTCTCCAGCAATTTGATATCACAAAAGGAATGAGGTAATGTGACGTGTTGTCTTCTCTAAATTTAACAATATTCTAGAGAGGATAATGCAAAACTGGTGACCTTTCAACAGTGGCACAATCTTCTTGAACTGGGCAGATCATGTTATACGACGACGGATTTTTATCATTCGTCGGATCAAACGGGAAGAAACCGCCACATTTCGAGTAAAGAAAAAGAAGCGATTTATTGGGCTAAGAAATAAACCAAGGCAATATCAAGTATGTATATGCTGTCAATAGAAACGACACCTAACATCGGCGAATTGGACAGAACGGCATCTCATAATCGACAGTTTAGGTAGAAAAGGCCTTCGTTTACTTTTATGTCCGCTGCTGACAACGACATTTCGTCTGAAATCTAACGAGGAATTACACTTTGCCCATCGCTGTTTCTTCGGGCTAAGAAGGCAGTTCAGTAGTGAAGCCCTACTAAGGAGATTCTATACATGACCTTGATCAATCCAGTCCTGCTCTACGGTGCTGGAGCATGGGTCGTGTTAAAATTTGGAGAGGCCCGTTGGTTGAGGCACAACCTTTTTTAATAAGTAACCAATAAGGTAACCAATAAGATCAACAAAACAGGAGATCGTCTAAGCTGCGCCAATTATAGAGGCATAAGTCTCCTAAACATCGGATACAAGATCCTATCTGCCGTAATATGTGAACGTCTGAAACCGTTTACCAACAACCTGATCGGTTCCGTTCGCGTTGTCGGGCTATGGAGACGAAGATTCAACCAAGAACTAAACAAGCTGTACAGTGACATGCCCCTGGTCAAAAAAAAACTCCGCATTGGACGTTTAAGTTAGCTAGGACATGTAGAACGTATGGAAAATAATACCTATACTCCGGCTCGCAGTATTCGATTCCCTGCCAGACACGTCGGACGCAGTAGAGGAAGACCTAGCCCTAAGTGGCGAGCACAAGTAGAAACTGACCTCAACCAACTTGGAGTGTGCAACTGGAGGCAGTTAGCTAAATTCCGGGCTAATTGGAGAGGCATGTTGGTTGAGGCCCAGATTCATTCCGGACTGTAGCGCCACATAAGTAAGTAAGGGAAAGAAGTTGGTTCCTAAGAACAAGGGTAGGCACCATACGCGGAACTGTGTTCACTAACTTCTTAAACTTCTTACTTGAAAACTTCTTAACTTATAAGTGATGTACAAGAAAGCGCATCACAATTATTTGCAAGCATAATTTTGGGGAGCTTTTTGCTTCTCCTAATAGAATCAAATAGAAAATTGGAGATTATCGGCACGTACCCCTCTGGCATTGGGCACGGAAGATTGTCCATAGATCAAAGTCGTACAGTAAATCCTGGCAAATAAACGAATTTCAACCCGGGACCAATTACCTGGGCCAAATTGGGCACGGAAGATTGTCCATAGATCAAATTCGTACAGTAAATCCTGGCAAATAAACGAATTTCAACCCGGGACCAATTACCTCGGCCAAATTGGGCAAATGAGAATTATTGCTTCGGCCAAGAGAATCGGCGAATCCTTACGAATAGAGACGATAAGAAAAAGCTAACTCCCTGGTGGATGGATCAAGAGCTCGTTGATGCCAAGGCACTGAATGAATGAACAAGACATGCCCGTGGTAGATGAGAACTGCAGTCGAAAATCTTCCGAAAAACCCGAGCTTCAAAATCGTCTCGGTAATTTTCAGATAGATGCTAACCAAACCAAAACTCGGATGATTTGTCAGATCATCACGAGAGGAGGGCAAGTGAAAAATCATTTAAGTGTTGCTACGGCTGGGAATTGAACCAGGACCTTCTGCGCGGCAGTTCATTTCACAAACCATCGCCCAATAATAACCAAATCGCCAAATAGAAAAATAGGAACACGGATATCTCCATCTGCGTTCTGTCGAGAGCATACTTCGGTTGGCTACCCTTTAACTAACATCCCCGTCCGAACATTCAAACGTCCTAAAAACGAAAAAAAAAAACACATTACCAAACAACTCACCACTTATTCCGATTGGCATGGCCTTGCTTCTTCCTCTTGATGATACCAAAACTATTGGGATTTATCACTGGTATGACCGGTGACATCCGGCCAAAATTGAAATTTAAATTCTTCTGAAACTTGATGCCTGGGTAGTTCATGTTGTGGTGCGTTTGCGGTATCGCACCATTGCATGGTGATCTAGATGTTAGGGAAATATTCTCGGATGATTGCAAATGCTGATGCTTTAAATTGTTTATGAATTGATACAGTTTATCACAGGTTTCGGTGTTCATTGTTGAAAACTCTTCGTCGTAGAATTTATTTTGAAATGAAGGTACACTAGTCTCTTTGTTGTTTGTACATGGTCCATACGGCTTTACCGAATAGAAATCAACGATATTCTTTAGGTTTGTTCGTCCAAAGTCCTCTTTGAAGACATTATGGTATGTGTAGTCGACGTGATTCCGAACTTTATCATTGTAGCCGTAGATTGTACAGATACCGAGAAATGTGCTGAGTAGGGGTTCGAGAACTTCCAACACGAACATTTGCTTCATTTGCACCACCTTGTTTTCGATGAACTCGTCAAAGTCCTCGGTGGCTTTGGAGAGTTTACGGGATTTTTTCTTTTGGTTGGTTTGTGGCTCCTTGTTGAAAAGCATTTGCCGTTTGTGTTTTTGGTAGTCGCGTTTGAATTTCTTCCTCATTTCGATATTTTGATCGATGTCCAGTTTTGCCAGCTTTGGTTTGTTGGCGGACGCCGCCCCGGCCATTTCGTGAGTAATATTCTCATACTCATTGTGGGTGGGCAGTTTGAGCTCATGGCTTACTTCTGGTGAATGAGTTTTGATTTGCGCTTGTTGATTCAGATGGGAGGAAATTGATTCGACTGGAGTTTGCCGATGATTGGTCTTGGGTGGTTCATCTTTTTGCTTGAAGAACTTGAACAAATTGATAGAGTTATAGTTGGCATTTGTTGTCGCAGTCTGAAAGGTGATTGTTTTGTTTGTGTTATCTGTTTCAAGGACCTGGTGTGTAGTGGTGTTGATATTTTGTAATCTATTGTCCATTTCGGTGGGCATTTGGTTTATCTTCGGCTTGGGGGAAAATGTCGAGACAAACGATGTTTCTCTGGATATCATTTCGGGTCGAGTTTTAACGACGACAGCTTCACGATCTACGGGATTCTTTTTTAATTTATCGTTTAGCACTTTGCTGGGGAGTTTATGTTCGGATTTTATGTCATTTACTTGAGAAACTGGTGGTATCACTGGACGTGCCAATTGTGCTTCCAGTGAGCTGACAACACCCAGGCTTGGGGCACGAACTGTGGCTAGTTTACGCTGAGGCATCGATGAAGTTTGGTTACAAGATTGGTTTGATCGATGGTTTATGGACGACTGCAACAGATGCTTGAGCAGTACGTTTTGTGTCTCGTCTGATTTTAGAGTATTTAATTTTTGTATATTGTCCATGCTGGTGAGTACAACGGATTCGCTGTTGGTATTTTGGTTCATAATTGGGCCCAACTTTGTCATTTGCCTCTTTGGCTGGCTTATTGAAATCTCATTTCGTTTATTCTTGTTGTCTTCTGTTGTTTTTGTCACTTTCAAGTGCAATCGATTGGGATTCTGAACAGCAAGAGCAATTTGTTTGGCGATTAGTATATTGTCCTCTAGATGTTTACCAATTGTAGAAGTCTCGGACATTTGGATGTTGTCTTTAGGCAAATTGTTGGCATCGCCAACGGTATTTGTCGATTTTAGAAGGTTAGCCACACTTGTACCGCTTACTATTTCGGTTTTTGTTAGCATAATCGGTTTCCTCGGTTTGGATACAGAGGCAGACACTTTTGGGAGCGAATTATCGCTGCTAGATGTTACTGTTATTGAATTGGGTAGCGCATCAGTGACAATGCTTTCAAATGTCTTCGGAGGCGCATTAGATTCTGTTTCAATGACACAATACTGCGTCATGTATGATGGACTAGTCTTTGGAATCACCTCCTGATAGGCGACTTGTTTCCCATTTGTTTCATTGGGTTGTGGTGGCGCTGCAGGTTGATTATTTATGCTCGTGATGGGCGGGTTATCAATTGGTTTCAACTCATACTCACTTGTATGTTGACCTTGAGATTGTGGTGTATTTTCTAGAAAAACCATTTCGTCTTCAAATATTTGTTTGGGCAATGAAGTCACTGACATTGGTGAAGGTTGGATAAGATTTGATTTTATAAAACTGCCCGACGACTTGAAACCAACGTTCGGCAGCTGAATCTTATTGCCGACCAATGTGGCTTGAACGATTTTTGCGTTGGTCTTACGATTTCCCTGAACTGGAGACAATTGTACTATCGTTGGCGCTTTGTTATTCTTCTTCGTACGAATATTGATCACCTTGCGAACAATATTTGAAACTGATTTACCTTCATTGGTGATGATTCCTCTAAAATTCAGAGGTTTTAACAACGGCACCGATATTGTTGTGTTGCCTATCGAAACCTTTGCTGTTTGATCGGGCGGTAACTTTTTCTTCTCATTCGCATCCAATGGAGGCGCATTTACTATACCTAAATTATTTGCGCCCATCATATTGGTAAGGTTTGATTTTCCATCCGGAAATGAATCCATTGACTTTTGAATAGATATGGAATCCTTAGTGTTGCTTCCATCTGTTAAAAATATATCATTCTCATTTTGAATACAGAGAGAATTACCATCGCCGTGATTGTTTGTCACTTCCAGCGTTGAATTTGTATCAAAATCTAGCAAAATGTCATTTTCTCGCTGCAAAAGTTTGTAGTTGCTGAACGATTCGAGGGACTCTGCATCTAATTTTGTACTCATTCCAGAATCCTGAAGTAATTCAGAGTTATCTGAAAAATGCATACTGCTAGAGCATATATTATTACTAGGACTACCGCTAGTAATAACGTCCGACGGGCACTGCACTTGATCGTCACTCTCCTCGGACTGTAGTATTTTTTGGAACACTTCTTTAAACTCCACCACAGCATCTGAGTCTGCTTTACTCAATGGTTTCATGTTTAAATTCATTATGGACGATTTCTCAGCAATATTTACATCACTAAAATCACTACACTCCACAGACGATATGCTTCTCACAAGTGAATCATTTTTAATATCTATTTCTTTTGAATGCCCAAAGTGTGATGGCATTGTGTTTGCATCAACTTTGTCTGCTTCATTGTTTACTGCAATATCGAGTTTGGGTTTTTTCGAGCAAACATAATCCGAATTTTTACGAACCCTTTTTTGCATCTTAGAAAAAAAATAATAAAAAAAAAATTACTTCACTTCATACCACAAAAAATAAACATAGAAGGAGCACACGACGCAAAGCTAGTCAAATCGTGACATTTTAGAAAATTCTGTAGCGACCTCGAGACTCGATTGATTTAGGTGAGAGGTTTCTTCAATCTTAACGTACGCTTACATTTGCGCTAGGTTGTTTTGCCTTATATGGGATGAAAAAAATATGGATTACAAAATATTTTAATGTCAATTGCGTTAAATTTTATCTACCTGGCTTATTTTTGACATTCCTGCAGGGGTAAAAGAAAGTTTTTTCCTGTGTCAATTGGGTTAAATGGGATATTATACTAATACTATTTTCAATAATTTCGAAAAAGCATTGGAACAATATACTTTGTTTTATTATATCATGTAATAAAAAAAATACCGAATATATTTCAGAAAGATCATCAGAAACACCTTAATTATTAACCATTGTCAGTAAAATAAATATTGTTGTACAATTCGTGTTCATTTGTTTTACAACTTTCATTACATTTTCCGATATAAATAATTTTTGTTTTATAATATGAATGGTGTACTAATTCCCGCAACATTTGAACACTGGCAACGAGGAAAAATCCATGAGCATGCTTTCCATCTCTGTCATCAGTAGGCATACAAAATGTCAAAAAATAGCCACTGGATAAATTTTAGAGAGCTGTTGAGTAGGTTACAATTTTGAAGTCGTTATAGGTACTATACCTTAAGACCTAAAGGTATTCATGCAACATCGGAAAGTCGCCAAAATTTGTATGGGAAATCTTTTACAACAATATCGGGATTTCGCATTAGAATTGGGTGTGTGTGCTCAGTGGCGCGGTAGCAACACCTAAAATATTTTTACACTGGCCCTCCTCTCGTGATTATCTGACAAATCATCCGAGAAGTATCTCAAACTCGCCGTTCGGAGTCGGCATAAAAATGGAGGATCCCGCCCTCACGTAAGAAATACACACGCACACATGAATGATTGTGAGAAAGCTCGTCCCTGTTTTCGCGTCAAAAATTTGTATTTTTGTATTTTGTCTGCAGCAGTTTTTTGTTTGTATCAGGCCTATCGCGAATAAATTTTCCCGGGAAATTGTTCCCATTCAGCAATCTGATTTAAATTGCTGACAAGTAAAAAATTTCCGTGAAAATTTACTCGCTATATGCCTATATATCTCAGGTAGGTAAAGTATTATTTTTTTGTTTGCATTGACGGACACAAGTATATAATAGACGTCATGTTTTTTGAGTCGTGAGGAGTAGATTTTAATTATTATTTATTCTTACTGATTTGTTTTGTTATTGCCGTAAGCAAAATCAATAATAAATCATAGAGCTTATGAGAGATAAACAAACGACAAAATCGATAAACCAATTTACTTAACTGGTATCTAAAGTGGAAAATCGTTTGTTTTGATACATGATTTAAATCCTTTTATTTATAAAAGCAAAGGAAAGAATAAATTGACTGTATTTTATTTAATGAAATTCCGGTATTTTTTCGTAAACTTAACCCCACTCCAAGAAATTTGAGAATTTACTAATTTTGAATGCCGGAATATAGTCTGATTCACAGTAGATCCGTATGCCTAATCATAGTCAAGAGTAAATTTAAATAAACTTGGAGTTCGGCATCAAGATGTAAGGAGAGTAATCAGTCCCTTGGATCTTCTTTTGTCCAGGTTTGGCCCACTTTGTTTGGTTATTTGACACGTCGTGCCAAGCAGAGATTAATATCTGTTGCCAAGACTAAATATGAGACTTAATTTGGTTAATTTTACATGTAGTGATAGGAATATCTATATTGCACAAGTGTCAGGTACGACTGGTAATTAAGTGAAATGTCTTGGGCGAGTTCATTAGCCTTACAGCTCCCTGGAATGTCACCCTGACATCTTTTGTAAAAATGAGCGGCAATATGGGATTGTCTTTGAGTTTTTTTTAAACTGATTCCAAGGGTTTAATGGCCGCTTGCCTGTCGGAGAAGATGCTTGGCATATATTACTTTTTTTCAGCCAAGATAAGTCTTCTTTGATCGCCTGAAACAAGCTGCAGTGATTAGGAAGACGGAAAGGTAGGCTGAAATTTGGTGTTTTCCATTGGTAAATTTATATTTTGATTTGAAATTTGATTTCTTGTTACCAATGGAGCACGATTTCAGATTGATTTTTATTTGTATTTGTATTGTTGTAATTTTGTGTCTTTGAAATTAGCTGAGTTTCAAGTCACACCGGTTGCTTGTTTTTGATTTAATTAATATATCACATAAAACGGCTGAAGTTTTAATGATTTATTAATAGTTCATCGCAGCCGAAATAATAATAAATCTTAACGAATATCACTCTAGCCAAACTGACAGCTATCATTTGTCCAATGGAACACAACACCATTCAAAATCGGTCTTTTACAGATCTAGATCAGTGATCAAGTAAGGAAGTGATAGGAAACATTCTCTCTCGATATGACAGGTTTAATTTATGTCTACAAAAGTATCCGAAAGGACTTTATAGTCAACTAATCCTCAGAGTTCAAGCATTTGGCCAGAGGTGAAGTAAGGAGGAGATAGGAAACTTTTATGCGTCTTCCCCTTCATCTCCCGATTTCTTACGTGCCTTCTTACTTGAACTTGATCTCTGATTTGGGCCGTGGCGAGAATATTTGTCTGTCAAAATCCTGGAAAATTTAAGAATATGCTTGTGGCAAAACGTTACGGCCGCCCAGAATGCGTATCTGTAGCTGGTATCTTCTATCGCTATCAAAAGAGAGATACATTTCTAGCATGAAGTTGCCCTGCTTTCAACTTCAAGCTACAGATTCAAGAGGATACACATTGTGTAAGCGCTTACAGCTTGCCTTGTTTAAATTTCTGACTCAGCTACAAGCGTCAGCTACAGACATGCATTCGGGGCAGTCCTTTAGTGCTGGAAAGTTTCCCATCTCTTCTTTACCTGATCGCTTCTAAGCTTAATGCTAATTCCCATCATCAACCATGAATGTCGAATGATAATGTAGAAATCAGAGATCAAGTTTTTGGTACAAATGTTTCCAATTTACTTCCAGTTCCAATATTCTTGGAAAATGGTTCAAATGTTTTGTTATTTTTTTCATTCTCTGTTTTGTTATTAAACGACAACCGGGTAACACAACGTGCGAACATTTTCAACGTCTGCTACTGGAGAAGGTGCAATGGATCCCGGTGTAATACAAAAGTTAGAAGAAGCGGTTGTGAATCGAATTGCAGCTGGTGAAATTATTCAAAGACCGTCAAATGCAATTAAAGAACTAATAGAAAATAGGTAAAGCCCAACTATTGCACTTGTACAATTGATCTGATTCATCATAACGAAATGTTTCAGTCTTGATGCGAAATCAACTACCATTCAAGTTACCGTAAAGTCTGGCGGTCTCAAACTACTCCAAATCCTCGATAATGGAACCGGGATTCGGAAGGATGACATGGAAATCGTGTGTAATCGATTTACTACTTCTAAACTAGTGGACTTCGAAGACTTGTCTACAATTGCGACATTCGGTTTTCGCGGTGAGGCATTAGCCAGTATAAGTCATGTCGCTCATTTGACAATTCAAACGAAAACTAGACAGGAACAGAGTGCCTACAAGTGTGTTTGCTGTTTGCAATGGGTGAAATATTTGTAATCACTTAATTTATTTTGTTGTAGGGCTTCGTATGTAGATGGAGAACTTACTGGTGCCGTAATTCCATGTGCAGGCACACAAGGAACCATTATCTCTATTGAGGATCTTTTTTATAATATGCCACAAAGAAAACAAGCTCTCAAGTCACCTGCTGAAGAGTTTCAGCGGATTGTCGATGTAATTATGAAGTACGCAGTACATAACGCAGCGGTTGGCTTCACACTGAAGAAACAAGGCCAGCCACCTTTTATTCGCACTATGCCTAAGAGCACTCAGAAGGATAACATAAAGAACCTTTTTGGCATGCAAATCTTCAAAGAACTGATGGATGTTGAACTCAAAGATGATCTTCATAAGTTCGTAATGAAAGCTTTGCTTACAAAGGTATCGTATTCCGCAAAAAAGTTGTCATTCCTGTTGTTTATCAATAACCGCTTAGTTGACTCATCTGCTTTGAAAACTGCAATCGATGCCGTGTATAGCACATTGCTGCCAAAGGGAGCACATCCTTTTATCTACATGAGTCTCGATCTAGATCCGTCCAATGTGGATGTTAACGTTCATCCCACAAAGCATGAAGTGCATTTTTTAAACGAACAAGACATTATTGATAAGATCAAAGCTGCACTCGAAGCGAAGCTTTTAAGTAGCAAGTCTACGAAAAAGATTTACCAACAACTCAAGCTACCTGGTGCATCGAGTGAAGCGAATGATACCAAAAACACATCAACTTCTGATCACGTAAATCCAAACAGTATGATTCGGACAGATTCAAAAGATCAAAAACTGGAAAGGTTTCTGATAACTACACACAACACTCCAAAAATCAGTACGGAGAGTGAAATTAGTTTTCGGCAAGAGATAGCGAAGAAGGCAAAGGATGTGAAACTGACGAGTGTTCTGAACATGAGAAAACGTATTGAAAATGCTTGCAGTTCTGAACTAAGGAAGACTATAAAAGAAATGGTATTTGTGGGCGTAGTCGATAGAACATTTACAGTTTATCAGTATGGAGTGAAGATGTACCTCTGCAATACGCTTAAGTTGTGGTGAGCAATTTCAAATTATATATACTATAGCCAGTGAGCTATCATTTTAGATAAATTGTGATCAGGATGACTTGCGCCAATATTTATTCGACTATCCATTTCGGTGGGTTTCAGTCAGTTAATCACTCGTTAATTGATAAAAATTGGTGCAAGACCTTTGCACATTCCTCTCGAAAAATATGTGAAATATTTTGGTATCAAATGTTGTGGTTAGATTGTTGTCGAACCTGAAGGTGTGGTAAAAATTCTCCATCGTCATCCTGAACAGGCGGACGGGTTTGGCTAATCATGGCTCTGAGTTCGTTTCTATTAACGTTTTCGTATGTGGCTTTGAAATGGATAAGTAGAAGATGGGTATTGGTTTGGACTTTTTTGCTTTTTTTCACGATCTTCAGATTTGGGAAGTTTTTTTCAAATGTAAACTTTCCTGGCTAAAACTCCCGCTGATAGGGGTCAATTCATTTTTTTTTGGTAAACGGTTTCAGAGATTAAGGCAAAAACGATCTTGCAGGGGATGCTGGGAAAAGACTTGATCATCTGTAGTTGTTGAAGTTTAGAGGGTCTACTTTTGTATTGACCGATCAACGTCCAAACTTTCGGACAGGCTTGTTAAGCTTTTGCTTAAAATATTAGGTCTGCTCCCGTACAATATTATTTTTAAGGATTCTAATGTATTTTTACTTACTTAAGTACCGCCAAAGTCCGGAATGAACCAAACCAAACAAAATACCTCTAGAATTATTTCGGTGCCTCCAGTTGTGCACTCCAAGTTGGTTGAATTCGGTTTCTACTTGTGCGCTCCACCTAATGCGAGGTCTCTACTGCGTCCGACGTCTGGCTGGGAATTGAAGACTCTGCGAGCCGGAGTATTGGTGTCGATTCGTTCTACATGTCTTAGCCAACTAAAACGTCCTATTCGGAATTGGTTGACTAGCGGTATGTCGCTGTAAATCTCGTATAGTTCTTGGTTGAATCTTCGTCGCTATTGCCCCCCATCGTTCAAGGATTACTTTCTCTACTATTGATTCGGTCCATGCTTCAGCGCCGTAGAGCAGGACTGGGATGATCAGCGTCTTATATAGGACCTCCATAGTAGATCCTTCTTAGTGAATTGCCTTCTTAGTCCGAAGAAACAGCGGTTGGCAAGAGTAATTCTTCGTTTAATTTTTGACGAGATGTTGTTAGAGTTAATAGCGGAGCCGAGATAGACAAAGTCCCGTACTACCTCAAAGTTATATCTGTCAATGGTAACGTTCTGTCCACTTCGTCGATGTTGTCCCATTCTTCAGGCATACTTTCCTCTGACCAGATTTGGCTTATGAGTTGGTGAATGTTACTTACCAAGTCATCTCCACCGGCTTTATAAAGCTCAGCGGGAAGCCCGTCATTTCCGGCAACCTTGCTAAGCTTGAAATTAGATATTACTATCCGCACTGCACTTAGGTCGGGTGGTTCGCAGTGGTGGTTCGCTATCTTCGCCAATATTAAATGGTTCTTTCTGCCTTACAGCAGAATATTGTCTGCTCATCGTCTGCAGTAGGTTCTTACATATCCTTAGCACCGACTTTGTCTTAAATACGATCTTCCCTTGTTCATTTTGACAGTATGCGACGCTTGTCACTGGTTTTGACTTTTACACTTCGGTAAAACTTACGAACACAATTCCTATCTATATCTTCAATCGCGCGGGCTTTTCCTTCTGAAGTTCGGTATAATTCCCTCCTTTGCCTATAAAGTTCACACCATCTTTGCTTGTATGCCTCATTTCATGTAAACATCTGTCGATATTCTACGTCAAACCAGGAGTTTCTAATCCAATGAACCTGGCTTCAGCTTTTCCTATGCCACTTTCAAGAATAAAAGTTCGTCTTTACCGATCTGCTAAACATATCAGAGAGTTAGAATAGTCATAGTCAACGTAATCAAAATTATCCAGGTGCTGCAATACACGCGTATGTCCACTAAGGACATGATGTATCCATATCGCAGGAGGAGGAGGATTCCTTTGCTTTCAAAGTCATGAAGAGGTAAAGTTTTTCCATCCATATATTTGCAACTGGACATGGTGCAAAGATGTTTATGTAAATATTGGCTGTAGATCTCTTTCAATAAAAAAAATCAAATGAACGCAACGAGAAAAGTTAGCTTATGATGAAGGCAACTATTCTCAGTTGTTTACAAAATAGGTTCCTTCTGTCTTTATAGACCAAATATTATCACTGGAACTACATGCTTATCACAAATTGTATATCTAAAAAAAATTTTGTTAACTTTTTCTGCATAACAGCCTTCCGAATCTTGTCATTCTTTCTTTCAGTGAGGAGCTCTTTTATCAACGTCTCGTGTATGGATTCCAGTGTTTTAAAGAGATTTCATTTAACCCTGGCCTACAAATAACGGATCTTATCATTATCGCTATTGAATCCCTTGGCTGGGTTGAGGAGGATGGAAATAAGGATGAACTAGCTCATCGAGCTGCGAAAACACTAATTGAAAAGTCACTTCTTCTACGCGAGTACTTTTGCTTAAAAATCACCGAAGATGGGATATTGGAAAGCATCCCATTACTACTCGATAATCATGAGCCCAGCATTGCCTTCATTCCTCTCTACTTGTTACGGCTTTCCACAAAAGTCGATTGGAATACCGAAGAAGAGTGTTTCGAGACGTTTTGTCGGGAGACGTCAAAATTTTATTTGAATGTTGCCAAAGCGGATGCTGTGTCAAAGAAACACAAATGGATAGTGGAACACGTGATTAGTCCTTCGTTAAAAAAGTATCTCCTGCCAAGCAACCAAATGAAAACTCATCTATACGAGCTGACCAATCTCCAAACCCTTTATAAAGTCTTCGAAAGATGTTAAGAAGCAAAGTATTTTTTTTTTATTGCAAATACAGTTTGTGTTCATTTAAAGATCTGGTTGACGTATTCTCTTTTCCTTGTGCTCATTCGATACATGTATCTTGAGCTGCTTCATGATTTCGTTGTCATACTCTTGAGGAGTGGGTTTCGTGTTTGTTGCCCAGTAGTAAATGTCCCAGTCGTTTGTTACCCCATTGATTAACTGGTCGTACAAATCTGTTTGTTCCTTATTCATGTTGTTTAGAAATTTGGAAGCAAATGTGCTGAGAAGTAAGTCATTCTCTAGCATCCCACGCTTACGAGATTGGTAGAGTAACCTGCAAAAAAAAAAATCTGTTTAAACGGGTTACCATTTAATGAAGATCGAGTACCTTTGCTTCTGCTTTTCCAATGATTCATTTAATTTTTGTGGGTATTCGGGAAGTGGCAAGTGCTCTGGGTTGTCGTAATCAATGATGGGCACATCTGCATGGTTTACGATTGGAGGTTTACCCGAACAGCTATCGATGAAACGCTGTGATCCCAAAATATTTGGTCTACGAACGACATGTGTGAACTATAAGGAAACAACGTTTTAGTTAATTCAATGGATAGAGTATCGAGTTATATAATCGGTTGTGAAATTATCTGTTTGTAGGAAGGTACGTAATATAAGTTTATTAATTTACTTTAACAATTTGACGAAGCATATTTAAGTATGATTTTGATCGGTGTAGTGCACGGTTGCTACAGAACAGTTTAATTTAATTTTTTTCACTTATCTCTTATAAACAAAACAACCGAGTCGAGTTGCATTCAAAATATTATTGTGTTGTGTGAAATGTTCAACAACGATAATTATTTAGAGAAGTTCAACTTTGATTGGGCTGTCAGTTTAGTATAAACACATTTGACATTTTGATTGCCAAGTACTTGAAAGTGGACTAACCGGAGTTGTAGATGGGAAATATAGAACACATTTCCAACCCAATTCTAAATACTACCCGGGAATCACTTTCTTCCGGGAAAAATTGTTTCCCAGTCTGAATTCTAACAACTGTTTCGAATCATTCAAATCGAACATACTGTAGATGTGTTTAAAAAAAAATATGTTTCTGCAGAAAAGTTTTGTTGTTTTAGTATTCAAATACAAATTCTTCTTTGTCTGCAGACCCAACATTGTTAATGCCCGAAACACATGTGCAATGGTTTTGGATTTGGGTGCACTGCAGCAAGAGATACGCGGGCAGAATTTTTGTTTTACATACATGCAGTGTATGTGCATTAGTTCCTGTCACAACATTCAGCTTACCGTGGTGGTGTTTGGCGATTATTTTTATTTGCCCCCTTTTTCATTATAATCCGCTAAAACACTTCTGAACAGTTGTATAGTTATACAGAGCAAACTTTTTTATGCAGCCTTTTTCAGAGTCGCACAAAACCGTATTCACAAATTATTTTCCCAACCATAATAGTTATACACTGTTTGTCTCAAATAAATTACAAAAAAGAACAGATTTCCCGTTCGAATTTTCTCAGCAGAGTTAGGGCCCAGTTATAGCTATCATTGAAAACCCTCATTGGAAATTTTCTTTTACTTCTTGTGGCTTTTTTATAAATTCAATCTTTGGCGATTTGATGTCAAAAAGCTTATACATTTTAGAACATGATTATCCAAAAATATCTAAATTTCTATTTACAGTTTTTGCAGAAAATCACTTTTTAATTTTCACTGATCAACATTTATTTCTATGAAGTGATGATTGTCATTCCAAGGAACTGAAACGGAATTTCATAATAATTCCTATAAGAATCTATGGAGGTTAAGTTCCAATTCCATCATGTTTTGTGTTCCAATGAAGTCGTTCAATGATAGCTTTACCTGGCCCTTAGGACCCAGGATAAATGACGAGCTCTGTGGTGCGATGGTTAGTGCGATGAATTGGCGCGCAGAATGTCTGGATTCGATTCCCAGCCTAAATGATTTTTCCCAGGCCTTCCCCTCGTGATGAGTGGAGGACCTCGCTAATATAAATACGAACATACCCTGGAAGTTTTTTTTTTAAATTAAAATTTAATCTTTTTTGACAATCCTGATCAGAGATCAAGTTAGTAATAGAGTTCTTCAGGACAACGTCAGTGCCAATTGAGAACTGACATCTGTTTGAAAACAAACGCAATCTGAATTCTGACGGGGGGACGGAGGTTGTTTATTTTGAACCCATTTAAAATTGCTTGAAAATTGTGTTAAGTGTAAAATAAGAACCGAACAAAAAATAAATCAAATAAAAATATTCAGAGTTGCTGATCATTGTTGTCAACATCGTTTGCAATCGCATTTATGTTCACGCACTTTGCAATTTCCTTCTTTTTATTTCTATTTTATAATTATGCACACTCTCTTAGTATATTTATGTTTTAAACATTTGTGTTTCCCTTTGAAAAACTTATATATTCATATTTCAAAGCAAATAATACAAAAATTAGTATAAAATATCTCATATAAAAATTGCCATATAAAATATCTCATTGTTTTCCTCCAAGACCTTTTGACGTTTTAATGAAAGAGACAACGCAATATTGTGAGGGAGATAGTTTCATGAACAAATCTATCTTTAACTGATCTGCCCTGATGATGCTTAGCTGTCCGTGACAAACAGAAACAAAAAATAAAATACCAAATTCACTATTCAACCAGAGACCATATTCAACCATCAGACGTATTTAGGTTATGCATCCTTTATTCAACTTTGTGTAAGTTTTATATATAAGGTTTTTGTGATTAGAGGGATTTGAAGGATTGCATAGTCTGCTTTTACACGTTGACTCTTGAGTCACGACTTTTTTCGAAGTTCGTTTGCTAATTTTCTTTCGTGAGTCTCGCGCTTTTATACTGCGACGTTTTGTCTTGACTCAAATTTGACATTCCTCTTTTATTTAGCTTGACACTCTGCGACTTTTTTCTCAAGAGTCTATGTGCAAAAGCAGATGTAGCGAAACCGACTCTCCAAGCAACGAAATTATATGAAGCAACGTAACGAAAAAAAGAAGGAAGAGAAAAGAAAACATCAAAAAGAGTCACTGAAAAATTTACACACGACTCACAAGCCAAAATATTTGCCCTCTAAATTTTCGATCTTTCTTTCTCTTTTGCACTCATGTGAGTCAACGTGTAAAAACACACTTTATGAAGAAGCCTCTTGATGTCTTAACTTTGTTGTTTTAAATGTCAACGTCATGCGGTTCGTAATAGGGGTATTCGTAATTTTGCCTTAATGTGAAAGTTTTGGTTGTCCCAGTTTGCTATATAAAATTTATTACATGTTTAATGTTGTTAATTTTAGGAGTATATGTGCATAAAATTACCTGGCATTACAATCCAAATGTCATACCCCGGTGGTAATTCACTTAAAAGTGACAGATATACGATATTCGCAGAATGCACTAGTGCAAAAGAGAAAACTTCTTCTAACATTCAGATCGACATACCTCCTCTAAAGATCAGTTCTTTGTATAACAGTAGTAAAAACTGTCAGAACAGAAAAGCACAGATCTTAGATTGCATGAATTGTGTTTGATGAGCCAATGTTTTGCTTGGCAATTTTGTGTCATTAGGCGAGGGCTCAGTGGCTCTATGGTTAGCGCAAGTAACTGCCGCGCAGAAGGTCTGGGGTCATTCACTAACTATATACTATTTTACTTTACTTAGATTGGCCGTTTTAGATTTCCCAAGTTAACTTTGCGGATGGACTGTTCTCATTGGTCAATCGACCAAGTCACGTGACTAAAAATGCTCGATTGACCAATGAGAATAATGCATGGGCAATGTTAACAACGTAAAACTAAAATCCGGAACACGTCCATTTTTACAGCTGAGGACAATCACTATCACTGGCCGACAACAATGTTTATGACAGCTCTATGAAAACGAAACTAGTATCGTAAAACTTCAAACGATACTTGTTTTACGTAATCGTATTTCAACGATAACGAAGTGATATCAACGATATTCATTTTACGAAATATGGCGTATATGTTTCATTAAATCTCGCTCGCCTAGTTTTTCCTAAAAATGTACCTTTCTCGGAAAATTTAATACAACTTCAAGAAATTTGACAGTTTACTAGTTTCTTACTGCAAAATTATATGAACTGGAGCTTATTTTTTGTGTAGAAGGAAAGACGTTTAACAAAACTTCCGCTGTATGTCGGTGACAAATTCGTATTATGTTGGCTTAAAAAAAAAAGAAGACATGTATGAAATCCTAAAGTAGAACACGATTTCACAATAAAGATACCGGGTGGCAGTCCCGGTATCTTTAGTGAAAAAATCGCTTACATACACTTTATACAAGATGTGATTTGGTGAAATGCTGCTACTAATTCTGGACCATTGCAATAGAATCATTCTGGCGTTAGAAGTAGGTACTTGTGACCTGGGGCTAGGGCTTACCTCTTACACCCATTTTATGCATGTGTAAGTGGTTACTTCTTCTGAGACCTACAATTAATTATTCAGAATCTGAACGTTAAGAGTGTTTCAAAAAGTGTGTTTACTGGTGACAGGTCCCAAATAGTACAAATTTCAATCACCCAACTGCTGGTAAGAGTCCCTTTTGTGTGGCCGTAATACCACTTATAACATCAATTCAGCCGCTCTGAAGTTTTGTCCAAAAGTACGTAGAAACAGTTCTAGACATACATTGGTGGATTTATTCGTGATGCCGTGATCTCTATTCAAAGAGCATGACACACCCTTGATGAAGTGAGAATAGCAATACCTATTCATGAACCTTACACCAAACCACTATAGGCAAAATATGTTCAAATCTAAGTTTGCCTGAAGAATGTCACTTCATCATAGAAATCCTCTCTCCTCAACAAGATCCCGTCTGATGCAATATGCAAGCATCTTGAGCTGTTTACAAACAGTATGCTCTGCCTCTATGAGTATGATATTAGGTGAGTGAAGTCCATAACTGATTAACTTCCTCAAATCTAAAAAAAAAGGAAATCGACGTTGCGATATCATTTAAAGAATACAGAACGATTGATCATTTTCACTTCTTGGCAACGATATTACCAAAACGATACCAAAAACGAATTCAGACAAAGTTTTGGAAAAGCTGTGTAAAACTAAGCCAAGACCAGTGATATAATCTTGGTAATTATGGGCAACTACTAGCGTATGGGTGCCGGCTATATAAAGTACGAAGGGGATGACTAAGGTAGGTAATCTGTTAACGAGGACAAGACCAAGTACATATATGATGTCAACAAATAGGTATGCACAATATCGACGAATTGGACAGAACAATGACACCTAAAAAACAATTAATCAAACAAGCCTTTGCTTCAACAACTACGAGATTCCAAATAACACTCAGATATCTAAGAGGCTTGAGCTTCAAGCGTATTAAAAGCGGACGAGCGAACAATTCCTTGGTCGCATGGGGAAGATGAGGATACTTTGAGTGTGTGCGAAAGGAGACGTCGACCCCGACGAACATGCAGGGAGATAGGTATGGACCGGGCTGATTGAAGAGGCATACTTATTGAGGATCAGTTCAGGTTCACCTCGATCAGTAGGATATCCTTTAGGATACCACTAATCCTCAGGCTAGGCAATCTTTCAGGAACGGTCAGATACTATGGCCATTTTTTCATGTTTCAGCAGCAATATAGTTAAGTGTTTTACATTTGTTATTCTAAAGATACATGGAAGACTATTAATTTAGTGCATCTGGCATTTACTCCGTCAATTGAAAAACTTCATTACGAAAGAAACTTGGATTTATTGAAAAAGATATTTGCTATAAATATTACTTCTGTTACAAATAGAAAAAACGAGGCGAATCCTCTTATATCGGCTTAATTTTGAAATGCAGTCCAATTAGTGAGAATACCAGACATTTTAAATCCTGAACGAGGTAGTAGAAGCACCTAAGACCTTCGGGATCTTTCGATCGATTAACATCCACTAACGAACCAGTCTTGGAAGTGGTAAACGAAATGTGTTCATCACCAATCACGATTTCCAGCTCCTAAAATGTGAAAGTCATATAAAAGTGCGTCAGTTTTGCTTGCTTACGGTCGATCCCACAACTTACTTGACGACCGACTCTATCCGGTGGTGGCCAGGGGGTATCATCTTCGGCCATTATTTCAGAATCCAAAATAATACGTTTCAGTTCTTCCATTACTGACTGATGTACGAATGCCTCCTTGCGGATCATGGTGTCATTTTTGTAATTGGAATTGTTTGCGTAGCGTAATTTGCCATCTGGTCTGAACTCAAATTCCAAGAACTCATGACCGAATTTACCTTTGTGCCCTACGTAATAACGTAGATAGAAATCTTCCGTAGACATTTTTAATACAATATTAGAATTTTAATATTCGAGAATTGGACGAATTAAAGCGTTTGTGTAAATTAACCTTGTGCCGGGAAAGAATATTTTGCAGCAAACCGCCTAATGTCAACTTGTGTATATGTCAAAAAAAAATGATGCCAAGCGTGGATAAAAAAACATAAGCCTGGACACAATGAAAAAATGGATGGATGCATTCAGAGGTAATTTTATTAATTGTACGAAAAAACTAAATTTCCATACAATCCAACGTCCCACAGAACAACTAGAAACAACTTATTTATTTTGCTCGATTTGTTTTTTATAAATAGAAAATATTTCATAGACAATTCGTGTTTATGCTCATAAATTAAATGGGGGCATAAATCATTTTTCTAAACATTTTCTTTTGTATTGAAAACTCAGTGTTCGCTTCCTGTATGGGTTTACTATACAAACGAAAATTGAAAAAGTTTGCATATGCTGCAGTGGCGACTGAACTCACGTAGAAGCGGTAGTCGATCTAGTCTATGGATTAAAAGATTGCGTAAAATAATATATTTTTTTCTAGCTATGTGCAAATCATTTGTTATTTGTAAAAAAAAAACTTTTATGTTAAGGCATTTTATGATTTTTGACATTAAACATAAAACTAAGTGTTTGATTCTTGGGAAATAAATAAAGTTCTAACATCCTGTAGATGCAAAAAAGTTCAATGTTTCTTACTTTTGTTGTTTGACAGTTTAACAGAAAAAGTTTTCCTAGGCTGAGAATGTTGGTACTGGTACTCCAAGGAAAATTTTGCTTTTACCGGAATAGAACTATATTGCAAGAAGAAATTTTATTCTTAATAGGTTTGAGGGATTCCTAAGTGAAGCTACAGTGAGAAGATATGCTTACATTGTAAACAACTCACAACATCTAACCAAAGTCACAGGTTTCACTTTTAGGAAAAACTCACAAATTTCTATAAAAGCGCGTCAGCTAGGCTCGAGAAACACAAACATTCAAACATCATCAAATCTGACTATGCACCCCATCCGAACTAAAATAAATAAATCATAATAGTGTCGTGAACAACGCTATCAGATCAAAAAAAAAATATGCAAAAAACCAAACAAAGCCTATATACCCTAATAATAGGTGCTGCCAAAACAAAATTACGAGCAAGTAAATTCCACCCAACCCATCGTCACCATCTTTACCGTGGAGGAGCAATAATAATGCTCCCCATTTTTGGAACACACATACGCAAATTTCCCCTTCAAGTGGCAAGTGAATTGTTGTCTTCGTCGATTCCTGTGTCGCCCCACTTGACAGTTACATGGAGCAAGGACGAAACAACGCTTGTGTTCTTCATCAGATTCATTATTTTTAGTAGAATCTCCACCCAAAATACCATTATTAAAATCGCATTCAATCCCGGGAAATCATTTTGCAAAGTGTTTTTTGTTGTGTCGATAATTAGTGCAAAGTGCTTGCGGAGCATTAGTAACCGGTGTTCGTGAAAATTCGCATCGAATCTACCATGTAATGGAGGCCACTGAATATCAAATCTCGGTCAAAGTAATTTTACATCTCGCCAAGTGAAAGTGCAAGGAGTTTAACGTTGTTCTAGGCATGTGCAGAAAATATTCCAGACTCGATGATGACATTTGAGCGGAATTTTATAATGACAATAATCAAATAAGTGAGAAATCACTAGGATTTCTAAACACTCAAGTATCTTAAAAAGAAACTGAATTTTATTTGGTTAAGAAGAAAATCCTCCGGGCGACATTTTGGAAGCACAGGTCCCTCACCCCACAAGTGCGAATCATGCCCATGCCCAGTAGTAACTTTTATCAGTTTGTTGCGATTGTGTCGGTATGCACGTTGTGCTATTACAACAGCTCCTCATGTGGCCTGGTGTTTGACGACATCAGTGCTGTTAAGGACAACAAGGATTTGCGCCCAACTACCCCACTGAAGAACATATTTCTAAACGACTTTTGGGGCACGCCAATGCGCAAAGAGCAATCGCATAAATCATATCGGCCATTGACTGTGTTAACTTTTCGATGGAACTACTTTTTGCATCAGCTGGAACCTGCTGGCTACCATGTTGTAAATGTCATGCTGCATGTGTTGGTGTGTATTCTATTTAAGCGGGCGTGCAAACACTTGATGGGGCTTACTGGTGGCACCGGGTGCAGCAAACAAATGAGCTTTGTGGCAGCACTTTTGTTTGCTGTACACCCGGTGCATACGGAAGCGGTCACGGGTATTGTTGGCCGGGCCGAATTGCTGTCATCGATTTTCTTTTTGGGAGCGTTCCTGTGCTACGTCAGGGCTGTTAAACCGCTACGATACACCCGCTGGGGTTCGCTTATCTATTTCGCTATATGCCTACTCTGCTCGATGTTGTGTAAGGAACAAGGAATTACAGTTGCGGGCATTTGTGCTGCCTACGAAGTATTTGTGGTACAACAGATTCGACCGAAACAAATATTCGATTTTATCAAGAATCTCTTTGAGGAAAAGAAGAAGAAATCGAGCGCCGAACATTTTGGGAACCTGTACAGTAGAACGCTGATGACACGCCTTGCATTTCTGGTTTCAGTAACATTAATCTTGCTCATCGGACGCCTCTACGTGATGGGATCACAGTTGCCAGTGTTCACCAGGGTCGATAATCCGGCATCGGCAGCAGAAACACCATCGCGTCAGTTAACTTTTAGCTATCTCATCTACCTCAATTGCTGGTTGTTAGTGTTTCCATGCAATCTCTGCTGTGATTGGACAATGGGTAAGTAAGTGTGTAGTTATATTTGTAATCGGCCTTTGACTGCAACTTTGTGTGCAGGAATAATGCATTTTATGTGTATTCCCTCGTACAATGTTGCGCAGGGACTCGACTCTTGCTGTAGGTGATGAAAGTGCAGGTTGTGTGCGCGAAAAATGTGGGGAAACTGCATTACATTACATTGTAAGGGTAGTAACGCAATCCGGCATGGGGCTATGTAATATCATAAGGCTTGGCGTCAATAATATGCTTATGTACGCGAACAAAACAAAAAATACAAACCCATACAAAATCCAATATTTGCCAAGTAGCTGACTGCTTTTAAATGACACGAGAGGCTTACAACTTGCAGCAAACGGAACACCCTTTTTTTTTTTTTTTCTTCTCCACCAACTGCTGTACAGCTTTGAAATGAATGCCATTACTTCTTAACTTTGCATCACTTTGGGTGTGGGCTGATTAAATTGGTTTTGAAATATTTTTCTAGGGATGCCAATTATACTATTTGACCAGACAAACAACACCAACGGTTGCCTTATTGGGTGCAGGTTGATAGTAGAATAAACGCACTATGTGTAGTGTGCAATCAGTCACAAAATTTGCTGTTATTTATAGGAGAGGAGAACCCGCAGATTAAACGCTTTGAGAAACCTGTAGATATCTTTTAGAAATGTCTTTACGAATAATATATTTTGGAATTGTATTCCAAAGAATACCTGTCCTGTAAGAAAACAAAAACAAGATTGAAATAAAAAGTTAGTAAGAAAGTTGTGTGTTGCTAGACTCTGTAGAAGGTTTGTCTGCTTTGTGACATTTTGATTGTTAGTCTCCTTTTCGCTGGTCATTTGACTGAATTCCTAGTCCTAGTCGATGTTAACATCTTGCTAAGATTATATACGGAACTTCATCTAAAAACTTCTGAGTGATTTTCAAGGATTTCTTCATCCGCTTTTGAGACAGTCCATGCTTTAGCGCCGGGGGGACTGGGATGATCAGAGTCTTATCAGATCTGCTTATTAGTTTGAGTGAGGGCTTTACTACTAAATTGCATTCTTAGCCCGAAGATACAGCGGTTGGCAAGAGTAATTCTTCGTTTAATTTCGGATGAGATGTTGTTGTCAGAGTTAATAGCGGAGCCGAGATAGACATAGTCCTGTATTACCTCAAAGTTATATCTGTCAATGGTGACCTTCTGTCCAATTCGCCGATGTTGTGTGTCCTTTCGTGTTGACAGCATATTCTCTTAGTCTTGTCCTCATTTACTGCTAAACCCATTTTTGCCGTTTCCTTCTCTATACTAACGTGGCTATGACATCACATTGAGTCCTACCAATCGTCGGCGTATGCTATTATTTGCACCGATTTTTTGAAAATTGTGCCTCTGGTGTTAGCTCGTGAGTTTTTCAAATTGAAGAAGTCACATGACAGCGCATCGCCTTACCTAAATCCTTTGACCCTGATGGAGCAGCGAGAACTCTCCATCGTCATCCTACACAAACGGACAAGTTTGGGCGGTATACCAAAACTAGACATGGCTCTGTATAGCTTGTCTCTATAAATGCTGTCGCTAATATCGATGACTAGGTGGTGGATATCGATTTGGACTTATTGGGTTTTTTTTTCAGGATCTGCCGAAGTGTGAAAATTTGATCGGTTGTGGACTTTCCTGGTTGTTGGTAAACGGTTCCAGGCGTTCAAATATTACTGCGGATAGGCAGATAGATGTTGAGGAGACTTATGACTCTGTAGTTGGCGCAGTTAAGAGGGTCTCCCTTTTTGTGGATCGGAATACCATGCTGAGGTTCCATTATTCAGGCATACTTTCTTCCGACCAGATTCGGCTTATGAGTGGGTGGGTGTTACTAACCAAGTCATCTCCGCCGGCTTTATAAAGCTCAACGGGAAGGCCGTCATTTCCGGCAGCCTTAAGTTAAGATATTGCTATCCTCACTTCATTTGGGTCGGGTGGTTGGCAGTTTTCGCTGTTGTTGCCAATATTGAATGGTCCGTTCTGCCAGGCAGCGGAATGTTGTTAGTCATTACAGTCTGCAGAAGTGGTTCTTCCATATCCTCATCACCGACTGTGTCTCAACTACGATATTTCCTTGTTCATCTCGACAGGATTCTATTCGAGCCTTGTATCCTTGGCTTTGACGTTTTACACTCTGATCGCGCGCTTTTCTTGCTTGAGCTCTATGCTCAATGGCAGCTTTCGTCTTCACCTGCAGCTTAGTCTTGTATGGTGTTATTCGAGAAGTTAAGGGATACGCGTTGCGCGAAGTATTTCTGGATTGTTGTGGCGTGGTGGATACCCGCATTCTTACCTTGACTGCAACAAGGTAGTGGTCCTAGTAGTGATCCTAGTCGATAATAGCTCCTCAGAATGTTCGACATCCAAAATACTGGACGCGTGCCTCTTCTCTATCGCAATGTGATCAATTTGGTTGACCATACCCCTTATTGATATCGAAGTGAGGAAACTGTGCTGGCTATAGTTGCATATCGTTCGATAGCGAAGTCAATTAACAGAAGTCCGTTATCAGACGTGTTGTCGTGTAGGTTATGTTTTTCGACAATACTGCTAAAGATGTCTTCTCTTCCTACCTTTGCGTTAAAATTTCCCAGCATTATCTTAACATCGTACTTCGTTAGTCGCTCATAGGTTTTGTCAATGAACTCGTAAGCAATCCTTAGCTATATTAATTTTTTCCTCCGTTGGGACGTGAGCGCATATAAGGCTTATGTTAGCGAATTTTGCCTTGATGCGTATAGTTACAATACGTTTGCCAAAATCTTGGAATCATAAGACCTCTTCAAGCTAGTTCATGCAAGTTCATGCTAGTAAACTTAAAAATCAAATGAGTTTTGAATGATTAAAATTACATAAACAACTTGTGTACAAACAACACAAGTGTCCTCAACCGACTCCTTCTAATAGTGACGCTATTTGAACGTTCAGTTCTCTGCATGATTATTGAAAGTATTTTTGTTCCCTAGCCGGGGATTTACCTTGTAATCCCGTGCCTAGTGAGTCAAGTGCTTACCACTTGCGCCGCTGAGGTCTTGGTTTTTGATTTGCTCAATTGAATGAACTGAGAGGCTGACAACTAGAATTTTCAGAGTTTTTATCTACAAAATTACAAGCGTGGATTTGTGCGGACTAGCGGGAAAACAAAAAGCGTGTTCTGCGACCACGTTCTTGATTATCCATATATTAGATTTACTAGCGCACTAGCGCCAACAGTTACTAGCGTTGGTGTTATCCGTTGCATTACTTTCATAAGTGTCTCTCAAATCAGAAATCAAATAAGCAAACAAACGCGTTCGTTTGATACCGCAACAATTCTTCGTCAGATAACTTTGGAATAATTTTACGCGTATATGTCAAAAATTGTTGACTTAACGCATTACGACGTTGCGGGTTCATGTGCGATACATTTTGGCTTAAGATCTGTTCATAATGCTCATCGGAAAGGATTCTAAATTTCCTTTCCAACGGATAACTTGTAGCGGTGAACTATCAGGTTTTTCAACAGGGACGCTACAAAAGTTGAGCGACAGGGACAGCAAACGACGCCATACCTCTTGCCGCTCTTTTGACATTTCTCTTCAGTAAGGTTTGCCATTTCATGATGGAAAGATATACGATCCAACAACGAGTCGAAATTATTAAAATTTACAACCGAAATTCGGAGTCAGTGGCCTCAACGTTAAGAGCGCTTCGTCCAATTTATGGTCGTCATAATCGTCCTAGCAGATCAACAATTGAGCGTCTAGTGGACAAATTTGAATCCACAGGCACAGTACAAAATGTTCCCGTGCCAGTGAGACAAAGAAGTGCCGAGAATATTGCTGCCGCTGAGGCTTCAGTTGAAGAAAGCCCAAATGTGTCTCTCACACGTCGTTCTCAAGCGTTGGGCATCTCTGTGACGTCGTTGTGGCGAATTTTGCGAAAAGATCTTGGCCTACATCCTTACAAGATTAAATTGACGCAAGAACTGAAGCCGCTTGACCACCAGAAGCGTTGTATGTTCGTGAATTGGGCTGGGCAACAACTTGATAATGATTCGGATTTTCATCGAAAAATCATCTTCAGCGATGAGGCTCATTTCTGGCTGAATGGCTTCGTCAATAAACAAAATATGCGGTATTGGTCAGGCAGCAATACACACGTACTCCATGAGTCATCATTGCATCCCGACAAAATTACGGTTTGGTGTGGTTTATAGGCCGGCGGTGTCATTGGGCCGTACTTCTTCCGTGATGATCAAGACCGGCACGTTACTGTGAATGGGAATCGCTACCGCTCAATGATAACCGAATATTTTTGGCCCCAATTGGATGATATGGACTTAGAGGACATGTGGTTCCAACAGGATGGCGCCACAATCCACACAGCGAAGGCCACAATCAATTTATTGGAAACCAAGTTTGGAGAACGTGTTATCTCACGAAATGGTCCAGTCGCTTGGCCGCCTCGGTCGTGCGTTTGACGCCGTTAGACTATTTCCTGTGGGACTACGTCAAATCTACGGTCTATGCCAACAAGCCAGCGACGATTGATGAACTTCAAACGAATATCGAACGTGAAATGTCAGCAGTATCGGCCGATTTATGCTTGAAAACCGTCAAAAATTGGGTTCAGCGTCTGGACTTCTGCAAGCGTGCCCGAGGTGGCCTTGCAAAAGAAATCGAGTGCCATACATAATGGCATCGAACGTACTTTCAAAGGAATAAAGAATTCCATTGATATCCAAAACCGTTTTTGTTTTAATTAAAAAAACGTTTGTAGCGCTCTTATTGAAAAACCCTTTATTTAATATGTGGCAAGCCCGTACCCACTGTACAGCAGGACTAACACCGACCTTGGGTTTGAAAAAGGTTGGAAATACTTCATCCAAAATCTCTTTTTCACATTTGTTAGAATGATCCTTGAATATGGTAGCCTTATCATGCATCTTATTCCTCCGAATTGAGTGTGTCTGACGCAGATTCATCCGATTTGCTCTACGCAGTCTTCCCTGGGTAGACCGTTTAAATTTAATTTTAAAATGCAAACACCCCATGGGGCAGGGTATAGAACAACACGAATGTCAATTTACTCAGAAACCGTTAATTTGTGTTTATCCGAAACTCCATTGGCATGAATGTGTCTACATTTGTTGTAGCCAAGCTAATGCAACAGGCTTTGCCGCCGGAAAATTGAATACTCCACGTAATTAGCAACTATATTTTGTATACCTCAAGTACAAAATCCGTCGTACCGCCCTTTTATAGTCAAAGGGCGTTACCCAAAATTATGCTGTTCTCACATGCAAGGGTTTATTCAATTAGTCCGTTTCATTGTATGCCTTTTTGTTTTCCCTAATCATATTTTTCTTTCCACATTTTCTAATTATTTGTCTCTGCTTTTATTTTCAGGCACCATTCCACTTATCGAAGGTTTCAACGATATTCGCAACTTAGCAACACTTATTACATTCACAGTTCTGTTCATAATCGGTATAACTGGAATCACCACAAAAAATCTCCAACATTCAAAAGTGATTATCATGAGCCTGATTTGGATGTGTTTTCCCTTCCTGCCAGCATCGAATCTGTTTTTCCCAGTTGGCTTTGTAGTCGCTGAACGGGTTCTCTATATGCCTTCAATGGGATTTTGCATGCTAATTGCTTATGGTTTCTATAACCTCTCAAAGCGAAATAAACGGTTTGCTGAAATAATTTTACTGCTTTTACTAATAAGTCATGGACTGAAGACCTATAACCGAAATCAGGATTGGCGTACTGAGTATTCATTGTTCATGTCTGGACTGAATGTAAATAACCGCAATGCTAAGCTGTTTAACAATGTCGGACATGCTCTAGAAAATGAAGGAAAATATCAGCAAGCGCTTGTATACTTTCAAAAGGCTGTGACCATACAGCGTGATGACATTGGAGCCTTCATAAATGTGGGTCGGACATATAACCATTTGAAGATGTACAAAGAAGCAGAAGATGCCTACCTAAAGGCGAAAAGCCTCTTTCCCAAGATCAAGCCGGGTGAGTCTTACCAGGCTCGAATAGCACCAAATCACTTGAATGTCTTTATAAATCTGGCCAATCTGATTTCCAAGAACCATACTCGGCTGGAAGAGGCAGATCGTCTGTACAAGCAGGCTATTAGTATGAGAGCAGACTACGTCCAGGCATACATTAATCGCGGCGACATATTAATGAAACTCAATAGATCAGCAGAAGCGCAGGAGGTATACGAAAAGGCTTTGCTGTACGATAACGAAAATGCAGACATTTACTATAACCTCGGGGTTGTGTTCCTTGAACAGGGAAAGTCTTCGCAGGCCAATGTCTACTTCAATAAAGCAATCGAGCTCGCCCCCGAACATGAGCAGGCTCTTCTGAACTCAGCTATCCTCCTTCAGGAGTTGGGCGGTGAAGAACATCGACAAATTTCCAGGGAGAGACTATTTAAGATTCTTAAAAAAGACCAAGATAACGAGCGTGTTTACTTCAATCTCGGCATGCTGGCAATGGACGAGAATAACTTTGAAGATGCCGAAAACTACTTTAAACGTGCAATTCATATCAAAACGGACTTTCGCAGTGCCTTGTTTAACTTAGCTCTGATGCTTGCCGATGCAAATCGTCCACTTGATGCGGTACCTTTTCTCAATCAATTGATCCGCTACCACCAGGATCACATCAAGGGTTTAATTTTATTGGGCGACATCTACATCAACCACATGAAGGATCTTGATGCCGCTGAGGTCTGCTATCGTAGCATTATCCGCTACGAGCCGCACAACATCCAGGGGCTTCACAATTTGTGCGTTGTGTTTGTCGAACGCAAAAAGCTAGCCAAAGCAATGGGATGTCTAAAATACGCCCATCAACTGGCTCCAAACGAGGAGTACATCTTGAAACATTTAAAAATCGTCCAAGTGCGGCTAGAGAAGATCAGCAAACAGTCAGACACGTCACCAGAAAAAATGCTTGCCTTCTCTGACTACGATCCACACGAGTTTAGTGTGAAAAATGTAGAAGCAACAGCTGCGTCGCCAACACCACCTGTACCGTTAACAACGAACCGATCCAGACATTCAAAGCCCAGATCAACTTTATAGCAGAGCATTCGAAGAAAAGAGAAATGAATTAGGTCCGTTCCGTCACCTTCTTCCCTAGCCTAAGTTTATCCACTGTGAATTAAAAAGAAAAATCTCTGTATATACTGGCTGAAGTCCATTATCCGTACTTAATTGAAATTAGATATACACGTGTTAGGTTAAAATTTTTTTAATGTAAAAAAATGTAGAGAAACGTAGAAAAATATTTTTACTGTTTTATTGTTGTTAGTGTTATTCTATATCCTTTGGACATTTGCAAATTTTTTGTCTTAAAACGTTTTTTCCAATCATCTGTTGAATCTAATTTAAGAGCTATTGACAAGGTGGGAGGTAGATTTGTTGTAGTTATATACTGGTGTTTATAAACACTTATGATATATGTATATGTAAATTTATACGTACGTTTTTAGTAGATAAGAATATTATTTTCTTTATTTGAGTATACCGGAAGCGGTATTCAGATGCATGATTTTTATTCTATACAATCAGAATACAAACACCCACGAAAACGAAGAACAAAATGGATAAGAAAATAAATGGAAGGTTTTCCTTATTTTCTGAAGGTTGATTGTTTTAATTGAATGGCTTAAAAGTGTGTTGAGATCTTTCTTGCAATAGCTTTAGGGCTACGAAGAAATGAACATCGAAATAACCTATCGAATTGGAAAGATAGTGTAGGGGAAACATTTCGGTTAATGTGCAAGTTTGCAAGCATGCAATGTGAAAAGTATTACCTCTATATTTACAGGAACTTGAAAGAATGATTGATAGGTATATCTTATGGGTTTCTCATTAGCGACTTTACAACTTCAAACTTTCAGTTTGAAAGCACCCTTAAACCGATTACCAAACTATCATTATCAAAATATTCAGTAAAATCAACATTTTCATCATAGTGAAATACACGAAGGAACAACGTTTACAAATAATTAAAATTTACTACTGAAATTCCAAGTCGGTGGCCGTAATTCTCGACCCAGTAGACAAGCAATTCATAGTCTTGTGAAAAATGTAAGTCAGAGTATTCGCTGCTTGATGTTGCTGTGCCAGTGAGATTCGTCCGAAGTGTGGAGATTATTGTTGCCGTAGAGGCGCCCCCTCGGCGGGCAAAATTACCAGCTTAGAGGGAATTAGTGCCGAAATTAGGCATAATAAATTTAAAATGTTTATTTACAATGTTCAACTTAGGCGTGTGTCAAATGCGTTAAAATTTTAGCCGGTGGATAAATGTTGACTTCCAAATTTTAACCTGCTCAACAGCTACGCAAACCAAAGCTGTGTTTCGCATTTCAGTTTACGGGGGAGAAATAATAAGGGTTTTTTGTAGAACAGTTAAATACAAGCATTTTTTACTATTGGAGTGGGGATTTATCTCCTCCCGTTTGAACGGGAGGTGAAATTTTATAAAAAAAAGTCCAAAAAATTAAAACAAATATTTTAATATTATTATATTAATAATTAACTGTAATACTTGCAATACTTAGCTACTTTTTAAATCAATTGAAATCTATACATAATTTTTAAAAAAAAGTGGTTTAAAACTTAAAGTTTGGTTATTGGTTATTTATTAGAGCAACGAATTAAAAAAAATGGTTATAAATTTTTTTTTTAATTCGTTGCTCTAATTAATTCTTAATGAAAACTTGATGATTTTATGTCTTCTAGTTTTTTAAAAAAAAAATTGAAAGTTACCAAACCTACTTTCATTGAGAATTATGAAAAAAAGTTCTTTCAAATGAGCCCCAAAAATGGGGGAATATTTCGTTATGAAATAACGCCCCACTTTGTGTGGAAATTAAGCCCCAAAAAAAAAGAAAATAGTCTCCAAACAAATAAATGAAATAAAGCCCCAACAACTTTTTTTTAACTTTCTCTTTTCGACCCCGATATTTTGATTGATTCTAACATAAAAATGATAGCGGAACCCAAAAAAGTGGTTTTTGGAATTCCGACGGTCGGTTCGTCCGCCCGGATAGTACCGTCTGTTCGTACACGTCTCTCCAGTTTAATCGACTTGACCGATTTTCTTTAAACTTCGTATCCAGCTCCAATTAGCCCGGTCCTTAGCTAACTGACTCCGAAGACTCTGCGAGCCGGAGTATTAGTGTCCATTCGTTCTACATGTCCTAGCCATCTTAAACGTCCAATGCGGAGTTTTTTGACCAGGGGCATGTCGCTGTACAGCTCGTATATTTCTTGGTTGAATTTTTGTCTCCAAGGCCCGTCAACACAAACGGGACCGACGACCAAGGATTTCTTCATCCGCTTTTGAGATGGTCCATGCTTCAGCGCCGCAGAGCAGGACTGGGATGATCAGGGTCTTATATAAGATCTCCTTAGTAGTTCGAGTGAAGCCTTTACTACTGAATTCCTTCTTCGCCCGAAGAAACAGCGGTTGGCAAGAGTAATTCTTCGTTTAATTTCTGACGAGATGTTGTCAGAATTAATAGCTTACCGGAGATAAATAAAGTCCCGTACTATCTCAAAGTTATAGCTGTCAACGGTGACGTTCTGTCCAATTCGTCGATGTTGTGTGTCCTTTCGTGTTGACAGCATATACTTCGTCTTGCCCTCATTTAATGCTAAACCCATTTTTGCCGCTTCGTTCTTTATACTAGCAAATGCGGCTATGACATCACTCATATTAGTTCCAACAAAACTGAATACCCAGGTTTTTCGAGAAAATCTATATAACGGATTGTCAATTTCTCGCAAACCATTTGGCCAAATTGAATGAAATTTAATTTATATACTCATATTACTGTTTTAATGAATTCCACATAATTTTTTTCCAATAACCGAAAATTATTGTTATTCACATAGACACCGATTCCTTTTAATTACGAAATAAACGTTCGTATATTCACATTTCTACATTTTTTATGTATTATTGTGTATTTTGGCCAAATTATTAAAAACGTCAAATTAACTCCCTGTGAAAGGGAAAGTTGCGTACGACCCAGTCGTGCACCCACCAATCGTTTTTTTTTATATGTCAAAAGAAAGAAATTACACTCCAACTTTTAAATGAACACTTTTATTGTATCTTATACAATAAGGACACTGACAATTAAAAAAAAAACTGTTGACTACATACCCTGAGCGGAGCAACAAAGTTGCGTGAGCGTGGACTGTACCCAGAAAGATAATTAAAATCCTTTGTTTCCGCGAAGCGTGCCACCCAGAGTACCGTTAAAAAAAAACTGTTGACTTAGCCGCCTGCCGGACGACTTTACATACTTTGAATGGAGCGGCATATATTTTTATGTTTCGCTATTTTGGGTGATCTCACTTTGAGGTGTTACTGTCGGCAAACACCGAGCCTCGCACCCATCCCAAATTCTATAGTATACCCAAGCAGGGGGGTTGCAGGGGACATCATGCCCCTCATCCACACCTCACTTTTCTACGCCATAATACGTAAGCAAGCAAAAAACAAAAAAAATTCCCATACAAAAGTAGTTTTAGTAATTTTCAATTTTCTCAAATATTACATAAAATCTTCTAGTTTTTTTAGTTTTTGATTAGGAATTATTTAAAGCAACGAATATTAGAAAAAAGAATAATATACAATTTTATAATTTTGAAAAATTACATTTTTAATTTTTTTTTTAATTTTTTTGCCTAAATTTTGACTTTAAAACCATTTTTTTTCAAAAACTATGCATAGATTTGGCTTTATTAAAAAATTAGTTCTACAAAATAGCGTTGTTATTTTTTTTTTGTCTCCCAAGTTATCGTACTCTTGCCCAGTTTACAACTGAAAATTGGAACGCAAAATCTTACTAACTTGAAATGTAAATATCAAACTATTCCAACCCTTATTTTGTAATTAAATTTGTCCGTATATATAGATTTCTATTTACTTTTATCTAACTAATTTATCTAATAACTAATTATTCACCCTTATTCCAGATGGCGTTTTTATTAAACGACAAATGACGTTTTTTGAGTCGATTCATTTTAGTGTCGTTTAAGTGTCGGTATTCTATTCTCTGAACGCCTCCGCTCTAATTTTTCTTGCTTTCCACATGAGTTCCACAGCAACAGCTGATACAAAAATGACAGATAGGCGTTTATGTTTTGCAATTTGAAATTTCAAATGAACATTTATTTTACCTATTTAAAATTCAAAATACAAAATAATGTTACAAAAACAATGAATAGCATTGCAATGTTTATATCATGGGAAAGTGAAGACGAAAAAGAAGATGAAATTGCAAAAAGAGAAATGAAAAACATCAGAAGAAGAATCAGGTCAAAATCTAATCTAATCTAAGACCTGTGAATATACATTTAGTATTACACTTCAATTTTGATTTTACATGCTAACCTTCTGCTAGTCTTTTTGAGTTCTTACGGGTGGTCCTAAATAATTTAGTGTCACAGCTACCGACTCCCACCCGTTTTTTGATATCATCGGTCTGGGGAATACCTCTTTTGAAATTTCTTGCCAGCGAAACATTTTGTTCCATTAATTCAACCAAACGTTTCATTTGTTCTGGGGTTGTTATTTTCACCCTTGAAAAAATAACAATTAGTAAAATCCTTAAATTAATACACAAATTAACCGAAACTCACATTTTAACTAAAATTCGACACCTTGTCGTTTGCAAATTTCTATTCGACAATTATTGGCGTTTTACCTGTCGTTTTATCCAACTAAAACTACTGTTAGAATACGAATAACTGCTATGACGTTTTAAGAACTTACGTTCCACACAACTTAAACGCCACGTAATAAAAACGCCATGTGGAATAAGGGTGATTGTTTATCAAAAAAGTAAAAAACAATTGAAATAAATCTATATTTTCGGGTAATTTAACTGCAATCAAAAATATCTTCTTGACAGGGCCAAGTTCTTGGTTTAGGGCCAGTTCTCTAGCTATCACTGAGAACCATAATTGGAAATTTTCGTTTACTTCTAAACAAAGAATTTATAAAAAAGCCGGAAAATTTCCAATGAGGGGTTTCAATGATAGTTATAACTGTACCCTTACTCATATTTGAAGTCGCATGTGTAAATTTTCAACTCGTTTCGTCAGTCATTACCTCTGTCATGTCACGTGACTAATATGGTCGATTGACCAATGGGAGCAGTGCACCTAATGCATCGGCAAAGTTAACATGGTAAAACTAAAACCAGTCCTATAGGGGTATATTAGTTTTGATATATAGTTTGTAACATAGAGAATTAATATAGGTAAACCATAAAGTATACGAATCGGCTCCAAATCGCTATCTGAGTCTGTCCGTCCGTCTGTCTGTGTCACCGATTATTAGGCATTAAATTTTGAGCTAGGGAATTTAAATTTGGTATATAAGATCCTTGTCCGAGGCTACAGAAAATTTTCAAAATCCGCCCACTGCCAGTCCCATTTTTTAGAAAAACGTTCTTTTTGGTCAAACGGTTAAGAATTTAAAAAAAAACTGTCTAAGCTAGATTTTGTGACAATCTGAATATACATATTTCGTTGATATAAAGTTGTTCGCCACGACCACTTTTTCGCGGCGTTTTCCTAAGAAAATGATTTGTAAGTATACCGAACCCCAATGCATTTGCAATAGAAATACTTTGCTTTTTTATCGAACCACAAACGATTTTAATAAAATGTCTGCACAAAATGTTGTGACAATGTTACAATTTGGGGATATTCAGTTTAAGGATGGGATGATAGGGTATTAAACGATCCGCACAACATTCTCATATTTTTTTTTTACAAAAAAAGAGTTAACGTAAACCGTGACTCGTGTTATTGTTGGTTCTAGCTGAATAGAAACCATTTGGTAAGTTAGTTTAAAGTTTGCTGCCCGATTCAACCTCCAGAATGTCGGTAAACGGGATGTTGCCATACTAATTAACTTGTTGGAGGTTTCCCCGAGTAGAGCTAATAACAGCGTTTTCGATTGTGATTTTCGGATTTGCTCTCAGATTTCTGATTGTACTCGTCCCAATCGAACATAAAAGAGATTGATCTGTTTTTGTGTGAGTTTGTCAGTTGACAGATTTGATCAGTTGTGGACTTTCCTGGCCTAAAACCAAACGGATAAGGGTCGATCAGGTTATTATGTGAGGAGTTCACATATTACAGTAGATAGGATCTTGTATGCGATGTTGAGGAGACTTATGCCTCTGTGGTTGGAGCAGTTCAGAGGGTCTCCCTTTTCCTGGATCGGGCCATTGATAATAAGGTTTCATTCTTCAGGAATCCTTTCATCCGACCAAATTTGGCTTATGAGTTGCTGGATGTTACGTACCAAGTCAATTCCGCCGGCTTTGTAAAGCTCGGGAAGGACGTCATTTTCAACGGCCTTGTTAAGCTTGAGTAAACCTGTGTAAGCTGCTGTCGTCGCCAGTAATGAATGGTTCGTTCAATAACGGGTTACTAACGTACGGACGTACTAGGCTAAATCGACTCAGCTAATGATTCTGAGTCGATCCATATTCTTTACAACGTATCAATCGAAATTACAAAATTACAAAATATGTATCAAAACTACCCCTATGGGATATGGTATAAGCAATATTCTCGAGATAACTCGAGTTTAATCGCAAAAATAGAATGATCTCCGCTGAAACATATACTGGCGATTACTAGGTTTCACTCTTTATACCTGTTTGAAATTTTGTATGTTTACTACCTGAGAATACGCATAAATGTATATATTTTCCCAACAGGGAGTCATAAAATTAAAGGGTAAATAAGAAATGGCCGTTGAAATTTTCCAAGATCAAACAATGCGCCACTAGGATGAGGACACATGCAAAATCTTCGAAAAAACAGGAACGAAATGAAAAAAAAAATACATCAAAACTGAGTATGCCCGCCATTTTCGATATGAAATTTATATGACTGTTTGGAATAGAAGCATACTGTTTGGGACCAGGCATCACGAATTGCTTCGATTACAATGTCCTTGTCTCCAAATTGTCTTTCATAGACTTTACGAGGTAACTATGCCCAAACCTTTTCGTTTATGATAAAGTCTATTCACTGGCGGCCAATTTAAGGGTTTTACATCTTCTGATTTAATCCGACTTCTAAATACCCTGGAAGTGTGGATGGGGTCATTGTCTCAATGAGCAAGGCAGGATAAGAATATTTTCTATTTTTGGAAATGACCGTTCCAGAAAACATTTGTAGTGTAGTGATTGTGCCATAGTAGGTAATACCTTCAAACACCATTACACCTGATTTACGGCTGTGCTGTCTTTACCAAAATAAGCTCCTCCTTTCTTAGATCAAGGAAATCTAAATTGCTGCCGCCAAGGCTAAACATTTTTCATCCGAAAAGACAACATGCTTCAAAACCGGTTTCTTTTGAAGCTTTCTTCTCTGTATAGAATAACTTTTTCGTATTATCCTTCGGACCGTTGCTATGATCTCTGATACACCGCTTTTGGAAATTATTTTAGTCGCTGGTAGAGTAGAATTTAATGCAAGCTGTAGAATTTCCCGCTTTTCTCATAGTGTTGTTGCTTTTGCCGTGCGTCATTTTGATTTTTCTTGTGGTGTTGTGGATCCACAAGATAACTGTTTACAACAGTCTTACTTTTAAAGCATATAGTTGTCCTCTTTCTGTCGCTTTCAAAATCTTCCCGGAACTCATTCTCTTTTTTTTAAATCAATAGAAACAGTTCTTTTCAAGGCTGTTTAAATGTTCTTAAAAATGCTTTGAAAAGAATCGCTGATTTGAACTCATGCTACGAAATATTCGTAATGGCCTCATCCTAGTGGTGCATCTTTTTATACGCTTTTCAAGTAGTTCATTGTTTGATCATGGAAAACTCAAACTGTCTTTTCTTATGTACCCTTTAGTTCTACGAATCGCTGTGAAAATATGTACCTGTTCCCAGGAAGCAAGGGATTCCAGGTAGAAAATTTCCAACAGGTGTAAGGAGTGAAAATCATTAGCAAAATATATGCGCCTCATCCTAGTGATCGCCAGTGTGTTAGAAGACCACAATCTGTGGGAATCGGCTACAATTCCATGGCATTTTGGTCGTGAAAAAAGCTTTATGAATCACAACATATTGTTCAGATAGTTTATCCAAAATTTTGATGTAATGGCGGGTAGGGTGTTCAAATTATTTTTTAAAAATATTTTAATAAAAAGAAACCAAAAATGTGATCGTGGCGATGATCTGCTGACGAAATGTTTTTACTTACATTGACAATGTTAGGTTTTTCTAATTCCTTCAAAATTTTAAAGAAACCCGTTAAAAATTCTTTTTTTTCAAGATTCCTTTCGTTTGGCAAAAAACAACGCTATTTTTAAAATTGAGCGTGGCAGTGGGTGGATTTTGAAAATATTGTGCACTTGTTCTGTTAGGAGCAACAGAACGTTCACATACCAAATTTCATCATTCTAGCTCAAAATTTCGAACCTTAAAACTGGTGACGGGCAGACAGACATGGCTAAATCCACCCAACTAGGGATTCTGAGTTGTTCCATATAATTTAAAATATTAATAGCTAAATTGTTTCTCTATGTTACAAATAAAACTAATATACCCCTATGGGATAGGGTATAAAACGACATTTTTTTGTCGATCCATTAAATTTTTTGATAAACTGTGTGAACAATATGCTGTGACAATGCTATTTCTATATTTCAACACAATAAAGTCCATAATTTGGGAATAATAATTTTATTGATTCAATGGGATAGGGTATTGAACGATCCGCACAGCGGATTGTAGCCTTATCTTATGATTTCTTATCACTGGATGTCACGTTCGAACTTTTCCACTCTTCAATCAGGGGCAAGTAAAATTAACATGTCACCCTGTGATCTGTTCATTTCTTGTTTATATATGTACAAGGACTGACTCATAATATGCTTCCCATGCTTTAGGTGTACGTACCCGCAAGTTGCAACTGTGTACTCGCAATCACATATTGTACGCGACCGAGTACAAGTGCACTGATATTTTATTACTCCTAGTCTAGGAAAGCTGATCTTATCGCGTTGGCGTCGTATCAAGTGTTTTGTCATAGAAAAATTCACATTGTTGCTTCTTTCATGGCACGGACTACATACGCACTTGTACGGTAGCAAAGTACCTACATAAACAGATTATTAAGGTAGATAAGGCGCGTTGCCTAATTTAAGTCTTAATATATAGACCTCCCTCGACTAGCCGCAAATGACATTTCATTCTGACATCGCGTTTGTGTAGTATTAGTACTGTTCAGAACTATTTTAAACAAAAACCGCATTTGATATAAAATTTGTTGTATGAGAAACGTTTTTAAAAAGTGTGCTGCTTTCAAATGGGTGAAGATATTTTGATAAAAAATAACAAAGTGCATTGCGGAAATCAAGTAAAAAGTACACAAAATATCAGTATAGGTATGTTTTGTGGAATTTAAGAGTAAAACTTTTGTTTTGTTTTCTTGTTATGCAATTATGCAACTATGTTGATGCATGCATTGCATTTTATTGTGTAAAAGATTATTTCATCTTTCTTATCAGTGACTTCTGGAATGAAGTAAACTTTGCAATTATCACAATCTCCAGTGTTTTAACATGTAGTTGTCAGCTTTTTTTTGTGCAAATAAAATAGTGACAGTTAAACCTCGTGTGCTTAAGTTTTAATAAAGTGCAAGGCTGACAACGAAAATTAATCTGAGCTTAAAGGTACGAATTAATCGAATTTTTTTCTGGATTAGCATGGGTTTAGACATGTTAAGTGTTTAGTTATGTTATTCATGCCCTAAGTCGATGAAATACAATCAACGTATTTTCAGTGTGTCATGCAAAGTCGGGAAATCGTGTAACGCGAAATCTACCAATCTGAGGATGCAGAACCTTTTTAAAGTTTATTCTAATCTCTCCTCGATAATAGATAATAAAGTGTTGTTACTCAGGTACAACCGTAAATTTGAAGGTCAAAATACAAATAAAAGGTGGACCAAAAGAAGTCATCCGATGTTGTTTGGCTATTCAGAATATCGGTTGTGGCTCGCGCAGTGTGTGCCGTTGCTCCGTCCTGTTGGAACCACATGTCCTCCAATCCTAGTTCGTCGAATTGCGGCAGAAAAACAGCGTGAACAGCGCACCATGCAGTAACTTTGAGCGGGTGTAACGACTCCTCGTGCATTACTCGTGGATTTTCGGTGCCCCAGAAGCTATAGTTTACACCTCACGTACCCGATGAGGTGGAAATAAGCCTCATCGCTCATTATGATTTTGGTCGGAAAATCGCCCACTTCGTCCTCGATATTGAGGATGGCTTGGGCATAGGTTACACGCTTTTGCCGGTCGACAGGCAGCAGCTGATGCACGGACTGGACTCTGTACGGGAACATGCGCAAGTCTTTGACCAATATTCGCCCTATGGACGACCTGCTGATGGCTAATTACGAGGCACGGCGTCTGGTCGATGTTTCCGGTAACAGCTCGACATTCTTGGCAACAGTGGCGATATTATCGGCACAACGGACGCTCTGGGGCCGGCCACTCTGGCATCGTCTCGTGTGGTCCCATACTCTTCAAGGTTGGTGGCTAAACGGCGCAGTGTTTGCGCAGTCGGTGTAGGACGGCCGGGGAATCAGCGACGGAATTCGAGCTGCGCCAACACTACAGACGAATTGTTACGCAAAAAAATAGACACGATTATTTCGCGTTCTTTTGGGAATGTATCGCTCCATGCCTTGTTCACTTGTATTCTACATCTGTCTAGTCCACAAATGTCAAAACAGATTTGAAATTGGCGGCCATTTGCAAAAATAAGAGCATCTTCCAATAGAGTGTTCTCTTTTGGCCTACGTTGTACAAATTTTTGAGGCAACGTAGGCTCGTCAGTACCCAGGGCGTAGCTTTCTCACAACCATTCATGTGTGCGTGTGTACGATGGCGGGACCTCCTGTTTTATGCCGAATCCGAACGCCTAAGTCGAGATACTCGAATGATTTGTCCGATCGTCACGAGGGGAGGACCAGTGAAAAATCTTTCAAGTGTTGCTACGGCTGGGAATTGAACCCAGATCTTCTGCGCGGCAGTTCATCGCACTTAGCATCGCGTCACTGGGCCTCCACTTTATGACAGTTGGTATTTTTTTTTATAGCTTTGACTTAATCTTTGTCAACATGTCAGTAAGGTTACGAACGATAACGCATATATAATATACCCTACTAAATGGATAATGGCTTTAGATTTTGGTTTCGCTTAAAGCACAGAAGACAGCCTTAATTTGAGAATAAATACGTTCCACTCTATTTGAATTATGCCATTTAATTATGCTGTCGATTTCAAAATTTGGTAAGCCTAATATTTCTGGCCTTTTTCGAAAAAAAGTTGAATGGACTTGAAATTGAATAAGAAATGCAAAGTAAATGTGGTTAAGCCGTGTGCGTAGTGCTTTACAATTTAATCCATTAGTACGGTGAATAGTTTCATATATTCTAAAACGTTTGTCAGACTTTCGCAATAAATAGTTCGATCAATGAACAAAAAAAAACTCAAGATGATGTTACTGGGAGCGGTGAATTTGCGGTATCGTTTATCAAACCATCGGTTTGAGTTTAAGGAACTTTGGAACCGATTAGTTGTCCACGTTTATTTTTCAGTGCAAAGTCAGATAACGGTACAGTAAATGTTATATAACGCACTTAACTAGTTAATTTTCTAATCGCACAACAACTCTTGACCTTCCATACCCATACCCATACTTAATGGGATAGGTGAAGTTACATTGAAAAACTATTGTTATTGTCTACTATTTTCAGCGCAATGAATCATTCCACAGCTTCGAGAATGTACACCGACAGTCCTTACATGGATATATTTTCCTCAGTTGACTAATTCATTGCTACACATAATAGATCTGCTTGGTTCGAGTGCTTTTGGACTCAGTTCAAATTTGAGTAACGTGCACTACCTGTCCATATTGATTATTATCACATCTACTGACAAGTGGAAATGATTGAGATAAAATATTTTAGGTTTTTGACTAGGTCATAGTATATAACTAACTTACATACATAACTGCCTCTCCTAGCTCGGTCTTAAGCTAGCTACCTCCTGTTACCCACACCAGACTAGTCAAGGTAAGATTTTTTTTTGTGTGTGCCATTTTGGCCAGGGTATTTTTACACATATGTACTGCGTTGACAATCATAATCAGAAACTATGACTCTTGGAGCTAGAGCTTTGATGTATATTTGCTCCACATACACTAGCTATTCTAAAGATCTAATTCGGAGATTTCTCACCAAGCCTATGTCACTGTACAGTTCATGGTTAAATCTTCGTCTTCATAGTCTAACTATGAAGATAAATGCGACCAAGGATTTGTAAAACTCAAAATGGCCATCCTTTTTAAATGCTTTGGTATGCAGCTTGGAAACTGACGAATAAGTAATGGGTATCGATTTTTACTTCTTGAGTTGTTTCCTAGGATAAGCTTATATAGATCAATTGTGGATTTTTCTATCCTTCATAGCTATACTGACAATAGCCGATCATGTTTTTAGTGACCAGTTCGAGACCTTTACATATTACGGAAAATTATATCGGGAAACTATCATGGGCTTCCATTCTTTACGTATACTTTCGTCTGACCAGATTATTCCAATTATCTCTGTCGGTCGCTATTTTTTGTTCTCTACTTTTCATTCTGAAATGGAAGTTTTTTTTGTAGATTCCCTTCTTCAAACGGGAGATTCCTTGCGGTGCCGTGGCATAATTACGCTTTAAAAAGTGACACTAGGCAGAATATTCGGATTTGACATAATGTCGCTTAGGTAAAGTGTCATAAGGCCAAACAATGCACTAAGAAGAGTGCTTACACACACCACACTTTTTTGCGAAATCAGTTTCTTTAATCATCTGTTCTACAGCCCGCGGGTTTATTTTCCAAAAGGAAATGAGTACCGCGGTTTTAATGCTTTTTGTCTGTGGGGCCTATTTCCTTTGTATACATCCAACCTCGCTATGCAACCCAAATCGAATAGTGAGCCCAAGCGTATCATTCTCTCAATCTCGGGCTCGGATATATACAAAGTATGAACCCAGTACTTGGGCTCACTGTTGGATTTGGGATGGGTGCGAAATTAAATTTATGCGAAGTTTAAATATGTATTCGCGGGACATGCTGCCCGCATAAACGCAACTGCTTGGTCTCACTGTTGTATTGGGTTGCGTGCAAGGTTGGGTGTATACTAATTATACCCTATCCCACAGGGGTATATTAGTTTTGACATTAGGTATGTTTGTAACGTAGTGAAATAATTTCGCTAGATATACCTAAACGTATATGGATCGACTCAGAATCGTTAGCTAAGTCGATTTAGCCATGTCTGTCTGTCCGTCCGTCCGTCTGTGTGTCACTGAATTTTGGGCCTTAAATTTTGAGCTAGGGTTTTGAAATTTGGTATACAGACTCTCTATCCGATGAAACAGAACAAATTTAAACATTTTAGAAATCCTCCACTGCCACGCCTCCTTTTTAGAAAAACATAGTTTTAGGCACTTTTGTTATTCAGACATTTTTTCAAAATTAAAAAAAATCTTTTTTAGACAATCTTAATGTCTATATTTCGTTCATACAAAGTTTTTTTCCATGCCCACTTTTTAGGGGCGTTTTTAGAAAAAAAGTTTTTCGGTAAAATTTTAAATATTTCGAAAAAAAATTTAATGCAAAATAATTGGTTTTGGTATCTAATGTAAACATTTATTTTATATATCTTTTTTACTCACGCCCACTTTTTGAAGGCGTTTTCATACAAAAATCATTTGTATACCCTATGCCACACCATATGCAGGAGAAAAACGTTGTTTTTGGTCGAACCATACATGGTTTTTGATAAACTGTCAGAACAATATGTTGCGACAATTTCAATTTTCATATTTCTTTGCCATAAAACCCACATTTAAGGAATATTAATTTTAAGAATGGGATGGGATAGGGTATAAAACGATTCACACAGTGGATTGTAGCCTTCTCATATATTTTTAAATGCAATTCTGTTGATGGAAATATCAATACGGGAATCAGCGAAATTGCATATTAAATTTAAACTCCGAATGGACCTTGTTAAAGGCAAAGGCTCATTCCTTCCATAGCTCGTTGAATGATTAGATTTATAAAATAAGCCATGCTCACGTAACGGTGTACCGGGAACGTAAAAGATAGATTGGACAATAAAAACGTTGAGTTTATTCTATCAGAAGCGATGTCTTTTATACATATTATGTCCTGAATATTTCTTATAGTTTCCAAGGACTTTAAGTTTAATATCCGACATCTTTCCTCATAACTGGGCATTTCTACTGACCCATTAAAGTGACGAAGGCAATATCTCGAAGAACACTTTTGTATGCGTTCAATCCGATTTATATTCAACTGATAAACTAGTGACCAAATAATAGAACAGTATTATATATATATACAGATCTTACTAAAGAACAGTGTAACGTCTTAAGAGTTTGTATCTCTGAAAAATCCTTGCTATTCCTTAAAAAAACAAAAACAAAAGGGAATTTGCTTTGGATATTGTACTGCCTATGTGTTTATTAAAATTTAATTTCGAATCAAACGTAAGGCCTTAGTCTTTCATTTCATCAAATTTAGTTATTAAGTGCCCAGCTATGAAGAAACCATAGACTATAGGCCACCTTATATGAAAAAATGATGAAACCTTAAAATTCCCTACTTTCAGTTGCAAGTTATTACAATTACACCAATATGTAATTGCGTCTATATTTGTGCAGCTAAAATACTGGAGAAGCCCATGTCGTGTTATCGGTATCAAGGCGAGGAAGCCAAGTCAATTTTGCTAAGAACCCGTTGCCAGGTTTGGTGTTGGTGCTGTGTTTTAAGACTATACTACCAGAGTTGTCCTCTCATTCTACCTTGACGATAAATTCGCACGGCACTATTTTGACATAATAAGTTTGGTCGAGAAGTCTTTTGTGATGTCATAATTTTCCTTCGTTGGCGAATGAGTGCATATAAGGCTTATGATTTCCAATTTGACATTTGTATGGATTGTCGCTTATGTTGTAGATTGTTCACATCCGAATAGTTGCTGATTCTGCTTCTGGAGCTTAGTAATTATCATAGTTTTTCATACTCTTTTGACTAATTGTATTTCTCGGTTGGCTGTAAGTCTTCTTCGTAGATTGATGGGACTTCTTCTAGTTTTCGGTTGCAATTTTTCCAATAAATCTTCTAAGACGTCATTTGCAAATACTCAAATGCGTCGTTGTCCGTTTCTCATTTAGCATAGCCGCCAACACTAAATAAATTTAAAAAAAAAAATTTAATAATTTAATAATTTTTTTAGTGAGTAAGCCTTTGGCGTTTAAAAAAAAAACTTTTCTCAGTTAACACTTTCTTAAGTAGGTACAAATGACACTTATTTTAATTATTACCCACATGAACATTATCTAATACAACAGTGTTTCTTATAGAATTTTGTTTTAACAAAATTTCAGTTACAATGGCTAATCAAGATCTAGACCTGAACTTCGTAAAACAGAGGCTAGATGTAAGTATTTTTTTTTACTTTGTTTCTGAATAAAGAATGCTGATTAATTGTATTCTCCTCACAGAGTCTTCACAACTCAATTCTTAAAGATGTTGACCGCAAAATGACACACATGATTGACGAAGTCCTACAGGACATCCGACAAAAAGAGCTACAAAAACACGAGTTTAGTCATTTTGCAAAAAGCCCAACCAAGAGCAATTCAACTTGGAGCAATAGACTGCCGCAGAGTGACAAGGCGCAGAAAAATGGCATCAAGAATACTGATGGGACTGATGGGGCTAAGAAAGCACTTCCGGACAAGATTTTCATCGTTCGCGAATCCTTTTTAACCGCCCTGCTCGAAGTGGACCACATGAAAAGTATCTACAATATATTCTTTATCGTTCTCCTGGTGTTTTTGATGAACAGTGTCTGTTATGATTTCTTCGCATATGGGAGGTAAGTTGAACATGAAGTTGGTCCCAGGAGGAGTATATAACTTTCTGTTTGTATTTTAGTGTGAATTTCGGATTGGGTACTATTGGAGGAGGCCTTGCTAACCTGCATCGAGTTATGGCTCTTTGGAGCCTCATGCATATCCCGGTCGTGGGCATTTACTATGCACTTTTAGTGTGGGGTAATGTTCGCCAAAAGTTGATGAAAAGTAAGTCTGCCTCACCCTTTTGAATATATAACACAATCATTTTTTATAGATGTTCCTATGCAATCTCTGTGGAGTTACTTTTGCCTTGTTGTTTTCATCACATTTCAAATATCTCTACTGTACATCGGAACCATCACCTGCTTTGAATTAAAGCTACCATACATATCTGCATCAGTATTGCTTCTGGAGACCACCCGCCTGATCATGAAGGTTCACGCATTCATTCGCACTAATGCGGGAAGAATAATTAACGGAAAATTAAAGACCGAAGGTGAAGAAGTCCAGAACGTTGTAGAGATGCCACCAATATCCAGCTACGTTTACTTCCTATTCGCGCCAACTCTTATCTATCGTGACTCCTACCCTCGCACAAGCCACATTCGATGGAAGTTCGCACTCGATCGCTTTTTGGAGGTACTCGCCGTTGCATTCCTTTATAGCTACATCTACGAGCGTCATATTCATGTTCATTTTGCGAATTTCGGCATCGAGAAGCTAACGAACACCAATCTTATTATGAAACTTTTTGGGATGATTATGCCGGGATTCATTATTTTTCTCACAGCCTTTTACCTAATACTGCATTCGTGGTTAAACTTCACAGCTGAGTTGTTGTGTTTCGGTGATCGTATGTTTTACAAGGACTGGTGGACATCACGCAACTACGAAACATACTACCGCAACTGGAACGTTGTTGTGCACGACTTTCTGTACGAGTATATTTACAAAGATTTTTATAACCACATTTTCAAGGGCCGCAAGGTGGCATCGTCGATAATGGTATTCCTCGTATCTGCCTATATGCATGAACATATTATTGGGTTTGGATTCCGGATGTTCTATCCGGTTATGTTTGTTTCGTTTGGAATGTTAGGAGTCGTACTGGTGTTTATTACAAAGGACTTTCCTGTCCGATTTGGCAATATATTTCTATGGTTCTCGTTGATTTTTGGAAGCAGCTTTATGATATCATTGTATGCCATGGAGTATTTTGCCCGGCAAAATTGTCCAACAGTGGAACCAACGAATTGGATGGAGTGGGTGACGCCTGTGTCATGGGTCTGTAATGGAAAAGGGGACAGTTAACCTGATGTTGTGGGATTTCAACAAGAGAACATGACTGCGTGTTTGGGCCATAATATTATTAAGTGTATATAAAATTAGTAAATTATTCATAACCTCAATTCGAATAAATATTTTTTTATATATTAATTTTAAAGAAAAATGTTTTTTTTGTATGTGTGTTTGTTTTTAAGTTTTGATGTAATTGCGACTTATCGAAAAACTATAGAAAACCCAAATCATATCATTATACCCGTACAAATGTAGCTACGTATCTCATCGACAATATTTTATTTGATATTTGTTCCGTAAAAAAAAATCGGACTTGAGATTTTAATCAAACTTGACATAACGATGATGAAGATGTTTTCAGGCAGCATTTCCAAGTTGCTTTATAAAGGGTGATCCATTTCGAGGTTCCCAACTTTTTTAAAGAAAAAAACACAGAAAATTCAAATTTAATGGAGAATGTTTATTATCATTTGAAATAACATTCTTTGGCATTTATTTTTTGAAGATTATGTCTATCAAATGTTGGCTGTTGCTACGTCGCAGATGGTCCATCCGTTGAGTCCAATTTTCGATCACTCGTTCGAGCATTTCGACTGGTAACTGGCGAATGACACGCGTGATGTTTTCCTCCAAGGCCTGAATCGAAGCGGGTTTGTCGGCATAAGCTTTTGACTTTACATATCCCCACAGGAAAAAGTCTAACGGTGTGATATCACACGATCTTGGTGGCCAATCGACCGGCCCGAAACGTGAAATTATGTGCTCACCGAAATGTTCTCTCAATAAGTCCATTGATTGATGCGATGTGTGGTAAGTGGTGCCGTCTTGCTGAAACCAAATGTCGCCGAGATCACGAGCTTCAATTTCAGGCATCATGGCACGATAACGGCCGCCATTGACGGTAACGGTCGCACCGGCATAATTTTTAAAGAAATATGGACCGATGATTCCACCGGCCCACAAACCACACCAAACCGTTGTTTTTTCTGGATGAAGTGGCAGTTCTTCAATCTCTTCAGGTTGCTCTTCGTCCCAAATGCGGCAATTTTGTTTGTTTACATACCCATTGAGCCAGAAATGGGCCTCATCGCTAAACAAAATTTGCTCCAAAAACGTCGGATCTTCTTGGAACTTTTCAAGAGCTCATAGAGCGAAGCGATGTCGCTTGGGAAGGTCGTGCGGCTTCAGTTGTTGCACAAGCTGTATTTTGTACGCTTTCAATTTAAGATCTTGACGTAAAATGCGCCAAGTCGTTCCATACGTCAGTCCGAGTTGCTGCGAACGGCGCCGAATCGACTCTCTACGGTCTTCGTGTACACTCTCAGCTACGGCCGCTATATTTTCTTCAAAGCGTGCTGGACGTGGTCTATTCGGTCGAATATTATCCAATAATGAATGCTGGGTCTCAAAATGGGTGATGGTGTTGCGAATAGTACGCTCAGTAGGCCGATTATGTTGACCATAAGTTGAGCGAAGTGCACGAAACACATTCCTCACAGAACGTGAATTTTCATAATAAAGTTGAACAATTTGTAAACGTTGTTCACGCGTAAGTCTTTCCATTATGAAATGCCAAACAATACTAAACAAAAATAACATGACAGCATGACACGACTCACACCTGATCTGTCAAAAAAGGCTATTGAAAAAAGTATCTCTACTTGGATCACCCGTTAGATGAATGTCGATAGGGTGGGCAACTGGCCAACGAATAGGTAACGCTCCCTCCGAGTATTGATGAAGTTAGTGCAGCCTAATAAAATTTGAAGAACATCAATGCAGCCGGTACTGATCAATAACCAGCAAAACTCTTCAAATAGAGAGGTGTTGCTCGTACTTGCTGTGTGAACGTCTAAAGCATTTTACCACGCTTATCAGCAGATTATATAAAAACAAAGTTTTCACCCTGTAAAATCCTATGAATTTCAAGCTGAGACACATCATCTTTTCATCGACTTTAAGGCCGCGTATGAAAGCTTTCGTCATTTAGAGCTTTATAGATCGATACAGCTGAGTTACCTTACACTTCTGAGCTTTTCCAAATGTTTATCGAATTCCGGCAAGGAGACGCGCTCTATGGGATTTCTTCTATTTATCCCTTGCTGGAACAGATTGATTAAGTAGCGCTGCAGTCCGGCATCTGGGCCTCAACCAACATTCCTCTTCAATTAGCCCGGCACTTAGCTAACTGCTTCCAGTTGCAAACTCCAAGTTGCTTGAGGTCGGCTTCTACTTGTGCACGCCATCTTAAACGACCAATGCAGAGTTTTTTTTGACTATGGCCATTTCGCAGCACAGTTGGTATAGTTTTTGATTGAATCCTCGGCTCCAAAGATCGTCAAAGCAAACTTCGGAAAAATTTTACTCTCAAAACGACCAGGGATAACTTTATTTAGTTTTGATATGGTCCATACTTCAGTGCCGTAGAGCATGACTAGGATAATCAGGGTCTTGTATAGGATCTGCTTAGTATTGGCTTTACTACTTAATTGCCTCAAGAAACAGCGGTTGGCAAGAGTAATTCTTTGTTTAAAAGGTAGACAAAGTCCCGTACTACCTCAGAGTTATATCTGTTAATGGTGACGTTCTGTCCAATTCGTCGATGTTGTGTATCCTTTGGTGTTGACAGCATATAATTAGTCTAACCCTCATTTACTGATAAATCCATTTTTGATGCTTTGTTCTCGATACTCGCCAACGTGGTTATGACATCACGTTGAGTCCAACGAATGATTTCAATATCGTAGGCGTATGCTAGAAGTTGCAGCAATCTATATTTTTTTCAATTGATTTTTATTTTACTTCATCTTAAAACTAACTTACATGCTAGACAAAAATTCATGAAAAACTAGCCCACTTACCAACTACTTAACTAACTTACTGGCCCTACGCGGGCGCCCTAAATTAAACGCTAACAACTTAATTGTACTGCCTTTCGGCCTATTATCTAATAGGTAATTTAAAATACGTACATATCTTTGATTTTTTTTTCCAAGAAAAGTTTAAAAAAAAACTTGGTATCTTTTATAGTTGCAGCGATTTATGGAAGATTGTGCCTCTGGTGTTCTCGCCTTGGCTTAATCTTCATTGGTATCGAATGTGTCGGTGAGGTTGTTTCTTACCCTGATGGAGCAGCGAAAATCCTCCATCGTCATCCTGCATAGGCGGACGAGTTTGGGCGGTTTACCAAAACTAAACATGGCTTTGTATAGTTCATCTCTATAAAGGCTGAGCCTTTGAAATTAATGAATAGGTGGTGGGTATCGATTTTTACTTTTTTTTCAGGTTCTGCAGAATTGTGAAAATTTGATCAGTTGTAGACTTTCCTGCCCTGAAACCACACTGATAAAGGCTGATCAGGTTGTTGGTAAACGGTTTCAAGCATTAACATATGTTGAGGAATTTTATGAATCTGTAGCAGGCGCAGTTGAGAGCGTCTCCTTTTTTTGGATCGTTCCATTTTTCAGGCATACTTTCATCAGACCAAATTTAGTTTATACGTTGGTAAATGTTTACTTAGCAAGAAAGTCGACATTTCCAGCAGCCTTGTTAAACTTGAGTGTAGATATTGCTATCCTCACTTCACTTAGGTTGAATGGTTAATGGTATGGTGTTAATGGAGATATTAAGAGGCACATTTCTGCGAAGGACTTGGCAGTTACTAGAAATCTTTGATTTATCACAGTATTTTCTTTTTGTTATGGCGTAGTGGATGTCCGCATTCTTACCTTGACTGCAGCAAGAAATTGGAACGAGTCGATTTAAGCCCATCGGATTGTTCGGACATCCAAAAAACTTGATACGTGCCTCTTGTCTATCGCAATTTGATCAATTTGATTGATTGTTCGTGGATCTGGAGACCACCATGTCTGCTATACCGAGGTGAGGAAACCGTGTGCTGGCTATATTGGCATTTCGTTCCGTAGCAAAGTCAATTAGCCTAACTCTGTTGCCAGACGTGTTGTCGTTTTTTCCGACAGTACTTCTTAAGATATCTTCTGTTGCTAACCTTGCGTAAGAATCTCTCAGCACGATTTTATCATCGTACTCCGAAGTTCGCTAATAAGACTTTGCCAAGGAGCTCGTAGCGAGTAGGATTATGTATGCGAATTTGGCCTTTGGCCCTGACTGTACCAATTCGTTCGCTTATGTCTTGAAAACATAAAACTGGAAATAGAACATATGTAGTACACGTCTATTCCTCTCTCACCTGCTGCCGCTAAGACTTTATACAGGGATTGAGGCCATATCTACCAACAAATCAAAAACAAGCTTTACCTAGTCTTTGTTTAGTCATTCTACCTTCTGATTGCTTTAATTGCGTTTTATGTTAAGATGTAAAATTTTTACCTACATCTGTACATAAGGAACACTATAGTACGCTGTGGTGAACTTAGTGCACTTTGCCACCTCGTAAATTAAATCGTATAAAGAAATTTATCATATAAATGCTTTATATATTATAACGAATTACCAAATTTACAACAATCAGCAACGATAAAAGTCATATAAAATTAAATACTCGAGATACTTAATGTCTTTTTTTATGTTCAGTTAAAGTCAGGCTATTTTTGGATTACAACTTTCTGAAGTTAAACGAAAAAAAAAGTCATTCAGTCGTAAGCTTTGATAGACCTTACTAGATTAAGATGTCTCTGTCGTCCCCTAATTCCAGCTGTGCTATCGAAAACAAGGAAAATCTCAACAAAGGGAAAATATTTATAATTCGGGAATCATACCATACCACGTTTATGAATAACGATAACTACAAAAGTGTTTACGTTTTTTCGGTAGCGGTTTTTATTATTTTACTGTTGGATAATGTGTGCAAGGACTTGTTGAATGATGGAAGGTACGTTTTCGGTGAATACGTTGATTCAGTTGTTGAAGTTTGTGACAGTTGTGCATCCAAGATTTTCACAAAAAAATGTAAACTAAAATTTGCAAATTAAGATGTTAAATAAATTTAACATTAGTTGGTGGGTTAAGAGTTAAATGGTGTTCGTCCTTCTCCTTCTCACTCAGTTGAATGTAACCCCATTGTGATACAACGTTGTGGGTATAGTCCTTTTCTATACATCCGGATGTTATTGCAAACCTGAAAAGATAGGAAAGCGGGATTCGGATATATCCATAAGGTCGTAAAACGAACTATTTGCCGAATAGACTGAAGCCTACACTTTGATAAACGTCTTTGTTTGTGAGATTCATTTTGAATTTTAGACTTTTCAGTGAGTTGTGTTTATATATTTCATTTGCTCAGTGTTTTTTTTGGGTTCTGGGTTTGTGACCTGTTCTCATCTTGCAAGATGTTTTACAAATGAAAAATTCAAACTGTCCTTGGTGATATACAAAACTGCCTTTCTCAACCCCATTTAAAATCATATAGTTAATTTGATAGACCTGTCTGTCTCCCTGTTTGATATTTGTTGTAGAATATCCCATTACAAGCTCATCAGCAGAATGATTACTCTGTATGCCCTGTGTTAAGGGACACAGCAGAGCTTGAAATTATGTTGAATGATAGGAACCTTTTTTACTTTTTAATTCATTTTTTATTTACTTAAAATATTAACTTAATACTAGACAAAAATGCTTAAATCTAACTTATCAATAACATATCTACTTAATCTAACTTATCGGCCCATAGCGGGCGCTGTAAGCTTATAACTAACATTTTTCTTTTGCTTTTCAGCCTAAATTTGTCATTTGTTTCTTATTATTAATATAAAGACATTTAATTTATTTTTCAAAGAAAAAATTAAAACTTTAAACAGTAACCTTTTTTTTTTGTTTTATATAAAAACTTAATCTAGACTAAAACTAACTTAAGCTACTTAATACTAGTTAAACCTAACTAACACTACTTAAGACTACTTAACTACTTAAACCTAACTTAATTATAATCGGGGTGGCAAGCACTCGTTGCATATGCCCCGAGGGTTTGCCATCCCGATTGCGTCATTGGGTCCAGCAAGCATTTATGCAACCAAATTAAATAAAATATGGTGCATAAGCCCAGCCCCAGACCTTGTACCTAAATTTAATTTACTTAAGTACTAAGGAGTGGACTAAAAGTCCGCAAAGACCTGAGGAACTGCAGAAATACTTTCCTCGCTTAGCCACCAAAACTCGGTGCGCTGCTTTTCAGCGTCGGTCCTATCGCGATCCGATACCGCCGTGCGGACTAGCCGCTTGTCCCGCGCGTCACGGTAGCGATGGTATAAAACCGGGATACCGTTCCTGTCTTGTATTAACCCTAACGAATCGATATAAATGAATGCCTCTGGTGGAATAAAGCCGGACATGAGCGCACTCTCCATGTACATTTCATTGGGGTGATAAGCCCTGAATATCAGGCTGTTGTCGCTACTCATCGCTCTTGAAGCGTGCCTTCGAGTCACCTTAATTAGGAAATTGTCAATTCTATTCAACTGACCCCCATTGTATAGAACCTCGTTGCGATAATATTTTATGTACTCGGAGTCCGGCGTTCGGTACAATCCTAAGCAGGATCGGAGACAACGCCTCTCAAACAGCCGTATCCTTTCCATGTAGGATGGTGATACATTGAACCGTTAGCGATGATCGGCCTTATGAAGGCCATGTAGCAAATGACTTTCACCCTTGAATCAAGTTGACTGCTATGAAACAATCTTCTTGTCAGAGCATAAGCCCCCTAGCCCTGGCCAGACAAGCATCCACATTTTTATTAAAATACAGAAACTTGTCAAGCCAGATGCCAAGGTATTTGACTTCACTTCTCACCGCCAACGGCCGTCCATGCTGTCCCAGGATACACAATTTTTTCCAGTTTTTTCTGGTATCGTAAGAAGCCCTCTGCACTGGGGTCCTGAATAGAATTGTTTCGGTTTTTTGGAAATTGATCCTCAATTTCCAATCATCGCAATATCCCTTAATGTGATCGAAGTCACGTTGCAAAAGTGTGTTGATGACCTCGATTTTCGGACCTGATCTGTACGCCACTAGATCATCTGCGTACGCTATAGCGTGTCTGAGAGAACCTACAAGATCACTTGTATAAATGTTAAACAATATCGGGGAGTTCACCGCCCCCTGTTGTAAACCGTTTTTAATTTCAAAGACTTTACTCGAAGTTACGTTGCCACATTTGACAACGAACTTCTTTCCCATAAGCATTTCATAAATCATATATAGCATGGGTTTACGCATGCCCAGTCTGGTCAGCTTGTAGAAAAGCCCCTCTAACCATACGGTGTCGAAGGCCTTCTCAAAGTCAACCAGACAGGCCCCTGTGCACTGTTTTTTGGACTTATTCCATTGAATGTCGGACACTAGTTTCGATGCGGCATGAATAGTGTCATGGCTCGCTCGAAAACCAAACTGATTTTCCGGAATAATTTTGTTTTCCTCGACCCACTTAAGCAGAGCCCTATTGATTATTTTCTCAAATACCTTGCTTACATTCGGCAGAAGGCTTATTGACCGAAGATTAGCTGGGTTTGTTTTGTCCTTGCCCTTTTTGGGGATAGGATGTACCACCGCCGTTTTCCAGTGCACCGGATAATGTGCATTATTCAGTGCATTGTTAAACAGCGTGGTGAAAATATCGACTGCTTCCACTGGCAGGTGTCTCAATACGACGTTTGGGACACCGTCCTCTCCCGCCGACTTTTTTCAGTGATACGAAGATGTCCGGGAGTTCATCTTTTTGAACGAACAGCATCATGCTATTGGCGACTATGCCATTTGAAGGGTTTTCGTCATTGAATACGGTTAAACCTTTATTCTCAGATCGCCAAGCTTGGAGTTCGGTACGTACATAAAAGTGATTCAGAAAGGCTCTCTCCTCAATATCGCGATTTGGGCGAACAGGACTGTTCACCGTATACACGGTCTCGAAGATAGCGCCTATCGAATTCGCCTTCTCTTGAGGATCTTCGATCGTGAAAAAACCGTCGTTCGAGTCAACACTTTCCGGATTTATACCAAAATCCGTGAGCGTCTGTCTGTTCTCTGTCGTTTGGGAAATTCGGACACATGGAATGTCATTATGATCTTTTCGCCTGAATATTTTATTTATTTGCGGGAACATATTCGGGCTACTGGTTTTTATAGCCTGAATTTTCTTGCCCCAGTACAAACTGACAGATTTTTTGTAATTTTCCGAGATTAACTGTTTGAGGTTTTTGATCAACGACTTCAATGTCCGAATCTCCGGGTCTTGTCTGTCAGTAAATTGTCTACGCAGCCGTTTAAGCCTGGAGACCAGTATGCTTTTGTGTTTGTGGAGTGCATCGATTGTTGGCGTTCGATACTTCTCCGTCTGGTCGTCGAATGATAGGAACCTTCAACTGTTCGCGACAAGCTTGGATTAATCAACAGCAAAAATTGGTTAATTATAGCCCAAATATCAATGGAAATAGTAGTGTGATCTAATGGTCACTTTGGTTGCTTCTACTACAGCCAATATTTAAGGACATGGTCGGATTTAGAGGCCTTAAGGCCCAGGAGCAACAAATGAGTGGAGGGCCAAAGAAAGTGCAATTTTTGGCTCAACAGGCTTGTTAGTACCCTGGGCTGAGTCTTCTCACAACCATTCATGTGTGCATGTGCACTTCATGCACGATGGCGGGACCTCCTGTTTTATGCCGACTCCGAAAGGAGTGGAGAGCCCCTCTCTATTACTTCCCAAATTAAATTAACAATTTTTTGCAGTCAAGTGTTTTAACAATTAATTGCGAAACCAAGTAAATTATCTTAACAAACATACATATTCAGCCCTAACGAGGTATCCGTCGGAGCGGAGTATTCTCCGATTTTGTACGATACTTATGATTTTGGCTTCGAGGTATTCTTCCGAAAAGCACTTCGGAACATTTCTCCGACTTTTTTTAACGCATGCTGGCGAATTGCGTTGAAATGCTTTCAGGTGCATTTTTCGTGCAATTTTTGACAGCTGAGTGCAATTCTTTTTCCGATTTCCTCCGACACAATTTCTTTGCGGAATTTATTTACGAATTGTAGTGAAGTGATTTTTTCTCGGATGACATGTACCTCGAAAGGAATTTGAACCTCTACCGCTACGACAGATACCTCGCTAGGGCAGATTATATAAATATAGACAAAAACAAGAATTATATGAAATTAAAGCGTCAACAAATGGAAGCGAATTTTTTTTCGACGAAAAATCCAAGATGATTTCACTGAAATCCAGTTCCCGAATTACAAACTTCCAATGGTAGGGATACTTTTGATAGAAAGTTTTGCCCCAATTTTTCATTTTTGAAAATGAGCGCTCTCGATCAAAACCAAATATATTTTCAGTGCAATTTCAATATTTGTGAATATAGCTCTGAAATTTGAAATTTTAGCTGAATGCAGTGCAATCTTTCAATAAGAGAAGCACAAAGTTAAGCGCTGGGATAAAACACAGTTTCTGTTTTGACAGATTTGCGTCTTGTAATCGACTATATTTAACTTAACATTACTTTTTCGGGTACGTGTTGGATCAATTAAGAGTCATAGACCGTGTTCCGGGTCTTAGATTTCCCAAGTAAACTTTGCCAATGCAAAGTTATCCTCGGAAAACTAAAACGCGGAACACGGCCATATTTTTTTCAAATCGTTTTTTTTTACAGATCGAGCGTGAGTCGTGTCAAGTTATTCAGTATTTTTTATTGTATTGCTCAGTACTGACATTTCATAATGGGCCTTCCGTTGCGTCATATTTTCAGTGGATTGGCTCTCGCAAGACTTTCTGAAGATTCACTGTTTTCGATCAAAATTTTGTTTTAGCGATGAGACCCATTTCAGCATCTATAAACAAAAATACCGAATATTGGCAGAAGAATAACCGAAAGAGGTTCAAGAGCTGCAATCGTGTGGAATCATCGGGCCGTATTTCTTTGAAAATGAGGCTTTAGCCAACTTTATTGTAAATAGGGCTCGTTATAGCGGCATGATAACGGACTTTTTTTTGCCTAAAATTGAAGCCCGAGATCTCGACAATATTTGGTTCCAACAAGTCACATCTACTTGAACAGTGAACAAATCGACAGCCTGCTTCGGTGAACAATTAATTTGACGCTTCGGACCAGTGAATTTACCAGAAGGAACATACGACATCACACTGTTATATTTTTATGGTGCTATGTAAAGTCTAAGGTGTTTGTGGATAAGCCAGCTACGAAGCTTTGGAGGCCAATAATACCGGTGTTATTCGCGAGATACCGACAAATATACTCAAAGGCGTTACGGAAAATTGTAAAGTCTGCATGGACGAGTTACAGCACAATTGCGGCTAACATTTGAAAAAGATTTCCTTTAAAGAATGAATGTCAAGAATGGTCCTTTAAATTAATAATAAAGATTTCACGATATATATGGATTTTTTGCCCGGGGGAGAGAATCAGTTCTTCTTTACTTGACGAGTTAAAATATATGATCAATTTAGGTGTTCTAGCTAATTTTTCTTTGGATTCCTTTTCACGTTTTGCTTGCAATTTCCTCTTCTGGGAGCCACTAGCAAAAATTCGAGGAGCTTTATGACCATTTTCTTGTGTGTGTTGTATACTCTTCGGAATTTAAAATTTGAAAGGTGCACCGGCAGTCCTCCACTCAATCCGGCACTGTCTAAGGAAGGCGAAGTGTTCTGTTAATTATTTAGTAGTTTTTCGGATACCATTCAAGGCTCAAAGCTTGCATCCATCATTGTCCCATCATTCCTATAGATGGATATTAATTCGGCAGCAAGTTTATAGCTTTCCCATTTCTCTTAAGGATTTAGGGAGATAATATAGTCAGACGAACTCAAATATCTGTTTGAAATTGGAAGGTGTCCTCTTAAATTAATTCCCTGATTTGTTTGGCCGTTTAATGACTCGAATAATTTGGAATCTTTACCAACTGTTAGACTTGACACTCCATGATGGGGTACCGTACCAAGCGATTCACCCAGATTTTGTTTGTTGTTTTTTTAAATCTCTTCTTCTAGATTATTTCGACGGATGTCAAGAATGAAAGTCAAGGTATCCTGCAATAATTCGAGGTTTATAAATTTTCGCGTAGACTTTCACGTACGAATTGTTAGCAATCTCTTCATGCTTTCGGTTAGGTACGTCTGCTGGTAGGCTAGTCTTAGTCGTATCTTTACTAAGGTGTCATTCGGGGGTTTATGTTGACTCCGAGGTAGATGAATTCCGTCAAAATTGTTGTTATCAACAGCGACATTTTGTCCAAGGTTGTGAGTTGACTGTACTTCGTTTGGTAATTTCAGGTAGAGTTTGGAAATTTAATGTATAGACTCTCTATCCGAAGCAGAACAAGGGTAAACATTTTTGAAATGCCCCACTGCCACGCTCACTTTTGAGAAAAGCGTTTTTTTTTGGCACAATCCAAATATCTATATTTCGTCTACACACATTTTTTTCAACTCCCAATTTTTTGGGTTGGTTAAATTTTAAAATATTCGAAAAAACTTTTGATGCAAAATCATTGGTTATGATAGTATTGACTTTTCGTCTATTCATCATTTTAACCTACGCCCACTTTTCGGAGGCGTTTCCATACAAAAACCATTTGTAAACCCTTCCGATTAGCATAACCAATCCGCAATTTATAGCGCGGTTTGCTATTATTGGGCCAAATCCAAGGGCTTAGTTCTTTGAAGACGCCGCAATAAATTTGTTTTGTCAAGAATTTGGAGGACCGTTGTGTTAAAGTGGTATAATAAAAGTTTTTTTTTTAAGTTTTCGTGCAAACATTTTCGTTTCATTTTAATCGAAAAAAATACCCAGATCTCTGCGTAGATCTTCATTTCTTATATACCACGTCGCATTGACGAATGATCTTTACATTTTATTTTTAAAAGTTTGTAAAATATTTAGATTCGTTTAATTGGTACAACCCCATAGTTGTATACCATATGTCCAAACACGTTTTAGCATTTGCTTGTATAATAGCAGCTTGTTATCAAGGTTAAACTTTGGAATATTTTCCGAGTAACTCAGTATTTATTTTTAAGTTCTTCGAATTTCTTTTTACATGCGACTTCCATTTTCATTTTGCATCGAGTTTCATTCCGAGATATTTCGCTTCATTTGCAAATAAGACTCGAACTGTATTTAGAAATATGTACAGGCAAATTGTTTGTCCGTTTATACGAAAAATCTACATGAATCTATTTGCTCTCGTTAAGTGCAATCCGCCAAGTTTTGGTCCGTTTATTAACCTCGTTGAGAGCGTTTTGTAATTTCATATTTGTTTACTCTATTGTTGCCAATTGCCAATTGCTATTATACTGTTAGCAGTATCGTCAGCAAACGTTGCAACTATTATATCGTTTGTTTGTGGTATATCACGTGTAAATAGGAGGTACAAGAGTGGTCCTAGGACGCTTCCTTGGGGAACTCCTCCCATTATTTCTGTGAATTCTGTATATTTGTTCACAAGTTTCACATGGAAGAATCTATGTTCAAGGTGCGACACGGGGATGTTATATAATTTGAAGGCAGAGCTTGTCTTAATTTGTATTGAAGGCCTCTATGCCAAACCTTGTCAAAAGCTTGCGACACGCCAAGATTATGTTTGTGATATTTAGCAGGGATATGCCTCAGTAATTGGTGTAAGGCATGGGATCAGCTATTTTATTTTGGACATATGTAACTGATATTTCCAGCATAGGGTATGGTCTCATTCATCCAGACTATGTTGATGGTGTGGTGAATGCACATTTTTAAAGCAACACCGCCGTATTGTGAAGAATTCAGCTCTTAATAAGGTGTCAGGACCGGCTGCTTAGTTGTTCTTAAGTTTAATGATGGCGAATTTCTTCAATACTAGAAGCGAGCATTACCTCTTCTTTGAAAGGTTTCTTGCCCTATAACTCTGTCGAAATTATGCAAAATAAGCAGCAGCCTGACATGCTGCCTGACATGCTGCCTGAATACATCTACAGTTCACTGCGCGTCAGCAGAAATAAAGGAAGGAAAGAGATACCAGTTCATCTCTGGCGTCAGTGACTAGGTTGCTATTGTTATTTCTAGAGCCTGCATTCCTACATTGAACCCAGCTGCCAATTATTTGGCTTTCTTGTAGAATCGAGGGACGTTCGTCATGTGGCGAGACTCTGCGATATTCCTGAACTTGGAAGGCTGCGTGTTCTCTTATTTTCCTACGAAGAAAATACTTCCCTTCTCCTGGTTAGGTACTCTTCCCGTGTGGCGCGTATTTTGCATTGTAGCGCCTTGATGTCATCTCTTTTTGTTACTTGCAAATATTATCATACAACGGATATCTTTTCAGCTGTAGCTGGTAGGCTATGGTGGTTTTGGCTACTATTTGATTGTTGTTGACATTGTAGGTGGATGAAAATACAGCAGGGAGTCTATCTCCCAGTTTGTGTTTGTAGACTCTGGCAATCTCCGGTTAACTAATGCGTCCAACGAAAGGTCTCTTCTTTTTACATTTTCGTTGGACATTCGGGCTCTGAATTTGGCTGCGATAAGAAACCAAATGCGTCCTATGAGAAATTTTTTTTTTTGCATTTTCGTTGCACATTCGGGCTCCGAATTTGGCTGTTCCAGTAGCATCCGAGTGCACAGCGTGCGTTTGTTTCAGGTGCACACTCGTAAGTCGTTGCCCGTGGACGTTCCGGGTCTGATTCATATTTGAGGGTATCTGCTATCCAAGGCTTTTATATCTCTCGGCTACAAATTATTAGATACCGTAGGACATGATCCCATCAGTAGTCACTACGGCACTGAGCGCTGCCGTTGGTCTTTCGGTTCTTCCGCCACCATCTCTGTTCAAGATGTCTGACTTATCCTTGAGATTTCTTAACGACCTGTTGTCTGAAGCAGCTCATTAAGGTCATTTACTTTGGCCATCATAACTGGGACTGTACACGCCACCGTTGACTCCATCTTACGTATTATGGACAATTTAAATAAACTTATAAAGTTATTGGATAAGATTAAATCCAATTTAGTTGAATAACCTTTGGATGTTTTTTTTTTATGAATGTTTGTATCAAATACTTACCGTAATTTTTTAAGGATCTATTTAGGAACGCGGACAATCAAAAATGGCTTCCAAGGGATTCATCAAGTTTTTGGGATATGGTGCCTTATGCATTTACCGATCATTGGACTCTATTACGCCTTAAGGATCTGGGCTCAAATAGCAAGAAGTTTAAGCAAAAGTTTGTACCATATACCCTTTTAACATTTGAACTTATTTCATTACATCAATTATTTTCAGACTTATCTCTCCAACTCCTATGGAATTCTGGTTGCATTCTAGGTTTTCTCGGATTTTTGACGGCCACGGTTTATGTTGGAAGTAAAACATGTGTGTGGCTGGATTTATCTTTCGCATTAGCGTTAGCAATGATTATGGAAACTTTTCGTTTAGTAATGAAAGCGTACGCTTTTGTTAGGTCAAACGTGCCAAGGCTGATGGAAAATATCAAAGATAAACATGTACAGCTTGCTCCGATATCATCGTACATTTATTATCTGTTTGCTCCGACATTACTCTACCGAGAATCATATCCAAGGACTGATAAAATCCGATGGTCATTCGCTATTAAGAGTTTACTGGAAGTCGTTGTTGTTATATTTGTTTTTAGCTTTATACACGAACGATATATTCTGCCGAATTTTGAGGACTTTGGAGTGCGAAGCATTACACTATCAGACCTTGTAGATAAATTATTCGCAATGCTTCTACCATCAACTTTAATACTGTGCGGCACTCAATATCTGATCCTGCATTCCTGGTTAAACTTTACAGCTGAGATTTTGCGTTTCGGAGATCGATTTTGGTATTCGGACTGGTGGACATCGGCAGACTATAATTATTTTTACCGCACGTGGAATACGGTAGTTTCTGAATGGTTCTCTGAATATATCTTCAAGGACACAATTAAATACATTTGTAAGCACTCAAAGGTGTGCGCTTCACTAGTGGTATTCTATTTATCGGCTGTCATACATGAACATGCACTGAGCATAAGTCTGCAGATGTTTTACCCTGTGTCGTTTGTGTTTTTTGGGGGGACTGGAGTTTTGTTTTTCTTTATCACGAGTAAGCTACCAATAGTGATTGGTAAAGTCTTCTTTTGGTGGTCTTTGGTCGTGGGATTTACATTTAATTTGAGTATGTATTCAATGGAATTCTTTGCAAGACGTAATTTCCAATTCAGATTTAATAACGACACATGGATTAAACCGCAAATGAATATTCCCCTGTCTTGGAATTTTATAGATTTCATGAATCACTAAAACGATTATTCGTTGAGTTACATAGGTAATGAACTGAGTAATAGATAGAAACCTATATAGTAATAGAGCAACTTATTATTTTTGTACAAATAAGCTCATTTTATAAAATGGGATTCCCATACGGATTCAAATTGAGGATTAAATTATTACGATCACATTTATGTTTAAAATAAATTAATATAATCGGCCAAACCATCGAATAAAGCTTATTTGAATGTAATTTAATGAAAACTACTTTTTCTTTTCTTAACAAAGCTATACATATAGTCAAAGTTTGTTTCAACGTTTATTCGGTCAAATGTTCGGCAATGGGATTATATAAAATCTTCCGTTTTCACCAAGCCGATGCTTACCAAAAAAGATGCGACAAAAAGTTGCGTAGTAATCGACTTAAAGCCGGTTAGTGATCGACCGGAACTGATCAAACATCCTGGATGTAAACATATTTAAAATGTTAACTCTGACCATTTTCTCAGAGCCGTACAAGGAGAATCTACGAATAGTGCAAACAGAAAGAGAATTCACGTTGGTAGCCATAGTGAGCAGGAGATTGCCAGAACTAGCCGAAACCACAATAACCAACAAGCCAACATTTTTTTCGGATTAAGCTCATTTTCATCTTAAATTGGCATCATAATAAGGAGAACTGCCTCTACTAGAGCGCCTACGAGTATAACGATTTGTTTGATGCCTGAAGCGCAAAAATTACCTGTAACCTATAACCAAAGATGGTTCCAACAACGTCGGAACAACTTACTTATTTACTTAAGTAACGCTACAGTCCGGAATGAACCTGGGCCTCAACCAACATGCCTCTCCAAATTAGCCCGGTCCTTAGCTTACTGCCTCCAGTTGCGCACTCCAAGTTGTTTGCCGTCGGTTTCTACTTGCGACAGCCACTTAAGGCAAGCTCTTCCTCCATTGCGTCCGAAGTCTGGTTGGGAATCGAAGTATTGGTGTCCATTCGTTCTACATGTCCTAGCCATCCTAGTATCGATTTGGATTATTAAGGTTTTTCTTGGATCTATCGAAGTGTGAAAATTTGATCGGATGTGGACTTTCCCGGCCTAAAACCACGCTGGTAAGGGCAGATCAGGTTATTGGTAAACGGTCTCAGGCGTTCACATATTACGGCAGATAGGATCTAATAGGCGATTTTTGAGACATTTGCCTCTGTGGTTGGCACAGTACAGAGGGTCTCTTTTTTTGTGGATCGGGCAAACGATGCTGAGGTTCCATTATACAGGCTTACTATCATCAGACCACATTAGGCTTATGAGTTGGTGGATGTTACTTACCAAGTCATCTCCGCCGGCTTTATAAAACTCAGAGGGAAGGCAGTCATATTCGGCAGCCTTATTAAGCTTGAGCTTGAATACTGCTTAGACTTCACTCAGGTCGGGTGTTTAGAATTTTTCGCTGTCGTTGACAAAATTGAATGTTTCGTTCTGGCTTACAGCGGAATGTTGTTATGCATCGCCGTTTAGCACATCAGTTGGGGCTGATATATAAATATATATTTGCGAATTCGCCCTTAATTCGGATTGTAGCAATGCATTCGCTAATGTCTTGGCAACATTAGACTTCTCCACAGGATTCTCTTCGAGCCTTGTATCATTGTCTTTACTTTTTTATGAAACTTGCGAACATCGTTGCTGGAGTGTCATCGCTCTATATCCTCGATCGCGTGCTTTTCTTGATCTTTTTTCACCTTTCTGAAAAGCCGATGTTCTTCCTTCTTCTTTGCCTATAGAGCTCAATTGCAGCTCATGTCTTCACTTACTGCTTAGCTTTGTAGGCCCCGTTCTTTCCTATGAATATCTGTCGGCATTTCTCATCAAATCAGGGGTTTCTCGCTGGTGGGGGCGAAAAACCTAGCACATTAGGTGCGGCTGATCTAATGGTTTGTTGAGATCGTTGCCATTGTTCTTCGGCATTCAATGCTGGTGGTATTGTGTTAATAGAGAGTTTAAGGGATGAGCGGAGGTCTTGGCGGTCTCTTGCGATTGCAGTCTTTCGACATTAATTTTTTTCACAGTATTTTTGGATTGTTGTGGCGTGGTGGTTATCCGCATTCATACCTTGGCTGTAACAGGGTAGTGATACGAGTTGATGTTAGGTCCTCGGAATGTTCGTACATCCAAAATACTGGATGCGTGCCTCTTGTAAAATTATACTAAGTTATTTTACAAATATAATAATATTTGTAATAAAAGTAAAAATATTTTTTTTTAATAAAAAAACAACCAAGAAGTTAATTTGCGTGAAATTTCGCTTTCCAAATTGTTGCTCCAATATGCCGGCTGCCATTACAAAAACATCCCTGGTTTATGCTCCGCAATATAATGATTACCGGCCCACTTTTAATTTCAGATGATGAGGTGGTAATAAACCATGTCAACCGTACACATGGTGGTAAAAGTTTATTATCTCCCATCAAACTTACCTTGAAAGTATGCATAAAATTATATCGAATATTTTTTGTTGCGCCAAGTGACGTCATAATTGTATTGCTAGATATAAGTCAAAATATGGATAGAATCTGGACAATTTCTGGAAACCAGTAATTTAAATTGGTCACTGGCGCAACGCAATGCAAGTGCTTCATAATTAAACTTTAACGCCTTGTCCAATGAACACACAACGTTCATTGGTTCAATAGCAACAATTTGCGGTGAACTGCGACTACCACTTTATAATTGAATGCAGCTCGATGAGGATTAACCCTTCCGTCAATGAATATCTAGGTCTGTTCAGATCTTTCCCCCTTTTTTTTTTAATAATTTTTAATTAATTAATTCGATAGCTATACCAAATTATACAATTTTTTCAGTGTACATATTATTGTTTCTTTAGTGTGTTACAGAAATTATAAAGATAGATAAACAGATTAATAGAAAATTCAGAAAAACGTGGTAGGAAAGAATAGAATTATGGGACAAAAAATAAACGCAATCAATCGGAGCCGAATAAACGAAGAAGAAAGTGATACGTTAGCAAGCCTGTTGAGCAATCAAAAGATAGTGGATAGAATATAGTGACTATGGCGAAATGATGGAAGCGTTGCAAGCGGAACACGATTGGACTCGTCAGACTAGTCAATTGGATACCATGTGGTAGAACTAGGGATCCCATGCAACCCCTTATGCCACAGTTGCGGGAAAACAAATGAGAGAGCAACCCTCGCCCATTTCATCTGCAAATGTTCGGCCAGAGTGCGTGCATTAAACCTATCATTCTTCGACAACCTTAGCGATATCTCGGGTAAAAGGATACAAGCTCTTATCCGTTTTCTAAACCTCACACGCTGGATCTAGAGACCGCCTGTATCACATCCACAACAATTATAATAAAGGTCACTCGAATCGTGGTAACAAAAAAGCACATAAGTGCAACTTGGGTGCATGATGAACCGCCATGCCACCTCTACCTACCTACCCAACCCCTGCGACAGGTCGTCTAAGAGCACATACTGTCCTTCTAGAAACCGGTGGCTACGTTAGGCGATGAATGCTTCGTAATCATCTTGGCATCGTTATCATAATGCAAGAAACATATAGAGTCCAACGAGAATTTGCGAAATGTAACGACATTAATCCGCCGATACATAAATTTTGTATGCCTATTAAATTGTTTTCTTAGACAAAACGGCATGGGCCGAAGTGTAAAGTTAAGAAGCCAATCTAAATCCTTGCAAATTGAACTTTGTGTTTTTCTTATATTTTCTTACAACCCAACAAATAAATTTAACTGCTAAAGTAGGTTTGGGCATTTTCTTACACATGTTAGTCTATAAAAACTTACCAAGAAAATATTTTTAACTATACATACTTTCAATGTGATTTTTTTTAATAAACGAATTGAACTGCACCTAACGATTATTCAGCTTGTTCAGTGAGAATTGTTTGTTCATCGCAGTATCCAATTTCCTTAAATTCTCTTCCCATGAGAACCTTCTACAATGTATTCGAAAACTTAAGCAAAAAGATGAATGAAATCGATAAAGTCGTCCTCAAGTGATAACGTGGCAACGAAAAACTGGGACTCATTTTTATATAATATAAGATATTTTTCTTTCAAATTCTTCAGGAAGTCAGTTTACGAACATTTTTTTATGTGGGGTACTGATATTGATACCCCAGTGTTCACATTGCTACCCCGGCATCAAACAACAGCATAGCCGTCACATATATCGACGAAGTTTAACCTTCGCACTTGCCGCACGCGTCTTAAATGGCTACAAAATATTTAGCTGTGTTGCGTACTCTATGTAGTTCTATACTCTTTGGTGTTGTAGAACGAGGGTAGACTCTGATTGGGTTTAACTTGGCAATGCCTAGTGGTTGTAACTCGGACTGTAGTCAGAGTTGTCAGTGTAGTCAGTCAAATGTGTTTATTTTAACATCCAAGTTGTAACCATCGGGTACTGGTCTCATCTAACTGGATTTGACTTGCTAAACGATAAGTGCGAGTGTTGATAACAAGACAAAAACAGCAACACTATAAACAGCCAGATCGTTATGCTTCCTCGATAGTGAAGTGGATGCTACTGCTGATGCGATAACTAACATCATCCTCCTGGGTGGTAAGACTCGAGCTGTAAAGAGGCTGTTAGAGTGGAAAAGCTATGTTTTCGGTCATATAAGTCATACCCTACTGAGGAAAACCGTTTAAAATTTAAACGAGTCAGAAGTGACTGCAATGCCCACATCTGGCGTGTCAATTTTTTCCACTAAGAAAAATTTCAGGCAAAAAATTGTACTATGTCCTAAATATAGTAAACATTTTTGGTCGTTTGTAAAAAAAAACATTATCAATTTGACTTCATATACCATCCCAACGCTCATTTACATAGACTTTCCAGCTGTCACCTCTCTAGACAAAGTCAATCTGCTCGCTGCTCATTTTGCATCCAATTCTACGCTGCCAGCTTTATTTTTAACTTTTAAATTCATTTTTTATTTACTTAAAATATTAACTTACTGCTAGACAAAAATGCTTAAATCTAACTTATCAATAACTGGTTTACTTAATCTAACTTATCGGCCTTAGTGGGCGCTGTAAGCTCATATTTAGCTGTTTTATTTTGCCTTTGGGCTTAAATTTGTCGGTTTTATATTTCATTATAACATTTAATTTTAATTTGGAAAGAAAAAATAAAAAAAAACTCTGAATAGTGATCTACGCTGCCAGATTGTGCCCAGTCTCCACCTGGAGTAGAGAGCGTAGAACATTCTATGGAAATAATCCACTTCTTACTCTTACAGTCGCAAGAGTATTGATCGATCTTGACACACACAAATCGACTCGTCTCGATGGTATCTCCTCCAAAATTAGATATGTTCTTCAACGCTGGAAAATTTCCGATTCGATGATAAACTGCATTTATCCAGCCCGTGCCCAAAAAAGGCGAATTTTTTTCTCTCTTCAACTATTGACCACTTCCACTTCGTACTCTTACAGTCGCAAGAGTATTGATCGATCTTGACACACACAAATCGGCTGGTCTCGATGGTATCGAGATATGTTCTTCAACGGTGGAAAATTTCCGATTCGATGATAAACTGCATTTGTCCAGCCCGTGCCCAAAAAAAGGCGAATTTTCTTCTCTCTTCATCTATTGGCCAACTGCACTTACCTGTTACCTCCCTTCTTTCTAAGGTCATGGAAACGCTGATAGACCGTAAATTTCTGAAATATCTTGAATCACGAAAAATCCTTAATGACCGTCAATACGGTTTTCGTTGCAACACGTCCACTGTTACCGAAAAGTGGAACCAATCAATCCACCTTGGTTGTGAAAACACTTGATATTTCAAAGGCATTTGACAGGATTTGGCATCAAGCCTTTTTGTCGAAATTGCGTGCTTTTTTGTATCGACGATACTCTTCTTCAATGGACTAAAAACTACTTCTCGAAACGCTCACTTCAAGTAGTTTTGGACGGTTTCAAGTCTGCTACTCACCGACATATTCGGACAACAGGCTGTCTAGGAATTTCAAGGGTGTCAAGCGAGCCCTCTTGAACAGAGATGGTGGCGGATGATCCGAAATGAAAACGACACCGCTCAATCCCGTAGTGGATATTGATGGCCCTATGTCCTAGGCGTATCTAATAAATTGGAACTGACCCTCCAGGTTGGGGGTTGTGCTTTGGGTTAACTACCCAATCAAAGAAAAAAATCATGTTACGAAGCAACCAATAGCCTTGGAAAGGGCTGATTTTATTGCTGACGACTATGCTAAACGAAAAAAAGACAACGACGTTCGTATCTGCACCTAGAATGTGAGAACTTTAAATTAATAGTTTTATTTAATTTCATACATTTTTCTATCACTTCACTACAATTCGAAAATAAATTCGGCGAAGAAATTGTGTCGGAGGAAATCGGAAAAAGAATTTCACTTTGTTGTCTAAAATTGAATGAAAAATGCACCTGAAGCACTTCAACGCAATTCGCAGGGATGGGTTAACAAAATGTCGGAGAAATATTCCGATCAGCTTCTCGGAAGAATACCACGAAGCAAAAATCCTCCGAATTGTACAAAATCGGAGAATTTTCCGCTCCGAAGTCGTCGCGTGCGTCGGTTACCTAGCTAGTGCTAGAGTGTTTTCATATATGACACCCAAAGATATTCCATCAATTTACCCACTCCCACAAACCCCATATATTTTCTCACACACTTTTAGGCTTAAGAATTTGACTAACTGTGAAACAGTTCAGTTTTTCAGTTTTTAGAGTGAGATGAAGAAAATGGTTGAGCATGACGTTTATGCAAAGTTAAATCGTTAAAAGTTAACTCGGTTAAATTGTGATCTAAAAATACGCGCATCATGTGTGGACGCGATTAATCCATCTGCTAAATGTGAAAGTGATTGGAAAAGTTTTAAATTTCGTGTGAAAAGTGCGTTGAAAAAGTTTTTGGCCCATGTAATGGTTGCCGGTAAATTTAGTCTATTGGGAAATTTGTTTATTTCGGTGTTTTCTTTGCCGTAAATGTAATAAAATTGTTTTTTAATGCTTAAATTTAATTCCTGAAGTGTTTTTTTTTGTGTTAGTATGTAGTTAATGCGAATGTAATGAAAATATCCCTCTGAGACCAAGCGGTCAGAAATTAATTAGTGAGTTATGGCAACATAATGTATAATGTGGTGTTATTTCACTTCACGTGTTGCCGTTTAAGTTTTTGTTTTCAAAAAATGTTTTTTGTTTTTAAAATAAAAAAGCCCCATATCCAGTATGTGTAATCTAACGGGTGATCCATTTCGAGGTTCCCAACTTTTTTAAAGAAAAAAACAGAAAATTCAAATTTAGTGGAGAATGTTTATTATCATTTGAAAGAACATTCTTTGGCATTTATTTTTTGAAGATTATGTCTATCAAATGTCTATCCGTTGAGTCCAATTTTCGATCACTCGTTGAGCATTTCGACTGGTAACTGGCGAATGACACGCGTGATGTTTTCCTCCAAGGCCTGAATCGAAGCGGGCATAAGCTTTTGACTTTACATATCCCCACAGGAAAAAGTCTTACGGTGTGATATCACACGCTCTTGGTGGCCAATCGACCGGCCGGTGATGGTGTTGCGAATAGTACGCTCAGTAGGCCGATTATGTTGACCATAAGTTGAGCGAAGTACACGAAACACATTCCTCGCAGAACGTGAATGTTCATAATAAAGTTGAACAATTTGTAAACGTTGTTCACGCGTAAGTCTTTCCATTATGAAATGCCAAACAAAACTAAACTAAAATAACATGACAGCATGACACGACTCACACGTGATCTGTCAAAAAAGGCTATTGAAAAAAGTATCTCTACTTGGATCACCCATTACTTCTTCGCCCCTTCTATGAGTTGCCATTCTATTAAGTGTGGTTATTTGAAATAAAAAATAAATTAAATCTTTAATTATTGTTACATCGGTTTGCTCTCTAGTTAATTTTCTTCTATTAAAAAAAAGTGACCTTAGGCTAGTGCGCGAGTGTAGGCGTAATGGCTAACGTAATGGTTTGATGGGTAGTAATTGTGATTTATATGCCAGCACCTTTGTGTAATTTGTATTTATATTATGAGGTGAGGATATGGAGATGAACGTTACAATGATAAATCGTTTTGAACAAATATTGTGAAGGTAAACTTCTTAATTTACACTATTTAACTTTTGTCTATGTAACCATAAGTAGCTGTTCTATTAAATACCATTATTTTTCAATTTTATTAATTTTATTGTTCAATTAAATTTAATAATTTTTCCATCAAATTTAATGATTTTTATCTCATACATAAATCCGCATAACCAAAATTGAAATGCGTTTGTTTTTGTTATATGTGTATCGGGTGTACCATAATTCACCCAAATTGAATTTGCGGCATTTAATAAAACATGCTGTGTTGCCAACGGAAAAAAATATAACAATGTGACAGCTGACAGTTCAGGACTAGTGAGCGCTATACGAAAGAACAACACATTTCATTGTTGAGCAACAATTTGAAAAATAATCGACCATTCTTCTTCGAAAATGCGCCTGGTCAGATTTTTATATGACAAATATGTGATTTCAAATGCTATATAGCCGAGAAACAATTCAATTACTGCGTGAGTCATTTCCTTATCGTGTAATCGGTTCTTTTTGCGATCAGAATTGACCATCCAGTTCTTGCGATTTAAAGCCATTAAAGTCAAAGGTCTAGGCAAACAAGCCTACGAAAATAATAAAATTATACGAAATGGTCACAGAAAATTTCTAGAAAAAAGTACGTACTTGCAAGCATTTTCGACAAAAACCGCCATTGAAATATTAAGTGCGACGATCTTCTTTTCGCCACCAAGGTGGATTGATTGGTCTTCTTTGCAGTGCGATATGTCATCAAATCACCAGTAGAACTGTTGCTAAGAAAACCGTATTGTCGGTCATTGAGGAGTTTTCGTGATTCAATCTATTTCATAAGCTGACAGTTTATGAAATTAGAAAGGAGGCAGGTAAGTGCAATTGGTCGTTAGTTGGCGAGAGAAGAAGGTTCGCCTTTTTAGGGCATAGGCAAACGCTGTTATCTATCTACTTGAAAGGGTCCTAATTAATTGGACAGATGCAAAAGCTTACGCAGTGATTTTGGCAGAATAACAATTCTTCAGAGTAATGGGGGAAACGCTGTCTGGACCATACGATTAGTATGTTAAGATCAAATAATACTATCGTAAAGTCACGAATACAAAAGTGGATTGATACCATATAATGTTCTACGTTCTCAATTACAGGAAGATACTGGGCACAATATGGCAAAGTGTAACTGTATGCAAAAATTTGCAGCAAGCAGATTGGCTATGTCTCCAGAGAGTTGACATTGTAAATGAGCTTTGGGATTGAAGATAAATTCAAATTCTTAATGTTTTTAACAAAGGATCAAAAGTTTTTACTACCTTTGGGACTTAGTAGAAATTGTTTCTAGCTCGTTTGACTACGGCGACATTTTGATCATCACGACTCCTGTAGTCTTGTCTGATATTTTTATGGGATTGATTTATGGGATTATTTTCTTTTGTGGTAAAGCTTCCAAGCCCTTAACATCCTGCTCAAAATTTTGCTGTTTTAGCCAATGAAATGAACCGGACGACCAAGAAAAAGTTTTCCTTTTTATTTAAATATTTAAAACAATCAAACAACATATTATAAACAACCTTTTAATTTGAATTTAAAAAAATTATAAATTAAATAAATATCTTACATAATAGTACACACAACAAAATATATAAGATCATTTCACTTCTTGAGACTTGTATTTCCTTAGATTATTAACCAATTCATTGTAAAGCAGTTTTTTTACATTCATCGCCCATAAAAAGTCCATGTGATTGAAATCCTTATGTGGCACCAAGTATTTAGCAATCGGATTTCCCAGATCCATGAACAATTGCTCAACGTTACCTGGTTGCACCAGCAAATCATTTAGCGAATAATATATATATACTGGAACTGTAATTTTTTTTAAATTGTATTTCGGTGGCAGATGTTCCCTGTAGACGATTAAATTCTTATTCACACTATAGCTGTATGGAGCGAACCGACTTGTCTTTATTATCTGCATAAAGTGTTTAACTTGCTTAGCGGAAGCACCGGCCGGATAATGTCCCAGAATGACAGGAAACATTTTCTACCCAAATCAAAGAGAAAAACAAAAGCCATCCCAATTTGAGTGAATTTTTATATAAATTATAAAAGATGGGTGGATACCTCGTTAAATTCATCCTCGTCGCGTCCTGCAATAGAGAATATCGCCTCGATACAAGTTCGTTCAGTCTCTTTGGTCACGTGACAGAAAAACTGGAATTCACCCGAAAATAGTTCTAAAATAGTGCTGCCAACTAAGCTCTAAATGAATGTGTTGAAATCGTGGGCAATTTTCGGTAAATACTGTTAAGTTGAGTCCTTACCTTTAAATATAATTCCATTACTCTCAAGTAGGGATGACTATCGGTAGACGAAAGGTATGCAGCCGGTGCTAGTGCGTGCATTGATATCACTTTGTTGTTGAACTCTGGCCGCATTGAGCACATGACGAAAAATGCTGTACAACCCTGAAATGAAGAAAAAAATTAATGTATGACAAGCACAACGGTGTCATGCTTTCGATACGCACGTACTTGTGAATGCCCAATGTATTGAATTTTCTTGTACTCAGTTGCCTTCAGAATGTAGTCAATCATGGCCGGAAGGTCGTAAACCCCTATCTCATGCCAACTGAAGTCCCAGAATTTCGTCTCATCTGGATCGAGAGTGGTATGGTTGCGAGAATAACGATTACCACGTGCATTACCTATCCATACATCGTAATTGAGATCTGCTAGGAGGTAGGCTAGAAATATGACATTCGTAAAAATCATTAAAAATAAATAAAAAGTTTAAGCAAAAAAAAAAAAAGAAATAAGGAAATATAAAGAAATTTTTCAATAAGTCTTTACAAAGACTTATGATAATAGACTTCGCAGCAGCATGTAATACTGTGATCACCAGCACTGTGATAAGCAACCTGGCGATCTGCAGATGGTCGAACCGAGATACTACAAGCATGATTTCATAGATGCGAGACATTCAACATCCTTCGAATGATGCAAAAAAGAGACTTCACATTGGTCGCCTTTGCAAGCCAGATAGCGAGAATTTACAAGGAACTACTGAGATATAATCTATACTATGGGCCCTCATACTCTACTAAAGTTAACTTTAAATGTATACAGTATCGCGATATCATCAACAAAGTCGAAACCATCATAGGCTACCAGCCACCCCCGAAAATATGTCCGTGGATTAATGATATTTGCAAGTTACAAAAATAGATGACAGATGAAGTACAACATATCAAGGCGCTACAACGCAAAACTGAAGCGAAACAAAAGGAAGGTAGAGAAGAAAATCCTCCCAACACTGGGAAATCGATTGACATCCGTCAACTTCCAAAAAAATTCTTCGAAATAACAATGGAAACCTAGCTACTGACGCGCAGGGAATTGTTGATGTGTTCAGACAGCATTTCCAGCAGCCGCTCTTTGGGCACAATGTTAAGAGAGTGATAGGGCAAGAAACCAACTTCCAGTCAAAGAAGAGGTAATATTCCCTCCTAGTATTGAAGAAGTGAGAACAGCCGACAAAAAACTGAACATTGCAAGCAGAACTCTTCAAATATTACTGAGATGTTACCATGGAAGAGTACATGCACCAAACCATCAGAAATGTCTTGAAGGATGAGAACATGCTCGCTGATTGGAATATCAGCTCAATATGTCGAATCGACGAAAATGGCGATCTAATATCTTAGACCAACTACTAGCATGGTTCTCCAATTAGCCCGGTCTTTGCTAACTGCCTCCAGTTGTGGACTCCAAGTTGGTTGAGGTCGGTTTCTACTTGTCCGCGAGGTATACTGCGTCCGACGTGTGTCTGGAAATCAAAGACTCTGCGAGCCGCAGTAATAGTGTTCATTCGTTCTACATGTCGTAGCCATCTTAAACGTCCGGAGATTTTTGACTAGTAGCATGTCGCTGTACAGCTCGTATAGCTCTTGGTTGAATCTTCGTCTCCATAGACCGTCAACGCAAACGAGGACAAAGATTTTGCGAAGAATTTTTTTTTTTCGAATCGACCAGGGATTTTTTTAAGAACAGGACTGGGATAATCAGAGTCTTATATAGAATAAAATTGTGCCTCTGGTGTTGGCTCGGTAGTTTTGTACAATCCTTTCAAGAATCAAATTAAAAAGTCACATGACATCACATCGCCTTGCCTAAATCCTTTTTTTTTTTGGTATCGAACGTGTCGGTTAGATCGTTTCTGAATCTGATAAAGCAACGAGAAGTCGCCATCGTCGAGGCGAGTTTGAGTGGTATATCAAGACTAGACACGGCTCTGTATAGTTCGTCTCTATAAATGCTGTCGTATGCGGCGTTAAAATCGATGATGGTGGGTATCAATTTGAACTTCTGGGTTTTTCCAGGATGCGCCGAAGTTTGAAAATTTGATCGGTTTTTGACTTTCCAGACCTAAAACCACACTGATAAGGTCCCATCAGGTTGTTGGCAAACGGTTTCAAGCGTTCACACATTACGGGAGACAGGATTTTGCAGGCGATGTTGAGCAGACTTATGCCTCTGTAGTTGTCGCAGTTTAGAGGGTCTTCTTTTTAGTTGTACGGGCACATGATGCTGAGGTTCCATTCTTCAGGCATACTTTTGTCCGAAAAGATTTGGCTAATGAGTTGGTGAATGTTACTTACCAATTCTTCTCCGCCGGTTTTATAAAGCTCAGCGGGAAGGCCGCGTCAAGTCGGGTGGTTGGCAGCTTTCGTTGTCGTTGCCAATATAGAATGGTTTGTTTTGCCTGATACCGGAATGTCGTTCGTCATCGCCGTTTAACAGTTTGCAGAAGTAGTTCTTCCGTATCCCCAGCATATCCCCATTTCCTTGTTCATCTCGACAGGATTCTGTTCGGCACCTCTCTATACCCTAGATCGCCCGCTTTTATTGCTATATTTCTTCTTTCTGAAAAGCCGGTGTTCTTCCCTTCTTCTTTGCCTATATAGCTGAATTTTTATATAACCTGCATTCTCCTGCAGCTTAGTCTTGTAGGCCTTGTTCCTGGGAGTGAGTATCTGTCGGGATTCCTCATCAAACCAGGGGTTTCTTGCTGGTGGGCGCGAGAAAAATAGCACATCAGTTGCGGCTGATCTAATGGCTTGTTGGCATCGTTGCCATTGTTCTTCGACATTCGATGCTGGTGGTATGGTATTAATCAAGAGGTTAAGAGACACGCGTTGCTCGAAGGTCTTGGCGATCTCTCACGATTGCATTGCTTCGACATTAATTTTTTTCACAGCATTTCTGGATTGTTGTGACGTGGTTCTTACTTCGGCTGCAACTAGGTTGTGGCCCGAGTCGATGTTAGCTCCTCGGAATATTTGGATATCCTAAATACTGGATGCGTGTCTCTTGTCTATCGCAATGTGATCAATTTAGTTGACCGTTCGTTAACCTGAAGACTACCATGGCCCCTTATGGATATCTAGGTGAGGCTATAGAGGCATTTCTTTCCGTAGCGAAGTTAATTAGCTTTAGTCCGTTACTATGTTTTCCGACAATACTGATAAAGATGTCTTCTCTTAATACCTTTGCATTAAAATCTTCCAGTACGATTTTAATATCGTACTTTGGTAGTCGGTCATAGGTTTTGTCAAAGACAACTACGAGCTAAGCAATCCTTAGATATATCACACTTTTTCTCCGTCGGGGTGTGAGCGCATATAGGGCATATGTTGGCGAATTTGGCCTCGATGCGGATTGTTCCGATGCGTTCGCTTCCATAAGACTTTATAAAATTAATATTTCTGTAAGAGAAATAGCTTCGAAATTGCTTTGTCGAAACGAAATTTTTAGTTTGCAGACAGCCAAAGAGTATATGTGCATTTTTTTTTATTTGAATCTGTCTTTCTGTGGTTTTTATTTCGGAAACATAACTATAGCCTTGCATCTTGTCAATCATTTTTGAGAAAAATTGTTAAAACATATCCAAATATCTTCCAAACAATTTTTGCATGAAAAGTTCTTCAAAATGTTTAGAGGCGAAAATGCATCCTTATATAAGAAAGATCTTGAAGGACCTGAAACTGCTTCAATTTACCCTTCAGAAAAAGAATTGGCAGAAGTAGATATGTCCCTCATCAGTACTAGAAGGTGCTGGCTGAATGGAGTTAGAAAATTAATTTTCCCAATTTTCGGAACATTCATTCATCGTCCAAAGCTAAGAAATCTTCTGGCACGGCAGTTCGGGTATTATCTCCTCAGCAGCCACGTTGTTGTCCTTTTTTTCGAAAAACCCACATTTAAAAAAAAAAATGATATGTTTATTGGATGTACGTCTTCATGCCTTCACATGCCTTTTATGTATGGCAAAGATATTTTAGGATGGTTGGGTGTTTTAGAACGAGGGTTTAACTTGGCTTAAACTTGGCAATGCCCAGTGGTTGTAACTCTGACTGCACATGAAGTGCTTATTTCTTACCTCGAAGTGGTAACCATAAGGTACTGGCCTCATCCAACCGGATTTGCCTTGCTAAACGATAAGCGCATGTGTTGATAACACGACGAAAAACAGCAACACCATAAACAGCCCGGTCAGAATGGCACGGAATGAAAACCCGGCCTGCTGTCCAAGGCGAACCTAGACAAGCTGCTTTGACATATTCGGACAACAGGTTGTCTAGGAATTTCAAGGGTTAGGCAGGCCCCTTAAACAGAGATGGTGGCGGATGAACCGAAAGGCCAAAGGCAGCGCTCAATCTTGTAGTGGATACTGATGGCCCCGTGTCCTAGGGGTATCTAATAAATTGAAACTGGCCCTCCAGGTTGGGGGTTGTGCTTTGGGGTAACTTACCAACCAAAAAAATGTTACGAAGCAACCAATAGCCTCGGAAATGACTGATTTTATTGTTGACGACACGGCTAAACGAAAAAAGGACAACGACGCTCGTATCTGCACCTGGAATGTGAGAACATTAAACAGGAGAGGAACAACTAGCTGAAGCCCTAAACTGCTACAAAGCAGACATTACTGCCATCCAGGAAATACGATGGGATGGGGCGGCCAAAAAGATGATGAAAAACTGTGACATCAACTATGGACCGAGTTATAGAGAGCAGAAACAGCGACTATTCGGATGCGGATTTGTTATAAGTGCCAGGAAAGAAGCCTTATGTTTCCAAGACAATAGCGAACGCATTGTAACAATCCGCTCATGCCCTAACGGAGGAAAAATATGATTTAGCTAAGGAATGCTTCTACGAGCTCCTTGACGAAACCTATGAGCGACTACCGAAGTACGATGTTAAAATCGTGCTGGGAGATTTTAGCGCAACGGTAGGAAGAGAAGACAACTTTAGCAGTATTGTCGGAAACCATAGCCTTAACGACAACACGTCTGGTAACGGACTTAGGCTAATTGACTTCGCTACGGAACGCAATACCACAATAGCCAGCACACGGTTTCCTCACCTCGATATCCATAATGGCGGTCTCCAGATCAACGAACGGTCAATCAAATTGATCACATAGCGATAGAGAAGATGCACGCATCCAGTATTTTGGACGTCCGAACATTCCGAGGAGCTAACATCGACTCGGACCACTACCTTGTTGCAGCTAAGGTTAGAATGCGGATATCCACCACGCCACAACAATCCAGAAATAGTGTGAAAAAATTTAATGTCGAAAGACTGCAATCGCAAGAGACCGCCAAGAACTTCGCGCAACGAGTATCCCTAAACCTCTCGATTAACACCATACCACCAGCATCGAATGTCGAAGAACAGTGGCAACGATGCCAACAAACCATTAGATCAGCCGCAACTGATGTGCTATTTTGCTATTTTTCTCGCGGCCACCAGCAAGAAACCCCTGGTTTGATGAGGAATGCCGTCAGATGATTGCAACCAAGAACGAGGCCTACAAGGCTAAGCTGCAGGTGAAGACGAAAGCTGCCGTTGAGCTCTTTAGGCAGAGAAGAAGGGAAGAACACCGGCTTTTCAAAAAGAAGAAAAAAGAGCAAGAAAAGTTAACTTGGAGTGCGCAACTGGAGGCAGTTAGCTAAGGACCGGGCTAATTGGAGAGGCATGTTGGTTGAGGCCCAGGATCATCCCGAACTGTAACGCCACTTAAGTAAGTAAGTAATATAGATATTTTAGCCCCCTTGTTCATTAGAATTCACTTAAACACATCTCAACTGTTGTATAGTTATACAGTGCATAGGTATTTATACAGGGTCTCACAAATTCTTACTCATAAAATATTTACTCACCCAAAACAGTTATATAGGGTTTGTGTCAAATAAAAAGAGGGAAGTCTATTACAATTGGATGTTTCAGATGTTTGGGCAGAGTTACCAAGGTAGCTGTAAATTTTATGGTTGCGAAATCCCTAGCTACAACTTTGTTTTCAACACTTCATTTTGTTGACTTATGTTGACTCACTAACATACTGAATGTGAACCACACCTAAACGTCAAGTTTTTTTCTGCATTTCATTTGACATTTCTCAATTTCAGTCTAATTCAATTTGAACCATGGAAAGATACACAATCGAACAACGCGTTAAAGTTATTCAGGCTTATTATGAAAATGGGCGTTCAAATCAAAATGCATATCGTGCACTATGTGATTTTTTCGGTCAATTTAATCGTCCAAATGTGCGTTCAATCGGAAAAATCTTGCAAAAATTTGAGCAAACCGGGTTTGTAGGAAAAACCAGTGTAGAAATTATTGCTGCTGTTCGCGATAGTGTGGCTGAAGAGCCGTCCACCTCTACTCGTCGTGCCCAACAATTGCACCTCTTAAGCTTGCCGTTAATGAACATGCTTACAAGGTGCAATTGACTCAAGAACTAAAGCCTCTTGACCATTTCAAGCGTCCTCAATCGTCAGAATGGTGTAAGAAATGGCAACAGTGGATGATCAATTTTCAAAGAAAATCATCTTCAGTGATGAGGCACATTTTCACCTCAGTGGATTCGTCAATAAGCATAATTGCCGCATTTGCGCAAATTATAATCCAAGAGTGATTGTCGAAAAACCAATGCACCCACAAAAAGTGACTGTTTGGTGCGGTTTATGGGCTGGCGGCATCATCGGGCCGTATTTTTTTCGAAAATGAGGCCGGTCAGACACTTACGGTGAACGGTGTTCGCTATCGTGAGATAAAAACGAACTTTTTATGGTCCGAATTGGAAGATTTGGATGTGGACTATATGTGGTTTCAACAGGACGGTGCCACTTGCCACACAGCTAACGAAACAGTGGCTCTTTTGCGCGACAAATTCAATGGCCGTGTTATCTCACGTGGTGGCGATGTCAATTGGCCGCCAAGATCATGTTGGACCGTTGGACTTTTTTCTTTGGGGTTATTTGAAAGAAAAGGTGTCGATAGCAAGCAGCAATTCAAGAGCTAAAGGATGTTTTAGTTCGGCACATTAACGGCATAGAACCTCAATTGTGCCTCAGCGTCATCGAAAATTTGGACCATCGGATGGAGGTGTGACGCCGAGGTCGCAGCTGCCATTTGACCGATATTTTGTTCCATACATAATTGAACCATACCAATATTAACATAACAAAAAGAAATGACAGTAATTTCTTAAATAATTTGTGTTCTATTCGAAATCAACATCTGCCCTTAAAATTTAACCACACTATTGAGTTTACATTATTGAGTCTGTAGGTAAGAAAAGTTATCATTTGAATAAATTAAACCGTGAAACATAACTGCTTAAAAACAAAAATACACATGACAATTTTTTTCAACTAACAATTGAACTTTTGGTAACTCTGATTCTTAGCCGCCTGTGTATATAGAAATATAAAGTTAAAATGCGCTTATACAATCACTGTTCAACAAACAGACGTGATTAGGATATGCGGCCTCTGCTCAACGTTTTATAAGTTTTATGAATAAGGTTTTTGCATTCAGAGGCATTTTAAGGAGCGCAAAACTTTATATACTGCTTATAATGAGTTTATGAATAAGGCTGTAGGTTTCCTTTTAAAAAATAGGAGTACGAATATGGAAGGAAAGAAATTTGTTGGTTGTTTGCCCGCCGATATCCCACCACGTTAGCCTTCCCCATACATACATTCCTTCCCACGTATACATTTTAACAACATAATAAAGATAATATGGTACAAAACAAAATATAAATTTTTGACGCAACAGGTTCGATAGTACCCGACCTTTCTTACAACCATTCATGTGTGCGTGTGTACTTTGGCATAAGACATCCTTTTTTCTGCCGACTTCCAACGGCAAATTTGAGATAAACTTTTCTTGAAAATTGATGATGATTTGTCAGATCATCACGAGATGACGGCCAGTGAAAAATCATTTAGGTGTTGCTACGGCTGCAAATCGAACCCAGACCTTCTGCGCTGCAGTTCATCGCGCTAACCATCGCGCCACTAAACCCGGTCAAAGTAAGATAGGCTAAGAAATATAACACTTTAAGCCTCGTGTACATCAATTAGATAGCTTTTCACAGAAACACGTTTTAGTTTAATTGTTTTGTTATATTACGATGACGAACTATCGGCATATCAATAAAAAAATCAATCAGCTATTTTATGAAAGTTCAATTTTTAAAGTAAAATCTATAATTCATGAGCTTTCTTTTTAATTTATTTTAACGGTAAACACTTCTTTTTGTAATGTATGTACTATGAAAACATTAGTTCGTTGGTATTTTCTAATCTCTATCACTGGTTCCAAAACAATCTAACTAATGGATTTCGATAAATAATTTATGCTCAAAGAAAGTCATGCAATTACAAATTTCCCAAAAAAAAAAAAAAACACAGCTTTTATGAAAAATTTATCTAATATAAAATTAATTCAAACACTACACGGTCATGTTATGCCAAATTATATAAATAAAAACTATTCCATGTAATAAGCCGGCATGAGGGTAATACACTTTCGAATAAGTCTATTAGCTATAAATATCGCAATTACGAGAAGCATATGTAAATAAACTTTACGCTAGTATTATCACAGCCAACAATATGCAAAACACGAATTATGACACTTTTCTCATTATTCATTCACGGTCGGTTTCACAGAGAAAAAAAAACTGTTTACACTGAAGTATTCACCTATAGCTAGATTTATTTGCACTTTCCACTTACCTAAGCTGACGTTAGGTCCCATTAAAACATAACCTGCAGAACTATCCACCAAACCGTGCTGCAAAAATATGGGCTGCCTTCCTGTGTTCCTCAACCGATGCATTGTCAAAATGTATCCATCATCTGTAGTCACATGATGCACCTCCGACTGATATCCATACTTTGCGATCAACTTATCCTTTTTGTTTGGTAAAAGCAATTTTAAATACACCATATGGAAACCCATGTTTTTTTTTTTCTAAAATAAACATACAACTTTAAGGGATGAATCCTCTCTGATGCTAATCCTTGTCTCTTTATCCTCTGGACTTTCGTCCTCAGAACTATTATCATAGTCCTCGTCGGCACCCAGCACTCCCGATACACTCGCAGCGATAAGTATTATTGCATAGACTGCATTTCGCGGAAAATATGACATTACTTTCATTGTGTCCAAAAAACGACTAGACAATAATAGAGAGCAACAAATCGCTAGTAGCGGTGCCTACCAAACGTGATGATGAATTCAATTTGAATAAATTGAAAAAAGAGAGAAAACCCACTAACATAGGTATGTAATAAATAATAAAAGAAACACAAACAACAATAAGAAGAAGACAAAAAAAAAAAGTATCTATAAAAGTGAAAATTCGGCTAAATCAGATGAACGCCAAAAGTTTTGTGATAGTAACCCATCATAACCCCAGGCATGGGCGATAGTTTTATATTGTTGACGAACCCAACGAAGCGGAAAAGAAAGACGAAAGGCGACAACAATAAATTTACCATCACTAAACAATATTATAGTGGTAGCTGATAGTTGTGTTCCCCTCCCTTTCGTTTAATGAGGTGCAAATTGTTACCATATTTTTAAATTGTCATTAATAAATGGAGATTAGAGCGGTCGCTGGCAAAGGCAGAGTAGTATCACACAAAGTGCCTTAATAGCTGGAAGCCTGTTTGAGTACTCGTGCACCTTGCCTTTGGTAAAAAAAAACTACACTGTAAAAAAACCAATGGTTGAATTCTTCTTTATTTTTATCACCGATAATGTTTTTTATTTTTTAATTAATTTTTTATTTCAATCTAATTAATTTCAATCGAAAAGCGACATAAGACCATTAATGTTATTTGCCACTTTAAAATGGATTTCTCGGATGACGTGAATAAGGCCAAACGAAATTGGACCAAATTTTTAAAAACGAAATAATACCATGTTCACTTCATTCATTTTTGACTTGCATACATGAGCCTAAGCTGGGCGGTTACAGGGGGACAGAATGCCCCCAGTTTGCATTTAAACTTGGCATGCAATTAACAGTGATCAGGGTCATTCATAATCATATTTCTAACGGCCAAAAGTCTCAAATTCATATGGTGTCACTTTCGAAAAGCGACACAAGTTCATATTTCTAAATATAGCTTCATGGCACTTTGTGAAGGCGTCATAAGGGTTTTTCAATAAGATCATTACAAAAGTTTTTTCTTAAAATAAAACAAAAACGGTTTTGGATATCAATGAAATTCTTTATTCCTGTGAAATTACGTTCGATGCTATTATGTATGGAAATCGATTTTGTTTGCATGGCCACCACCCAATTTTCGACGGTTTTCAAGCATAAATCGGCCGACACTGCTGCAATTTCACGTTCGATATTCGTACGAAGTTTATCAATCGTCGCTGGCTTGTCGGCATAGACTTTACGTAGCCCCACAGGAAATAGTATGACGGCATCAAATCGCACGACCGAGGCGGCCAAGCGACTGGACCATTTCGTGAGATAACACGTTCTCCAAACTTGGTTTCCAATAAATTGATTGTGGCATTCGCTGTGTGGCTTGTGACGCCGTCCTGTTGGAACCACATGTCCTCCAAGTCCATATCATCCAATTGGGGCCAAAAATATTCGGTCATCATTGAAGTTGATTAAGGTCGGTTTCAGTTTATGCGCTGCACTTAAGGCGAAGTATTCTTCTACTGCGTCCGACGTCTGGCTTGTAATCGAAGATACTTCGAGCCATAGTATTGGTGTCCATCCATTCTAAATGTCATAGACATCTTAAACGTCCAATACGGAGTCAACGCAAACGGGACAGAAAAATTTCCGGGAATTTTTCACAATCCTTTCAAAAAGTAAATTAAAAAAGTCACATGACAGCGCATCGTCTTGCCTTAAACCTTTTTTGTTATCGAATGTGTCGGTGAGGTTGTTTCCGACCCTGATGGAGTAGCGAGAATTCTCCATCGGCATCCTAAACATACGGACGAGTTTGGGCGGTTTACCAAAACTAGACATAGCTCTGTATAGTTCGTGTCTATAAATGCTGTCGTATGCGGCTTTGAAATCGATGAATAGGTTTTGGGTATCGATTTGGACTTCTTCGGTTTTTCCAGTATCTACCGAAGTGTGAAAATTCGATCGGTTGTGGACTTTACTTACTTGCATAAGTGGCCCTACAGTCCGGAATGAACCTGAGCCCCTACCAACATGCCTCGGCCCGGTCCTTAGCTAACTGCCTCCAGTTGCGCACTCCAAGTTGGTTGATGTCGTTTTCTACTTCTGCGCGCCACTTAAGGCGAGGTCTTCCTCTACAACGTCCGACATCTGGCTGGGAATCGAAGACTCTGCGAGCCGGAGTATTGGTGTCCATTCGTTCTACATGTCATGGAGTTTTTTGACCAGGGGCATGTCGCTGTACTGCTCGTATAGTTCTTGGTTGAATCTTCCTCTGCATAGCCCGTCAACGCAAACGGGATTTTTCGAAGAAATCGACCTTGGACTTCTTTATCCGCTTTTGAGACGATCCATTTTTCAGCGCCGTAGAGCAGGACTGGGATGATCAGGGGCTCTCCCATGATTTCCTTAGTAGTTCGAGTGAGGGCTTTACTACTGAACTGCCTTCTTAGCGCGAAGATACAGCGGTTGGCAAGAGTAATTCTTCGTTTAATTTCTGACGAGATGTTGTCAGAGTTAATAGCGGAGCCGAGGTAGACAACGTCACGTACTACCTCAAAGTTATATCTGTCAGTAGTGACGTTCTGTCCAATTCGTCGATGTTGTGTGTCCTTTCGTGTTGACAGCGTATAAACATATTTTTTCAGCTTCTCTCTCTATACCTACCGATGATGTCAATATCGTCGGTGTATGTTGTAACTATTTTTGGAAATATTAGTGCTGGCTCGTGAGTTTTGCATAATCGTCTCAAAAATCGAATTGAAGAAGTCACATGACAGCGCAGCGCCCTGCATAAATCCTTTTTTGGTATGGAATGTGTCGGTGAGGTCGTTTCCGACCCGGATGGAGCAGCGAGAATTCTCCATCGTCATCCTACACAAACGAACGAGTTTGGGCGGTGTACCAATACTAGACATGGCTCTGCTTAGTTCGTCTCTATAAATGCTGGCGTATGCGGATTTGAAATCAATGAACAGGTGGTGGGTATCGATTTGGACTTCTTCTGTTTTTTCCAGGCTCTGCCGAAGTGTGAAAGTTCTATCGATTGTGGACCTTCCTGGCCGATCAGGTTGTTGGTAAACGGTTTCAGGCGTTCACATATTACGGCAGATAGGATCTTGTAGGCGATGTTGAGGAAGCCGGAGACTTATGCCTCTGTAGTTGACGCATTTCAGAAAATCTCCTTTTTTTGTGGATCTTGCAAACGATGCTGAGGTTCCATTCTGCAGGCATACTTTCATCCAACCAGATTTGGCTTATAAGTTGGTGAATATTACTTACCAAGTTATCTCCGCTGACTTTATAATGCTAAGCGTGAAGGCCTTCATTTCCGGCAGCCCTATCAAGCTTGAGTTTAGATATTGCTATTAGATATCCTCCCCTCACTCAGTTCGGGTGGTTGGTAGTTTTCGCTGTCATTGCAAATATTGAGTGGTTCGTTCTGTGTGACAGCGAAATGTTTTTCGTCATAGTCGTTAATCAGTCTGCAGAAGTGGCCCTTCCATATCCTTATCATCGACTGTGTCTCAACTACGATATTTCCTTGTTCATCATAACAGGATTCTGTTTGAGCCTTGTATCCTTGGCTTTGACTTTTTACACGTTCCTGGAGTGGCAACTCTCTATATCCTCGATCGCGCGCTTCTCTTGTCATTTTTCTTCTTTCTGAAAAGCCGGTGTTCTTCCCTTCTTCTTTTTCTATATTGCTCAATGGCAGGTCTCGTCTTTACTTGCAGCTTAGCCTTGTAGGCCTCGTTCTTGGCTGCGAGCATCTGTCGGCCATCCTTATCAAGCCAGGGGTATCTTGCTGGTGGGCGCGAGAAACCTAGCACAAAAGTTGTGGCTAATCTAATTGCTGGGTCGTTGATCTGGGGATCACCATGTACCCATGTGGAAATCGAGGTAAAAAAAACTGCGTACTGGCTATAGGGGCATTCGTTTCTCAGCGAAGTCAATTAGGCTTAGCCCGTTGCCAGACATGTAGGCTATGTTTTCCGACAATTTTTCGAACCTTTGCGTTAAAATCTCACAGAATGATATTAACATTGCATCTCTAATCCTTCAAATTCCTATATGACCTGTTGTACGAATATGTCAAAGCAGCTGATTTAGGTTATTCACTGTGTCGATCATAACTGAGACTGTATACGCCACCGTTGATTTCATCTTGGAAATTCTTCCGCTGCAATGTGTTATGCGCCTTAGTATTTTTGTTTTTAAGGAATCCAATACTTGCCGTGTTAGGATTACAATTACATGTCATAAGCTGTAGTACTAGCTAGAGACATAGAATTTTGAAAAAGTCCCTTAACAAGATATTTAGACAATCTAAATACGTATAATTTGTCTATATAAATGTTTTGGCCACGGCCGATTTTGGGTGAAATTTTAAAGGAATTAAAAAAAAATAATCGATTGCTAATGTTAATATAAACATATCGTCAGTATATCATTTTAACCCACTTTTTTGGGGCATATTTCTATCAAACCATATGCCCTACCCCATATCATATGCAAATGAGAAACGTTGATTTTTGTCGAACCATACATTTTGATTATAAACAGTCAAACTAAGCAGAACTTTGTGTCAATACAATTTTCTATATTTCATCCCCATAGGTATTCGGTTAAAAGTTGGGATGAGATGAGTAGTAAACGAATCGCAAACGGATTTTCAGCATTCTCCTATCTTTTTGATTTGGTAATGTAAAAATAATATATTTTTCGAGGCTGTTTGTTTTACAGGCACTTAAACTTGCCAATGAATTCGTAATTATCTGCTCGACACCTGTACTTAAAAAATTAATTCAATTTGAAGCTTGTAAAAAGGTGAAGGTGAGTAATTACCGTTGTCAACAATTAAAAGTACCATTAAATGCTACCCCACCGAAAATAGTTAGAAAATAAGGGCGTTTATGAGCCTCATGTAATTAATTTGTCTATTTGTCAACGTTTTGATGTGGGCTGCAGGTTTTCTTTAGTTTGGTGAGATATCATATACAAACCCTCATTTGTTTATACTTTTAAGGCTGATTTTAATCGAATCAGAATTAAGTGTTATTTGCATTTGTATAAAATAAATTTCTTAAAAAAGTTTCAGTGACGGATCTCTTACTTTCAGCACCTGCAGAGTCAGGTGTCGATTTAGTTAACACATTTCATTTATTCCATTCCGCATAGGGTATATACTTCGGGTTTTGAAAAAGAGATATTTTGAATATGAATGCGATATATGGAGTTCTGCAAACATACTGATGGCCCCGTGTCCCACGGGTATATAAACAAAATTGTAACTGATCCTCCAGGTTGGGGGTTGTGCTGCGGTTAACTACCCACCCATGGAAAAAGCCATTGTTAAGAAGCAATCCATTTCGGATGAAATGACAACGTATGAAATGGAATCTAAGAACATTAAACAGGAAAGGTGCAAGCTAACAACTAGCGGAAACTCTAAGCTGTGCTACAAAGTAGTCATTACTGCTATCCTGGATATACGATGGGATGGGGCGGGCAAAAAGTTGTGATATCTACTACTAGTATGCACTAACAGCGACTATTTGGATGTGGATTTGTTATAAGTACCAGACTTCGGTAAGAAGTCTTATTTTTTCAAGACATTAGTTAACGCATTTTAACAATTCGCATTAAGGATGATTTATATACGCTCACTCCCCGACGAAAGAAAAAAGTGTATAGAGAAAGACTGTTTCTACGAACTAATTCACAAAACCTATGTGCGACTAGATAAGTACGATCTTAAAATCGTGCTGGGAGATTTTAACGAAAAGAAGACAGCTTTAGCAGTATTTTGGAAAACGCAGCCTCCACAACAAAATGTCTGGCAACGGACTTGGGCTGATTGACTTCGCTACTGAACGAAATGCTACTATAGCCTGCACCCGGTTTCCTTACCTCGATATCCAAAACTTGATGTGGAGTTCTCCAGATCAACCAACGATCAACCAAATTGATCACATTGAAATATACAAAAGGGAAATACACAGTATTTTGGATGTCCGAAAATTTTCGCAGAAAAGGGGGAATGCGGATATCCACTCCGCCACAACAAACCAGAAATACTAACTCCGAGCAACGCGTATCCCTTAACCCCTCAATTAACACCATACAACCAGAATCGAAGAACAATGGCAACGGTGCCTACAAGCTATTAGATCAGCTGCAACTAGGGCCCACCAGCAAGAAACCCTTTGTTTGATAACAATTGAGCTGTATAGGCAAAGAATAAGGTAAGAACACCGGCATTTCAGAGAGAAGAGAAAAGCGCAAAAAAGCGGCGCGCCATCGAGGATATTGAGATGTTTGCAAGTTTATTAAAGTGTACAACGTCAATGCCAAGGATACGAGCCTGGAACTGAATCCTGTCGTGATGAACAAGGAAATATCGTAGTTGAGACACAGTCGATGCTGAGGATATGGAGGAACTACTTCTGCAGACTGTTAAACTGCGATGACGAACAACATTCCAATATCTGGCAGAACACACCATTCAATGAAGGCCTTCCCGCTGAGCTTTATAAAGCCGGCGGAGATGACTTGGTTTGTAACATCTACCAACTCATAAGCCAAATCTGGTCTGAAGAAACTGTGCCTGAAGAATCGAACCTGAGCATCGTTTGTCCGATCCGTAAAAAGGAGACCCTCTAAACCGCGCCAACTACGTCTCCTTAAAATCTATCTTTGCAGCTGCCGTAATATGTGAACTCCTGAAACCGTTTACCAACCACCTGATCGGCCCTTACCAGTGTGGTTTAAGACCAAAAAGGTCCACAAACCATCAAATTTTCACACTTCGGAAAAAACCCAAGACGTCCAAGTCGATACCAATCAACTATTCATCGATTTCAAAGCCGCTTACGACAGCATTTATAGAGACGAAGTATACAGAGCCATGTCTAGTCTTGGTATACTGACTAAACTCGTCCGTTTGTGTAGGATGACGATGGAGAATTCTGCTGCTCCATCAGTGTCGGAAACGACCTCACCCACACAATCGATACCAAAAAAGGATTTAGACAAGGCGATGCGCTGTCATGTGACTTTTTCAATTTTATTCTTTAGGGTTTGTGAGCCAACACCAGAAGCATATTTTTTTTACAAATCGGTACAACTACTAGCATACGCCGACGATATTGACATCATTGGTAAGACTCAACGTGATGTAATAGCCACGTTTGCTAGTATAGTGAAGGAAGCGGCAGTAAATTAGAGCAAGACTAAGTATATGCTGCCAACACGGAAGGACACACAACATTGAAGAATATGACTGAAGGTCACCGTTGACAGATATAACTTTGAGGTAGTACGGGACTTTGTCTTTTAACTCTGACAACAACATCTCGTGTATGTGGGTGGCCGCGGTGTAGTAGTAATGTGTTCGCCTATTGAGTGAAATGTTGTGCATTCAATCCCCGCCAAAATCCATTTAACTTTTATTCAAAAGAAATAAAAAAGGTCGGTTGTTATACCTAAGAGTATGCACCATCTTGAATTTCTTCAAATTTAACGAACACAAGAAAAAAAGTAACTTCCCGAAGTTAGTTCGGACACCACCCATGGAGTATAAGTTCCTACTACATCCAAAATCTTTCCTGTTAATTTATTTCTTCCCCTTCTCTAACGCTCGTACTGTGGTTACATTCATATTGAGTGCGTGTATATTATAAAAAAAACTTCTCGTCAGAAATTAAACGAAATTATTTTTGCCAGCCGCTGTTTCTTCGGGCTAAGAACGCAATTACTACTGAGTATATCCCTCACTTTGAACTTGAACTTGAAGAAATCCTTGGCCAATTTGACAGGAAAATTCCGCCAACATTTTTTTGTCCCATTTGCGTTGATGAAGTTTCAACCAAGAACTATACGAGCTGTACAGGGAAATCCCCCTACTCAAAATACTCTGCATTGGACGTTAAAGATGGCTAGGACATGTAAAACGAATGGACACCAATACTAGGCTAGTTGAGCGCACAAAAAGAAAATTACCTCAACCAACTTGGAGTGCGCAACTTGTGGCAGTTCGTAAAGGACCGTGCTAATTCAAAGTCGCTAAAAACGCTTAAAACGCTAAAAATGGTTTATTCAACCGATGCAAAAATATTTCACCCCTTCTGATCTGGCCTAAATATATAAAGCGTATATACCCCCAAACTTGATATCAACGCCCACATCATTGCACTTACTGGAGAGGATACAAAAGCATGCGATAAAGCTGATAGGAGATTCAACCATAGCGAACTGTATGTTTTGCTTGAACATCAAAGGAATGTCTTCTGCCTAACACTCTTTTACCGCTGTTAAAACAACAAATGCTCAAACGAAATAGCCAGTTGTATTCCGCCACTTCAAATATTTAACAGTGACACTTGCGATACCATGAATGCCAATCAATTTTCCCTCAAGTCTATCTTCGGACTTCCTATGAAATATACAGGTTTAATCCCAAAATGAACAAAATGAATTTGGAATTAACCAAACTCACATTTTCCTCTCCATTAAAAGTTACAGAAATTTAAAACCAACGCACATCGGTATCTCCATTGCGGTACATTTTGCTCAATTTGTTTTAAATCCTGACTTAATCTATGTTAAATATTTTTTTTAAACGATTAAGCTCAGATTTTGTAGATGTGGTTAAAAAAACTACATACTCAGTTTTTATCTTAAAGTTATTAATATCAAAAAAATTGCCCAAATGATTCAAATAATTATTGCAAAATAAAGTCAATTAATTATAATTTTGATTCATTTGCTCGATATCCTCATAAAGCATCTTGCGTGCATCAATTGCATATAAATAATCCATATGATTCCACTGTGGATGGTCCATTCGATGTAATTTTACAACATTTGGTAGTTCTTCTTCTAATCTGAATACATCTTCTGGTTCGCTTAAATAATCATTTTCACCATAATATAGAACAATTGGAACCATCACCTCCTCTAATGGATAATCTGGCGGTGTGCTTTGAAGATAAAATTTTTTATTATCCTGTCCATTGTCGTACTGACAAAAGCGATCAGATTTATATATCTGATGGTAATGTAGCGCTTGCTTTACAGCAATTCCTGCAGGTAAATGGCCTAAAAGTATTGGAAATGTTGTCTAATAATAAGTTTAAGAAATATTACGTTAGACCCTGTATACTTGAAAACATGTGTTTTTCTTGTACCTTGTTAAACTGTTCCACATCCTTTCCCATAAATAAGAAAAGTGAATTAACGCACATGTCTTCCATTTTTTTGCTGCCTAAGCACATACTTTTCAGTATGTCTGAGTGAGGCAGCAATTCCATGTTGGTCCTTTTACTAAAAACCTAAACAAAATATGTTTGAGTATTACGATCAATTTTATTTTTCTTACCTTTGCAGAATTATCCGCCAATGACATGAGGGGCAATTTTATATTTTTTAAGAACGCTACTGGTGCCAAGCAATGTGCTAAAACGATTTTGTTATTGTACTGCGGCCTTATTGAACCCATGACAAATAAAACAGTTGTGCCCTGTTTTTGAAATTGAATACAAAAATATTAAAAAAAAAATTAATGGAAAAAACAAAAATATTAATAAATCATAACGACTCTTTTAGGCCATACTGTGAAATCGGAATAACTTTGATATAAGCCTAAGTGTATGCAGTACAAATTGTTATCGTATGAATTGTATTCATATGAGTGCAGATAATATAGTTTTACACAGATATCGCACGCCGAAAGAAACGAGTGGTTTATGCACGAGTGGTTTGTGCACGACTGGGTCCTACGTAACTTTGTCTTTCACAGAAAGTTGGGCGTTAGATCAAATCCCAAGCATGAGAGAATTGGATGATTTGTATAGTTAAGCCAACATATACAATAATATTCATTTTGATTATTAAAAGCAAATAATGTTGAAATGTGATTTATTCCGGAGTTTGAAGGAATCTGTGCCTATGTGAATAATAATGTTTTTTTTTCGTTATTGTCCAAAATACCGTTTACGGATATTTGAGCCAAAACTAATTATTATAATTATATTATAATTATAATTGTTGCAAACAGTAATAGTAGTATGTAAATTAAATTTCATTCAATTTAGTCAAACAGTTTGCGAGAAATTAACAATTTTCTTTATATGGCCTAAATGCAAAAGTCCGTTCTATGGATTTTCTCCAAGAACTGGGTACGCAGTTTTGTTGGAACTAATATGCTTGTATGTCTACGAGAAAATTGGTATAACTTTTATATGGCAGGTACCGTTAATAACATGGCTAAAAGCAAACAAAAAACATATAAGAAGGCTATAATCCGCTGTGCGAATCGTTGAATACCATATCCCATTCTATCCTCAAATTAAACATCCCCAGAAAGTGGGCGTGTCATTGTCACGATATATTACTCAGACAGTTTTTCCAAATCGGTAATAGTTCGACAAAAAATGACGTTTTTCTATTAATATTCTATGGGCTTTACAAACCTTTCTTTAGAATAACGCCCTCAAAAAGGGTGCGTGAGTCAAATGATGTAAAGACAAAATGTTGTATGTAGTAATATTCTCGAAATATCGAACTTTTTTCAAAATTTCCTAAAACTACACTGAAAAAAGTTTTTTTCTAAGAGAATACCTCCAAAAAGTAGGCGGATTTAAAAAAATGTTTACACTTGTTCAGTAGCCTCAGAAAAGGATTTGGTAATTAACAAATTTCATTAAATTTCAACGCTGGATACGAAGTTTGATGAAATTTGGCCAAGCCGTTTAGACTGGAGAGACCATTGCTGACAGACGGGCATACGAACAGACGAACAGTCGGAACGACGTACCGACGGACGGATATCCAAAAAATACTTTTTTAGGTATCGCTGTCATCGTAATGTTAGCATCAATCAAAATCTTTTTAACGAAAACATACCTTCCTCTTTGTAAGAGAAAGTTGTGTTTCAAAATACACTCCGTTTTTGGATTCTTGCGATCGTGTGTTGTTGTGCTATCTGCCTAATGTACATTTGAAACCGTTGAGACGTGTAATTTTCTGGTTTAAGACCCTTACGGGCCCAGTTATAGTTATCATTGAAAACCCTCATTGGAAATTTTCTTTTACTTCTTGCGGCTTTTTTATAAATTCAATCAGTGGCGAGTTGGTGTAAAAACAAAGCTTATAAATATTATCAAAAAATATTTAAATTTTAAATTGAAGTCTTCGCAAAAAATCACTTTTGGTTTTTCAATTATCAAGATGTTTTTTTTGCGAGGTAATTTTTGCTTTTCTACCGAAATGAAACAACATTTTCCAATGATTCCTATAACCAGCTATGGAGGTAAAATTCAAATTTTTAAATTTTAAATTTTAAATTTTAAATTTTAAATTGAAGTCTTCGCAAAAAATCACTTTTGGTTTTTCAATGATCAAGATGTTTTTTTTGCGAGGTAATTTTTGCTTTTCTACCGAAATGAAACAAAATTTTCCAATGATTCCTATAACCAGCTATGGAGGTAAAATTCAAATTTTTAAATTTTAAATTTTAAATTGAAGTCTTCGCAAAAAATCACTTTTGGTTTTTCAATGATCAAGATGTTTTTTTTGCGAGGTAATTTTTGCTTTTCTACCGAAATGAAACAAAATTTTCCAATGATTCCTATAACCAGCTATGGAGGTAAAATTCAAATTTTTAAATTTTAAATTTTAAATTGAAGTCTTCGCAAAAAATCACTTTTGGTTTTTCAATGATCAAGATGTATTTTTTGCTAGGTAATTTTTGCTTTTCTAACGAAATGAAATAAAATTTTCCAATGATTCATATAACCAGCTATGGAGGTAAAATTCAAATTTCACCATGTTTTTTGTTCCAATAAAGTATACCAACTTTATGAACTCGCCAATTATTGATTTGAAAAAAATGCAGAAGTAAAAGAAAATTTCCAATGAGGGTTTTCAATGATAGCTATAACTAAGCTCTATATATATAAAAATTGAGCCTTAAAATGTTTGTCGCACATCTTTACGCATTTACCGATTTTTGCCAAAATTTCACACATATTTGATATTGGTCTATATATGGTTTTTGTGAAGTTTCGTTGAAATCGGAAATGTTTGTCACGCACATACACGTGAAAAACACATGAATTTCAGTACGCACGTAGTTTTCAACCAACTTAATTGACTTTTCTTTAAAAATATTCACAAAATAATGAGAAGGAATTTACGCCCTTTATTGCAAAATCCGCAGGTTGGCACGCCAATGTTTAAAAAAAAATTGTTTTTAGTCAAATCTTAAGAAATTTTGAAAAATTGTCTCAGCAAGATATTAAGACATTCCTAATTTCTCTATACCGTGAACGATTTGTGCCGCGCTGACTTTTTGAGGGCTTTATTCGTATTAAACTGTTTTCGGCACAATTTTAAATTAACTCGAAAAAAACTTTCGAGTAGAAAATATTTTGAGAATAATAATATTTACATTTCCTCTACAGATCATTTTAATCCATTTTTATTTTTTAAGGGCGTTTTAACCAAAATAGCGACAGCATTTTGATATCAGTTTCGGTTGGAGAAGCTTGTTCTTTCTGGATGCACCAGGTGGAACTGGCAAGACATTTCTCATTTCGCTAATTCTCGCTTTCTCGAAATACTATTCAATAAAGGTTTCGCATTAGTCGTTGGATCATCTGTCATTACACCAACTTTATTGGATGGAGAAAGAACAGCTCATTCAATATTTCCTTTGCCTCTGAATATTAGAAGTAACACAGATTTCAAAGGCATTTGACAGGGTTTGGCATCAAGCCCTTTTGTCGAAAATGCGTGCATTTGGAATCGACGAAAAACTTCTTCTATGGATTAGACATTATCTTTCGAAACGTTCAATTCAAGTTGTTTTGGATGGTTTCAAGTCTGTAACTCACCAAATAAATGCTGGTGTCCCTCAAGGCTCAGTTTTGTCTCCGACTCTCTTTCTCATTTTTATAAATGATCTCCTGTCTGCAACTTCTAATCCAATTCATTCCTTCGCTGATGACAGTACCCTCAGCTTCTCATATTCGTTTACAGGTCCTCGTCCCTCACCTTCGAACGTGGACTTTAAACGCCAAAATATGTTAAATTCATTGAATTCCGACCTTGACAGCATTATCAAATGGGGTAAATCTAATAGAGTGGAATTCAATGCTTCCAAAACACAATGCTGTCTTCTGTCATTAAAGCGTAACCAAAATCTAGAGCCATTATCCATGAATGGCACTTACGTCGAAGAAACCGAAAAGCTTTCCATGCTAGGTATGTGTGTTAGTAACGACTTACGTTGGAACGATCACATATTCGAAGTCGCTAAAAACGCAGCGAAATGTCTAGGTTTCCTAAATCGATGTAAGAAATATTTCACCCCCTCTGATCTGGCCACAATATATAAAGCGTTTATACGCCCAAAACTTGAATTCAACGCCCATGTCTGGTCAGGTGCACCAAAATCAACATTGCACCTACTAGATAGGATTCAAACACGTGCGAAAAAACTTATAGGAGACATAAGAATAGCGAACTCCTTAGTTTCGCTTGAACACCGTCGAAACATCTCCTGCCTTACCTTGTTTTATCGCTATTTTAACAACCAATGTTCAAATGAAATAGCCAGCTGCATTCCTCCCATTCAACAATTCAGCCGCAATACTCGTTATGCAATGAATGCAAATCAGTTTACCCTCAAGCCTATCTTCGGACGTACGCTGAAATATAGAGATTCATACATAAACCGAACAACACGAATGTGGAATGCTCTACCAAACTCTGTTTTTCCTCTCCATTATAACTTACAGACATTTAAAACCAATGTGCATCGGTATCTCCTTTCTTCTTATCCCTAATTTCCTTAACGCCCGCACTGTGCTAAAACATATAAAGGGTATTCATAACCCCTTGAGTGCGCGCAAATTATAAAAAAAAAAAAAAAAAGATGAAGTGTGCAACATTAAAAAAAAACATGGGCCAAACATGACAACACAAATTGCTTTCATTGAACGCATGTTCCCCGATGTATAAAAACATAAAGGCAAAAAGAGCCATTTTGGCAGAAAATTTTGCGATACCAACGAAGCTGTAATTATCAAGCAAATTTTTTGAACTCACTGGATATGTTGTGACTCTGACTACACATCAAGTGTTTATTTTAACCCTCGAAGCGGTAACCATCGAGTACTGGTCTCAACCAACCGAATTTGGCTTGCTAAACGATAAGCGCAAGGTTTGATAACACGACGTAAAACAGCAACACTATAAACAGCCAGGTCAGAATGGCACGGAATGAATACCCGGACTGCTGCCCCAGGCGAACCTAGACAAGCTGCTTCGACATATTCGGACAACAGGTTGTCTAGGAATTTCAAGGGTTAGGCAGGCCCCTTGAACAGAGATGGAGGCGGATGAACCGAAAGGCCAACGGCAGCACTCAATCCCGTAGTGGATACTGATGGCCCCGTGTCCTTGTGGTATCTAATAAATTGGAACTGGCCCTCCAGGTTGGGGGTTTTGTTTTGGTTAACTAGTCAACCATGGAAAACTAAAATGCAACCAATAGCCTCGGAAATGACTGATTTTATTGTTGACGACCCGGCTAAATGAAAAAAAGGATAACGACGTAAGTGTCTGCACCTGGAATGTGAGAACATTAAACAGGAGAGGTGCAAGCGAAAAACTAGCGGAGGCCTTTAACTGCTACAAAGCAGACATTACTGCCATCCAGGAAATACGATGGGATGGGCCGGGCAAAAAGAGGATGAAAAACTGTGACATCTACTACGGACTGTGTTATAGAGAGCAGAAACAGCGACTATTCGGATGCGGATTTGTTATAAGTGCCAAACTAAGGCAAGAAGTCATATGTTTCCAACACATTAGCGAACGCATTGTAACAATCCGCATCAAGGCCAAATTCGCCAACATAAGCTAGATGATTTAGCTAAGGAATGCTTCTATGAGCTCCTTGACAAAACCTATGAGCTACTACCGAAGTACGATGTTAAAATCGTGCTGGGAGATTTAAACGCAAAGGTGGGAAGGGAAGACAACACGACTGGTAACGGACTTAGGCTAATTGACAACGCTACGGAAAGAAATGCCACTATAGCCAGCACACGGTTTCCTCACCTCAATATTCATAAGGGCACATGTCGGTCTCCAGATCAACGAACAGTCAACCAAATCGATCACATTGCGATAGAGGTGCCACTCTAGGAACGATGTTCGCAAGTTTTATCAAAGTGTAAAACTATTATACAAGGCTCGAACAGAATCCTGTCAAGATGAGCAAGGAAATATCGTAGTTGAGACAAAGTTGGCGTAACGCCCGGTTATGGTCTGACCAAAAACAACGTTTTTCTGAAAATTGGCAGTAGGCGGATCTTAAAAATATTCATTCCTACACTGAATTCATCCAAGCTCAACGTTTTTGGACTTATGACATATGCAATAGGGGTATATGTCAAAAGCTATGGCAAATGTAATAAAAATCGTTTTTATAGAAAAACAGCACCACAAAGTGGGCGTGGATCTAAACGATTTAAATAAAAAAAGTACGTATTAGTATTGTCAAGATATTTTCATGGGAAGTTTTTTTTTTTAATTACCTTGGCACTTTTTGGGGACTGAAAGCACCCCAAAAAGTCAGCGTCGCAAAAAACTTTATATGGGCAAAATATAGACATTGAGATTGTCTAAATATTTTTTTTCAGACTCTTTTTAAAATAGCTTACGTTTTGACCAAAAACTATTTTTTTTAAAAGAGGGGCATGGTCGGATTTTAAAAATGCGCACTTCTCGAGTTTCATAATTAAGACCCAACAACCGGTGACGTTTGGAAGAACGGACGGCCAGACATGGTTAAATCAATTCATCTAGTGCTTCTGAGTTTCTTGAAGGTTACAAACTATGTCTCAAACCTAATATACCCCTATGGGATTAGGTATGTAAAAAAACAAGTAAATTCAGGATTACAGGATTTTTTTTATAAATTTGGTATTACCTGCGAGTGTCCAACATAATATAGCTTCTCCGAATTAGTCGTTTTTAAAATATAATCAATCATTGCCGGAATATCATAAGCACCGATTTCATGCCAACTAAAGTTCCAAAATGAGCTATCCGTGTTGGGATCGAGTGAAGTATGATTTCGGGAATATCGGTTTCCTCTGGCATTGCCCAACCAAACATCATAGCCCATATCGTAAAGATAGTATCCTATATTAAAACCGATTTAAGAGATAACTCCATATAGCAAAGTAGAAGTTACCTAAACCGTGTTGAGGTCCCATTATAATATATGCAACTGAACTATCTAAAAGACCGTGCTGGAGTAATATTGGTTTTCCACCAGGCAACGCTATTCGATGTAGACGGAGAATGTAGTCATCTTCGGTCGTTGTAAAGTGGGTTTCAGCTGGATAGTTGTATTTCCGTATCAGTTCAATCTAAACAATTTAATTTCGCACATCTTATTGAAAGTATTTAGCAGAAATATAGTACATACCGTGTCCAAATTGGAATCCTCAATCACATCAGCAGGATAATCAATTTTTCCAAATATTCCATTTCGAAAACATCCTAACACTATGCACGCCAGAAAAACTAACTGCAAAAATGCCATGTTCAACTGGACAACACGAAACCACAATTGATCTCCTAATGATATAATTGTGCAACCTCAGTGGAAATTGTTATTCCAATTCGTATCTAACACGAAATAGTAATATACTTTGCTCACTTGATTAGATCATTATTACGAGCTAATGTTTAGTGTTTTTTTTTTTAAACTAGCAATTAATGCAATCATTGCTCTAGAACTTTACATTAAAACAATTATTACCATTATTGTTTTGAATTTCAGAATTAATTTCTAAATTTGTTTTTTGCTTAGGAGCAGCTTTGAGATTAGTGACCGATGACCTAGATAAACAAAAACTAAGCGGACTCTTTCGGACATTTAGATGTTGACTAAGAATTTTAAGAAAACAAATCATTCGTCTGAATTTACAAAGAAATAAAATGGATTAATTCTCTTACAAATCATTCCCCATTTGAAAAAAAAAATATCTTGCATTAACAACCCATACAGGGCCTCAAAACTAGCTTCCCTTCTTATTTGTATGTAAACTTAATATTTTTGCCACAAAGAAGAGAACCTCCTATTTCACGCCGACTCCGAACTTAAAAACCGGGTATTGCCGCGATTCAGAAAATAGATGGATAAGTTCAGGAATACAAAAAAAGGAAAAACAAGCAACTCTTGTTACCTACTTACTTACTTAAGTGGCGCCACAGTCCGGAATGAACCTGAACCTCAACCAAGAAGCCTCTCCAATTAGTCCTGTCCTTAGCTAACTGCCTCCAGTTGCGCACACCAAGTTGGTTGAGGTCGGTTTCTACTTGTGCGCGTCACTTAAAGCGGGGTCTTTCTACTGCCGGCTGGGAATCGAAGACTCTGCAAGTCGGAGTATTGGTGTCCATTCGTTTTACATGTCCTAGCCATCTTAAACCTCCAATGCGGAGTTTTTTTTTGACAAGAGGTATGTCGCTGTTAAGCTCGTATGGTTCTTGGTTGAATCTTCGTCTCCATAGCCTGTCACCGCAGATTTTTCCAAGGATTTTCCTCTCGAATCGAGCAAGGATTTCTTTACCCGATTTTGAGACTGTCCATGCTTCAGCGCTGTAGAGCAGAACTGGGATGATCAGACTCTTATATAGGATCTCCTTAGTAGTTCGAGTGAGGGCTTTACAACTGAATTGCCTTCTTAGCCCGAAGAAACAGCGGTTGGCAAGAGTTATTCTTCGTTTAATTTCTGACGAAATGTTGTTGTCAGACTTAATAGCGGAGCCCAGATAGACAAAGTCCCGTACTACCTCCAAGTTATATCTGTCAACGGTGACGTTCTGTCTAATTCGTCGATGTTGTGTGCATATAATTACTTCGTCTTGCCCTCATTTACTGCTAAACCCATTTTTGCCGCTTCCTTCTCTATACTAGCAAACGTGGCTATGACGTCACGTTGAGTCCTACCAATGATGTCAATATCGTCGGCGTATGCTAGTAGTTGTACCGATTTAAAAAAAAATATGCCTCTGGTGTTGGCTCGGGGTTTTTGCACAATCCTCTAACGATTCAAATTGAAAAAGTCTCATGAAAGCGCATCGCCTTGCCTTAATCCTTTTTTGGTATCGAATGTGTCGGTGAGGTCGTTTCCGACGCTGATGGAGCGGCGGGAACTCTCCATCGTCATCCTACACAAACGGACGAGTTTGGGCGGTATACCAAAACTAGACATCGCTCTCAAGTTGGTCTCTAAAAATGCTGTCGTTTGGGGCTTTGAACTGGATGAATAGGTGGTGGGTATTGATTTGGACTTCTTGAGGTTTTTCCAGGATCTGCCGAAGAGTGAAAATTTGATTGGTTGTTGACTTTCCCGGTCTAAAGCCACACTGATAAGGGCCGATCAGGTTGTTGGTAAACGGTTTCAGGCGTTCACATATTAAGGCAGATAGGATCTTGCAGACGGTGTCGAGGAGACTTATAACTCTGTAGTTGGCGCAGTTTAGAGGGTCTCCTTTTTTGTGGATCTTTTGCTAAACGCTGCACATATCACGATGCTGATTGTCAGTCAAGAGCCGTCTCAGGTCAAGATAGATTGACTTAAAGCGGGTTAGTGATCACCAGGCTGCGATCCGTATCAAAGCAGTTTGATTTTATTGATTTGCTATTTGAGGATTTGAATGCAAAAATGTATGGAGAAATCATTTCAGCTTTAAATCGAAAAACACAGCACCCACGATAACAGATAAAGGCTTTCGACTAACTGACTTTGGAAGAAATGAAAGGCATTCAGTTTGTTGATGGGCCGTTAGCTTCACGAAGCTAAGAGCGGAGTGTTTCAAAATGCGAAGACTACAGCAGCGAGCAAGGTAAATACGTAGAGACGACCTTTGGCTGGGAATCGAAGACTCTGCGAGCCGGATTGTTGGTGTCCAATCTATCTTAAACGTTCAATGCGGATTTTTTTTTGACTAGGGACCGATCAGGTTGGTGGTAAACGGTTTCAGGCATTTACATTCTTCCTGAGAGCGGAAGATTGTGCGTGTCCGCTGTGTATATGTCTGCAGAAGTGATCCTTTAATATCTTTAGCATATACCGTGTCCAATTACGACACTTCCTAGTTTATCTCTACAGGATTCTATTCGGCTTGGATGTTTTACAATTTGGTAAAATTTGCGAACATCGTTTCTGGAGTGGAAACTCTCTATTTTAGCCCCATTAGAAGGTTCGGGCATGCAGAACGCTGGATGTGTGCCTCTTGCCTACCGCAATATGATCAATCAATATGTGAAATGTTCAATTAGTCTTATTTATTGTTCTACTTAAGAAAAACATGATACGTCATGTTTTTAAAGTATGAAGTTTTTGTCGTGTTAAACATTTTTTTTACTAGGTTATAATCTATTCAAAAAAAAAAAACACAGCTTATAATGTTTTTTCTCTTAAATTTCAATTCGAATTCCACTTTTACGTAAGGATTTTCGAAAAAAAAATACTTTACCAAAACATTTGGACAAGACTCCTTTGCTATCTGCTACTAAACCATACTTAAAAGTTCTACTCTTATATGATTCATACATTAAATATTTAGCAGTAAATATCTTATTTATTAAAAGGAAAACTTAATAATAAAAATCTGTAGTACACAAAAAGCACTCATTCCGCATTATAAATATATCACTTTAAAAGAAATCAGAAGCGATATTTTGTATTTAACAAAAAAAAAAAGAGTTCCTTCCCTAGCTACTAACGGAACTCGTGTTTATGAGATAAAACTACACTTTACAAGTACACACACTATTCATATAAAGCTTTCTTTTAATTATAACTAAGTTTAGGCACTTGGAAGACACTTTTGTCGATAAATCCCATTGTAAGATTGGCTTTGTACGCAGGAAACATTGAAGACGTTCCTTGATCTATTCGATTGTCTTTTCGGCGGAACTTCAAGTTGCCACCTGGTCGAACATTTCTACGAGTTGCAGGAGCAACGGATGATCGCAAATTTTCTACATTATTGTGCTCCTTCAGTTCATGTGTTATCTCTTTGGTTCCTGATTTTCCGAAGTATGGCCATGTCTCACCGTTTGGATCTTGCGAGAAAGGCGTTGGGAAATTCATAATGTTATTAAAATGCCCATCTAATTTCCCCCATTCATCTACTTCCTTCATCAAAGGACTGTGGCGTGTTAAAGGCTTCGGAGCGAAGGTGTAATCATCGTTCATTTGCCCTGGTAAATCAGTCCATTTGCCTAACGCAAATGGAGAAATATCACCTGTTGATATTAGATAGAGTCCCTTCATTGAAGGGTTGCAATTTTCACCGGCTTCCACGAGATAATTCGTCGGCGGACACATTCCTAACATATACGCAATGTATGAACTACAAGCCCAACCCCAGAAGCCTTTCAGACTGCGAATTGATTCCATAAAGTAAGATGGCGCCCTCTGGTGACTGCATGCAAAGATATCTAAAATATTATTTTTTTCTTTATCATAAGTGTGAATGTTTTTGTAAAAATATAAAAATTTTTCGTACTTCCTGAACATCCGGGTTGAAAAATACCTCCATTCATGTAAAAGTCTACGTGGCCACATCTTTCAAGTTTTCCCTGAACCAGTGCGTTTGTATGGATCACGTCCACAAATGCTGCATCCGATGGATCGAGTTTTTCATCAATTGATGATGTGATGAACAGAGGCATTGCAGGGTCCAAACCTTAAAAAAAGTAACATACTTATGTCAATAAGAAGGCTTTCTTCCACCAATTAGGAAAAACACTATTAGAACTAAATATTTAATCCTTTTCACTTACAGTGTGCCATAAAATAAGTTATGGAGTGTATTAAACCAAGAATATCTAAACGGGCTTGTAATTTGGCATTATGTATGGAATTGAGTCCAAAGAATCGATGGTTGTAGACGTGCATTGTGATCGTATGAACGGAACAAAAAATAATCGATCGATGTTGACGTGCGTTGTGATCGTATAAACAGAACGTGCGAATACAATGCACTTTTACAACGATCGATTCTTTGAAGCCTTTTTTCCACCACTCATGCACACATATATCAGCCTTCCCGTGGCCACCGCTGAATGCCCAAAAGCTTGACCGTAGATATGGTCCCAATCCCTGTGTAAAACACTAGGCAGCAGCAGGTGAGAGTGTTGGGAAGACGTGAAGTCACAACAATGCACATTCTCCATTCCAGACGCGAGCTGAAGAACACTCAAGATAAAGTCAATGGTGTCGTCTACTGCAGTTCTAGTAAGGATGGACAAAGTGAATAACCTAAATGAGCTACTTCGGATAACAGGTCATTTATGAATCTTGGGCCTCTTGAATTAAGATGGTAGCGGATAAGCTGAAAGGCCAAAAGTAGCGCCCACTCCCGTAGTGAATACTGATGGCCCCGTATCCAAGAGATCGGAACCGGCTTTACAGGTTGTTCTTCTATTAACTACCCACTCACGAGAAAAAATATTGTTAAGAAGCAACCAAGAGCCTCAGAATGGACGGATTTGATGAAATTGTGAAAATGCACAAACACGTTCATATCTGCACCTGGAATGTGAGAATATTAAAAGGGAGAGTCGAAGCCGAATAACTAGCGGATGCCTTAAGGTGGTTAAATGCAGTATTTTCTGCCATTCAGGAAATACGATAGGACAGGCCGAGAAAAAAAGAGGATAACATTGTTTGACAGCAGGTCGTGTTATAATGAGCAGAAACAGCGACTATTCGGATGTGGATTTGTTATAAGTATTAAACTTACGCAAGAATTCTTATGTTTTCAAGAAATCAGCGAAAGCAATGTAACAATCCGTATAACGGAGAAAAAAGATGATGTAGTGAAAGACTGCTTCTAGAAGCTCCTTGACAAAAAACTGATGAGCGAATACCGAAGTACCTACGATCTTAAAATCGTGCTAGGAGATATTAACGCGAAAGTTGTAAGAGAAGACATCTTCAGCAGTATTGTTAGAAAACACAGCTTTTACGACAACACGAATGGCAGCGGACTTAGAATAATTGACTTCTCGCTGGGGAACGAAATGCCACTGTAGCCAGCACACGATTTCCTCACCACGATATTCGTAAGGGGACATGGCGGTCTCAAGATCAACGAACAATCAATCAAATTGATCACATTGCGATAGAGGCAAGAGGCATACATCCAGTATTCTTCCAGACCGAATATTCTGAGGGGGTAACATCGACTCGGACAACTTGTTTTAGCCAAGGCAATAATGCGGATATCAACCACGCCAACAAATCAGAATGACTGTGAAGAAATTTGATGTCAAAAAACTCCAATCGCAAGAGATCGGCCAAGTGCTTCACAGAATGCGTTAACTTCAACATCTCGATTTATACAATCTCGCCAGCATCTTATATCGAGAACAATGGCAACGATGTCAACAAACCATTAGATCAGCCGGCGTCCTGTGTCCACCAGCAAAAACTTCTTCGTTTGATGAAAACGAAAGCTGCCAATGAGATCTACAGGCAAAGAAGGAAGGGACAACACCGGACTTTCAGAAAGAAGTCCAAAAATTAGGAAAAGATATTGAGAGGTGCAACTCCAGGAATGATGTTCACAAGTTTTTCCAAAGTGTTTAACGTCACAGCCAGATAAACAAGGCGCGAAGAGAATCCTGTCGAGGTTAATAAGGAAATATCGTAGTTACCAAAGAAGATGCTGAAAATATTAAACAACCACTTCTGCAGACTCCTTAACAGCGGAAACGAACAATCTCCCGCTCTCAGGAAGAAAGGTCAATTCAATAATAGCGACGACAATGAAAACTACCAACAACCAGCCCTAAGTGAAGAAACGAATATGAAAATTAAAACTAAAGCTTAACAAGGTTGCCGACAGTGACGGCCTTCCCGCCGAGCTTTATAAAGCAGGTGAAGAGGACCTGGTAAGTAACATCCACCAACTCATAAGCCAAATCTGGTCGGATGAAATTGTTCCTGAAGAATGGAACCTTATATCAATTGCCCAATCCACAAAAAATTAGACCCTCTGAACTGCGCCAGCTTCAGAGACATAAGTCTCAGCAACATCACCTTCAAGATCCTATCTGCCGTAGTATGTAAAGCCTGAATCCGTTTACCAACAACCTAATCGGCCCATATCAGTGTGGTTTAAGGTCAGGAAAGTCTATAACTGATCAAACTTCAACACTTCGAAACAACCTAATCGGCCCATATCAGTGTGGTTTAAGGCCAGGAAAGTCCATAACTGATCAAACTTTAACACTTCGAAAGATCCTGGAAAAAACCCAAGAAGTGCGGATCGAAACCTACCACTTATTCATCGATTTCAAAGCCGCATACGGCAGCATTTTAAGAGACGAACTATACAGAACCCGGTGTAGTTTTGGTTTATCGTTCCAACTAGTTCGTCTATGAAGGATAACGATGGAGAATTCTCGCTGCTTCATCACGGTCGACAACTCACCGAAACAAAAATACCAAAAAAAAGCAAGGTGAACCACTGTCGTATAATTCTTTAATCTAATGGTGCAAAATTCCCGAGCCAATACCGGAGGCACAATCTTTCATAAATCGGTGTCTACATCGGCTCTGCTCTTAACTCAGACAACAACATCGTTAGAAATTAAAGGAATATTTAATCACATGCTAAAGAAATCCTATACAAGACCCTGATAATGACAGTCAAGACAGGCTCTTCGGCGCTGTAGTTTGGATCTAAATAAATGTAGATGTAATATGTAATGTAAAAATAAAAATAAAAATCTCCGCATTCGACTTTAATATGTAAAGGACATTTGGAACGAATGAACACCAATATTCCAGCTTGCAGAGTCTTCGATTTTCTTTTTAAAACCGATTTACAAGGACTAAACCATGGTAAGCTAATTGTTTCTCACGAAAAAATCATTTTTTAGCACCTCACTTTTGAAGAAAGATAACATGAAAATCATAGGTATTAGTCACATGTTCAAACATATTGAGAAGGAATTATATAGGGTTGGCAATGAGAAAATGAAAACCATTTTCTCGGCGTGTACGTTAAAATCAAAATTGCCGCTTTTGGGGCTCCTTAGTGGAGTAACGCCGAACACTGATCCAAGGAAACGAATGCTGTTTCGGTTTGCCGAAACAAATGTTATCAAAACTTTTAACCCGAAAGTCAGAGAACCGGACTCTAATCTTACCAGTCCTACCCTATGGAGTTGCAGATATGAAATAAGCAGGAAATCCCGCACGTTATTTTCGAGAAGCCGATGCATCCACAGAGAGTGACAGTTTGCTATGGATTGTGAATTTGTGGCATCATTGGACCATTTTTCTTTAAAAGGCTGGAAACAACGATTCAACGGTGGGCGTTACAGAACCATGTTAACCCACTATTCTATACTGACATTGAAGGTATGAATTTGGGCAAACTCTAGTTCATGCAGGATGTTGCTCCAAATCGTGTTATCGGCCGTCTTTGCGATGTCAATTGTGTTGAATGACACAAAAAAAAAATACAAATTTTTGGAGCAACACGCTCGTCAGTACCCAGGGCCGAGCTTTCTCACAACCATTCATGTGTACTTTTGCACGATGGTGAGACCTCCTGGGATAATTTGGGATAAGCTCTCCTTGGCAATTGATACTACTCAGATGATTTTTCAGATCATCACGAGAGGAGGTCAAGTGAAAAATCATTTAGGTGTGTGTTACGGCTGGGAATCGAACCCAGACCCTTCTGCGCGGCAGTTCATCGCACCAACCATTGCGTCAGTGAGCCCTTGTCAAACGATACGCTCAGATAAAAATGTTAAAATTAAAATGTCGTTAACTTCCATCACAAAAACCTAGCACAGCATATCATCTACCTTCAAAACTCACCAGTTATCCTTGGCAAAAGAAACGATCCCAAACTCCTTGACAAGAAGTTGGTTAGCTGAGCTCCCAACGAAAATCCAATCACGTGTATGTCTGCAGTTCCAGTGTCCAGAATACGTTCCACCAACTGTGCCGAACAAACTCCCACATGTCTCGTATTATGCACTGCACTAAAGTAGCACGGTCCAGGCGATAAAACACTCCAATCAACGTAAATTAAATTGTACTCTCCTTTTTGTAGATATTCTGAAAGAAGGTGAAAACGAGAAACATAAATAAACTTGCACCAGCGTATTTATTTAACTAATCAGTGAATAGCTATCTAAAATTCACCAGAAAATGACTGCACACATATAAAAATAAATTGATGCAATCCTTATCAAACACTTACCATCCTTCATGTTAATCAATGAGTTTAGAAACATATCCGAATTGTATCCATGAATTATGATTTTCGTCGGATGCAAGGGATTGAAGAATGACTCACTTATGTTTGAATTCTCTAGGGATGAATCAATTTTCAAATTCTGACGATCCATCATATTTTGTCTAGTAAATAAATAAAACTTGATATCATCATCAGGACAGGGTCTGTTGAGGATCCATTTGCATGGTCCTATGCTCATAGTTTGCTGGGATGTTGATGGACTCGATGTTGTGGGATCATCTCTGGTTACATTTCGCACCGGAGTACATTCCATACACGGGCATAACACTGTAATGATGATGTCATTAGTTAAATATTAAATAAATCATAGAAATACCATACAAAATCTACACCATTCAATAAAAATATCACACTTTCGATGTCACCTTACCTAAAAAAAGCTGCACCAAGAAAATCACTTCTATTCGAAAATCCATAGTCAACGTGTGCGTTCCTCAGCACTCCCTTCAACAGAAATTCACACACCTACTACCGCTGTCGACGATATTCCCTCGCAACAATGGGTTACTCTAGGTCATACTCGAAACGATTATCGCGCCTTCCGCTTTTTATTATTCTTGAATTCAAAACACAATTTTATTTGCATCGTCAAAAGACGAAACCCCCTTATGGCAGCACGTCTATCGGCTATTGACAATGTTCAGTGAATGCCAATCTGTCAATTTAAGTTCCGACTAAAAAGTGCGTGTAACAGAGTGAGAGTTTTTTTTTATTGGGAAGTACCATTGAGCAGGCTGTCTGAAAAGAAAGAGAAACAGAAACCAATAAATAAAGAATCTAAAAGGAAAACAGAAAAGAAAGCAAATTTGAAAATAATTATCAATTAGCTGCGCGCCATTCTTCAGATGAAAGCAATCCAACGAACGCATTGTACACACCGTTATTTTGTTGTTAAACATTTGCATAAAAATGGAATGTTAAGATCTGGGCTGACTGCGTTTTTATTTAATTTTGGTGTTATCTTGATGAGATACAATTAACGTACTTGCCCTCGATATACATTTTACATGAAAAAGATAATCCTTGCTATTTAAAACAATTAATGTAATTAGTTTATCAGTTGTTCAGTTAATTAGGGAGCAGGGCAACGGTAATGGAAATTTAATGATTCTATACGGGTTTACCGTACATGATGTGCTAACTATACTTTAGAAATGCATAACATACGACTCGTTCTAGGTGTGTTGGAGTCGAAAAAAATTTGCTACAATACGCTACTGCATTTTTATGAAATATTTTAAAATCGCACTCCAATATTTTAGTAATGTTTTAAAAAAGTATGTATGATCCAATCGCATAAATAGTTAATCTGAATTTTTTTTATAGTTGTACCGGATTCTAATAATCGTTATCACGAGATCACGTCAATCTCGGGCAGGGACAGATAGTGCGTAAGACAGGAGAAGAGAGTGTACAGAACGCATTATCTTCAAAAAATCCGTCCAGCTATAGTACGCAGATGATTTTGACAACATTGGTCGCTTCCATCGTGCCGTTGTAGAAGCCTTTACGGCACATGATGATTAGGTGAAAATCGTTGTTTTTACACTTAATGGGGACAAGACAAAGTTTATGCGATCAACAAACAAAGCACTGTTGACACACAACATTGGACAACATTTCACAGTTGATTGTAATAATTTTTTGGTAGAGTTCCTCTAACTCGCTGTCAACATCAACCCAACGAATGAGCCCTCAGTGGAGTTACGAGGAATACTGATCCAAGCAAACCAGTGCTATTTCGGTTAAAAAAAAAAAATTATGGCACAACAAGCTCGTTAGTACCCAGGGCCTAACTTTCTTCTCACAACCATTCATGTGTGCGTGTTTACTTCTTATCACGATGGCGGGACCTTCTGTTTTATGCCGACTTCGAACGGCTAAGTTGAGATAAGCTTTTCATGACAATTGATACTACTCGGATGATTTGTCAGATCATCAGGAGAGGAGGGCCATTTAAGTGTTGCAACGGCTGGGAATCGAACCCAGACCTTCTGCGCGACAGTTCATCGCACTAACCATCGCGCCACTGAGCCCAATGGCTTAGCGAATTAAATGTTATCAAAACTCTTAACCCTAAAGTCAAATGACCAGACTCTAATCTTACTAGTCCTACCTTACGGTGACGAGTTGTAGATATAAAATAAACAGGAAAGCGGAGAAAATACTAGGCACTTTCGAAACAAAATGTTTATGTCGAATTTGGTTCCGGTCCCGTATGTAAGGAAGGCGAATGGAGGAGAATATAGTACGAAACGTTTGATACCCTATCCCATTCCATCCTTTAAATTAATATCGCAAAAATGTGGGCTTTGTGGCGATGATATATAGATCCCATTGTCACAACATATGAACAGTTTAACAAATTTATTCCGGCATCTTCAAAGAACTAAGCCGTTACATTTGGTCCGATAATAACAAACCACGCTATAAATTGCGAAAAAAGCAGGATCTCTCAAAGGAGAGTAACCTGCCAAACATTCATAACTCGTGATAAAAAAAATTGCTAGATAAGTCGCATACTTAGTTCCAATACAAATACAGAAAGGATGATGTTTTTACGTGCTCATCGTGTCTTTCGAGATTTCCACGAGCCCACGGAAAAAAAAAATTTTAGGGGTCGACAAAAAACAACGTTTTCCTGTTGAGCAAACGTATACACCATTCTTGAGAGTTCTGCGAATTTAACGACAACAGAAAACAGTGACTCCCTGAAGTTAGCTCAGACACCACCCGTGGATTAAGTCTTCACAAAATCCAACATCTTTCGAATGACTAAATTTCTTCCCCTTCTCCAACGCTCGTACTATGGTAAAATGTTTAAAGGGTATTCGTAACCCCTTGAGTGCGTGCAAATTATAAAAAAAAACACCCACAAAGAAGGGCATGGCAAAAAAACCCGTAGACGAAATACAGATATTAAGATTGTCTATATATCTTGTTCAGACACTTTTTGAACAAAAACAAGGTTTTTTTCTGAAAAGGGGGCGTGGTAGTTGGCGTAGTAGTGGTCGGATTTAAAAAATGCTAGTTCAAAATTGAATGCTCAAAAACTGGTGACGGACATACATGACTAAATCAATACAGCTAGTGATTATGTATATGTACATTAAGGTATGTCTAGCTAAATTATTTCTCTATGTTACAAACTAAGTATCAAAACAAATACACCCCTATGGAAAAGGGTATACAAATAACAACGTTCATTGGATCGGACACATCGAACGAACTAACAATAATGCTCTAGTACCAGATTCGTAGCGACAAGCAAAAACGAAGTCCGAGCTTAACGATCAAGTGATCGCCATTGCCAGAGACTGAATAACTGAAAGCAATATGCCAACGATCGAAATGTATGACTGCCTTGTCTCAGACATATAACGAACAATAATGCTCTAGTATCAGATTCGTAGCGATAAGAAAAAACGAAGCCCGAGCTTAAGGATCAAGTGATCGCCATTGCCAGAGACTGAATAACTGAAAGCAATACACCTAGGATTGTTGAGTTTGATTTCCATGTCTCTGGCATATAACCTCAAAGTTAAGTAACAAACTAAAAGGTCCGACACGACTCTGACAAACTGCCTCATGAATGTAAAAGACTATTAATTTCATATAATTTTAAGTAAAACACTGGAAATGACGGACGCAGTGGTACGATGGATAGTGTGATGAACTGCCGCGCAGAAGGTCTGGGTTTGATTCCCAGCCGTGGCAACACCTACATGATTTTTTAATGGTCCTCATCTAGTGGTGATCTTACAAATCATCTGTCAAGTATCTATTGTCAAAAAACGCTTAACTCAACTCACCCGTTCGAAGTCGACATAAAACATGATGCTCCTTCACCATGCAAGAATCACACAAGCACATGTTTGAGCGAAAGCTTGGCCCTGTGAGGCTGCTGGTGCGAATCGAATTCAGATTCTGCGCCGCAGCTCATCACATTATCCACCGCTTATTGAGCTACACAATCAATCCATATTCGGAATATCCATATTACACTATACACATTTTCATTTAAATCAAAATAACATAACATGCATTTTTAGCGAAAAAATTCTAACACCATCTTGTTCTAAATACTGGTAAAAGCTTAGTTATTAATTTTTATCAACATGGTTAAGGCCGTTATCAGGATACTCGCGTTTTAAAAATTCCGTTTAAAAATTTTAAAAATGGGAAGAACAGGTTATTTTTGAGGTAGTATCCCAATTTAAAAAAAAACAACGTGCAACAAATAATTTTAGTCAAATTGACGAAGAAATTAGGGCTTCAGTGTCAAAAGCAGACTCCTGACTACAGAGTCTAGATTCCAGATTGCAGACTCGCGCCATCACAGTACTTCATATGCTAAGAAATTTAAAAGTAAGTGTAAATGTGCCAATAAATATACAGGTTCCACGCCCCATTTTCAGTTTGTGGCCAAACCGTAAAGAAATTTGTAAAACTGTCTAAGCAAGATATTTAGACATTCTTATCATCTATATTTCGCACGTATAATGTTGTTATCCACGCGCACATTTGAGGGTTTAAAACATTTTTAAAATGCCAGACCTATTTTCTTCCAACTTCGTATTAACACTGTTTTTGCTCACAATTCTTGGCTATTTTCAATTTTATTCTCCCTGCGTCATAATAATCGTCAACAGGATTCTTAAAATGGAGAGACATTCGATTTCCGGACTACCTTCATTCAGATGTATGAAAGGTTTTCAGCTGTGGCACCACATAAGAACCGCCCTCTGTCCTCTTCTCTGGAATCTACTGGTAATCGAGCTACTAGTAAATCTATAAAGAGAAAGATGTAAAGTGATTGGGTACGCGTATGACGTGGTAATAGCTGTACCAGGGTAAGCAACCCCATATTTCTTCCTGGCTTTACGTGACTGTGATTAGAACCATACTCCTGTATGGTGTCTTAGTTTGGTGGATGTTGGTGGATGACTTTAGAAACAGCCTCCAACCGCAACGTACTAAGTAAAGTTCAACGATCAGCTTGCATATGCATCAGCGGAGCTCTAAGGACAACCCCTTACGCAGCCCATGATACTATCCTACATCTAGTGCCTCTAGATCTTTAAGGCAAACAGACCGCGGCTTGTGCAGTTGTAAGACCGAGAGCCTTGTCACAATGGACAGAGAAATCCACTCAGAATGAGCACACAAAGATTCTGCATTATCTTAAAATTACAGAAAACACCGACCACACCACCACCCGACTTAGTTTTAAGCATAACTTCAGGATTAACATTTCCAGTCGCCTTTAATGAGAGTCTTACACGATCGGAATCAATAACTCGATTCACACCGATATAGGTATCGGTCTAAAACAAAATCTGTAGTGGGTGGAGATGTTTTCTATGAGACGCTTAACCTAATCATATCCTTTCGCCTTCCCAATCTTTGTAGCGTTTTCCAGGCGGACATCGTAGCAATCAAAGAACCCTTGTCCTGGCTGAAAAGGAATGTAATATCCACGAAGTATATTAATATTTTCAGGACCGCCAAGCTGCAATCAAATCCCTGGAATCCATCTCATTTAAATCGAAATCAGCCCACGAATGCCGAATATCTCTTAATGAGATAACAGAAAATTGAACAATTCACCTCCTCTGGAAGCCGGACTACCGAGACATACCAGGGAACTGCAAGGCGGATGAGCTTTCCAGACAGGGCATTACCATTGAAATTCTACCGCCAGTAGATATGATAGGTATGCCCCTCGTTACGCAACGTGTCAAATATCTATACAACTCTGGCCTAACTATAATCAAAGGTGCTCTATCTGCTTGACAATGCTCAACAGATCTAACATCAGCACCAAATTCGGTTGTATTACAGACACTGTCCTATAGGCTTTCACGCAAAAAGACTAGGCCTCTTGGGCAATGACTTTTTTAGAAGCTGCTTGGACGAAAAAAAAAATAGGATAGCATTACTCACCTTCTCTGCTCTTGTCTTGCTCTCTCAGAAAAAAGAAAACCCCATCTGGGAAACTATTTCTTTTATAATCTAGGTGTGCTGGCTAATATTAATGCTTAGGTTGCAGCCTTTAACTTACCTAACCTAAGGTTACCAAAACAGTTTACCTATATATTGTAATGATGCTACAGTTCGGAATGAACTTGGACCTGAAACAACATATCCATCTTAGTAGTCCAGTCAATAGCAACTACCTTTAGTTACGCGCTGAATGTTGGTTGAGATTGAATTCTACTTTCTTCTTCTCTTCTACTGGGGAGTCTACTATTTGACAGGGAACCGAAGATTGTGCGGCACAGAGTATGGATGTGCATTCGCTCTACCTATTTCCTTTTAAATGAATAGTGGCAGTTCCAAGCTGCTATACAGCTCTTAAGATTGTCATTGTCTCACAACTCTCAGTTTTTTGGGCGTTTTTTTTTGCGTTTTTGGAATAAGTGCTTTTGAATTTTGATTGCTCCAAAATCAATTCTATTTGGTCACATATGTAGCTTTTTAGCCAAATATGCAGCTATTCGATTAATCGAATTTCACTAATATTAATTTTATATTTCAATACGGTAATTTGTTTTAAATTTAAGAGTGAGACAACAATTGTCATTTAAAATAAAAATATTAGTAACAATAAATATTGTCATACACTTTTATTTGTACGGTATTTGCTTAACAGAATATACTCAATCACAATAAATTATTTTAAATGTTCAATTTATATTTATGCTGGTTGTTGCGCCTTAAGTTGGTGATAACATACTTTTTCCTTTGGCAAAGGGTGGGTCAGAATTCGTGTAGACAAAAATAACGCCTCGTGTTCTGAAACAACAAATAAAAAATGTAAACTAAACGAAGATATTTTATTTCTGGACGCAATTGGGTGGTCTTAATACGTTGATTTTGTTTATCATAAAGTCCAGTATATTTTTAATTTTTTGTTGGCATGTTTGTTATATAATGGCCTAAACTTATAATCTCCTCACTTTGATAAGCATTCGCTATAAATTGGGCTAAACAAATCGATTTGCCGTCGAAAACAATTTTTTTGTCCTTATCAGCGGTGATACCCTAGCATTAAAGTCGTAAGTATTAAGTCGTAAGCTAAGGTTAACTTGGTGACATGAAATAAAGCGCAATGAAATAAAGCCAAAGAAAAGCAATTGGCATTATTTCGATCTCAATTTTTGTAGCTACTAGCAAACAGTATAGAACTACATAGAGTGCGCATCTCTAAGAACGAAAATTTTATATGTGTGTTACTGATATTGATACGCCAGTCCTAGCCGATGTATACGATGGACGAAATTTTATCTTCGCACCTGAAATGGCTACAATATTTTTAGCTGTGAATCGTACGCTCTGTAATTCTATACTGTTTGCTACTAAACTTTCAAAATTTATCAAAACTGCATACAGCAAAACAAAAAATAATCTGCCCTATCAAGGTATCGAGGCAACGAAAGTCATGGGTCAAAACACTGGTAAAACAGTAAAACACACTGACGGACTCAGTGGCACGATGGTTAGTGTGATGAACTGCCGCGCAGAAGGTCTGGGTTTGATTCCCAGCCGTAGCAACACCTACATGATTTTTTAATGGTCCTACTTAGTGATGATCTGACAAATCATCCGTAAAGTATCTATTGTCAAAAAAAAGCATAACTCCACTTATCCGTTCAGGGGTCGAATTACCACATCAGTTATCGAGTTATGCGTGATTGAAAAATGTTGATTTGGTATGATCACATACGAGATTCGAGTATCGAGTATCGAATTTTGGTATGCTGTCACCATTGATCGAGCATATTTTCATACGGTCGGTTTTGTGGTGTCGAGTGGGTGCATTTTTGTGACTAGAAATATAAGAAATTTTCATTTTGTTATTTTAAGTTTCTCGATTATAAACAAGAATGCACTACTCTTATTCACTCTGAACCTTTTAATGAAATTGTTATAAGTTTAAGTTATGAAATATGTTTCAAGAAAATGGTATTTAATTTGTACAGATAAATTATTGCTAAATATTTTTGTCCAATGAACTCACAATGTCCATATTTTGTCTTGAAAATTTTAAAAACACTTATTTATTTTCATATCATTTTCAAAAAAAAAAATACATTTGACATTTGTCAGCCATCGAACCTCAATGTAACAGAATTGTACTAGTACGATTGGTGCAATTTTCAATGTGCATTCGATACGTGACCATTCGTTTGTGATCATCCCAATGTAGTTACATTTCATTATGCATTTCCCTTACTCGTTAGCTTGTCGTTTTTTTCTAGAGCACGATTTTTTAGTAATATAATTTTATTCGATTTTTTACTCACAATTTTGTGGTGGTTTCCATTTTTGTTTTTGTGAATCGTATCGGGTTTTTCAACAGGGACGCTACAAAAGTTGAGCGACAAGGACAGCAAGCGACGCCATATTTGTTGCCGCTCTTTTGACATTTCTCTTCAGTAAGGTTTGCCATTTCATGATGGAAAGATTTACGATCCAACAACGAGTCGAAATTATTAAAATTTACAACCGAAATTCGGAGTCACTGGCCTCAACGTTAAGAGCGCTACGTCCAATTTATGGTCGTCATAATCGTCCTAGCAGATCAACAATTGAGCGTCTAGTGGAAAAATTTGAATCCACAGGCACAGTACAAAATGTTCCCGTGCCAGTAAGACAAACAAGTGCCCGTAGTGTCGAAAATATTGCTGCCGCTGAGGCTTCAGTTGAAGAAAGCCCAAATGTGTCTCTCACATGTGTGACGTCGTTGTGGCGAATTTTGCGAAAAGATCTTGGCCTACATCCTTACAAGATAAAGAACTGAAGCCGCTTGACCACCAGAATCGTCGTATGTGCGTGAATTGGGCTGAGCAACAACTTGAAAATGATTCGGGTTTTCATCGAAAAATCATCTTCAGCGAGGAGGCTCATTTCTGGCTGAATGGCTTCGTCAATAAACAAAATAGTCGGTATTGGTCAGGCAGCAATCCACACGTACTCCATAAGTCATCATTGCATCCCGACAAAATTACGGTTTGGTGTGGTTTATGGGCCGGCGGTGTCATTGGGCCGTACTTCTTCCGTGATGACCAAGACTGGCACGTTACTGTGAATGGGAATCGCTACCATTCAATGAGAACCGAATATTTTTGGCCCCAAATTGGATGATATTGACTTGAAGGACATGTGGTTGCAACAGGACGGCGCCAAAAGCCACACAGCGAATGCCACAATGAGTTTATTGGAAACAAAGTTTGGAGAACGTGTTATCTCACGAAATCCAGTCTATGGTCTATGCCAACAAGCCAGCGACGATTGATGAACTTCGTACGAATATCGAACGTGAAATTGCAGCAGTATCGGCCGATTTATGCTTGAAAACCGTCGAAAATTGGGTTCAGCGTCTGGACTTCTGCAAGCGTGCCCGTTGTTGGCCATGCAAAAGAAATCGAGTTCCGTACATAATGGCATCGAACGTACTTTTACAGAAATAAGGAATTTCATTGCTATCCAAAACCGTTTTTGTACTTTTGTACTTTTGTAAAACCCTTTAGAACAAATTGTAGACATTTTTGTTCCGCTCAGATACCTCGATAGGGTTGAATATACAGTGACCGAAATTAGTATAAAGATAATCATTCTCAACCTGTTCAAATTGATATAGCGACTGAAGTGCTCACATTACGCTAACCTGATGTTTACCCAAAAACTAGGTAAATTAATTCCCTCTCCAATAGAAAAAATAATGCACCGTTATCTAGACGAACAGTTTAGAAAAAGATTGAATTGTTATTACTATTCAAAGAAGTGGTGCAAAAAAAGGCGAAATAAGTATAAAGTCACTGTGTTTAATCTTAAAGTATTAAGATTTGTTGCCGTTTTTTTATTAAAAGTGTGTCAAAATATTTAAGCGATAATTCCATAGCCAAATTGCACTTCTTGCGACTCGAAATCCATATAATTGAATCTAAATTTAGCCATGCCCCACGGAAGAAAAGGCAATAATCACAACTCATAAGGAGCACGGCCTATCAAATCGGTCAATTGCTACCAAGATAGGACGATTCCTTGCCGTTGTCTGTAATTTTGTCAATTCGGGTGAAAACTATGGCTCTGCCAGAAGATCTGGTCGACCAAGCGTTCTTAGCGCCGGTGAAAAGAATAGCATTTCACATGAAGCCAGTCGAAACAAACTGAATGCTGGTCAGATAAGGCGCAAGTTGGACCTTCCAGAGAGTGTAAGAAGAGTGCAGCAAGTGTTGAAGGAAAATTCCAACCTTCGATACACAAAAATGATGAAAAAGCCGCTATTGCCGCTGCATCATAAAGAGGCCAGACTAAGGTTCGCCAGACATACACATGGCATGGACCCGGAAGTGGGAATCCATTATTTATTTTGATAGCAAAAAAAAAATTAAATTTAGACGGTCCAGACGATTTCAAATTTTATTGGCGTGATTTGCGAGACGACAAAGGAGTGAAAATAAGCCGGCACTCCGTAGGTGGAAGCGTGATGTTTTGGGGTGTGTTTGGATTCCATGGAAAAATCCCTTTGATGTGGGTAACACCCAGAATGAATGGTACAAAATATAGGGAGATGCTTGAATATGCCCAGCAAGACAATGCTCCCATTCATACGGCAAGAACAGTCCGCGAATGGTTAAAAGTCAGCGGGACAAGGTGTTTACCGTGGCCATCATGTAGTCCCGACCTTATCCCAATCAAAAACATGTGGGGGATCGTGGCTAGAAAAATATATTCGAATGGGTAGAAGTACAGAATATACTCTTCGAATTTCCTCATTTCGTAATAAATTCAAATCAAACAGTAAAGCCGCCCGTTTCTTTATAATTATTTCGGTCAGTTTATGTATCCTTTTTTATTTTTAAATAACACTGTTTCGAATGTCGCATAATTGCGTATTATTATATTAATACGAATGTTTTAAACTCCAACATTTAGTTTTTTAGAGGTACAGAAAATTGAAATGAATTAAAAAAAATGATTTTTTTTAAATTGCCATGAAATTTACTTTACTCGACGTGTTATTTCAACCAGAGCAATGTTGCATATAAGGGTAGCGTACTCTAACGGCTCGATTATTGATAAGGACTACCTGTCCGACTTAAATGTAAAAACCATAAGGCGTATACCATCAGCCATCTCTCTTGCTATCGACACCGCGGAACACTTACATCTACCTACTAAACGCATTATACCCTACAAATGCTCATATCCACCATGGTTCATAAAACGTACATCGCTGATTATGGACATATCGCACATAAAAAAAAAGAACACATCCCCTGATATGCTTCGTCGCATATTTCTCAGCATTTCCTCCAAAATAAAGGCTAGCAAACGGATTTTTACATTTACAGGCGGATCCAAAACCAACATTAGTACATCATTTGCTGCCACTCATGTAAACGACGCGCGCCATAATAAGCATAAGCATATAACCAACTTATGAATACATTTTTACTGCTGAAGCCATAGCTATACAAAAATCCATAACCTTAACAGCTAAACTACGCAGTAAATTAATTCTATGTACAGACAGCCTATCAGTCTTAAGGGCAATTATGAATCCTAATCACAACAGCATAGTTATAAACAGGATCAGAGACTACCTTATAAAAAGATCAGAAAAATTGAAACTCATGTGGGTACCAAGTCACGTAGGGATCCAAGAGAACGAACTCGCTGACACTACTGCTAATCTAACGCATAATGACCCTGTTTACTTGATTGACTCATACTCTAAATTGGACTTTCTCAAAATGGCTAACCGCAAGCTCAAAGCAAAAGAACTTCTCAACTGGAGCAACTACCATCACCACTACTCATGCATAAATCCAACAAAATCAAAACCATTATACCCACTCACTACATCGAAAGGTATGAACACAGTTTTCTTAAGATTACGTCTGGGACATACGGCTATTACACACCAGCATCTTCTAAATGGTGAAAGACCTACCCTGTGCCAATTATGCAACGCCAACATCGACATCAACCATGTTTTCGGTACAGTCTGTCCTTCACAACCGAAAACCATTATTTACCTGCAAACACATCAGCCTACGGAATGCTTACAGTCTTAAAATAGAAATTTAAACAAATTTACAACTAAACCATAGAGCCCAAAGCCCTCGCAGCTAGTGCTCACTTAATATGTTAGCATATCTATTTAAAATTGTATGTTAATAAATTATAATAATAATAATAATACTTTAATCGAAAGATAGTCTTCTGGTATTATAGTTAATTTAAATATAATTTTTGGCATATGACCGCCAAGGCTGGATCGAACGTAGTCTAATCGGGAGGTCCAATTTTCGATGACTTAAGACTTTATGACATTAGTGGCGGTATATAGCCAATAACGCAGCGAATGTTTTTCTTCAAGTGGTCAATCGTTTCGTCCTTATCGGCGTAGACTACCGGCTTCACATATGTCCAAAGAAAATGGTCAAGCAGCGTTAAATCGCACGATTTTGGAGGCCAATTCACAGGATCAAAACGCAATATTATGCGCTCACCGAACGGTTCCATCAACAAATCAATTTTGGCGCGATCTGTGTGACAAGTTGCGCCGTCTTGTTGAACCATAGCTCCTGCACATCATGGTTGTTCGAAAAAAACAGTAGTCATGGCTCTTTAGCGGTCACCATTGACTAGAACGTTCTGGCCAGCATCGTTTTTAAAGAAGTACGGACCAATTATTCCACCAAGCCATAAAGCACACCAAATAGTCAATTTTTGTGGATGTAATGTTTTCTCAACATTGAGCATTATCATCATTCCAAATACAATGGTTTTGTTTATTGACGTATCCATTCAACCAAAAAAAAGCTTCATCGCTTAAAATTCGCTTATGAAAATTGGGATCACCAAATCTACGTCGTGATCCTGTGGCTTCAATTCTTGCACGAGTTGGATTTTGCACGCAAACCAAGATCTTTTCGCAAAATCTTCCACAAAGTGGATGGACACATATCCAATTCCTGTGCACGATGGCGGGAAGACGGATTCGGTCTATCATTGCTGCTCTACAGCAGCAACTTCAAGTTCTATGCCTCTTAAAAAAAACAACATTGTGGGATCTAAAAAAACCACTGATTACTTCACTATAATGTGGCAAATAATAAAGTTTGAAAAATTTGAGGAACAAAGGAAGATATTTGACAAATGGAGCAAGCTCGAGCTGAAACATCTCTAGCCAACCAACAAAACAGCTTCTTTATAAATTGTAGAGTTGTTCAGGACAACGTTAGCGTCAAACTGTCAAATGGCAAACTGACATCATCTGTATGAAAACAAAATTTGGCACAAACTTTTGCGCAGAATACTTTTTTCATTGAAATTACATTTATATTCACACTTTGCAATAATACTGGGCATGAATTTCACATCTTTTATATCAATTTTTTTAATGTAAACCACTCACTTTGTATTTTCATAAGTCAATAACTGATTTCACCGTAAACAACTTATGTTTTTATGTTTTCAATGCAACAACCAAATAAAACAGCACTCCTGCCATATAATTCTTTTCACACTGTTTTCCTCCAAGTGATTTCGACATTTCAATGAAAGAGACAACGCACGTAAGAGAGAGAATTCTCATGAACCATATAAAATTCTCATTGTTTTCCTCCAAAAAGGAGACAACGCGCTTGTGAGGGAGATAGTTTCGTGAATAACTCTATTGTCATGGAACGCAAGTGGTTTCATACAAAAACTATATCGGATATCGGAAACTTACTAAAAAAAGGGACCAGTACCCAAATCAAGCATATAATCTTTCGGAAAATGCGAGAGACGGATCTTTTCTTTATTTCTAAGATTTTATTAACCAATCCGTAAACATTGAAATAGAACCCGATTGAATATACATAAATTCAGTCTACGTAAAAGTAATCAATTCAGACTACTCCATCGGATCTAGTTACTTCTCGCCGAGATATAGACTGGCAGACGACGATCTCGAGCCCCTCATTGACTCAATCGAGTCTAATTTTATCATCAGTGGGAACTTTAATGCGAATTTATCCAAATCTGTTATGGTTCGACAATACTCATGCCATGAGATAGAATATACAAAGGTTTTTTTTTGTAGGAAAACGCCTCCAAAAAGTGGGCGCGGGTTAAAATGATCTAATTACCAAATGTTCGTATTAACTATATAAATGGTTTTTTATCAAAAGCTTTTTTAAATATCCTTAAAATTTTAACGAAAACGGTGGTTAGCAAAATTCCTAACCGTATAGCCAAAAAGAATCTTTTCTTTAAAAGTGGGCGTTCCAGTGGTCGGATTTAGAAAATGTTTACACTTGTTCTGTAGGCACGGACAAGGATCCTATTCCTATATACCAAATTTCAATATTCTAGCTCACAATTTAAGCTCAAAAATCGGTGACGTAAAGACGTATCTAGCAAAATTATGTCTGTTTGTTACAAACTATGTATCAAAAATATATATAACTATGGGATAGGGTACAAAAGACTCTTAAGTAGAAAAAGATATCAAATGTTTCCTATTTAACGAAACATTTTTTTAACTTTTACCTTACTTCTCTAATCAACTTATTAAAAATTCTAAAGTTAAACATTTTTCGAATAAATCAAGTGAAATAAAAATCAAACAACAATGCGAATATCTCAAAACTTAAATTTTTGACTTAAGCTTCTCTTCCATATGACCACAGATATAAACAGACATTGGTAGTTGATAATTTTCTCACCAAAAATAGAAAAATGTAACAAAACTATTTAATTAAACGACAGATAAACTTCAGATCAATCACTCCGAAAATTCGTTGCAATATTGGAATAAACCTAGGTTAAGGTTCCCGCCTAATAAACGTTTCAAAATTAGAATTCGATATTTCAATGATTTAACACTAATATCATTTTTAAGGGTGCATATGCAAATATTCACTTGTATCTGTGTTTGTGTAACTTGATTATGAAACTTTTCGATAGATGCAGATGATGCCAAAGAAAAAGATTGTTCTATTTTCGGCATCTGATATTCATGAACACCTCTTTATAAGATTTTTTTTCCGCGAATTTCCCATATAAAATCAAAATCATCTAAAAATGAACGCTTTGCAATATCCACTCACATTTTTAATCAAATGCAACTCGACAGCTAAAATACCACTCGCCCGACACAATCTTATCACACAACTGACAGAAATAATTCACTATCGATTTTTCCTCAAATACAATTTTTTAGCACTCATTAAAAAAAAAATCACACTATCTTATCATATCAATCGAAATCGCTTCTATAAACCTGTACCAACGTATTATCTAAGACCCAATTGTGTTTTTCGTTTGTGATTTAATCTGCGAAGACTTACGTATTTGAGCAATGCTCGCCCATAAGTGCGATATCCGAATTGACAATTGTCGAGTTGTTGCCGCACCAACCGAACAAATACTGAAAGTAGCTCGAGCAGCGTACACCCCAGAAGCCTAAGGTACTCTTTATCGATTCTTTGAAATAGACTGGTGCCATGGTATGACTACAGAGGGGAATATCTAAAACAAAATTTTGGTTATTATGAACTCAATACGTACACACAATATATAGGGTTTAGATACTTTTGCTATTATTGCATGCAGGCTGCAGTTGACCACCATTCATGTAAAAATCAACATGTCCACACGATTCGATTTTACCAAAAATTCCCACGTTCGTATGGATGACATCGACAAACTCTGCATCTGTGGGGTCAAGTTTGTTGTGGTTGTGGGAGGTGGCAAAAAAGGGCAATGCGGGATCAAGTCCTGCAAGAAATTCTGATTTTAATACAAAACTTTGGTTTATTTTATTTCTATGCTTACCGGTTATCCTTTGAACTTTTTTCCCGATTAATTTTTGCAACGAATTGCTCGCAAACGCTGCAACATGGGCACCCAAACTGAAACCGATTATATGCAACTGTGTTGCATCGAAGTCGGCGTTGTCTGCAGAGAGTCGCATCAGAAATGTTGCAATGCATTCACCGGCTTGCTTGGTATTCACAGCAGCTGATGGATAACATGGAAGGGCAGCCAGAGTACCCCAATCGACTGTTATTACATTGGTAGCAGAGTGTTTCAAATATTCTGAAAATTCAAAAAATAAGGCTGTTATTGCTCTGTTGATTTAATTTTGTTTGGATATTCTTCTTCACGAATTTCACCAGTTTTTAGAAAAAATTTTTTTAGTTAGACTATTAAAAATTGATACATGAAAGTCTGTTTCTGGAAAATATGATTGTTATTGATTTGGACTACTTTTTAATCCAGTGAGAGATGTTTTTATGAACATTTTTAGACTCGCTATTCTGATTGATTTTTACGTTTTGTAAAAAAATAAAAAATAAATAAATAAATAAACAAATAAACAAATAAAAGATGATTTGGGAACCCAAAGAAGTGGTTCAAATCTGAAGTTTTTTTATAGATAAAATTTTAGACTATTTATATAGTTTGAGTATAATGTTCAAATTGAACAGAAATATTAACATGACCGTTTGTAACAGAACTGCAAACTTTTTTTTTTCGATAACTTCCGATTAGGATTTTTCTATCAAGCCCATATTACTAAAATCTTTAATTTCTACCAAACATCTGAGTCATTCTTTGTGTTTGTAACAAGGGCTCGTAGGTAGTTTTAACCTTAATATTTCGTAATACATTTTTTAATTTTCAATATTAAATGCTTTCGTTGCCTGGATATAATTTACAACAATTTATAATAAAATATAAGCTTAAATATGGAACGTTTTGTTAATTCTAAATGATAATACGCATACACAGAGACGTCGTACAGAAGAAGTCATTGCTGCTGTAGAGCGTTGCGTAGAGGAAGACCCGAATCAGTCTATCCGCCATCGTGCACAGAACCAACCACTTTATGGAAGATTTTGAGGAGAGATCTTGGTTTGCATGCTTACAAAATCCAACTCGTGCAATAATTGAAGCCACAAGATAACCTATCCATGCGTAGATTCGGTGAATGGGCCCAAAACAAGACTGCCGTTGATCCCAATTTTCATAAGCGAATTTCGTATAGCGATGAAGCTCAGTTTTGGTTGAATGGATACGTCAATTAACAAAGCTGCCATATTTGGAGTGATGATAATCCTCAAGTTACATCCACAAAAACTAACTGGGTTGGTGGAATAATTGTTTTTTAAATAACGATGCTGGCCAGAACGTTACAGTCAATGGTTACCGCTATAAACCCACGATTTCGTTCATCAATTAAACAACCATGATGCGCAGGAGCTGTGGTTTCAACAAGACGGGGCAACTTTTTTTTTCCGTGGGCTGGTGGAAATCTCAAAAGATACGATGAGCAAGTGCCCAAAGTAGTGTGCGACCCACTAAAACCACCGCCCTTTTTGTTTTTCTATTTCAATTAAGTATGCGACTTATCTAGCAATTTTTTTTATCACGAGTGAATGTTTGGCAGGTAACTTTCCCTTGAGATAACTTTCTTTTGAGAGTGTCTGCTCTTTCCACAATTTATAGCGCGGTTTGTGATTATCGGGCTAAATCCAAACGTTTAGTTCTTTGAAGACGCCGCAACAAATTTGTTTCGTCAAGAACTTGCATTACCGCTTTTTTAACGTGTCCTAAGAGGTGCAAGCGAACAACTAGCGGAAGCACTAAACTGCTACAAAGCAGAAATTACCGCCATGCATGAAATACGATTGGATGGGCCGGGCAAAAAGAGTATGAAAAACTGTGACATCTACTACGGACTATGTTATAGTGAGCAGAAACAGCGACTATTTGGATGCGGATTTGTTATAAGTGCCAGACTTAGGCAAGAATTCTTATGTTTTCAAGAAATTAGCGAAAGCAATGTAACAATCCGTATAATGGAGGAAAAAGATGATGTAGTGAAAGACTGCTTCTACAAGCTCCTTGACAAAACTGATGAATGAATACCGAAGTACCTACGATGTTAAAATTGTTCTGGGAGATTTTAACGCAAGGTTAGGAAGAGAAGACATCTTTAGCAGTATTGCCGGAAAACATAGCCTACACGACAACACGTCTGGTAACGGATTTAGGCTAATTGAATTCGCTACGGAAAGATATGCCACTATAGCCAGCACACGGTTTCCTCACCTCGATATCCATAAGGAGACATGGCGGTCGCCAGATCAACGAACGGTCAATCAATTTGATCACATAGCAATAAACAAGAGGCACGCATCCAGTATTTTGGATGTCCGAACATTCCGAGGAGCTAACATCGATTCGGACCACTACCTTGTTGCAGCCAAGGTTTGAATGCGGATATCCACTACGCCACAACAATCCAGAAATACTGTAAAAAAATTTTATGTCGAAAGACTGCAATCGCAAGAGACCGCCAAAACCGTCGGGCAACGCGTATCCCTAAACCTCTCGATTAACACCATACCACCAGCCTCGAATGTCGCAGAAATATGGCAACGTTGCCAACAAGCCATTAGATCAGCCGCATCTGATATGCAAGGTTTCTCGCGCCAACCAGCAAGAAACCCCTGGTTTGATGAGGAATGCCGACAGGTGCTCGCAGTTAAGAACGAGGCCTACAAGGCTAAGCTGCAGGTGAAGACGAGAGCTGCCGTTGAGATCTATAGGCAGAGAAGAAGGAGAGAACACTGGCTTTTTAAAAAGAAGAAAAAAGAGCAAGAAAGATGTTCGCAAGTTTTACCAAAGTGTCAAACGTCAAAGCAAAGAATACAAAGCTCGAACAGAATCCTGTCGAGATGAACAAGGAAATATCGTAGTTGAGACACAGTCTATGCTGAGGATATGGAAGAACCACTTCTGCAGACTGTTAAACGGCGCGATGACGAACAACATTCCGCTGTCAGGCAGAACGAACCATTCAATATTGGTCAACGACAGCGAAAAGCTGCCCAACCACCCGACCTGAGTGAAGTCGAGGATAGAAATATCTAAACTGAAGCTAAGGCTGCACGAAATGACTTGGTAAGTAACATCCACCAACTCATAAGCCGAATCTGGTCGGAAGAAAGTATGCCCGAAGAATGGAACCCTTCAGCATCATTTGCCCTATGCACAAAAAAGGAGAACCTCTAAACTTCGCACACTACAGAGGCATAAGTCTCTTCAACATCGCCCTACAAGATCCTATCTGCCGTAAATATGTGAACGCCTGAAACCGTTTACCACCAACCTGATCGGCCCTTATCAGTGTGGGTTTTAGGCCAGGAAAGTCCACAACCGATCAAATTTTCACACTTCGGTAGAGATTCTGGAAAAAGCCCAAGAAGTCCAAATCGATACCCACCACCTATTCATCGAATTCAAAGCCGCAATACGATAGCATTTATAAAGACAAACTATACAGAGCCATAAATATTTTTGGTATAATAGCCGCCCAAACTCGTTCATTTGTGTAGGATGACGAGTGGAGAATTCTCGCTGCTCCAATCAGGATCGGAGACGACCTCACTGAGGCAGTCGATACCAAAAAAGGATTTAGGCAAGACGATGCGCTGTCATGTGACTTCAACTTTGAATCATGAGATGACAGTGTAATGTGACTTCAATTTGAAAGCACAATTTTCCAAAAATCATGCAATCATACGCCGATGATATTGACATCATTGGTAGGAACTCAAAGTGATGTCAAAGCCTACCGTTTTCTAGTATAGAGAAAATAAGCGGCAAAAAAGCAGTAAGACTAAGTATATGCTGTCAACACGAAAAGACACAAAATATCGACGAATTAAACATAATGTCGCCCTTGTCTGATATAACTTTGAGGTAGTACGGGACGTTATCTACGTCTCCGCTTTTAAACTCTGACAACAACATCTCGTCAGAAATTAAACGAAGAATTACTTTTTGCCAACCGCTGTTTCTTCGGACTAAGAAGGCAATTTTGTAGTAAAGCTCTCACTCGAACTACTAAGAAGATCCTATATAAGACCCGGACATCATCCCAAGTCCTGCTCTACGGCGCTTGAATCTTGAACCGTCTCAAAAGCTGATAAAGAAATCCTTAGTCATCGATTTGATAGTAAAAATTCTTTCGAAAAAATCTTCCGGTGCTGTTTGCGTTGACGGGCTATGGAGACGAAGATTCAACCAAGAAATATACGAGCTGTACAGCGAAATGCCCCTGGTCAAAAAAACTCCGGATTGGACGTTTAAGATGGCTAGGACATGTAGAACGAATGGACACCAATACTCAGGCTCGCAGAGTTTTCGATTCCCAGCCAGACTTCGGACGCAGTAGAGGAAGACCTCGCCTTAAGTGGCGCGCACAATTAGAAACCGACCTCAACCAACTTGGAGTGCGCAACTGGATGCAGTTAGCTAAGGACCGGACTAAGTGGATAGGCATGTTGGTTGAGGCTCAGGTTCATTCCGGACTGTAGTGCCACTTAAAGAAAGAAGAATAAACGTGTTTAATGTTTTCGTGGAAAATTTTTCGGTTCATCTTCTACCGCGGGGACACCCAGATCTCTACGCAGATCTTCGTTCCTTATATACCACGGCGCATTGAAGAATGATCTTAAGATTTTGTTTTCAAAAGTTTGTAAAATATTTAGATTCGCTTAACTGGTACAATCCCACAGTTGTATACCATATGTCCAAACCGGCTTTAGCACTTGCTTGTATAAAAGCAGCTTGTTATCAAGGTTAAGCTACGAATATTTTCCAAGCAATTGCTGGTCAGGTAAAAGACGTTTGATCAGTTATGGGGTGTAAGGGGCCGAGCAATATCCTTTAATAAAAACTTTTGTATTTGGAGTGATGATAATTTTTTTTAAACACTATCAGATCTGTGTCGTATAGTGAGCTTAATATGCATCCTTAGAATCATCATTTAGTGCGTTTTTTAGTGGGACATAACAGAACATAGAAGTTGATTAAGTTAAAAATTGCTGACTTTTTCGTTCATTAATTGAACAATGGTTTCAACAAGATGACGCAACAACGTCGTTTGACTATTTCCTGTGGGGATATGTGAAGACCGAAACGGTTGACCACTTGGAGGACAACATTCGCCGCGTTATTATCGGCAATACGTCCACAAATGTTGGAAAAAGTCATACAAAATTTTACCTCTAGATTAGACTACGTCTGAGCCAGTAGTGGCGGTGATATGCCAGATATCTTATTTAAATTATAATGTCAGAAGTTGATCTTTCGAAGAAAGTAATTTCATGTCAGTTTAAAAAAATTAATTTTTTTTCAATTTCAAATTTCTACAGCTCTAAAAAAAACACCCTTTATATGTTATGTTATTATCGTCTACATTAATAGTGATCGTTTCTTTTTTTCTTGAGACCGATCGCTTACGAGCATTGCCTCTGTTTTGTGTTCTGCGAACTATTCGCCGTTTGCTTCATCTACCTTCTTATTTTCGGATACATTCGTTACCTGTATCCTCTATTTCTTCCAAGTGTTGCAACCACAGCGATTGCAATATCACCAGCAAACTCATGAGTTTTGGTTCCGTTGCAAGAACCTGACACATAATCAGTATGGAGGTATCCGTTCAAAGGATTACCGAAACGAAAGTCAGTTCCGATCGGAACTCAGTTTATAATCGAAGTATCCGTTGCGGAAACAAAATAAATGAGGCAATTATTCGCGTACGTCAGCTGTATAATTTTATAAATGTGAAAAGTTAGTTGAAAAAAAAAGTATTTACACAAACATTTCTTGGTGTGCTCTTGTTGTTTTTTTTTCTAAAGCAAGATTTTGTAGTAATACACAAAATAAGTTTACTTATTATTTCATTTACAATTTTGGGGTGGTTCCCATTTTCGTTAGAATTCCGCACAAATTTTTCATCAGAGAACTTCCGAAGAAATTCAACACGTAGCTTCCAAAATTGTCGACTTAACGCATTAAGCCCTCGTGCGATCGTGACGAAGATCTGCTCGAAATGCAAATCCAAACGGAACCTCGATACCCCATAAGATGGGATCTAATACCGATTCCTGTGCAACTTTGACAACATGGGGCACTGGTTTACGCTATCCTCAGTATCGAAGAGCAAACACCAGTTTTCGAAGTTATCCTTTTAAATCCACAGTTTGAAGAGTTAAACGCATTTTTGACGTCTTGTGTTCGTATGTTTAAAGTTCGGGCCATAAGATAGACTAAAGAAATTTCGTGTACGAGTGAAAAAGCGTTTGTGTTTCATCCATATAAAGTCTTAAACCACTCATACCTTAGGGGTATTTTTATTTAAAAAAAATTGTTTTGCTAAAACTATAAGAAAAGTCGCAACAGTTTCAAAACTTTTGACTTTTATGGGATCCCTAGTTTGGTCGCATGGTCTCCAATTGGCAAGTGTCCCGTAACTATCGCTGTAATTCTGGCGATATCTGAGCGGGTTTTATTCAGTAGGTCGTTTGTTTTGTTTTTGTCATAGGTAGGGCATGTCTTCCTAGATATAACGCAATTTGTTAACCTTCTCCATTTGGAGTCGGCCTTTCTTCAATCCAAACTACAGGTCTGATTCGTTTTCCATTCTAAGCCCGGTATAGAGTAGAGGTGTTGATCCTAGCAATTTATGACAACTTTCAATGTAAAGTGGTATCCTTACAGCGGTTAATCTTAGATGATTTAAGCTGTAATCTAGAATTGGATGTCTTGTACAGAGAAGATGAAGTCTATATATCTTCTGCAAGACCAAGTCATGTTGGATGCTTGCCAACTAGACGGCACCTCATGATGACACTTTTGGTGTTGTTTACCTGAAGTCTATCAGTATGATTATGATTGATTGTGAATTAGCACGTAGAACATAAAGAAGTAGTGGAAATAAATTGACGAAGGGGGGATCAATTTGGTGTAATAATTAAAAATTCGCGCAAATTTTCGTTGTTGATTTATATATAAATGTTTGCAGCCATTTTTAGTTTTTCTGTTGAGATCAATTTTCATTGGGGCTAAACTTCGAAACTTGCAACTTTGTTGTTTTTTATCACACACTCGGAAGAGTGTGTACCGATTTTCATTCGTAACAGATTATTTAAAAAATGGATCAATAATATTGGATTGTTGAAATGACAGTCACGATACTATTATTTGATTAAATTGTTTAATAAATGTCAATTAATAATTGATTGTTGCTCTTCGCAAAAGGAGTGATGTCTTTAAATCAGAACCTATGAACAGGTAGTTCGAAAAAATATCCTTTTTTCCGTTAGATCAAATTATGTATTAACCTCTTATTTAATCGCTAATGCCTCTGTTTATAATAATAATATTTATACCATTTATACTAGTTTGCAGATATTTCTGTTAATTTCTTTATATCTAAGTTTCACGGATATTGATTATTAGAAGAAAAAAATATTTGAAATTATGTTTACCCAAATGAATTGCTTTCGTCTGTTGGTATTCAAGACTCCCTCCATATCCATGTATAAGTAATTTATATCGATTACTAGGTGAAACCCATTCGGGTAGAATTGATCGTGATGCCGTTATCAAATGAGGTTCATGCTGCGGATGATCACTGCTTGATATATAAAACTTCACAAAATCACTTGCGCACACTTCCAAGTACTGAACGACACACGAGCCAACAGTCAAATTTACACCGGCGAAAACCCCTACTGACAGGGCATATAACCAAAGAACCAAAGTGAATATAAAAGGGAGATTATGGAAGGGCGATAACATGGTTTTTTGTTTGGATTGTTTTTTTTTTTAAATATATTTATTTTCCGAAATGTTAACCCATGTGGAAGTAAAATTAAATATAAGCTGTCAATGTGTCTATGCGCTCCAAGCCCAATAGCTGCAAAAGAATACTAAAAAACTGCATTCGACCACATCGGCTAGCATATTGGGGCAGTAACCATGTTGTGAAACACTTTTTGAATTTTAATGCGCCTTAACGGAGAAAATGTGAATTCTAAACTCTGTTAAGGCAGACCATTTCAAACGAGATCGAAGCTTATGTACACAGATACTTGTGTGCGCCAGGTCTATGGACAATATCGACTGAATATTTATCCGGTCGGTATGCACGTGTTAAAAATACTAAAACGATCTCAATGGAGGACAAAATTACAACTTTTCCGCGTTATTAACACTATCACAATAAAAAAAAATAATGGCTTGGACCTAGTGGGATTTCATGCTCGAAAGTGTTTGGGTTGATATGGGACAATGAACTAAATACCTTTGACCCATATTGGTTCATTAATTCCAAATGAATGTGATTACTATGAGTTCGAGTTGATATTAGTGTTAGTGAAGACAAATGGTAGGTAATGCGATTGTATGAAACCTAAGCTGATGCCTACCATACCAACTCCACATTGAGACTTCTCTTGGCAACGGCTGATTCCCTAGTACTTTGACTGTAGATAGGGTCTTAACCCATGTGTACAGTCTTGGTGCATCAGATAAGAGTGGGGGAAGACGCGCCCTCACACTAAGTCATATTCATATTAACATATTCACTCATATTTCTTTCCCAAAATGGCAGGAGAAGAATTCCAAAATTCAAGTTAACCTGTTAGGATGTACAAAGTCTTGAAGCATTAGATAAGAGTGGGGGAAGACGCGTCCTCACACTAAGTCATATTCATAGGTATTAACATATTTCTTTCCCAAGATGGCAGGAGAAGACTTCCAAAATTCGAGTTAACGGTGTCGTCTACAGTACCTGTTAGGATGTACAAAGTGAATAATCTACTTCAGCTGCTTCGGCATATTCGGGGGAGATTTAGAGATGGTGGCTGATGAGCCGAAAGGTTAATGGCAGAGATAAATCCCGTAGAAGATACTGATAGCCCAGTGTTCTAGGGGTATCTAATAATCGGGGACTTCGATGCGAAATTTGGTGTGAAAAAACTTTCGGCTCGTTAAATAGGAAGCTCCACGAAACGACAATAGATAATGGCTTAGTACTAACAGACTTTGCGGAAACAGGTTATATTGCAGTCTAGGTTACCACGACTTCGAACCCACAAAGCAACCTGGATATCTCAAGATGCTCGAACCAGCAACCAAATCGACCATGTGCTTGTAGATGCGAGGTACGCATTAAACATGACGGATTCTGACCATTTTTTCGTAGCAGCCAAATTAGTAGTCCGACTGTCCAACGAGAAGAAACTGCGAACTATTTTTTTTAAACATGTATAGAGGCTACCATAAAAAGTGTCCATGGAATTAAGCCTGGATAGATGAGAGTTTGCCCGATGTCAGGAATTTTACTTTCATATCCTCATATGCATTAATTACGAAAAAGGTGGTCCCATGTCTTGCACTAACTATAGGAGCAAGTCCCTACTAAATGTCACATAATTATAAGATCCTTTCAAACGTGCTGTGTGAACGTCTGCGTTGCACTGAATTAACTGAACTAACTGGAACAAACATTCCTGCCTTAATAAGCCTTGGTGACAGGGCCGTCCTTCTTAGCCAAACGATAGATGCGATCGTTCGATTCTCCCATATGCCTGATTTCACCGCAGATAGCGTAGACCTTAGACAAACATTCCCTCCTACAAACCTTGTATTCGTCCGATTCTCCCATATGCCTGATTTTTACTGCAGATAGCGTAGACCTTATATCCAACGGTGCAGCGAAATAACCCCCATGGAAATAAGCCACATGCGGCTTAATTCCGAACAAAAAGGATATATCCCCTAAGGGGCATACTTCTTTTTGGAAACGGAAATAAGTCCGGAGGGTGTTAATGCCATTTGCTTGTGGGGTTTAAATTCTTTCATGCATCCCAACTCGAACACATCTCAAATCCGACAGTAAGCCCGAGCAGTGGGGTTGCAGGGGTGCAGCATGCCCCACTCACATTTTCAAACTTTTCATAAGCCAAACTTGAATAGAATTCCAATTTCAAATGGCAACAACACCCGCGGGGGTAAATGCTTTTTCGTGGCGGGCTCGTTTCCATTTCGAAAAGGAAATAAGTCCGGTGGGAGCTGTGTCCTTTTATTTGTGAAATAAGCCCCATGGGGCTAATTTTCTAGGGGGTTATTTCACATCACCATACCCAAAACCTATCCTGCCGGATTTTGGGTTTACATAAGTATAAATCAACAGATTCTCCGGCGTCGTATAGGAATCGAGAACCTTTGATCTTAAGTTGGGCTTTTTAGTTTTACTTAAAATTTCGCTTTTTTAAAGTCGAATTGAAGCGTTTGGCGAGTGCCCGAATGTGTCATACGTACTGGCTCCTTACGTGCTCGACTGTACAAAATGATTATAAGAACTCAGAATTTACTTAGTTTAAGGAAAATCAGTGAAGGTTTTTTTTTTGTGGCAGAAAATGGTAATTTTTTTCCTTACTGACCAAATTTTAAATTTGCGTTAAGACACTTTAAATTAGTTAGATTAGTTAAGTGGCGCTACAGTCCGGAATGAACCTGGGCGTCAACCAACATGGCTCTCCAGTTAGGTCGGTCATTAGCTAACTGCCTCCAGTTGCGCACTCCAAGTTGGTTGAGGTCGGTTTCTACTTGTGCGCGCCACTTAAGTCGAGGTCTTGCTCTACAGCGTCCAATGTCTAGCTGGGGATCGAAGACTCTGCGAGCCGTAGTATTGGTGTCCATTCGTGATGAACGTGATATCAATATCGTTGGCGTATGCTAGTAGTTGCATACTTCGGTTCAACTAATGTATGTTGTCCGGCTGCAAAGCCGCGCTTCAACTCTTATTGGACCATAGGGCAGCAACAAGATCCTTCCTTGTGGTAGCCATGGCTCAGAGGAATACGTAGTTGATTACCTTCGGACCGAGCTTAGCTTCCTTTAAGGCTGAAAACCTTAAAGATGATTTTGGACTTTCAACGCTTCTATTACCCTGAGAATTCCATTCGAAATATTGTTTCGCTATTTTGTCGTTAGGTTCCTCAGAGTATGGCCTATCCAACGGTTGCAAATTTCGCACTTCAAAGGTTGACCTCATTCCTTAATTGAGGGCAAGATACAGAACCCTTACCGGGAAAAACAAAACAAACTAACGTTGCATGATGCCGGCATCCAAATTTTTCTGTCCATAGTTCATCATTCGATATTGGTGGCTGCCACCGGATCTTCAGAATGTACCACAGACAATTTTAAAATAGGCTTGCAGCCTGCTCGAGGTGTTTGTAGAGCATTTCCATGTTTCTGAAGCATGTAAAAGCCCAGATTAAATGTTCGATTGGAGTAATCTCAACTTAATGCGTAGAGATATTTTGCTGGAGTTCCATACATGAGAAAGAATTTCAAATGCACTATGGGATTTGTTTATTCTACTGTTAACATCCAAGTCCATCCCGCCATCGAGTGCTATGAAACTGCACAGATAATTAAACTGCGTGAGCTCCTCTATGAATCCCTACCTAAAAATAAATTGTTGTGTGCTTTGGCCCGTTTTCATTGTTTTTTGCTTATTTACTTTGATCCTTAAGCCAGCCACTTCCCCATGTAGTTGCTGCGAATGACATATTTGTTTTAACCCAGCCGTGCTGTTTGCAATGAGACATATATCGTCAGCATAGTCTATGTGGCTAAGTTTGTCAAAAAGACTCCATTGGATACCATGTCTTTAGTTTGACCCACCGTGGCAGTCACCACATCGTCAATTGCTAGCAAAAACAGAATTGGTCACAAGACATCTCCTTGTCTCACTCCTTGACGCACATCAAAGTAGTCGGAAAGATGTTCTTTGTGCAAAACGATACACCTTGAGTTCTTGTAAGGCTCCTTAATAACAGTGACAATGTTCTCGGGCATACCTCTAGAAATATGCGATCTCCAGATCCATTCACGATTAACCCGATCAAACGCCTTCTCAAAATCCACAAACATGAGGTACAGCGGTGATTGGTACTCAGACGATTGTTCAAGTATGATTCGCAAGTAGTTGATGTGGTCGACGCATGATCGAAACTACGAAACCCCGCCTGATGCCTCTTGAGAGTAGGCCCGAGCCTGAATTTTATCCTCTCGAGAACAATAGTTGCCATTCATTTTGGAAAAACAGACAGATTTGTCAGATCATCACGAGAGGAGGGCCAGTGAAAAATCATTTAGGTGTTGCTTCGGCTGGGAATCGAACCCAGACCTTCTGCGCGGCAGTTCATCGCAATAACCAATCATCGATTACTGTGACGATGAGAAAGTTACGTGAAATTTTTGGTAGAAACAACGTGCCAACAAAAGCAGTATTTATCGTATAGTGAATGATTTCGAAGAAAGATGGTCTATACGTGAAAGGCCCAAGCATGGATCACAACGTACTGCAAGATCGGCTGAAAACCCCACTGCTGCTCAAGGAAGTGTTCAGAGCAATCCATCAACCTAAATTTGACGCCGTGCTCAGGAGCTTGAACTTTAAAGAACAACTTTAGCCACAATTTTGCACAAGGATTTGCATTTTTCCCTTTAAGATTCAGTTGGTACAAGAGCTTTTTCCACAAGACAATTTACACCGCCGTACATATGCCAATAGGATGTTACAGCTAGCCCATGACAACCCCGATTTTCATGAACAAATCATAATGAGTGACGAGGCACATTTTCATTTGAATGTGAATAAACAGAAAAGTCGGTTCTGGGCAATGGAAAATCCTCAAATAATTCATCAGTCACCTTTGCACAGTCTGGTGTGGAATTTGGTCAGGAGGAATCAAATGTCAGGAGGAGGAAAATGAAAACGGCGTAACGGTAGCTGTGAATGGCGAGATCGTGATATTATTGAAAACGCTACAAATGCATGCTTTGAGCTTGATTAACATGTGGTATCAACAAGACGGCGCCACATCGCATACAGCCAGGATTACAATGGAATTACTGTGAGACTGCTTTCCACAACAAGTCATTCAAGAAGTGGTGATGTTGATTGGCCTGCACAATCGCCTGATTTGACTGCTCTGGACTTCTTTTTTGTGGCGATATCTGAAAAGCAATATTTAGGCAAACAAACCAGAAATGCTTGGGAGCAACTCAAACAATATATTAGTGATGAAATTAATGAAATATCGCGTGAAATGTCTAGAATGTAATGAAAAATGCGCTCAGACGTGTGAGACTAACAGACGTGAACATATACCTGATATAGTAGTCCATACATAATTGCCGATATTAAATAAAACATTTATCAACAAAAAATCCATTCTCTTTCATATAATCAAAAATTATAAACAAACAAAGTAGTATACCTTCCCGGCGGACACTCTGTATGTGGAAAAATAATTTAATTTTTCGGAACACTTCTCAGTTTATTATGACAACCACGAAGAGGTTACTTAGGTTGAATACTTAATTTTTCTTCAAATGGCACGAATGCAAACAAAGTATTGAAAAGGTATCGCTTAAATGTAGGTCAGATTTTTAGACTACATATTTCAATAGGGGGACCTGATTAACTGTCTTCGATGGTATGGGAATGGAAAATAGTTAAATAGGTTGCATGCACTTGAAGGTCAAGTGCTTTTTAATCCATATTTTCATTGAGCTTTAATGTGTTAGCTCATATTTTTAAGGAAAACTACTTACTATTAAGTTGGGTTAACTTAAAATTTTATATTTATTAGAATTGCCTCTCTATTTCGTTATATAAATTCACACACACAAAAACGCGTTGTACAGTGTCCCCATTAGGGATGCAATTTTTGAAAATATTTCTTATCGGTTGGATTTATAACTGTAAGAATGTCATTTTAGTTCATCGTGTAGGTCTATTTGTTGTATTTAAATCATAAAGGGACCATTTCCAATGTATGGATAAATTACAATTCAATTGATTTCACCTTTATTCTTTGTTCTTATATTATGCCGTTTGTAGCAATAACTATTTTTATACGTAATGTTAAATTAAATGCACTTAATAATATCAAGTCTTATAAGAAAATTCATGTCAAAAGATTTGCTTAAACTAACAATCTAAACAAACGCAAATTATTGTCGGTAACTTCTTCAGTGGGTACGGCTAAACAGCATCGTGTATCTCCGATTTCATCTTCTGTTTTCGGACAGAATGGCGTTTCAAGATCCTTGAGGCAGTAAGATCCAAAGGAACTAAAAACGAAAATCAATAAAAATAAATATTTAATATTAAGAAAATTGTATATTTAAAGCTTACCTCATGGGAGTATGCATTCCCATTGGTATGGCGTTGCGAACATTATATTGAGCCTGGCTTCTTGAAATCCTTCGCAATCCTGATGGACAACGTCGGGAACATGGTTCCGCATGCGGCTCTTGACCCGTGAATATACTTTGAGCTAAGTAGCATATTGACCAAATATGACTGCACAAGTTAGCATCTAGAAGTGAATATAATGTGAATTTTGAAATTGTTATCATATTTTGTAATATTTTACAAAATTTTAAAGAATGTGTATACATAAAATTGGGATGGTTGGGTGTGGTAGAACAGGGTAGACTCTGATTGGCTTTAACTTTGCAATGTCCAGTGGTTGTAACTCAGGCTACTACATCCAACCGGATATCACTTGCTAAAGCGCGAGTGTTGATAACAAGACGAAAACCAGAAACACTATAAACAGCCTGTTGAGAATGGCACGGAATGAATACCCGGCCTTCTGCGAAGATTCTTCGAAATATTCGGACACAGGTTGTCTAGGAATTTCAAATATTAGTCAGGTCCCATGATGGTGGCGAATAAACCTAAAGGCTAACGGCAGCGCTCAATCCCGTAGTGGATACTGATGGCCCTGTGTCCTAGGGGTATCTAATAAATTCGAACTGGCCCTCCAGGTTGGGGGATGTTCTTTGGGTTAACTACCCACCCATTTAAAAAACCATTGTTACGAAGCAACCAATAGCCTCGAACAATTAGCGAAGGCCCCGAGCTGCTACAAAGCGGACATTACTGCCATCCACTAAATTCGCTGGGATGGGCTGGGGAAAAAGATGATAAAAAACTATGCCATCTACTACGGACCGTATGAGCATGAACAGCGACTATTTGGATGAGGATATGTTATAAGTGCCAGACTTAGGCATAAAGTCTTATGTTTCCAAGACATTACCGAACGCATTGTAAAAATCTTCATCAAGGCAAACATAGGCCTTATATGCGCTTACGCCCCAATATATAGCTAAGGATTGCTTCTACGAGCTCTTTGACAAATCCAATGAGCGACTACCGAAGTACGATGTTAAAATCGTACAAAGTGAGAAAGAGAAAAACATAGCCCACCCGACAACACGTCTATTAACGGACTTAGGCTAAATGACTTCGCTACGGAACGAAATGACACTATAGCCAGCACACGGGTTCCTCACCTCGATATCCATAAGGGGACATGGCGGTCACCAAATCAACGAAAGGTTGATTGGCTAGGTTTCTCGCACCCGCCAGTAAGAAAACCCTGGTTGGATGATAAATGCCGACAGATGCTCGCAGCCAAAAACGAGGCCTACAAGGTTAAGCTGCAGGTGAAGGCGTGAGCTGCCAATACACAATACACCGGCTATTCAGAAAGAAGGAGAAATAGCAAAAAAGTTCCTGGAGGTGCCATGAGTTCAAAGGTTTTACCAAAGTATAAAACGTCAAAATAAGGCTCGAACAGAATCCTGTCGAGATGAACAAGGAAATATCGTAGTTGAGACACAGTCGATGTTGAGGATATGGAAAAACCACTTCTGCAGACTGTTAAACGGCGATGACGAACAATATTCCGACCACCAGACCTGAGTGAAGTGAGGACAGAAATATCTAAACTCAAGCCTAATAAGGGTACCGAAAATGACGGCCTTCGCGCTGAGCTTTATAAAGCTTTATAATGAGTTGGTAAGAAATATCCACCAACTCATAAGCCAAATCTGGTCGGAAGAAAAAAAAAGGAGACCCTCTAAGCTGCGCCCTCTGTAGTTGGCGCATTTTAGAGGGTCTCCTCTTTCGTGGATCGGGTAAACGATGCTGAGGTTCCATTCTTCAGGCATACTTTCTTCCGCCCAGATTTGGCTTATGAGTTGGTGGATATTTCTTACCAAGTCATTATAAAGCTTCATAAGTCTCCTCAACAGCGTTTGCAACATCCTATCTGCGTTTAAAATGTGAACGCCTGAAACCGTTTACCAACAACCTGATCGGCCCTTATCAGTGTGGTTTTAGGCCAGGAAAGTCCACAACCGACCAAATTTTCACACTTCGGCAGATTCTGGAAAAAAAACACAAGAATTCCAAATCGATACCCACCACCTATTCATCGATTTCAAAGCCGCATACGACAGCATTTATAGAGACGAACTATACAGAGCCATATCTAGTTTTGGTATACCGCCCATACTCGTTCATTTGTGAAGGATGACGATGGAGAATTCTCGGAGACGACCCCACCGAAACATTTGATACCAAAAACGGATTTAGGCAAAGCGATGCGCTGTAATGTGACTTCAAGTTGATTCATGAGATGACAGTGCAAAACTCGCGAGCCAACTCCAGAGGCACAATTTTCAAAAAATCATGCAATCATACGCCGATGATATTGACATCATTGGTAGGACTAGTATAGAGAAATAAGCGGCAAAAGCAGTAAATGACGGTAAGACTAAGTATATGCTGTCAACACGAAAAGACACAAAACATCGACGAATTACACAGAACGTCGACCTTGACTGATATAACTTTGAGGTAGTATGGACTTTATCTACGCCTCCGCTTTAAACTCTGACAACAACATCTCGTCAGAAATTAAATGAAGAATTACTTTTGCCAACCGCTGTTCGGGCTAAGAATGCAGTTTTGTAGTACGCCCCCACTCGAACTAAAGAAGATCCTATATAAGACCCTGATCATCCCAGTCCTGCTCTACGGCGCTGAAGCATGGACCGTCTTAAAAGCGGATAAAGAAATTCTTAGTCGTCGATTTGATTGGAAAATTCTTCGAAAAATCTTCGGTCCTGCTTGCGTTGACGTGCTATGGAGACGAAGATTCAACAAAGAACTAAACGAGCTATACAGCGACATGCCGCTAGTCAAAAAACTCCGCATTGGACGTTTTTTGGCAAGACATTTCGTTTTTGTTGGTTTTAATCACACTCTGCCTAACGAACAAGTAATGTTACTTGTTACATGTACATGTTTAGTGTTACTGTCAAATATTTTATAGGTAATAACCATGCAAACAACTTTTGATAACACTCATGCAAATTGTTTGTTTGACTGTTTGCAGTTCAACAAACAAGCAGTTCATACTAATAACTGCTGTGCGACATCTTAAGGCAAACAGTCGTACAAACAATTTGCATGAGCCTAATGAAAAATGCAAACAACTGCTGCAAATTGTTACTGCAATTGTTTACTCCTTGGCTGGAAGACCATTACGGAGCGACGGACTTCAGTTCAAAAACAAATTTTTTGAGTTCATCGTAATGTTAGAATCAATTGAAATCTCGAGGTATAAGATTTTCCCAAAACCAATATATTTCCCTTTTTAGGAAAAAGTTAAACTTAATTCTTATAAAACAACCTTCACTCTTGTAAGCGCATGGAATATAATTTAATTTAATTAATTTCATTTCGCAGGTGCCAAAAGACAACCATAACCTTAAAGGCCATTTCTCCCGGTCATAGGTATGTACCTGCCAATGTACTTTTTACATTTAAAAATTTATATTAGCAACAACTTGCATCTTTGTTTTTGTTATCACATGCCCATGTAAATTCATTCATTGGCTTAATGCCAGGAATGTCAAAGTGTACCATTAGCCTCTGCACATGATTTAATTTCGTGGAAAATTTCCAATATATGCAAAAACAAAGCAATCATTATTATTCGCATCGCACAACACTTTAGTCTGACTTACTTGACGTGCCACCGCAGTATGGTTGCCGCTTTCCGCCATTCACACAAAAGTCTACATGACCGACCTTTCCAGTTTCACCATAGAAGCCAGCATTGGTATGAATGACATGTACTGCCTTAGCATCGCCGCTGTCCAGTCGGTTGGAATTTCCAGGTTTGATGAGGGGACGTGCCGGATCAAGTCCTAAATGGGCGAAATAATATAAAAATATCATATGACATTAGTAAAGCCCTCTCTTACCGATAATTCTTTCAACTCTGAAGTTTATATAGTTCGAAATCAATCCACAAATATGTGCACCCAATGAATGACCTACACAAGTGGTCCTATCCACTTTCATTCCAGAGTTTCGCAAAAAAGAGAAACTTTCCGCCAAACATCGTGCGACTGGCTTCAGATTGTGTACGGCAGCTACATAGCAAGGGGGCAAAGCTAGTGGACCCCAATCGGCAACAAATACGTTGTAACCGCCATGGCGTAGGTAAGCTTTGAAATAAAATAAAGCGGTCACCATTTTTTTTTCTTCAACCATTATAAAAATTATTTTCTTAAATTACCATCTCGCAACACTGACATAGGGAGTGTGTTATCGCCTCCTGCGTAGCCGTGAATAAGGATAATATTCTCATTCTGGGGATTCCATTCACTGTTCCGCAACCAATCACCTTGTTGAACATCCAACTGAAATAAATTCAAGTTAATATTGTGATTGGATCTTATAATGATTTGCTTATTATTATCTATGTATCTATTCATCAATCTCATTGTTTATTCCGAAAGTAAACCTAATGACTTGACTTTCGTTGTGCATAGTTTCTTAGATTTTTTTTTGTTTAAATCGATTAAGCTAAACCTTGCGAGAAAACAAGTGAAGCGTTACATTTCTGCACTTCAGTTTGAATAGATAAAAATCAACACATTCAACTTTTGTTATGAAACTTCTTTGTTGCTTGTTGTTCGCTATTTGTTTACATGTTTTCATTTTCAAGGTTTGGATTGGGCAGTGGTGTCACACCGTTGCAATTACCAAATTGATGTGCACACATCCGATGTTGAATAGTTTTAATCAAACAGAATCGCAAAAAAATTATCTCGACAATGAAAAATTACATGAAAGTGCAGTATTTCGACAGCTTATTTCATTGTAACGAAATCCAATATTGCCTAGGTAATATTAAAACTTGGAATTTTAATTGCAAATTTTTACACAAATTTCTTATACCCAATATGGATTTGAAAAAGTAGCTCGCAAATTAATACTAGAATTTTTTTATTACATAGCTATTGATAATTTTTGACTTGCGAAAGTAAAAATGTTTACATCTAAGTAAATTCAAACATCACGCATTATTCACCCAAAAATAGATATTCCACTAATCAGAAAATGTTCATTAATGAACGTTCTATACACTTTCTACATTTCCTGTTCTCATTTTTGTTATTTTTTTAGATTTTTTATAATTATTTTCCCCATCGACGTTGGCCTTTTAACAAAAAGCCGACATAAAGTACAGGTTTCAGCTACAAAAACTCTTTTTTCTAAAACCAGTTTTTTTAATCAGATTTTGTTTAATGTAGGTATATACCTAATGTTTTGTTGAACACAGTTTGGAAAACCAAATCAGACAAGTATTTCAAATACAGGGAACTCGATTTTGGCATTTGTTATGAGTTTTTGACCCATCCCAGCTGTTGAGCTACAAGTCTTGTGGAGTTTTTATCCTGTTAACAAAAACTTGAGATTCGTAAAAAAAAAACACCCAGGAGAGTGTGCTGGACACTTAAAATTGTCCCTTTTTGGATGAGACGGTTCGGGAAGTATTCCCTATACCCTTCAAGATAATTTATCCATTTGGAACCAACTGTGCCCTAGGTCCAATTTATCAAATCGTGAAAATATGAATTCTCTGTTACTGTAAAATAATTTTGCAAAAAAAAACATGAGATTCGCTCTGCGAATCGTGGAATATTCTATTCTGTTCCATCCTAAGAACACCCACAAAACGCGGGCGTGGCTGAAAAATATATATGGATGACAGAGTCTAAATATCTTGCTCAGAAGAGATTGTGCAAAACTCCCGAGCCAACACCAGATTTACAATCTTCCAAAAATCGGTGCAACTACTAGCATACGCCGACGATATTGACATTATGGGTAGAAAGGCAGAGTCTTCGACTCCCAGCCAGACGTCGTCGGTCGGATGCAGTAGAGGAAGACCTCCCCTTCGCATAAGAAGGAACTGACCCCAACCAGCTTGAAGTGTGCAACTGGAGGCTGTCAGATATGGACTGGAACTCATTAGAGAGGCATGTTGGTTGCGGGCCAGGTTCGTTCCGGACTGTAGCGTCATTTAAATTAAAGGAGAAGAACTCCATTGCTTAAGGCTTCTATTGGTACCAGAAAAAAACTGTCAATAGTAGTCATCATTCTCAGCTTTATCACAGCGATATCGGATCACGATATCAAACGCAATTGGAATGGCGACTAATTTGGGAAACAAGAGCTTGGCACACTGAATATATTTAAGGAAGGTTTAATCTCTAAAGGTTAAACAGACTACAGGCAAAGCAGACGACGAGCATCAAATTTCACCATTCAAGCTCAAAATTTAAACCTCAAAAAATTTGTAATTACGTGCGTCGCCAGCTTTTGGGCCGGGCGGAGAGATATGGCTAGATCGACTCAGCTAGCGATTCTGAGTCGATCCATATACTTTAAGGTATTAATTTTGTCTCTATGTTACAAACTATGTATCAAAAATAATACACCCCTATGTTATAGGGTATACAAACAAACACCCCGAGATTTGTACAGGATGTTCGTAATACTATTAGGCTTAGGTTTAGGTTTGATGGGCTGCTGACGCTCAGATGAGCTGTCGTACCCGAATAGGCCTACTTGGGCTCATAGCGATACCCTTTATTGTACCTGAAAAGAAAACTGCGTTAGTAATCCCATTAAGAATTAAATTTTCTATACTTGAGGTGGAGAGAATATAGATTTTCAGTTATCTTTAGTGAATTTTCTTCAGCTCGTGTTGGTGAAACAAAATTGAAATTCAAATCAAAAGCTATTGGATTTAATGACGTAAGCTTTATAATTTTGCAAAAATACTTCATTCTGTCAACTTTCAATAAATAATATATTTTTAAAACTATATTAACAACCTCGGGTATTTCTTTACCGAAACCTTCTCCACAAAATAGATTTGAATATCGTCCCATTGCAATTCTGCCATTACATAGTAAAGTTTTTAAAAAAATCGTATGCAACCAAATCAAATGATAAAAAGTAACAATTTAATTACAAAATATCAATCAGGGTTTAGTGAAAAGGCGTAGACTTTGGTATGATGTGCATTTTTGAATTCCTTGTCAATCATTCAGTAATTATTAATAAACTTAAAATGCATATTGATTTTGATAACACTGTATGTAAGCTTAACACATCGTACTTATCTAATGGGTTCCAAAGCACAATTAAGCAATGTTCATGCCGAATAACTTAAGGGTTCAGTCATGGGGCCACTTCTATTTACGTGTATTATCAATAAAATCTCAGAATGCTAACGCGCGCCGATTACGTGCAATTATATTTAATGTTTCTAAAAATAATAATAATAAATGAGCTTAACCTTATTCCAACAAAAATGAAAGCTATGGCTATCAATAAAGTTCCGCTTTATTTCTTATATTCATTCCCTTTTTGAATACATATGCTGAAAATCTGCAAAATCTCGGTTGTACTTTAACCGAAATTTTATTTGCAAAACTCAAAAAAATAGAATCGAATCTAAAGAATACGTTGGGATTAAGCCCTTAATTAAAATACCTCTCAATACAAGTTAAATTCAAATTAAAGAAATAATTTATACTGCTTATCGTACGGTTGTGAGATATTTGCAGACATGGATTTCCAGGCTAAATGGAAACTTGAAGTAACATTTAAAAGTTGCTCAAGATTAATTTTTGTTATAATATGGTGTGAACACATTGCTAATTATTAAATTTAATTACATTATAGAATTTTGTAAGCTTTAAATATTTCTTTTGTGGAAAAGGCTCGTCAGCTTTCCCACAACTGTTCTTGCACGATGTCGGGACCTCCTGTTTTTATGCCGACTCCGAATGGCGAATTTGAGATAAGCTTTTCGTGACAATTGATACTACTCGGATGCTTTGTCCGATTAGTACGAGAGGAGGGCCAGTGAAAAACCATTTAGTTGTTGCCAAAGCTTCAAATCTAACCCAGACCTTCTGCGCGGCAGTTCATCGCTCTATCCATCGTGCCACTGAGTCCGCTTTAAATAACAGCTTTATTAATTTATTAGTTAGCAGTCATCAGTTTTTTTTGGTCATACAATTCGTTTTTGGTCGTGGCACCTCCAAATACAAAGTAAATATTTAATTTCATATATGTGGAAGACTACTGAACTAAGAATTCCGCTTCGATAAAGCCATATCGAAACTATTTCCCTTCAGCAACATAAACTGTATTAAGTCTTATGCAAACATGTTTGGTGCACTTTACGGTACTCTATAAGGTTTCCTCACCGAAGCCTTACCGAAACCCACAAATAAAAACAAAAAAACAATTGGTGTACCTATTCTAAATATTGTTGTACTCAAGATATTTGTTTATATAATTTAGGCATCATTTATAGCAATAAAGAAAATTTACACAAAAAAAAAATGGGAAATGTTTCATGTGCTACGTGCATTTGATGCGAAAAAAAATCGAACCCAAACCTTTTGAGTGGTAGTTCATTGCAAAAAAAAATTAGTAGTACCACTTGAGAAAAGCCTTTAGTCACAATCTCTATACTTCTGATGCTTCGATATTACTTGCATACACGTCCCCGGTAATAAATAAATTAATTAATTAATATATTATATAAAGCCTGTACAATTACTTAGAAGAGTTGTTATATAGCCTGAACTTCTCCGAACAAGAAAAAAAAAGCTTAGAAGTAATTGCTTCTCGAAATTGGAAATTTATGATTGGCAACTCCCATACAAATTAAATATTTAATGCCGGATATATGTATCAGTAAAATTGTGAGTCTCTTTAATGGATCATCAGGGTCATAATTCCAAAATTTTGAAAATCAAAAATTCTGATTTCCGAAAATCAAAAATCTAAATTTCCGTTAACCCAAAATCCCAAAAACCTTGAATCCTAAAAGCTCAAAATCCTGAAAATTCGAAAAATCAAAAGTCCCAAAATCCCGAAATCCCGGAAATATAAAGTCTTGAAAACCCCGAAATGTAAATGTTAAATCCTAAAAAACCTGAAATTCCTAAAAACACAAAATCCCGACAACTCGACATTTCGAAAATACAAAATACAAATTCCCGAAAACAAAATATCCTAATACCGAAAAGCCATTCGGTATGTATTTTGGGTTTTCAGGTTTTTGGATTTTCGGTATTCTGGGTTGTAAAGATCTTAGAACTATAGTTCTATAATAGGCAGAGCTTCAAACGTTGTCCTTGTATATTGGTTATGAATAGTTTTAAGTGGTCTTACGAATCATAGGATCCCATCAGTGGCGATGTGACACCCCATATGAAAACAAAATATCTGGGCATATGAATTGCTTATCCGAGAAGTGGAGTTAAAAATGGGCGTAGTAGAATAAGGAGGCGTGGCACTTCAATTACAAAATATATATTAAATAACTAAAATAATGAGTGTCTTTAAAATTTGTGTAAGCTCATAAGTCATTAATGTCAGTTGTATTAAACTATATGTATATGTATGTATAATTGTATAATGTCATATATTTGGAACACTATAATAGTGAGAGCCTTAAAATGTTGTTGAAGTCCGTAGGCTGTTAATATAATCATCGTTACAGAAAATGGATGCCATCATGTCAGTGATTGTGTCAACTTGACTATGACAGTTAGTGTCCATAAACAAAAGTCGTTTTTATGGCAAGCAGTTCAAAAAATTTGCGGGTTATAAAAAATTGTTATTATTTTAAATATTTGATACAAATGCATGGGATACAGATAGTATCATGGTCAATAATGGACGCTTTTACAGTACCATAGTAAAAAAGATTCAATTGATTCGTTTGATCTGTTGTTGGTTCATAAGTATCTGGTTATTATATAATTATCATTTTGTGACCAGTTATCCACTTACTCTATGTTAACGTTTTTTTGCCACGCCCACTCTTTTTTAGGAGCGTAAATTATTTTCGGTGAAATTTGTGTGAAGTTTGAAAAACTAACTTTCCATGCAAAAGGCTTTGATTATGTTAACGTGAATATTCCGGCAATAGATCACTTTAAACCATTGTATTTTTCGGGGTTGAAATATAGAAATACAGTTTATGGTTTTTCTATTGCATATGCTATGTGTACCAATACAAAATCAATAAAAAAGTAATCTAAATCTAATCAAAGAATGGATAACATCATTCAAAAATAATAACAAAGATACTACAAATAGAATGGACATTAAGGAAAGAATGAAGATCTACTCCGAGTCCTTATTCAAATCGGCAGAACACATTTCAGTTCAAGAAACTACAGAGCGCAACATAACTTCCTCGAACTATTTTGATGAAACTGATTTTTCCTCCTCTATAGACAATTAAAAAAAATGCACTGGTAACGACGGCATAGATGCAGAGATGATAAAATACGGACGAAAAGCCCTTACACTTATTCTGACAAAGTTATTCAACTCCGTTATTTCAAAACAGAAAATACCATCGCAGTGGAAACAAAGTACAATCATACTAATCCACAAAACAAAAAAAGGACGATGTAAATAACTACAGACCTATAAGCATAATCTCGACTTTATATAAACTCTTCTCGATGACAATATATATGAAACACACATTAAATGATAAACAACCAAGGGAGCCAGCTGGTTTTCGAGAAGAGTATTCGAATACTGACCAATTACAGACTATCAACCAATTGATCGAAAAATTCAACGAATACAAGAAACCCGCCTATTTTCTATTTATTGATTTCAGTAAGGCTTTTGACATGGTAAAACACAAAAGTATTTGGACGGCGTTGGAGAACCAGGATATTGACCCCATCTTCATAACAACAGTTAAAAATTTTTATTCCAACAACACAGAACGAATTAAAACTGACAAAACGGGACGAGAATTCAAAATCAATAAAGAAGTAAGACAAGGAGATCCAATATCGCCTCCACTATTTGCAGCTGTATAAGAAGATATATTTATGCAAATGAAAAGGTCCAATAAGTTTGAAGTAAAACTACATGGACAACGCTTGAACAATTTAAGATTCACTGACGATATCCAGACAATGCTTACACAACTTTCAGTAACATCTAAAATGCAGGACTAAGTATAAATATGACAGAAACTAAGGCTCTGACAAATCATATAAAATATCCCATAGTACTATCTGATTGTACCACTGAATATGTTGAAGACTACTTTTATCTTGGACAAATAAAATCATTTTCAAATCAAGAGGAAAAAGAGGTCAACAGACGAATCACAAATAGCTGGAAACAATACTGGAGTATTAAAAAAATTCTGGAATGCGATATAAGAACATACACGAGAAGATATATATTTGACTCGACGATCCTACCTGTTATGACATATGGGCTACAAACATAAGCAATGACAGCAAACATAACCGAGAAGATACGAATTCGCCACACGAAAATTGAAAGACACTTACTAAATATTAGACAAATAGAACGAGTCATAGAACTAATAAATGATGAAATAAGGAAACGCACAAATCTAGCAGACGTAATCAAAAAAATAAAACAATAAAAATGGAGCTGGGCAGGACACATATCACGAGGACCAAATATGGACGAAAATAACAACAAAGTGGATACCGGATGATAATAGACCAGTAGGACGACAAAAGCAACGATTAAATGATGACCTGCTTAAATTCAATCGCAACTGGTACAACAATGGGGGAGGCTTATGCCAACCGAAACAAACACTAGAAAATATTAAATATAAAAGACAATTATTAACGGAACACCATAGAAAAAAAAGTAAAAACAATAATAATTTTAAATCATTATTGAAATACCTAACTAATTTATGTATGTGAACACATGATTGTAAATTTTAATTTTATTTTAATTTTAATTTTTATATATTTTTTCTATAATAAAAACTTCTAATAATAATAATAATAATAATAATGCTATGTGGAAGGATGTACAAAAGGGTTATGTAGGAAAACGCGCATAAACCTTTTGTACATCCTACAACATAGCATGTGCAATAGAAAAACCATAAACTACATTACTATATTTAAACCCTGTAAAGCTCCTCCCCCCTCTCTTTTTTTTGCGGCTATTAGATTTAAAGGCGGTATGGAATGGGAGAGGGTATTAAACGATTCGCACAAAAGATTGTTGCATTACATAATTTTTTTTTAACAATTTAAAAACAAAGTAAATCCTAAACAAAAACTATGACTCAATTTAAACTATATACAGGTATACTATTGTTCAATTTTATAATAATTGTAGCACAGCGCACTGTGTAACAGCTAGTAATTAATAAATAAAACTTTATCGAAATTTATAGTTTTTAACCCACCTGAATAGAGTTGGTTAAATCAGTCTGTTCAATCATTTATGTATCATTTTTTGGAGAAATTATTTTTCTATACGACTTTGCAACCAATTTAATATTATGTGTTCGAATTTTGAAATGATTTAATCGCTATAACATACTCCATAAAATTAAAATTTTATAAATAACCGACTTTATCAGAATCTTGTTTTCAATGCTTATTTTTCAAAATGTTCTAAAACTGCAGATTGATTACTTTAACAATGATTTCATATCTTGTTGTCTTTTTTTTTAATCCCGACTAACAAGAAATTTACCAATTCTTAATCATACACACACAATTTGGGAATTTCTCTTCAGAATTCGAATTATCGAAGGTGATGCCAAATAATTTCTTCGAGTTATAAAGACATTCGAGTAATAGAAGTTTGAGTTATTAAATATAAATTACATGCAAAGTTTAGTCGAATTCTCTTCAGAATTCGAATTATCGAAGGTGATGCCAAATAATTTCTTCGAGTTATAAAGACATTCGAGTAATAGAAGTTTGAGTTATCAAATATAAATTACATGCAAAGTTTAGTCGAATTCTCTTCAGAATTCGAATTATCGAAGGTGATGCCAAATAATCTCTTCGAGTTATAAAGACATTCGAGTAATAGAAGTTTGAGTTATCAAATATAAATTACAAGCAAAGTTAGGTCTTGGCGCTGTTGCCAACAAATTTCATTCGAGCTATCGAAGTTCGACTCATCGAAGTTCGACTGTAATTTGTATTACCAATTTCTTTTGCGTTCGTACTCAGCGATCATTGGTCGATATGGTAAGAAGATTTTAAGTCACACAAAAGTACATACACGTATTTTTTGTACATTCGAAAAGGCTTTTATAAATCTTAAGCTTATTCGTCTGAGAAAGACTTGTTTTGAATTCGTTAGATTAAAAATCTCTTTGAATTCAAGGTAATCGTACCTTTTTTCAAAAGTATAAACAAATTCCCAATTAAAAAAAAAACCAATGCCAAACTTTAAGAACCCTGCTTAGAGATACAATGGGTACAAACGCCGGAAGTCTTACAATCACTTTATTGAATAGAGTGCCTATTCAAACACTAGACGATTTGATGCCGACGGTAGATATTGAAGTAGACACTGACATAAAGGCCAGTCTTGTAACAAGCTAAGTGCGAGATGAAAAGTCGTAATAGAGTACTACATAAAATTGTGCTTAATGTGTGTGAAATCTGTCTCTGTTGTTATATAATCCATTCTAATGTAAAATCACAAAAAAAAATACTATTTGAGCCAATTTCCAACGCATCATATTGAAAAAAAAACGCCACAATAAAATATTCCACATACGCCCTAGAAACTGAATGACACTACACTCACCAAATTCCTCGTCCCATTCAACTGTGTGTACAAATACAATTTTATATCGGGATCAGGGCACTTGTCGTACATGTCATTGCCGCGCTTCCATACGCAATCATCTCGCGTTGTATTGAAATTCGTTGAATCGCCAAGATACAGAGACTGCAGAATAACTCGCTGTGCGTTTGTATCTACGAGTACATATAACCAAAATAATGATGATGAATTATCTATATCATTTTTTTTAAATTTAAGTTACGAAACGTCATCTTACAGTTGCCACAGCAGACCACTATTACAAAACCGATCAAGTAATTTGCACTACTTGCACTCTTCATGGTGGCAAAACAAAACACAACCAAATATTTATTAATTTTGGAAAATTTAAATCTGATACTACTAATCACACACAGACTTAATAATTAAAAAAAAAATTATTTATTGTTTTTTATTTGCTATTTGATTGATGTAACTTCGAGTGGTGATCGTGCAGGTATGAGCCACCACCGCCAACTTCATCAGTAGTAGACCTCTCGTGTAGTAAATATTGCCGCGCTGGTGCTCCGGTGCGGTATTCAAAAGTCTTGAACTGAGCCGAAGTTTCACAGTGTGCGAGTTTTTTTTTTTTTTAATTTAGTTGCGTTTTCTTCTATTGGCGAACGATTCTTCAAACCGTGCCAAACACCACAGTTGTGACGTAATGACTGCAGCAGTCGTTTAGTTAGGTTAAACAACATGTTGCACTCACATGTAGACATTCCACATCCAAAAGCATGAAATGAATAATAAAAAATCCAAGTCTGGATGAGAGTGATAAGCGCAGTTAAGCTCCGGCTTTGCGCTTATTAATTAGTCAGTCTTTCACACGTCGATTTTGGTTTTTTGGCATGAGGTTGAATGAGCTTGGTTAGATATCGTATTTGTATGGTGACAACCGAATGGTGTATTGACCGAGATGGTCAACAAATATTTTTTTTTATTAGAGTGCATGGTGGATGTTGGTTTTGGACTTCTAGGTGGCTTAAGGTAGACGACAACTGGCAATGGAAGGAAGTCGAGTTCAGTGGCCCTATTTAACGTGCATAGATTGTTCGCTACAATGCTAATGCATAGAGTTTCGAACTCACGTTTGCGGTGGTATCTTCTTCTTTGAAAATTGTTTTAATTGTCTATGACAGTAGGCTTAGCGAGTTGAAAATAACGTATCTACGAAGATACGTGCGTTGTGGACGGATATAATTTCTGGGTTAGTTTGGATTAAATGTTTTTCGCCAAATTTTTGTATTGTTATGTTTTGCATGTTAACTATATAGACGGTAGTCTTTTTTTAATTTCGATTAGGTATATAAAGTTAGTAAAAATAGGGAAATAATTGGGCATTCTGGGACAACTTCCATTTCATTGCATTACTATGCTGTTTATACAGTGAGGAGCAAAAGCTAATATGTAAATATGAATCGTTTTTTTTTTTCTAAAAGAAGGTGAGTTTTTTTTTTGTTACATACTTACTCTTGTAGTATTAAAGCTTTATTTTGCATTATAAATTATGTTTAGTAAATATTTTGCTTGCTAAATAAAGAAAAATATGATAAGGCTACAATCCGTTGTGCTTCTGGTTGAATTGCCTATCCGATTCCATCATTTAACTGTAAATACCAAAAAAGTGGTTAAAAAAAATCGAACTTCGGTAGCTCGAACCATAAATTGCCTTAAAAAATGTTCAAGTTATCAAGACTTCGAGTTATTAGGTTATACAGAAAATTTATATAAATACTAACGTATGTGTTTTTTTGCGAACACGGTACTGTTCATTAGTATTTTCATGCTGTGTATGATTTTATCGTCCTCCTTAGGATTTTTAAGCCGCATACTATTTAAAATTGCAGTTACGGACGGGCTCAGTGGCGCGATGGTTAGTGCATTGAACTGCCTCGCAGAAGGTCTGGGTTCGATTCCCAGCCGTAGCAACACCTAAATGCTTATCTCAACTTAGCCGTTCGGATTCAGCATAATACAGGGGGTCCCGCCAACGTGCAAGGAAGTACAACGCACACATGAATGGTTGTGAGAAAAAAAAGCTAAGCCCTGGGTACTAACGAGCCTGTTGCTCCATAAATTTATTTATTTTTTACTATTTAAAATAAAAAACCCTACTAATGTTAGTTCTCATCCCGACTAACAAGAAATTCACCAATTCTTATTCATACATAACGAAATCACGATTTTCTACACGTGTGTATGCTAGGCCATAGGAACTTTCAAACATTGTGGCCCCCCGAAAGCGATGCATTATCAAACGAACTTGTAAAAACACGCACAACACACACAATTTGGGAATTTCTCTTCAGAATTCGAATTATCGAAGGTGATGCCAAAAAATTTCTTCGAGTTATAAAGACATTCGAGTAATAGAAGTTTGAGTTATCAAATATAAATTACATGCAAAGTTTAGTTTTGGCGCTGTTGCCAACCAATTTCATTCGAGTTATGAAATATTCGAGTTATCGAAGTTCGACTGTAATTTATGTTACCAATTTCTTCGCGTCGAAAGTTTTAAGAATTTCATTAAAATTTAACCCAAAATTGTTCTTTGAATAAAAACGTCCCAAAAAGTGGGCAAAACAAATTTATTCAAACGAAATATATTATTCAGACACTTTTTCAACATTCCTTACCGTTTTGTCAAAAATAACGTTTTTGTGAAAAGTGGCCTTGGCAGCGGGTGGATTTTCAGAATGCTTACCCTTGTTCTGATGGGAACAACGAAGAGTACGTTTACCAAATTTCAACCTTTTAGTTCAAAATTTAAGGCCCAAAAACTAGTGACGTACATACAGCTAACTTTCTAAGTCGATCCATGTACTTAAAGGTATATCTAGCTCAATTATTTCCCTATGTTATGGGATAGGGTATACCATCGAATGTATCAATTATATACGCGTTTGAATGCTTATCGTGCATAGAAATAAAAATTGACCGTATTTGGCGTTTCGCCGCGCAGCGCACTCGGTTAATTTTGTATGGGAGTGCGGAAAAACTAAATAAAAACTGAACAACTCAATAGATTTGGATGAAATTTTCAGGCATGCCCACTTAACTCGAAAAAAATTATTATAATTCTATTCCACCCACTGGGACAACCAATTTTAAAAAAAAAATATTTTTAGTGAAACCATTAAGAATTTAATAAAAGTGTCTGTACGAGATATTTAGACAATATTAACATCTATAAAATTGTTTGTCACGCCCAGTTCTTGTGGGCGTTTTCCGTTAAAACCGGTTTTTTTGTCAAATTTTAAGTAAATTTGAAACAATTTTTAATGTAAAAACATTAATAAAGTTGATATGAATATTTCATCCATAGGTCATTTTAACAAACGCCAACTTTTTGTGGGCGTTTTTCTACAAAAACCATTTGTATTCTTGCCGCAAGGCATATGCAAAGAAAAATGTTATTTTTTGTTGAGACATAAAATATTTTGATAAATTGTCTGAATAATGTGTTGCGATAATGTTTCTATATTTCAGTGCTGTAACGTTTTTAGACACACTCATATTTTGGGATCGATTCACACAATGCATATGTAGCCTTTTGATATATATTGTAGTAGATTTGTAAAAAAAGCGTTGCACATTTTTTACTACAGTGGATTGTTGACTGATAACGATTAAAAGGACAATTTTTTGGTTAGTAATACGAAAAGAAAGTGTTGGCCAATATAGAAAATGGTTCATGTTGCAAATTAAATCAACTTTTTTTCCTTAACCATTGGTTTTAGATAAAATGTAGAAAATACAAATTTATAAAACCTTGTCAAAGGTTGTTTGTCCCTAGCGTGAAAATTTAAAATCGTATACACTCGAAAACAAAATGGCAGACAAGAGTGCAGGATTTTAAGTGTGCAAATTGGAGTTTTTGTTTTCCATTTATGCTCTTTAATATTTCGAATCAATCTGCCAAAGCGAAATATCCGTCGGAGCGGACAATTTTCCGCAGTGCATACTTTGTCGGAGGTTGATATTTCATTCGAGGTATGTGTCATCGGAATAAAAATCACTTCACTACAATTCGTAAATAATTTCCGCAAAGAACTTGTGTCGGAGGAAATCGGAAAGGAAATTGCTCTATCTCTCAAAAATTGCATGAAAAATGCACCTGAATGCACTTCAACGCAAATCGCATGGATGCGTTACAAAATGTCGGAGACATATTCCGAAAAACTTTTCAGGAGAATACCTCCCAGCTAAAATAATCCGAATCATACGAAATCGGAGAATTTTCCGCTCCGACGGATACCTGGCTAGGGCTGAATATTTCATCTTAGATTTTCCTTTAGCCAAAGTATGGCGTTCCTCTTGTAATAATAAGAATTTGCAATTAATTTGGCGACTAATTATAGTTTTCAATGGCCAATTAAGTAATCAGTGGAACCTGTGGAAAGATAATTTCATAGGGAAAATTTTAGTAACAGTCACTTACTGTATTCAATTTCGGCTAAAATTATTTATTCAAAAATATGAAAAAACCTTATAATTGTTTCTACAACTTCTACAAATAATTATACATACAAATTTAAAAAAAAGTCAGGTTTCAGTAAATCTGTTTGATTTCGATTCAAATTTTGCTCTGGAATTTAGAAATTGGATTTTCGATTTTTTAGTCAAAATTCTCAGTGTGCGCCATGAGAAAATGGGATTCAAGAGTCCGAGAGTGACGACTTGACGACGGTCCATTCTTTGATGAAGATGTCGGTAAAAACAGAACATTTTTACTTCAGAACTTTCCATTCAAAATGGTGGCTTTGAAAATGTTTTTCATTATGCGTTTGAATTCGATTGGCACGTCTGTGGGAATCATTGGAATGCGTGTCAGCAGAATAATGGATTTGATAATGTTTTTCATTAATTTTTAATTACCAATGTGCTATTGCACATGAACCCGTGGTGGATTCAAACTTCAAAGTAATTCCTATGTTGGGTTGATAATCAACACTTTTCTATGGTTATGATATTGCGGGTAGGCCCATCGTGAAATAAGAGCTGAAATGACTAGGTGTTCACGTTAAGAATACTTTACTTGGTTGTAAATTCGTGGTTGACTAGTCGTCTCCATAGTCTTTCAAAGCAAACGGGACCAGATCAGAGGTAGACAAAGACTTCCGAAAATTTGTATGAAATGTTACTCTAAGGTAGTTGCCGACCCTGATGGAGCAGCGAGAATCTTATTTTGTGTTCCCGCACAGTCGGACAAGTATGGGCGTTAAACCCACACTACACATGGCTCTGTGTTCTATTATATTCACCCCTTGAAATCGATAACTAGCCGGTATTTATGTTGACTTCTTGGGGTTTTCCTGGTTCTACCAAAATGTTTAGTTTTGATCAGTTGTTCACTTTCCTGGGCTTAAACCTTATTGATAAGGATCAATCAGGTTGTTAGTGAACGGTTTAAGGCGCTCACATTTTACAGCAGATATCATCTTATAGGTGATATTAGGAGACTTTTGCCTCTGTAGGTGGCACAGATGATATGTCTTATTTTATGTGGATAAGGTAACCCTTGCTGAATTTCCATTCCTCGTTCATACTTCCATCCTTAGTTGACGTATGTTACTAATAAACCTATACCCACCGAGTTTATATAGCTTGACAGAATACCTTCATGTCAGGCAGCATAGGTAGTCTTATGGTTTGATGTTATTGCAATTAGTTCTATTAGGTTGGGTGGCTTTTAGTGTTAATTTTGTTTCCAATATTTGATAGCGGAATATTGTCCATCTTCGCCTTTAAACAGTTTGGAGAAATGGTTCTTCCATACTCTGAGAAACGGCTGTGTCTCAAGTTTGACCTTTCCTTGTTCATATCGACAGGATTCTCTCTCGCCTTATATCGCTGGCTTGGATAAAATTTACGAACATCATTCTTGGAGTGGGATCTCTCTATTTTTGCTTCTTCCCTTCGTTTTACCTATAAAGCTAAATGGCAGCTCTAGTCTTTATCTGCCGCTTTGCCTTGTAGGCCTCATTTTGGCTGATCTAATGTCTTGTTGACATCGCCGTCATTGTTTTTCGAGATAATAATATGCAGCAGTTAATCTAGGGGTTGCGGAGCACGTTTTCTGCAAAGCGTCTTGCTGTCGCTTTCGATTGCGATCGTTCGGCACTAAACCGTTCCTCAGTACTTTGCATTTTATGTGACGTGGTAGATATCTGCAATCTCATCTTGGCTGCAACAAGGAAGTGGTCCGAGTCAATTTTAGCCCCTTCGAATGTACAAAAATCCGAAATACTGGATCCGAATTTGATTGAACGTTCGTAGAACTGAAGACCGCCATGTTTCCTATGGATATCGATGTGCGGAAACCGTTTGTGGGCTATAGAGGCATTTTATCTTCTCTTCCTAACTTTTCTTTGAAATCTTTCAACGCAATTTAAAAAATTTAACAATTTTTACAAGTAACATACATAAGAATTCTCTCCTATGTTTGGTACGACTTCCGAATAGTTACTCAATGCTCAATATAACACGAACTGTAGTAGATGGTACAGTTTTTCACCCTCGTATTCCTCGACCATCACATCGTGTTTCCTGGATGCTTGAAGCTGCTATAAGCGAGTAGTTGTTCGTCTGTACTTATACTATTTAATGTTCTCACAATCCAGTTGCAGATACGGAAGGCATGCTTAAAGATAAATTTAATTTCTAAGGTACATAAAACGGTATATATAGGTAAATGACAATAAAATATGCATGAATTAATAAATTCAAAAATGCTTTATTTGAAATTAAATTAATCTGTTCTCAATGGACTTCTGCAAACAAAAGTAAATATTTATGGTAGGCGAAGCAAGGAAATCCAGCTATTGCACAGCATTTAAAAAATGTATCTAAATGTCTTAAAATAAGTTGAAATCATTTTAATTTTTGTGTCTAAATAAATAAGACAAATAGAATAACAGCAATGACACAATCCAATTCATATATATCTATTCCACAAAAGTATTATTTAATTGTGGATAATCGAAAAAAGCGAAATCATTAGACTGTTGTTAAACTATTTAAGAATACGAGGTCTCAAATGTACTATAATATGGGTCAAAGCGAATAAATTTATATCGTTAATGACTAAGGTAACCCTGTTTAAATTGGTTATTTCGTAGCTGTCAAATTGGGAGCACCCTCTACCCATATCACTCCGTTAATAAATAAACTCGTATTTAATATTCACACGTTACAATGTCTCTATATGAGTGACATTAGTTCCGGCCTAATTCCTGCGCTGAAATTTTACTCATCGCCCTTTTTTTTCAAATATTTTGGGCAGCTTTTATGGTGTGAAGGCATATAACGTGACTGTTTCATTTTTAATTGGATTCCGTTCCCATGTCATGAAGGTAAAAGTTTTGCTACATCATTTGGCAATGTTCATGCGGGAAGACACACTCACACTTATCTTTCACTTTCACTGCATCATCTTCACAAAAGAGAATCCAATGGTCATGGACTTTTATTTCCTGACTGAGATGCAGTTACAAACCAGTAAATACAATGAAACAAGTAAACCGGCTGGCGCCATGGTCACACGTATCATATGAGTAACGCATCAGTGGAATTCTCATTACCGATGTATATTTTATCTAATTAATCATCGAGATATTGTGTTGTGAGGTGTAATCGAATTGATCTAATTGGTCTAGTTAATTGAAGTTTAATAATGATTCCCAACGGCATTGACATGATTTCAATTTGGCATACTGTTTGCTGACATCGAAAAATGAACAACTAGTCCATGAGTAGTTTTCAACATTGTTTTCATGGTTTGTCCACTACTGCCTTGGCAATTTTTTTATCTTATAAATCATATATCAGCACCCACTTCTATTTTAATCTTTTAAAGAATTCTTTACTTTAATTCGTTTAGATAAATTTATCAGTTTCTTATTAAGTGGATACACAAAATTAAGATATTTGGGCCTCTGGCGCTTAGCTATTAAAACATTTTGGGGATGAAATATAGAAAATGGAATTTTTATAAAATATTCTTCAGACAGTTTATCAAAATATTTTATGGTTCCACAAAAAACAACGTTTTTCTATTGCATATGGGGTCGGTTATTCAAATCGGGTTGCACTTGACTAGGGGCGGCAATTCGGACAATTTACCAGCATTAAACTTGCTTCATACATAGCTCGTGAAGCTTAAAAACAAAATCCAATGAATGCTACTCCCTAGCATGCAACTATATTTTATCAAAATTGTCAACCCTGGGTACTCATTCCGTAACTTCTGAAATGATAATCGTTTCGTTGTAACGTGTTTTTAACTGTAAGCGATGTATAGCTGAAGACATTCCGTGAATCTCAAAATGATAAGCATCAACGAAAGTGGGAGAGACCTACCGTGATTTTGTATACATGTGCACACACACAATATAAAAATTACACTCTACTTACCTAGCAAGTCTCGTACACTTAGTCAACGAGTTTTCAGAAAAAAACGTTTCTGGGTAAAATTTTAGAATATACGAAAGAAATGTTGTAGTAAAACATTTCGTCTATAGATCATTTTAACCCACGCCCACTTTTTGGGGAATTTTTCCATAAAAACCATTTGTTTACCCTTCCACATAGCATACGCTATAGAAAAACGTTGCTTTAGAAGATTAAGATAAACTGTCTGTGATGAAAAAATCATTTTCTATATTTCATCCCTATTCAGTTTTTAGCCCCGCCCATTTTTGATACCCTATCCCATAGGGGTATATTCGTTGACATTAAGTTTATAAAATAGTGAAATAATTTCGATATTTATACCTTTAAGTATATGGGTAGACTCAGAATCAGGCTGAGTCGATCTAGCCATGTCTTTCTATCCGTCCGTCTGTATGTCACCAATTTTTGGGCCTTAAATTTCGATCTAGAGTTATGAGATTTGGTACATAGATACTCTAAAGGCCGAAGCAGAAGAATTATAAGTGTAGGTAAACATTTTCAAAATCAGCCCACTGCAACAGCCACTTTTTAGAAAAACGTTCTTTTTGTTCCAACGGTTAAGAATTTTGTGTCTGAATAACACATTAAGACCATCTCAATATCTGTATTTATTTCATATAACGATTTTTTCCATGCTTATGTAAAAAACTGTTTTCAACACAATTTTGAAAAAAAAAATGAAAAAAAATTTTGAAAGCAAAAAAATTTATAATTTTGATGTAAACATCGCTTGTAGAACATTTTTACCAACGCCAAATTTTTGGACACATTTTTGGCTAAAACACATAATTCCTACCCAATATCATATGCAGGAGACAAGTGTTGTTTTTTGTCGAAAGACTAAATATATTATGATAATTCCACTACCACTTTTTGGGGATGTTTAACATGAGCGTGGAAATGAGGAAGCTGTTCAATGATTTGCACGGCGCATGCTTCTCATTACGTTTTTGATCCGCTCAAAAATTTGGGAATTGGAAAATAACCAATATGAGAAAATTTTAATTTTGAGTCTAAGTTTTTTCTTGACTTGATATAAATTAGTACGAACAACAGCTAACAAAATTTTGAGGAGACATTTTACCAAGTTTATTGACATACAAAATATTTGTAGGTATAAAAGTTTGATACCGTAGACAACTTTTTTTTTTAGTGTGTGAAAAAATACTTGGGGCGACCCCAACGCACGCTACGCCACTCAATCCGCTGTGCTAATCGTTTAGCACACTATCCCAGCCCAGCTATGTAACTAATATCGCCAAAATATCGAAAGCCTAGAAACCCGAAAATCTAAAATCCCGAATACCCAGAATCCCAAAAATTCAAATTAAGATTTTCGGGATTTTACATTTTGGGTTTCCAAGACTTTGGATTTTGACTAAAATTCTCAGATTAGCAATTCATATGCTCACTCCAATTTTCTAGAATGTGGCTTTCATAGTAGGTTATCTAGATTTTTTTGTTTTTTTTTATGGGAGGTGCCATACCCACTTTTCCGTTTCTTACATGAAAATTACAGATCAACATGAAAATAACAGATCAATTACAAATCGAAGCTGCTTGGTCGAAGAAGAGGAGGGAAGTATTAGTCACCTTCTCTGCTCTTGTCCAGCTTTCTTAGACAAAAGAAAACAGCATCTTGGAAAGTACTTCTTTGAAAATCTAGTAAGCTCTAAATGGTTCTATTACGCGAACGAATAAAGAGAAGTCGATAGATCCATCTGGTACCACAACGAACCTTTGTGGTCTAAGTGTGAACGCGCTTCGCGTGCAGCCACTAATGCAAAAGTGATTCATTACGCCCTGATGTCGGGATTGACTACATAATCCATTAAGTCGAATTGCTTGGTTTAGTTTTGTACATCACTTGCTTGACATAACCTCATCAAAAAATCTGATGCAGTTAGGCCAGGTTACCTTGGGGACAGCTGAAAGTGAAGTTTATTGATATTAATTTGTTTCGAAACAAATTATATATAGACCACCATAAGCAGTCTGGCTATGCGTGCAGTTGCTTTAATTGGAACCAAATACTGGGGAAAGGGAATTTCTGCAAAGTTCTGGTTGAAAATAACTTCTGCAACATCTTTAAGTTACGATCCCCAAAGAAATATAGCCCGACCATGATGAAATTGCACACCACACAGTGAATCGCTCTGGGTACAGTTTCTTTCTCATGGAGCATTTCATATACGTCAATCTTGTTTGCTTACATTGGCGTTTAGATCAAAATAAACCTCATCGCAGACAAAAACAAGCCATTCACCAATTCTTCAATCATTTCAATAATTTTTGCCAAAACTCCAGGCGAACATGCAAATCCAGAGGTTTTAACTTACTCGTAATTTGGATTTTATATGAAAACAAATTTAAGTAATCATGAATTTTCGTTGTAATACAGGCGGTCATTACAACCCATTTGCACGGATGAGTTTCGAGAAGAAATTCTTGGACTTGTCTGTATTGAAGAAGCCTCAGGCGCGATTGAATTCCAAACCTGAAAATAGAGATCTAGATGGCGATGCATCCAGATTTGGTAAACATGTTAATCAGCTATAATAGTTTATCTACTCGGAGGAGTGCCGCCAAAGTCTCGTCTTGATTCCCTTTGGACGGAAATGAACGATACCAAAGCATTGTACCACTACACTATCGAAATGCTCGTCGGCTAAGATACTAAAGCCGATATGGACATATGTTCTCGACCTGGTTCCATGAAATAATGTCGAGCGAGCTATTTATATACATATTTCGTTCTAATAAATAAATAAAGCCGAGTCGGCCTCATTTCACTTTACATACATCCAATTGCGTACCCATTCCGAATGCAACAGTTTTTTTTCGTGGGCTGGTGGAAATCTTCATAGACACGTGCTCATCGTGTCCACAGTAGTGTGAGATTTTTACTCACTAAAACCACCACCCTTTTTGTATTTGTATTGCAACTAATGATGCGACTTATCTAGCAATTTTTTATCACGAGTAATGAATGTTTGGCAGATAACTTTTCTATGAGAGCTCCTGCTTTTCAGTAAAACTGAGTGCGGTTATTATTGTTCCAAATCCAAGGGTTTAGTTCTCTGAAGACTACGCAATAAATTTGTTTCGTCAAGAATTCGGAGGACCGTTGTGTGTCCCAATAAACATTTTTTATGTTTGCACACAAAAATTTTCGTTTCATCTTTAACCGCGGGAACACCCAGATCTCTACGTAGACCTCATTCTTTATGTACCATGGCGCATTGACGAATGATCTTATCATTTTTTTTAAAGTTGTAAAACGTTTAGATTCGTTTCACTGGTACAACCCCATAGTTGTATATCATATGTCCAAACCGGCTTTAGCACTTGCTTGTGTAATAGTAGCTTGTTATCAAAGTTAATCTTCTAATATTTTCGGAGTTTTTTTTAATTTTTAAGTTCTTCGCATTTCTTTTTTACCTACGACTTCCATATTAATCTTGCATCGATTGTCATTCCGAGATACTTCGCTTCATTTGCAAAAGGGACTCGGATAGTATTTAGAAATACAGGTAAATTGTTCGTCCGTTTATACGAAAAATCTAAATGAATCGATTTGCTCTCGTTAAGTGCAAACCACCAGGATTTTGTCCATTCGTTAACCTCGCTTAGAGCGTATTGTAGTTTCATATTTGTTTCCTCTATTGTTGTGCCAACTGCTAGTATTGCTATATCTTCAGCAAACGTGGCAACTATTGTATAATTTGTTTGTGGAATATCACGTGTAAATCGGAGGTACAAGAGTGGTCCAAGGACGCTTCCTTGGACTTCTCCTGCCAAAATTGCTTAGAACTCTGAATATTTGTTTTGTTTCACACGGAAGAGTCTATGCTCACGATACGAGGCGAGTATTTGATATAATTTTGCAGGCAGAACTCGTCATAATTTGTATTGAAGGCCTCTATGCCAAACCTTGCCGAAGGCTTGCGACCGTCGAGAAATACGGCTGAGCAAATTTCTTCGAAAGCTTTCTCAATTACATAAGTAAGTCGATGAACTTCCACAGTTGAATGTTAACTCTTGATCCCAAATTGATGGTCAGGTAAAATGAGTTTACGATCAATAATTGGGTGCAAGCGACCGAGTAATATACTTTCAAAAAATTTTAAAAATATTGGAAGAAGTGAAATTAGTCTGAAATATTTTGATTCATTAGGTGATTTTCTTGGTTGGAGAACCGTAATCACTTTCGCGACGTATGTATGTATTCTTATCTAATTGCTGCCTCTACAATGTATAGGAGTTTAATTAATGCTTTCCGAGGCAGCATTTTAAGAAGTTCTAATGCAATCAGGTCATAACCCAGAGCTTTTTTAAAGGTTCATACTTTGCTTAGTTCCGAGCACCCCTGCTTGAGCTTGCTTAACGAATTTTTTGTCGATGTCTTCGTTTCACTCAAGCGAGAGAAATATTAATTTTATCGGGTAAAAAACTATCAACAGAATAAATTATATCGAAAAGTGTATAAAATGACACACTAGCTAACAATTTTGATGACCTTGCTCAATGACTTTCTCATCACTAAGTGTCAAGATAAGCATATTAGGTATCTATTGCGGCAGTAGGTACCCATAACCATTCGCAATTTATTTTGATGTGATTATTGACAGATCTCCATGGTTGCCATGAAATGTATCTAAACCCTGAAGTTTGTATAGATACATTTTGTTGTGCATTTTTGAAATAATGAAGTGAATGTGTGATTTCGTCCCAAGCCATTTGGTAATACATACTATACTTTGATACTAATTAAGAAGAACAAATTTCCTCACATTTAATTGTATTATGAAGTTTTCACACTTTAAACGAGAGTAAAACATGTCATGCGAAAACATAACAATTAACATGCCGTACAAGTGATTGCTATTGTTTATTATTAACCCTAAATGTATACAATAAATTAACAAATTTGTAATTAAAATACTCCAACAAATATGCCACACTAAAAAGTAAAAACCAATCAATTTAATGTTAAACAGAAAGTAAACGAAAGAGTTGAACCACGAACTGAGTCAACAGTCAGATATGGTATGAGGGTAATGATTGTAACACAATATCTGACTTTAATTTTCATATATGAAGTATATTTAAAGCGAAACACTGCAATGGAAACCCTAATGAGGCAAACAATAAATATAATGGACTCCATTCAGAAAAAAAAAAACAAAAGTCTTGTGCGAAAAACTCTGAAATAGAATAAAAGAAAGTTAATTTTTTTTATAAATTGATATGAAATTTACTTTATGCGAAAGACTATCTTCTGACGTTATAATTTAAATATGATTTCTGGTATATGACCGCCACGGCTTTCTCGGACGTAGTCTAATTGGGAGGTACAATTGTCGATGACTTTTTCTAATATTTGTGGCCGTATATCGGCGATAACGTTACGAATGTTGTCATTCAAGTAATCAATCGTTTCGGGCTTTTTAGACGTAGGTGTAGACTATATTCCCACAAGCAGCGTTAAATCGCACGATATTATGGGCCAATTGACAGGACTAAAACGCAAAATGATGCGATTACTGAACGTTCCCTTAAACAGATGAAATGTGGTACGAGCTGTGTGACATGTCGCGCCGTCTTGTTAAAACCATAGCTCCTCTTTATCATTCTTGCTGAGTTGATGAACGAAAATCTGTAATCATGGTTGTATAGCGTTCACCATTGACTGTAATCCATAAAGCACACCAAACATTCAGTTTTGTTGGATATCACGGTGTCCCAACATACACCGGAGGATTATCATCACTCCAAATACGGCAGTTTTGTTTATTGACGTATCCATTCAACTAAAAGTGAGCTTCATCGCTAAATGAAGATTGGGATCAATGACAAACTTATTTTGGGCCCATCTACGCCTTGCTAGTTGAACCTGTGGCTTCAATTCTTGCACGATTTAAATTCGGTAAGCACGCAAACCAATATCCTTCCGCAAAATCTTCCATAAAGTTGATGGACACGTATCCAATTCCTTTGCACGATGGCGGATAGACTGATTTGGGTCTTCTCTACGCTACGCTCTACACCAGTAATTACAAGTTTTCATATCATACTTTTCAAACCACAAACTCATAGTATCGTTTCTTGAACTTTAAAATATGGGAAATTAATGAAAATTAAGCGAAAATGTGAAAAGTTATTTTGATGAGGAAGGACTTCTGTTATTTTTAAACCGTCAAGCATGAAGTTTCACTTCAACCTGGCAAACACTCTACGATCTCTTTTTTATGGTTGGTGCTTCAACTTTGGCCCAGAAGGCTTTGATGAAGTGCAAACCTTCAAAAAGATTATTCAATTTTGACAACTCTGATGATGTATTTGCTGTTTATATAACAAACCTTACTTTTGTAGGGTTTTTTAAATTTTGTATTGTGCTTTGAGCAATACAAACCGCAGTTTTATGTTTAAGTTTATTAAGTTTCACTACTTTGGAGAAGAATGTTTCATTTTTAAATTTTCATTTTGCGATTTAACTTCTGCGGCCACCTCGACATAGTTTCTCGAGTTACCCATGATTATCTGTAAGATTGGCAATAATTATGTAGTCCATTTATATGGCCAAAAGATATTATTTCTCTCTGGGAAAACCCCAAAGCAAAACTGTGATCCTTTTCTTTGAGAATCACTACTGATGCATTTTTAAAATTGTAAAGCAGATAATGAAAAAAACCTATTAGGAGGCCACAATCATTATAAATCGAATTTCCCATACTATCCTTAAAGTTAATGTCCGCAAAAAGTAGACGTAGCTAGACCTAAATGAAGAGTAATATAGAATCAGGCCAATCGCAAATAAATTTTCCCGGGAATTTTTCCTCTGTCAGCAATGTAAATCAGATTGCTAAGTATGACACTGGCACCAAATCTTGTACAGATAGCTTTTCTAAATATTTGGTGGTTCAACAGAAGACGACTTTTTTCTATGGATATGCTATGGGATAGGCTTTATAAGCCGTGGCTTAAAATTATAGACAAAATGTTCATAGTATTATTCTCGAAATTTTTTCTTCGAAAGTTTTTTAGACTTCACTTAAAATTTTACGGAAAATTTTATTTTAGGTAAACGTCCCCAAAAATTGGTGTTGCAAAAATTTTATTTTGATGAAATAAAACATTGATAAAGTGTTTTTCAATAATAGCGCTACAAAAGTATTTTTAAATAAAACAAAATAAACAAATTGAATATCAATGAAATTCTTTATTCCTGTGAAAGTACTTTCGATGCCATTATGTATGGAACTCGATTTCTTTTGCATGGCCACCACGGGCACGCTTGCAGAAGTCCAGACGCTGAAACCAATTTTCGACGGTTTTCAAGCATAAATCAGCAGATACTGCTGCAATTTCACGTTCGATATTCGTACGAAGTTCATCAATCGTCACTGGCTTGTTGGCATAGACAAAAACTTGACGTAGCCCCACAGGAAATAGTCTAACGGCGTAAAATCGCACGACCGAGGCGGACAAGCGACTGGACCACTTCGTGAGTTAACACGTTCTCCAAACTTGGTTTCCAATAAATTGATTGTGGCATTCGCTGTGTGGCTTGTGGCGCCGTCCTGTTGGAAACACATGTCCTCCAAGTCCATATCATCCAATTGGGGCCAAAAATATTCGGTTATCATTGAACGGTAGCGATTCCCATTCAGTAACGTGCCGGTCTTGATCATCACGGAAGAAGTACGGCCAAATGACGCCGCCGGCCCATAAACCACACCAAGCCGTAATTTTTTCGGGATGCAATGATGACTCATGGAGTACGTGTGGATCGCTGCCTGACCAATACCGCATATTTTGTTTATTGACGAAGCCATTTAGCCAGAAATGAGCCTCATCGCTGAAAATGCAAATCCGAATCATTTTCAAGTTGTTGCTCAGCCCAATTCACGAACATACGACGCTTCTGGTGGTCAAGCGGCTTCACTTCTTGCGTCAATTTAATCTTGTAAGGATTCGCCACAACGACGTCACAGAGATGCCCAACGCTTGAGAACGACGTGTGAGAGACACATTTGGGCTTTCTTCAACTGAAGCCTCAGCGGCAGCAATATTCTCGACACTACGGGCACTTTTTTGTCTCACTGGCACGGGAACATTTTGTACTGTGCCTGTGGATTCAATTTTTTTCACTAGACGCTCAATTGTTGATCTGCTAGGACGATTATGACGACCATAAATTGGACGTAGCGCTCTTTAAGTTGAGGCCACTGACTCCGAATTTCGGTTGTAAATTTGAATAATTTCGACTCGTTGTTGGATCGTATATCTTTTCATCATGTAATGGCAAACCTTACTGAAGAGAAACGGCACAAGAGCGGCAAGAAATATGGCGTCATTTGCTGTCCCTGTCGCTCAATTTTTATAGCGTCCCTTTTGAAAAACCCGATATTAAGCGTGTCTAAATATATTGCTCAGAAACTTTTTCGTTTTAGTGAAAAATGGGCATGGCAATGTTCTGCTTCGTCGGACAGAGAGCCTATATACCAAATTTCATAAATCTAGTTTATAATTTAAGGCTCATTGGTGACACACAGACGGATGGTCGGACTAACAGACAAACATGCGTAGATCGACTCAGCTAGTGATTCTGAGTAAATCCAAAAACTTTGAGGTATTCTATTGAAATTATTTTTCTCTTGTACAAACTTATTGTCAAAACCAAAATACCCCTCTGGGATCCGGTATAAACTAAGTTTCCCATTTTTAAAAAACTCGTGCATACAACTTTATTTCATTTTAATCTACTTATGTCTATTTGAGTACACTCCCAACATTTCCTTTTATATTTAAACGCAATAAATAACAATAAAAAAGGAATTTCAATTCAATAAATCATTCCTCACATTTTTCCTAATCTTAATAAATTAAATTTTTAAAAAAAATTTTTGTCGTAAACTAATTTTTCCTATTCTTAGATAAACACTAATTGAACATTGATTGGGCGGTTGACTATCCAATTTCGGAAAATGGACAATGCTTCGCAAACGGCACATCTAGGCAAAAACATCCACTGGCACTAAAATATTAAAAATCCTCTTTAAATGTGTTACATTTAAAATTTACAAAAATATTACTTGTCCGGCGCATCAGTTCCCAGTCGAAACTCTTGCAAGAGTGATGTGATTTCGAAAGGATTTCTCGTCGTTACTGGTAGCCGTCCTGGTCCAGATATTTCTGTGCAACCACTTGGACATGGAATTCCAATGAACTTCTTTTGTTTAAAAATCGCATTCGCTAGGTAGCAGATGCTTAAGAAATGACTGCAGCGGGATCTCCCTATAAGTATTGAGAAATAAATTGAACGACATCTGGATTAATTAGGCGCTGATCCAGCTTACTTATTGGATTCCCTCTGCAATACGGTTGGTACATTCCACCATTGATACAATAGTTCAAATGCCCTGTGTTCTGTGATTGGCCCAAGAAACCAGCATTCGTGTGAATCACTTGGATGACATTGGCATCATCATGAGTTAGACGAAAATTATCGTCTTTCTTGCGTTCAATTAGCGGTCGTGCTGGGTCCAGACCTAAATGAATCCACGGTTTTATAATTTCTTTTATTTATTTTAGTTATATTTTTTTTAACCAATTATCCTGTATTGCTTTTTTGTTAAGTGATTGCTTATCATTCCGCAAATATGAGCACCAAGCGAGTGTCCTATGCATGTAATTTTTTCTCGTGGTGTCCCGTGGTGTGTAAGAAACGAGTAAATCTAATAAAATTTAAAAACAGAAATAGTTAGCAATAAATTTAAAAATAGTGAGTAATAAACTTTGACAGAAATGTAGGTGGTATCCTTAATTTTGGGAAAAATGGTTTTTATTTAAACAAATTACAAATAAATACCTCGTTGACCAAATCTGATTGAGTTTGATGGTAGAATTCAGGAACTTAAAATTTCTTAAATAGCAAATATAAGTGCTAAGATTTGATAGATTTAGTAGATTCAAAACTTACTCTTACGATCTGTGCATCACTAAATAGAAGGTCGGACACTAATTTACTTAAGCAGGAATAAACCTAGCCTCAACCAACATGACTCCTAAATGATCCAGGTCCTTGGCTTACAACCTCCTGTTGCGCACTTCAAATCGGTTGAGCTCGGTTTCTACTTCTACGCACTATTTAAGCGACCTCTTGCTGTAATACGTCCGACGTCTGGCCGGGAATCGAAGGCTCTGTGAACCGGAGCATTAGTGTCTATTCGCTCTACATGCCATAGCCATCTTAAACGTCCTACGTAGTTTTTTTTTACCAGGTCATTGACGCTGTATAGCTCGTTTTTTTTTTTTGATTGAATCCTTGTCTTCATAACCAATCAACGCAAAGGGGTTCCAAAGACTTTTCAAAGAATTTTTAGCTGACAAAATACAAAGGATTTCTACATCCTTTTATCCATCTTTATGGATCATGATTCTGATGAACAGTTCTTTTTAGTTCGAGTCGGACCATTACTGGTAAATTGTATTTTTCTTGAGGTGGGTCCACTCTATAGATCGCTCTGTAGTATATCTTCGAAAGCTTTTTTTTCATTCTCTCAATGGCAGCTCACGTTTTCACCTGCAGCATAGCCTTGTAGGCCACGTTTTTACTGCGAGCATCTGTCAGAAATCTTCATCAAACCAGGGGTTTCTTGCTGGTGGACAAGAGCAAAAATGACGGTGCTAATTTAATGGCTTGTTGAAATTGTTGTCATTGTTCTTCGACACACCTGGTGGTGTGGTATTTATGAAGAGGTTAAGAGATACGCGCTCTGCAAAGGACCTGCTGGTCTCTTGATTTTAAGGTCATTGGTGTTTTTTTTTTGCGAAAGCTATTTTGCGTTTGTTGGTCCGTGGCGGAAATTATTATTCCTACCTTGGCTGCAACAAGGTGGTCCGGGTTCCTTAAAATGTTCGGACATCCAAAATACTGAGCGCATGCCTCTTGTATATCGAAATGTTATCAAATTAATTCACCGTTTGCTGAACTGGAGAACACCATCTACCCTTATGGCATTTTGTGTTCTGGCTGTGCGTTCCGACAGTACTACTAAAGATGTTGTCCCTTCCTACCTTTGCGTTTAAATCTCAGAGCACGATTTTCGCTCATAAGTTTTGTCCAGGAGCATGTAGAAACAGTGCTTCGCAATATCATCGTTGAAGAGTGAGTTGGTGAATTTGGCTTTGATGCGGATTGTTAGAATGCGCTAAGTCTTCGTAAAAATATTTTTTTCCGTAGATTGGTAGCCCAAAGCACAACTCCTAACCTAGAGAGCCAGGCCCAAATGTTCATCTAAGGACAGCCGGCCTGATATTTAGTCCGAGTCATTCTGTTATCAAAACTTGCACTTATAAGTTTAGCAAGCCAAATCCGGTTGGATGAAACCAGTTTCCGATGGCTACCACTGGATGTTCCAACGACTGGGCATTGCCATGCTAACAACGCTCAGTGTCTTCCCTCGTTCTATCTTCTATCCAACCATATTAATAGTAAGTTGGTTGATTTGAATTATAAATGGTCTTTCAATAAGCTCTTCCTATCTATAAATTAAAGTAAAACAAAGCGTGTGTGAGATATCATCGATATGTTTATTCGATGGAAAGATCTATCGATGCCGTTATAACATCGATAAAATGTCCGCCTCGGCTTATATGTTTGGCGCGCATTCGAAATCTTCAATTTTCCATAATTCTGGCGCATAAACCAGGCTGCTTTTCTCCAATCGCAAGGGTTATGTTGGCTTTGAAGGCCGCTGTGGTTTGTGGATTATTTGTATAGACCTGCCACTTCAGGAAAACCCCAATAAAAAGTCCAACGTGTCAAATCTCACGATTTCGGTGACCAGTTCACACCACTACCTCCAAGTGCGATGACCATGCCGTCAAATGTCTCGTGTAGAATTTTCAATTTGGCACTAGCTGTCTGGCACGTAGCCCCGTACTGGTGAAACCACATGTCGTTGGTGTCTACATCACTCAATTTTCGACCTGTAGAGCGCTTCCATCACGCTGATTGATTGGCCAACGTCGTTCTCAAAGAAATATGGACGGATGACGCGCCTTCCCAAGACCCACACTAAACGGTGATTTTTCCGGAATATATCGGACGCTATTGGATTTCGTATGGAGTGGTATTGTTCCAAATTCGAGAATTTTGTTTGCTGACGTACCTATTCATCCGAAAATGAGCCTCATCGATGAAGATACTTTTCGATGAAAATTATTGGGAATTTCCATTTAGTATAGAATCCATTCAGGGAACATACGTTGTTAGCTATGGTCGTTTTCCTTTAGCTCCTGAGTCAGTTGAATTTTTGTATAGTTGCATGCTCAAGTTATGACGCAAACCGTGTTCTGTTGAGCGACGTGAAATCGGCTGCCTCGGATTCTCCTGCACACTCTCACCGACAGCGACAATTTTTTCGATCATGGATTTCATTCACGTACGTTGTCACGTGTCGGTTGTCATTTACTTCCTCTCTATAGGACGATTATGGCGGGTCGAATCCCGAGGAACATTGCCCGAACATAAAACCCATTTTCGTATAACAGATTATCAACATGTCGTTGAAAGCTATATCCATCCATGTTGATTTGGCAAAACCGAAAGAATAAGTTACAGCCGATTCGAAATATATTATTCGAAATATACAATATGGCCGCTATCAGCTGTCAAAGTTCGGAAGACTCTTTTCATTCTGCTTATTTCAAAATAATTTTATTTTTGCATCTTGATTTCAGGAAAGCATGTACAGTACATATGTACTGTATGCACATGTATGCTGTCCATGGGAATGGACTTTTGAAAGTAAATGGTGGGCACTATTTTGTATTGATTCTTGTGTCTTATTTAAGATCGATGATATATGCGATACACTTTTTTGAACCAAACTATGCTTTCAAGATCGCTTATGCACTTGATGTGGTCATTTCTGTGTGGGTGTATGTCTGTGTGTTTTTTATATAACAAAAATGCTTAATAAATTGAACTCACCTGAGCTGTACATTGAGCTGTCAATCTAGTGTTAATAAGTGCAGACAAGTAGCATGGATACTGTGTCAATGGCTTCCAGTCTACCGTGATGACATTGTAGTCTCGTGAAAGATAAGCTACAGATGGGAAATACAAATTATTTAAATTAAAGTATCATACACGAAAAACTTAATTTAATACCATCTCGTAAGTATGTCAAATGCTTATCTTGAGCTGTTCCATTAAAACCATGTATCACAAGTACAGCTTCTCGATGTTTATTGTATCCTGCCTGGTATAAGCCCCATGGACTTTTAATACTCAATTCCACGCCAAAACGTGGTCCCTTCCTAAAAAGAATGAACATAATTATTTTTACCAACTAAATACATACATTAACGGAATAGCATGCTTTACCCTCAATTATACATAAATACATGAAAATCGTAGGTGCGTTTGGGGTGAAATAATGCATAAAACGTGCTCACGGAAACGCTTACTAATTTCATATGGAGTAACTTATTTAACGAATGTAACCGAGACGGCTCAGGTGCATGCTTCCTCTTGGGTTTACCATGGCTGACTGCTGCGAAAGTGAAAGGCAGTCGTTTTTCATGCACGTATCGGTGCAAAGCTTTCATTTGCAGATTCACCAATTCAATTTAAATGCGAATATCTAGTTGACGCCTTGATATTGTTTATTTTCAACAATTTACGATGTTTAACACGTCGTGTGCCGAATAGATGATAAGTTAAGGTTGAACTACATAATATTCCCATCAAGACTTCTGCAAGAGTTGAAGTTTTAAAAATTTAGCTTTTCAAACAAACAAAAACTCCTACCCGATCCGCAAATTAATTTGTTCACCTTAATACCTGAATACCAATGTGTTGGATAAAAAGACGAAAAACAGCAGCACTATAAACAGCCGGTTCAGAATGCCTGCCACGAACACTCCAGACAAACCTGCTGTCCCCTGGCAAACCTTGATAGGCTGCTTCGACATATTCTGGCAACAGGAATCTCAAAAGTTATTGGAACAGAGGTAATAGTGGATGAACCGAAAGGAAAACGTTAGCAGATACTGATGGTTACGTGTCCAAGGGGTATCTAATAAATTGGAAGAGTACGGAACGATTTGCCGATTTTTAAATGTCGATTTAAAAAAGTCGACCGTCATAATGTTGACTTTGGAAAAGTCGATTGATAAAAGTAACGACTGACCAAAATGTAACTATGGGCAGTATTGTCGGAAAACACAGCATTGACGACAACACGTTTGGCATCCGACGTAGCCTAATTGGCTTCGCTATGGAGCGAAATGCTGCTATAGCACACGGTTTCCTCACCCCGATATCTATTAGGGGACATCGCGGTATCCAAATCAACGAACGGTCAACCAAATTGACCACACTGCGACAGAAAAATGCACGCATCCAGTATTTTGGATGTCAGAACATTCCGAGAGGCTATCATCAACTCGGACCACTACCATGTTGCAGAGAAGGTAAGTATGCGGATACCACAATACACCAGAAATACTGTGAAAGAATTTGAGAATCCAATGGTTTGATGAGGAATTCCGACTGATGCTCGCAGCCAAGAACGTGGCCTACAAGTCTAAGCTGCAGGTGAAGATTGCTAGAGAAGTTCATTTCTGTATACACTGGCTTTTCAGAACGAAGAAAAAAGAGCAAGAAAAGCGGGCGATCGAGGATATAGACAGGTGCCACTCCAGGAATGATGTTCGCGAGTGCCGGAAATGACGGCCTTCCTGCCAAGCATTATAAGGCCGGAGGAGATGACTTGGTAAGTAACACCCAAATCTGGTCGGATGAAAGTATGCCTGAAAAAAACTCAGCATCGTTTGCCCGATCCACAGAGAAGGAGACCCCCCGAAGTGTGCCAACTAGAAAGCCATAAGTAACTTCAACATCGCCTGCAAGTTCTGATCTGCTGTAATATGTGAACGCCTGACCATTTATCAACAACCTGATCGGCCCTTATCAGTATAGTTTTAGGCCAGGATCTGGGTTACACCATGAGCTCCATTTACTAAATATTATTGTCGACTTAGTACACATTCTTGGGCTTTCTGGAAGCCGTTTCTGTTCTTACAATCCTCTTTCCCCTATTCGGCTGCTAATAAATCTTGTATGGATTAACTTACTTTACAAACTCAATTTTTTTGTGTAATTATCACGTGCTAAGGGTTTATGAATATCCATATAGTGTTTGGACACAGCGCGGGCATTAAGGAAATTGAGGAGAAGAAAAGAGGAGATACCGATGTGCATTGGTTTTCCCCTTCTCTTCATCTTAACTATAAACGATTTGGAAAGGGTTATTAAACACTCCTCTATCTCTCTCTATGCCGACGACACCAAATTTTATAAACACATTTCTTCATCACAAGACCCCTGCTTGCTTCAACAAGATCTAGATTCTTTTTCTATTTGGTGTCTCAAAAACTGCCTAGAGCTAAATGTTGCGAAATGCCAATCCATCACCTTATCACGTAAGTACAACAAGTCCCCTCCCCGTCTTTACCTTCTTAATGATCAACCTATACCCATCGTACAGTCTCTTCGTGACCTTGGCATATTGTACGACCGGGAACTTAATTTCCGTTCGCATACTGACGAGATAATTCGTAAAGCCAATTCATCCCTTGGGTTTATTAAACGGTGGTCAAAGGAATTCTCTGATCCCTACGTAACCAGATCTCTCTACATCACTTTCGTCCGCCCCCTCCTCGAATACGCCAGCCAAGCATGGTCACCCTATCAGCAAGTTCATGTAGCCAGAATCGAAAGCATACAACGACGTTTTCTTCGATTTGCCCTCCGCGGTCTTTCTTGGAACGATCCCCTAATTCTGCCTCCCTATCATGACCGCCTCAAACTCATTAACCTGAATAGCCTTGAGGACCGGAGAGAAGCTGCAGACATTCTCTTCATTCATCGCCTCCTCTCAGGCTCTATCGATTGCCCGTCTCTTTACAGCTCCATCTTCTTTAATACTAACCCTCGTAATTTAAGACACCCCCGTCTCTTCTATCTGCCAACCCACCGCACGTCCTACGGCTCAAACGAACCAATTTCCCGTATGCTACGGAAAGTAAACTCAAACATTTCCATTTTTGATTTCAACCGTAGCTCTTCCTCCATTAAACTTAGCCTCCTTCTACATAAACCCTAGCTTTTACTCCTAGTTATAAGTCTTAGTTTTTAGTTCTAGTATTGTAAGTATTGTATTGTTTTTTTTTTTCTAGCTTGTATTAAGCCAAATAAATGGGACATTTTGCCCCACCAAATTAAATTTTTGTAAATTGTAATGGGGAGGAAAGACTGAGTTAGGTAAAGCATTCCACATTAGTGTTGTTCGGTTTATGAATGAATCTCTATAATTCATAGTACGCCCGAAGGAAGGCTTGAGGGTGAATTGATTAGCAATCATGGCATGGCGAGTATCACGGTTGAATGTTTAAAGGGGCAGAATGCAGCTGGCTATTTCGATTGAGGATTTCCTGTTAAAATAGCGGTAAAAAAGTGTAAGGCAGGAGATATTCCTTCGATGTTCAAGCGAGAACATAGAGTTCGGTACTACGGTAGTCCTATCTCCTATCTGTTTTATAGCACGCTTTTGTATCCTATCCAGTAGATGCAATGATGTTTTTGCTGCTCTTGACCAGATGTGGGCGTTGAACTCATGTTTGGGGCGTATATACGCTTTATATATTGAGGCCAGATCAGAAGGGGTGAAATATTCTTTGCATCGATTTAGGAAACCTAGACATTTTGCTGCGTTTTTAGCGATTTTGAATTATCGGTTTCGGCGAAGCAAGTGCCATTCATGGATAATGGCTGTAAGTTTTGGTTTCGCTTAGATGACAGAAAGGCTTTTGAAGAACGTTTCAAAAATATCTGTGATTTCCATGACTGCATCGGTTACCACATCCATTGCATCACTCGCTAATTATATCATATTTTTAAAAAATTCGACCCTCAGTATCAGCGCAGAAATTAGCCATTAACGGTATGCTAGTAAAATCTTATTAGACTACCAAATGAAGAGTGAAAACCATAATGTAGCGCAACACAAATAAGCAACAACATTGTGATGTGAATTTTCAAGTTCGAGGTGTTCATGGATCAGTGCTGCGGTTAACAAATAAAAGTTTTTTTTTGGGGGGTATTTTGGTTTCAACACGAAATTCGTAAAATAGATAAATAAATAAGGTAGACAAAGGGTGTTTGATAATTTGATAATATATGTTGAATATTTTCACAAACATTTAACTTATTATCGCTAAACTTAAATACGAGATGTGTTATAGCTATGCGTTGACTAAGGACGCGGTTCCGACAACGGTAGTAAGCGAGTGCGCTAGTTCGTGCTTTTGCTCTATTAATGTCGCACCTTGAATGTCGGATCACTCAAGAAAAAGGGTCCAGCCAAACATTTAGCGACAGCCCTAAACTTTCTAAAAAGCTGGCATTTCTGAAATTCACTTCTCAAACCAAGTGCCAAGATATTTAACTTCACTTCACAACGCCAATGGCTGTCCATACTGTCATACGATACACACATTTTCGTCCTGCTTATTTTTGTTATCGCTAGAGGCTATATCATCCCATTGGGTTCTAAATTGAATTGTTTCGGTTTTTTTTTGGAAATTGACCTTCATTTTCCAATCATCGGAATATCCATTATTGCGATCTAAGTCACGATGCAAAAGTATGTTGATAACCTCGAATTTTTGAACACTATATCATATGAGGGAAACGAAAAGTTTACTTGTATAATTTGTAAGGTTGTAAATTACAAAGACTTAATGCCTCGAAGTTAAATTGCTCCAATTGACAATGAACTTTTTTTAACTAAGCACTTCATAGATTATATAAAGAATGCGTTTACGCAAGTTCAGTCTGGTTAGCTTATATAAAAGCTCCTCCAATCATACAGTGTCGAAGGTCTTCTCAAAGTCAACCAGACAGACCCCCTTCCAAATAACAATTTTTCTTCTATAAGGCATAAATTTCCAATTTCAAGAAGCAATTTATTTTATTAAGCTTTTTCGCACTTGTGCAGAGTAGTTCAGCATATACAATAACTCGTTTAGGTAAATGCGCAGGCTATATAGAAGACTAATGGTATAAGGCTTCTAAATGGTTTCCGGTTTCATGTACACGCATGTGACAGTTGAAAAGATGTTTTGTTAGAGTTTCCGCCGAAATAATATAGAAGCATAAAATGTATTGAGCTAGTGACTTAAGGCGTATATCAGCTGTGACTACTAATTTTGTTTTGCAATGAACTACCACGCAATTGGTTTGTGTTCGATTCCCAGCTGTCGCTACACCAACATGATAAAATCTGACAGCACGTTTTTTCGTATTTCAATCAATGGTTTTACAGATCATGTTACAAGTGGTTTGTTACTGAGGCTACTCTTGCATGTTGCAGAGAACAACCTAGTGGATAGCGTTGTGAATTGACGTGCAAAGAGACCTGAGTTCGAAGTTGCATTCCATATTTCATGCCTTTGGCTTTCTTACGAAAATAATGTGAGACTGAAGCTTTCTTTATTCTTTCTGATTTGCTCAGCTTCCAGTTAAGCTTCTTGCCCGAAAGGCTTTGTTTGAGAAAGCTAGTTCAATTCCGTTTAGTGACTGGGGGTCTTGTGGGGGTTGACTCCCAGACCACAACTGCCTACCCATTTTGAATGTGCGTTCTTGAGAAATTCCTTGAGTATATTCAAATGCTCCCCTGAGATTGCGATAGCAACGTCATCCGCGTAGGCTCGTTTGCCATTAAGTTCTTTTTCCCTAGCCACCACCCAGTTTTGTGTTGATAATCCAGCTGTTTAAGTAAATAATTATGTCATTCCAAGAGCAAAACGGATGGATATTCTGTCAACACTACCACGCACACTTTAAAGAATTCGTCGTTTATGGTCAAACTCTACAGAATTTATTCAATTACCTATATTTGATACCTGCAAAGTTTTTAGCTATTCCCACTTTTTGGGGCCGTTTTCTTAAAAAATATTTTCAATAAAAATATAAACAAAGTCAAAGAAAGTTTTGATGGTAATAGTTTGATTATTTTCGTATATATAATTCGTTTATATAACATTTTAACCTCTTCTCACTTTTTGTGAGCGTTTTTCGACAAAAAAAGAATTTATACTGTCATAGGCATAGAGGTATATCTTTGCCCATGCATTTAAAACAATTTTAAAGAGTTTTAAAATCCGCCCATTGCCACGCCCACGCCTTTTTCAATCAAACCATAGGAAATATTAAGAAAGTGTCTGAGCAAGGAACTTAGACTATATCATTGACTACGTTTACACTGTGGACTAAATTTGTGCCGGGACCAAATATTTAAGTCTCAGACTTTTCTGTTTATTTCATTAGACATATTTTTGCATTGATGTGAATGGTGTTTTCCTAAGATCAACACCAATACCCGTGGACAAAAATCGAACTAGGTTGCTAAGTAGAAAAATCCTCGCTATTATAGCATTTTTCATAACACATCAGTTGAATTTATGGTGACACCTATGCGCAAGGTATAACAAACTTTTAAATTTATTATGGTCTAGGTCACCTTAAAAAGTGGACAGACCTAAACAATTTAGTCGTTGTTCCACATTTACACCGAAAGGACTTACACCAAATGTAGGCTTAGTCCCGATTATTGTCCACGGTGTAAACGTAGCCATTGTTTCGTATGCAAAAAGCATTCGCTCAGTCTCAAGTCTCACTTTTAATAGCTTTAGCTCGGGTTCGTATGCAAAAAGAAAATGAGAAAGATCTCACAGACTGAGCTTTTGCTAAACGGATGAGACAGATCTCATAATCGAATTTCCCGTTTGCAAAACAATAGCAATGTCTTAGAAAAATGAAGTAAAGCTCATAAAAAGTTATGACCAAAAATGTGTTGTCTCATGGCTGCGTACTTGAACGTTCTCGGTGCTATTGCGCAAGATATGGTCTTCAAAAGTCTTTATAGATTTAAAAAGGTCCAAGTAGATTGGATGCTACTGCGCAAGATAGGGACTTCAAAAGTCTTTATAGATTTAATAAGGTCCTAGTAAATTGGATTACTGATCACTTTCTCCATGAAAGAAAAGTGAAAGAAGTGAAAGAAAAATAAATAATTCAACCAGAATGATGGTTTTTTTTAAGATTTGTTGGAGATCCTTGATTTCAAATTGGCATAGCGGAAGATATTGGTATAAGCCAATCCATTGTTTCGAGAATAGCTGATGAAGTTGTGGTCAAAATAGTGGAAAAGCCAATACTGGATCAAATTTCCTATGAGTGCGGAGGAAAATAACTCTAAAAAGTACGAATGGCAGCTTAAAACGAATTTCCCTCATGTATTGGAGCAATAGACTGCACGCACATTCGTATTAATAAGCCAAAGCACCATAGTGGAGAGTATATAAACCGAAAAGGTATGTGTAAAGTGAGGTCATATAAAGAGTGAATGTTTCTATTCTTACTTTCCATAAGACTTCTAGGTTATCATTCAATTAACGTGCAAGCGACGTGTATGGGGCTGAAAAGTTTACCAGCGTGGATATCTCATAGCCCGGCTCTGTCCATGACTCCAGAGTATTTAAAAATTCGGATATTTACCAGACACATCTTAATAATCCTACGTGTGTCCTCATTGCTGATGAGGATTATGCAATTACTCCTTTTATAATGACTCCATCTTGAAGAGTATCAACTGTTGTACAAGAAAGTTATAACAATGCACTGACCAAAGGAATAGTGATTATTGAACGCGTTTTTGGTCAGTTAAAACAGAGGTTTCCTTACCTGCAATACAAGTTGAGAATTTCCACACAAAATGCACCAAAAGTAATTTTGGCCTGCTTTGTTTTGCATAACATATTATAAAATTTCTTGCAGGAAGGCGAAAGTAATAAAAATTATTTTGAAGAAAAACAACCAACACCAAGCGAAAATGTCACTTCGGATGGTAATAAGGGTAATATACCTACGGTAACCATCTGTTTGAATTCCAAATAATGAACAAAAAACAAAAAAAAAAAACCCCCCAGTTCTTAATTTTTTTTTATTTTAAGAAATAACTCAATAAAAAAATATAACACAAGGATTCAGTCTTTGCTTTAGTTAATTCAAATTAATATTACAGAAGGAACTCTTCGTTTGGACCTATGCAAGGCAAATTTAATTAAATGTTGTAAAATAAACGCTTAAAAACTAAACAAATATCCTCATTATTTAAAATACGAACCTTATGCAGGTAACATTTATTTGTTTACATATTTGAATACTTTACTGAAGTTTAAATTTGTTTAATTAAATTTGGTTTTTGTTTTAAATATTCTCTGAACTCTAAACAGGTCATTTCATAGTTAAATTTAGTAATTAAAATTGATTTCATGAGGTTTCGACTTTCATTTGGTTTTTTTTTTATTTGTCCAAACATTATTTAAGACTGAAAAAAATCTTTCTGTTGGAGCATTCGACCCCGGAAGACACAAGCCAAATTCAACAATTTTTAAAATGTTTTTGAAACTTATGTTTTTTTTCTATAAAATGTTTAAAAATTTCCATCTATCTATCTCCTGCACTCTTTTGACTATCTTCCCATGTTAAAATTTTCTCCAAAGAAACATAATTTTTAACACACGAAAATTCGTCAAAAGAGTCATCAAGATTAAAATCGCTTCTCTTTTTCATAATAAACATTAAACTTCCCTCGACCTGGTTCCAGGACGGAACTGCACGTAGAAGTACCCATTCTAAGATTTCAATTTCAACAAATGCACCGTCCCACTGATTTAAATAGTCTACACAACTGGTGTAAAAATCATTTGCGTGTGTTTTTATATTACCTTAAACTGTAGGATCTTCTTGCTCTAAATCTTTTATCATTTTTTTAATTATTATTGGCAAAAAGCATTCATCTTTTCTTTGCTTTATTTTTGATTTAAGCTCTTTAATGACTAGGGATACCTCCATCATGCATATTTCCTGGGACTCAATCCTTAAAATGCTATTATGAAAAAGATTAGCCTGACAATGTGCAAAAAAAACCAGAGTTCAGAGCAAGGATTGTTAAAAAAATCTCTTAATATAGTTGGGCACTTTGGTTGCGACAAAAAATAAAGCTTCAAAGGCTTAAAAAGCTTCAAAATTCTTTCTATGATGGTTTAAGGGTAAGCCATCTAGTTTTACTAAATCCCATTAGTTTTCTATATTCAGTATCTACCTCATCGCATATTTCTTTTAATTGTTCAACCCTAATTGTATAAATATAAAAGTATGAATAAATTTTTACAACAATGACTTCTACATCTATCCGTAAACACTCTATTGAAGATTGAACACACAATTATTTAAAATGTGAGCTGCACAGTTTACACCAATGAGATCTGTTCCGGTTGATAGTTGAAGTTTAGTAAACAAATTGTTCTTGCCTCTCCTAGCCGCTCCACCAAAGTTACTATAAGTGTTGTCTGCGCAGATGGCAACCAGTTTTGTGTCAATTTCAAATTTTCGCAAAAGATCCGAGATATAATTTGTTAATATATCGGAAGATTCTCCTGGCAGACTATCTACTTCTAATATGCTTACTTGAATACCTTTTAGTGGCATAAAGTAGCGGACAAGTAATGGGCATATTGTTAAGAAACTAACAGCGTTTATATCAGTTTGGATTTCTTGAATCGAATGTGGCGACAGCACATTGCAAACGATTGATTCGCACTTGGTTCTTGCGCATGAATATTTTTGATCGTAACATTTTTTTATTAATTTTGATGTGCAATCATTTGAACGAAACGAGTGACTATGTTTTATGGTGTGAAAAGACCAATTACCTTCGTTCGTTGCACTGCATTACCATTTTTGCACATTCAGTAAATTAGGGCACGTTCGCATTACCATTTTGTGATAATATTTAATAAAGTACTCAACAATAATGAACAGCTTTTGAAATAATGAACATTTTTATGTTTTTGAATACAAAATAATTCATAATGAACATCTACTTCAAATAATGAACAGTTCATTATAATAATGAACAGATGGTCACCGTAAATATACCTACTTATTGGCCTAAAACCATATGGTACCATTGGATTTGATTTTTTTGGTATAGGTAGAATATTAGCAGATTTCCACTGTTCAGGGTACGTACTGCTATATATACACGCATTTATGATATGCACTATCGCCCTAAGCACAATAGGTAAAATAATTTTAACAAATTTTGGGGATATACCGTCGGAACCAGTAGCACTTGATTTAACCGATCGAATTGATGACATCGGTGCAATCAACGCACTGAAAGGAGAACAACTCAATATTATCATTGAGAGATGGACTTAATTCGAGCAAGCAGGGGCTAACAGGTTGAGGAATAAGGCAAGATACCATTAATTAAACACTCCGAAACTTTTTTTTTTCCAGTACACTAGCGTCTTTAATGTTCCTCCATAGTTCTTTCGAGTAAAGTTGAGGGTCAAATTTACTTAGCAAATAGGATCGCTTAGAAGAACGTATTAAAGCCGTTACTTTATTTCGAGAGACATTGTACTGTCTTCTGTTGTATTCTGATGCGTTCCTTTTGTATCTTTTAAAAAAACATTTTCTTTCTTGTATTAAAGATTGGACATTGGACATTGGACATCACAGTACTTCGCACATGAATGCAACGAACTACAGACACGTAACAGCACTGGCGACTAAGGCCATCGGCTGGGACAGATCAAGACATTAATACAACAGAGAGAGACAGATAGATACAAAGAAGGAAAGACATATAACATACACCTACATGGCACAGAGGAGGAGACATAGATTAATATTGTCTCATATTATCGCACAGGTGGCCTCAGATAAGCTGGCGATTTTCGTAGAAAACAAATGCTGCCGAAGCTGGGGCTTGAACCCGCAACGTTTGGCTTAGCAGTCAACTACGCATTCCTCTGAGCCATGGCCTGTATTAAAGATTTTATCTGGCTATTGTACCAGGGACAACATTTCGGTTTAAATTGACGGGTTATCATTGGAACTCTTACTCTAATCGTTAAACTGAAGGCCATCTCAGGGACACCTCAGCGGTTGCTTAAAAAAATATTTGACATAATTTGCCTAATGACATGAAAAATAATTTTGAAGATGCCAAAAATAGCACATCCTTTTACCTACGTAATTTATATTAAATGTATCCTTGAGGTCGTTGTCCATCTTGATGGTGAATTTTCCATCATGATACTAGGCGGAAAGAAATAAACTGTATAATAATTCATAAACCTGTCGAGTTCGTCGTCTTCTTTATAATTATCAAAATATCTCTTCTTAATTAAGTGGTGCGCCTATTTTATTTCTTCTAAACGATTCCAGTAGACCTGGATAATGGGTATTCCTTTCCCTCCCACTTTCCTAAAATCCTTCAAAGATCAATCACTCGACTATCAAAAATGCTTAACGATATTCGAATACGAGGCTTATGCAAATATTTAACCTGTTTTCAATGATTCACTTGGCGTCTAGAAAATATGTTTCCTTGGCACCATTTACTTATAGAAATATTGGGGACAAATGGAAAAATGTATCCATGTGGTCGCTAAGAGTTACTTCTTGCTCAGCTTAAGGTGACCTATGATAACAGCTTTTTTGTAATAAATGGGAATTTATAATTATAATCTTATTTATTCATGAAAAATATTAGGTATACATTATTTTACTTAAGTTAGTTATGGTATTCAGCGAAGTATTTCCTGTCACTAGTGTAGCAAAGATGCACTTTACATATAATACAAGTGTTGTTTGTCCGGTTTTCTTTCTTACTCTTGGCACAGTTTACGCACCTGTTCCTAATATATGATTTTTTCCATGGGATATCAAGGTAATTGTTTTTTCACTGATTTGCGCACTGTACTTGATTTTGTATTGGGAACGGCTCGTTGTCTAAATGCAAATCCATTGATCGAACTTGTCTGAACTATAAGTTGGGTAACACATATCCGTCCATTTGTATTTGATAATGAAGCTAACTGTAAATGGTATGTATATGCGTTATCCACGGATATATCAAATAGATAAAAAATTAGTCGAAAATAGTACTTTATTTTTGATCTCCGATCTACTTCATAGCACACCTTACGTTAATCCATAAGACCTTCTCCTCCCATATTTTTATTGTAATGTGAGACGATTTTAGATCATTTCACATCAATTTTGTCTGCTGAACCAGCCTTTCCGTATCACGGTGTCTGTTTCAATATGCGACAAAAAGTTGGTCAACAAATGCACCGCTTTGTTATCTATCCATTTCACATAACTTATGCCCTAGAAACTTGTGGTGTAAATGCCTTCACGCTTCATTTCTTTATCAACTGGTGCAGTTTTCGGAAGATGTTTTCTATTAGTTCAAACAGTTCCACACACCTTGATATTCTGCTTCATCAGTTTCTGTTGCAACTAGGGTGAATTGAAGAAGTTGTCATTATATATTTCACATATCAAGGCTTCCAGCTTTTGCTGCCGATTCACCTAATCCAAACGGAGTACCAGAAGCTCGTTTGCCTGTATATAAATCAAATTCAAACAGGTAACCTCTCTCTGCATCACGTCTGCACAATAATTTGAAGCCCTTTGACGGGCTTATTTTATGTATTTTGCTTCATAATATTATGCCCTTTGAATTATTTTTATCATGTACTCATCGATAGATTGCTCATTACTATTGTTGAGAGCGTTTTGTAAGGAAGTATTCAAATGGTCCATTACTGGCCGAATTTTTTATGCTCTAGCATGATTATTGCTGTTTGGGTCTCTTAATTCTTTATTGTTACAGAAATGTAGGTTCCAGCGTATTCATTCGAATCGAGACCTTCACATAACATTTTAACATTTTCTGGTTCTGTAGACCAGTAGATAGCCCATAACCAAATTCATACCAAGAAATGCTTTCATTTCGTCGAATTCAATAGTGAACTTCCGTCCATTTTGATGAGCGTATCGTATTGACCCTGATACTATATTTTGAACTAAAATTAGTTGTTGATCTGATTATGTTGAAAGGAATCAATATATCTGCTGTAACTTCTTGCACCTTCCCGAATACATAATCCACATTCCGAAAAACATTTTGGATTTAAGTTCTCTGGTTCCACTTGAATACCAATTGATGATTATTACCGACCTTATCGCCGATGGGTTCTGCAGGAGAAGTTGAAGGTTCAAACAATGGTCTATTTGATTCCTGAAATTCAAGTGTCGTATCTTCAATTTCAACTGTAACTTCTTGACAGATTTGCACCTTCCCGAATTCATATTCCACATTCCGAAAAACATTTGGGATGTAAGTTCTCTGGTTCCACTTGAATACCAATTGATGATTATTACCGACCTTATCGCCGACGGGTTCTGCAGTAGATGTTGAAGGTTCAAACAATGGTCTATTTGATTCCTGAAATTCAAGTGTCGTATCTTCAATCTCAACTTCAAGAACCCCTTCAGAAGCCTTTGAATTTATCCGTAAAGCTGTAAATTATATTCATCGTCACTATTGTCATCCATCAAAATGGCAAAACAAAAACCCCACGTTCTTTACGAAACATATTCTACAACAATACGAAAACACAATTAGAAATAATCTCTCTCACCGGCCACAGGGATACCAATGTCCCTTTGTCTTTTCAATGACATATCTTTGCGTACGACTCGAATATAGATTCCATACCTGTATAAAATAAAAATTTACTTACCACTCAACAACTTTATCACACTTTGAAAATTTGAAACCACTTTTGCACTAATAAATAGTTTTTCTTAAATCCGTCTATTCCTGAACCTTGAAACTGCCACTTTGAAATAATCATTTACAAAAAACGGTATTACTTATGTGGTCTTACCAGCTCAAAAAATGAAAACGACATACCTACATACATAAGCTTTGTAATTGTTTAGTTTTTATAAGTTTTAAACACATAATATGCTCCTGTGGTCGCCTAAGGGTTAACTAAATCTCAAACCTATGGCTTATTACACTTTTACTAAGCATGTTTAAGCATAGTGATACACAAATCAGCCACGAGTGTGGAGACCAGATCAACACACTTTCTCCTCCTGCTGAAGTGCGTACCAGGTCATTACTTGGTACTTGGTATCACATCCCTTCGCTGGCCTCCATGAAGTTAAATATCGTCCACAAATGTCCAATTAATTAAATACGTAATGCGTGGAGCAACGATGAAAGTAGCCGATTCATTTCGTACCTTATGTACTTAATGTACTTTTACTCAGACGCAGACAAAAGTTACTAGCCGCACCTGTGCAGACATAACAAACGCTTGTCTTATTTTTATTATTCGATTCGCTGATCTGTCGTCAGATTGGAATTTGTTTTTTCAACAACCCAAAACAAAAACACGTTATCCCCCCACAAACCAACGTCTTAGTCTTTTTTCTGGTCTCGTGATAGCACTCGATGACGGTTGAATGGAAACAGGATACCAGTAGTGGTTGGCTTTACTGACCTAAAGCCGCAACCAGTTTACCTATATTCCACGGGACAAGAATAGCCACAGAAACGAAATAAGTGGGTAAACTCTGTACCAGATACTAAATGCATCGGATTTTTAGGATGACACCACGTAAAAAGTGAAAATATCTGTTAGAACGTCCACTTCGTCACGTTTGGAAAGCTGCGAGAATAAATCGTAGAATGTTTTTTTTTTTATTTTGTGCCAGTGGGTAGCAGCTATAGTAGAATTTTTCATTTAAAATTAATTTTGTAGGATATCCTAATTGGGCTGAAATCGGTTATGTGCCATATCTTAGGTTTGTGCATATTCGTTTTTATTGTCAATTTTGCAAGAAGCTGCTTTCTTTTAAGCCCATTTTTCGTTTGCGAAAATGTATCATGGAACACTTAGATAACTGAAAAGATAGATCACAGGCTTTTGACTTTTATGTGTTCTGTTTGATTATTTTCACAGTCTTAACTGCTGAAACTGTTTTTCACACGATTGATCTAATAACGCAATGATTTAATGGTTTGTTCACGCTCAAGTTGACCGCCTACAGGAATAGGTGTAAATGAACATGAGTCCAAAGCGATACTTTTTATTTTTGTGGGTATCGGAAGTTTAGTTCGATTGTAACTTTTCGCAGACAAACATGCTTGATATGATATTTCTAACTTCTTGATATAGCTGATTGCATCTTTTCCGCCATTCGTCTTCTTCATATACTGGACCAACATTAACATTTTGACTACGGTTTTGAGTTGATAGTATACTTTGTTTATTGATAGCATAAATGTTGTCTTGTCCTCGTTAACCACAACACCAAAATTTTTCGTTTGTTGTTCTTGTTCGATTGCCAGCCGTAGCAACACCTAAATGATTTTTCACTGGCAACACCTACATGATTTTTCACTGGCTCTCCTCTCGTGATGATCTGACAAATCATCCGAATAGTAACAACTGTCAAGAAAAACTTACCTCAAATTCGCCATTCGGACTCGGCTTAAAACAGGAGGTCCCGCCATCGAGCAAGAAGTACAAATGCACACATAAATGGTTGTGAGAAAGCTTGGCCCTGTTTACCAACTAGCCTGATGCGCCAAAAACTTGTATGTTTTTATTTCTATATAAATAGATAACATCACCAATGTGGGAAGCATACATAAATTAATAAAAATTCTAACCTTTCAGCAGCCCGGTTGAAGCATTTTTATTTTAGATCTTGGCTAATGGCCCCTCTGGTCTTGGTATAATTTAAAAAGTCCCATTACTAGCTGTTCGTGTTATTGTAGCTTAAGTTTCTCCTCCTGGAGATACCTTCACCCAGGGGTCGTAACGCCTACAAATAAATATACAAGTTTTTGGAGCAACAGGCTCCTTATGCTCCTAGCTTTCTCACAATTATTTAGTGTGCGTGTATACTTCTTGCAAGATGGCTGGACCTCCTGCTTTTCAAAATAATATGAGTCGTTATATAACCCACTTAAAAAAAAAATCTGCCTAGAAATAGCTCGGGCATTAGCCTATTTTACATATCATTGCTATGCAACCCACGTCTGAAAGGAAGTTTTTCGTGATCTATGTCAAATGGAATGATCTCCTCCTCTCTTCCGATGTTTTAGTTTCGTTCCCATCGTAGAAACGGTTCTTACATATTCCCTACTCTTCTGAAAGGAGGTTTTTCGTGATCTATGTCAAATGGAACGATCTCCTCCTCTCTTCCGATGTTTTAGTTTCGTTCCCATCGTAGAAACGGTTCTTACATATTCCCTACTCTTCTGAAAGGAGGTTTTTCGTGATCTATGTTAAATGGAACGATCTCCTCCTCTCTTCCGATGTTTTAGTTTCGTTCCCATCGTAGAAACGGTTCTTACATATTCCCTACTCTTCTGAAAGGAGGTTTTTCGTGATCTATGTCAAATGGAACGATCTCCTCCTCGCTTCCGATGTTTTAGTTTCGTTCATATCGCAGAAACGGTTCTTACATATTCTCGACTCTTCTGAAAGGAGGTTTTTCGTGATCTATGTCAAATGGAACGATCTCCTCCTCTCTTCCGATGTTTTAGTTTTGTTCCTATCGCAGAAACGGTTCTTACATATTCTCGACTCTTCTGAAAGGAGGTTTTTCGTGATCTATGTCAAATGGAACGATCTCCTCCTCTCTTCCGATGTTTTAGTTTTGTTCCTATCGCAGAAACGGTTCTTACATATTCCCAACTCTTCTGAAAGGAGGTTTTTCGTGATCTATGTCAAATGAAACGATCTCCTCCTCTCTTCCGATGTCTTAGTTTCGTTCCCATCGCAGAAACGGTTCTTACATATTCCCGACTCTTCTGAAAGGAGGTTTTTCGTGATCTATGTCAAATAAAACAATCTCCTCCTCGCTTATAATTTTTAGTTTCGTTCCCATCGCAGAAACGGTTCTTACATATTCCCGACTCTTCTGAAAGGAGGTTTTTCGTGATCAATGTTAAATGAAACGATCTCCTCGTCGCTTCCGATGCTTAAGTGTCGTTCCCATTGCAGAAACGGTTCTTACGTATTCCCAACTCTTCTGAAAGGAGGTTTTTCGTGATCTATGTCAAATGGAACGATCTCCTCATCGCTTCCGATGTTTTAGTTTAGTTCACGTCGCAGAAACGGTTCTTACATATTCCCGACTCTTACTTTCTAAATATCTACAAAATTCATTTCACCCATGGCTTTTAAACATCCAAATAGTATTTCTGAAAGCTCGCGTCCTTATGTGCTATATTTAAGCTTCTTCCTCTGCTGTCAATAATTTATGAAACATCATTTAATCGTCTAAGTAAGCATAATCCAAATCCAATTGTTTTCTTTTCTACGGATAAGGTTACAGTTTGAAGGTTACTGCTTTAAAACAACGAGTGTTAAGTCTCCGTAATTTTGCTCTTATAGAAAATAAAAGTTCGCCTAAGCAAAAAAACTTGCATAACATTGTTTACAACGATGAAAAAATGACAAGATCCTCCGATCCACTGAAATTGCAAGTATTCGAAGTATATGCCCTTATTGCAGTTTCTTGTAACCACTGTAACCTTTAAACTCTTAGGAATTTTAAATACCACCGCCCGCCATCTTTCCATGGTAGACATCTAGTGTACGTAAGCATCGCAACGTTTTATAAAGTTCAATGCAAGATGCCAAGCAGATTATCGAACGACAGCCAAATGACTTTCGTGCAGCCCAAGTCGTAAATAAGACATAATTAAGTCTTGAGGCAAAACTTATAGAAAGATTCACATCAGGCGTTGAAATGATTTCGTAAACAGGCGATGGTAATTGTTGGACCGCATGTAAACAAAGATTTTAATTGACACCACGATATCTCCATGCAACAAGTTATTTCACATGAACAAAAGATTGCATGATTGGAAGGTGGAACTTTTCCATATTCTTGGATAACTTTGGCGTTCACATTTTGAACTGAGTGTTTGGGAGTGTGGCCTACAAACGTGAATATCTCTTGCAAATGAGGATTTAAATGATCGTGGGTATATGTTACATATCCTGTCTTGATTTTCATATGTTTTGTTTAATTTTTTATAAAATTAATATTTGTGGGTCTCTCTAAACATTCACTTGAAAGAATTAACAATAATTGGATTTGTCTACATATAAGGAGGAAATAGTGCACGGCTAGGTCGTTGCTGATCGACTATCTTAATTGATAAGAAATTGGTGAGGAACTTATTGTTAAAATAAATTCTTCTTTGTACAGAATATAAATATTTTTATTTATCACCGTGTGAAGGTATAAATAGATTTTACCAAAATATGTAACACAGCGAAATACGGAAGAGTAAATTTTAATTAAATGAAATCGAATAACGCTTTGCACGACCCGTTGAATATTTTAAACCATGTGTCAAAACTAAATCAATGGGATAGGGAATAAACACACGAATTAAAGCCAAGGCAACATTTGCTCCCAATCTCAATCTCAAAACAACGATTGCTTATGTTTACGCCAAAGTCAGTAAATTGTTTTTCTTGTAACGATTTACAATTTCAATAAAGGGTGTCCCATGATTCTCGCAAAATAAAATTTTGATTATTACTCAGAAAGTTTAAGTGTTGTATTAATTCATACAGTGTACAGTTTTAGGTTATGTAAGGAATATCAGATCGGATAATAAATGGCTCCCCACGGCTTTGCTGCTAAGTACCCATGCTTTTGTTGGAATATCCTATGACCGTTTCGTATTAAAATGTCTTTTCATTAATACATTAATTTGACGTTTGTAACAATTTGGCCAAAATACACAATAATATTAATTTCGATTAAGAATGATATAAATAATATCGAAATGAGTTTATACGAACGTTTATTTCGTAATTGAAAGTAATCGGTGTTCATGTGAATAATAATGATTTTCCGTTATTGGCCAAAACTGAAAATTGCGTTTGGGGATAATTGGGCCAAAACCAATTATGTGGAACTCATGAAAACAGTAATAGAAGCGTACAAATTAAATTTCATTCAATTTGGCCAAATAGTTTGCGATAAATTGTCAATTTTCTTTATATGGGCTATATGAAAAAATCCGTTATATGGATTATAAACTACAATTCATGTTCACACTTTTATTTAGTCGTCCACCCTCGTTCACTGCCGGCAAAAGAATAGGCAGACTATTCTCCTTGTTGTTCGCATGAAGAACCCCAAAATAGCTGCTGCTTCCCTAGTGAAGTTATTGCTGCTGCTGTCACTGTTAAAGCTACCTACAAACTACAGAAGGCGCACTAACTAATAGAAAGATTTTTTTTTTTAAATTTATCGTTACAAACCAAAATAATATTACAGGATTTTCTCGAAAAACTGGGTATGCAGTATTGTTAAAACTAATATGCTTACAGCATATAAAATGATTAATCAAAATCGTTGGAGGCGTTTTTGAGCAAATTGAGGTTATGTATGATTTTTATATGGCAGATACCAGTAATAACATGGCTACAAGCAAACAAAAGAATGGCCTAGAATTATGACAAAAAAAACGCTGGATACGAAGTTTGAAGAAAATCGGTCAAGTCGTTAAGGCTAAAGAGACTTGTACGGACAGACGGACCGACGAACCCACGAATCGACGGACGGAATTCCAAAAAAACACTTTTTTGAGTTTCGCTATCATCGTAATGTTAGAATCAATCAAAATCTCGGCCGATTATACGATAAGGAAATGACTCATGCATAATTTGAATTGTTTTTCTGGCTGTATGACATGTTCCACTGTCTTATTGAAACCAGATGTTGGTCATATCCATATCTTGTAATTTAGAGACTCAAAATTGGGTTACCATGTCAGGATAATGAACACCATTAATTGTCACTGACTAACCAGCCGCATTTTCGAATAATAGTGTTCCGATAATGCCCCCGCGACCCAAACAGTCACACATTATGGATGCATTTGTTTCTCAACAATTACTCGTGGGTTTTCTGTACGCCAAATGAGACAATTTTGACGATGAACGAAGCCATCGAGATAAAAATGAGCTCATCACAGAAGATGATATTGTTCAAACAATTAGCAATAATATTCCTGGACTGTCAGCACCAGAGAAAAATGCTCCATTGGTTTCTGTTGAACGACTTGTGGCAGGACACCCAGAGTGTCTAAGATCACTAATTGATCCAGTTTCTCTGAATATTTGAATTCTTCTCTTCAGAATTGTTGGTTTTAAATTACTACGACGGCACTATTTTTTTGTACGAACATTGCGGAATATAGCTGACAAACGTAAGTACATATTTTCAAAATATTGCTCTAGAATGAAAATGCGTTTTTTTTTTACATCGCTCCATTGTTACTAACCCCGAACTGTCAGCTGTCAAATTGTTATCATTTTTTCCGTTGGCAACACAAATTTTGCGTGAATTATCGGACATCACTTAGATTTAATTTATTTATAATCACAAATTTTGCGTGAATTATCGGACACCCTTTATATTTAATTTATTAATAATTTACAATTGCGATTTTAAGTTAAATCTAGTTGTAATGGTCTGTAATGGTTTCCGCTGATCCATAGTTTGTCCTATGTGACGATGTGGTATATGTTGTCTCAGATGCCACAATTTGTAAATAAAATCTCATTTTTTATCGAGTATGGATACTGCAGTAGATTTCACGATCTAAGTACAAACATTAAAACATTACATTTATTTTCACTAATAATAATATCTAATATCTTTATTTAAGTCAATTTCTGATTGAGAAGAGTGAATTAATTTAATTGACGAATAAACTCAACAAAAATGTTTCAATATGGTTTCCCTGAGCTATACCAGAAGTATCCGTTAATACGTAATGGTCGTAAAAAATGGCAAACGACAAGAAATCCCGGTGATAAACTCAATTAATAGGCTTAAAGCATATGAGAAGGCTACAGTCCGCTGTGGGTATCGTTTAATACCCCAAAATGTGGGCTTTACAGCGATGAAATATAAAAAATTAAATTCAATCACAACATATTATTCAGACAGTTTATCAAAAGCTGGTTCGACAAAGAGCAACGTTTTTCTGCTGCACATGGTATGGCTAAGGGCATACAAATGGTTTTTGTATGAAATCGCATCCAAAAAGTGGGCCTGGGTTAAAATGATTCATGGATGAAATGTTGATATTATCATAACCAATGATTTTTTTCTAATAATTTTAAAATTGGACCAAAAAATTTTGTTTTTTTTTTTAATGAAAACGCCCCCAAAAAGTTTTACATTTGTTCTGCTTCATCGGATTGAGAGTCTATATACCCAATTTTAAGACTCTAGCTCAAAATTTAAGGTCCAAGAATCGGTGACACACAGATGTACGGGCGGATGGACGAACGGACAGACAGACAGAATCGGTAGCTGAGTCGATCTTCCCATATCGACTCAGCTAGCGATTCTGAGTCGATCCTTATACTGAGGTATATCTAGCGAAATTATTTCTCTATGTTATAAACTTAATGTCAACTTTCAAAACTACAGATAGGAAATGGATCGGCGATCCAAAAGAAAATGTTGAACTTCGCCAGCATTTTTCAAAGAATTTCAAACCTTTCCCACCTAGTGCAGCAAACAAAAATGTTGATTTCAATATTAGTAGATGAAAAGGAAATTCCTTATCAATTTTTAAATACATGAGATCAAAACACATATTCAAAAATCAAATATCAGCTAAACCCTTAGGGGAATTGCCTTCCATTGCTTTTTTATAACGCAGGCTTATAATTGGAGCGCTTCGAAGATGAAGGGGCTAAGCGAAATGTTCAAAAATTTAAGTAACCAGCGTTTAAAGTTATTTCTCTATTACTCTTTTGATAAAAAAAATAAAAATATAAAAAATTATAAACAGATATTTTGCAGTAAACAATACTGAAGAGTTTTATAATGGTAGTAATAATTTTATCGAAAAGACAGGATTTGCGAAATATTTTCAGTAAGTGCATAAAAATAAAAAAAAAGTCGCCTAGCCTTTTCATCTTCTAAGCGCTTCAATTAATGCTTACTTTAAAGAAAGACATGGTTTATCGCTGGAATATTGCAGAAAAACTTTGTATACCTAAACAAGGTAAGCCTATATCAGCAGTTACCTCATTTAGACTAATCTTGCTTATACAGCATTATCAAAACTCTTTGAGAAACTCCTTCTTAAAATTTTAAATCAGATTATATAGAAAAGCAATCTTATCACAACCCACCAGTTTGGATTTAGAAACAAACACTCAACGATAGAACCCAAAATCTCGAATCCCCAAAATCTCAAAAACCCAGAATATTCGCCACCTATCGGGTTTTTCAATAGGGACGCTACAAAAGTTGAGCGACAGGGAAAACGACGACGCCATATTTCTTGCCGGTCTTTTGACATTTCTCTTCAGTAAGGTTTGCCATTTCATGATGGAAAGATATACGATCCAACAACGAGTCGAAATTATTAAAATTTACAACCGAAATTCGGAGTCAGTGGCCTCAACGTTATAAGCGCTACGTCCAATTTATGGTCGTCATAATCGTCCTAGCAGATCAACAATTGAGCGTCTAGTGGAAAAATTTGTATCCACAGGCACAGTACAAAATGTTCCCGTGCTGCCGCTGAGGCTTCAGTTGAAGAAAGCCCAAATGTGTCTCTCACACATCGTTTTCATGCGTTGGGCATCTCTGTGACGACGTTGTAGCGAATTTTGCGAAAAGATCTTACATCCTTACAAGATGAAATTGACGCAAGAAGTGAAGCCGCTTGACCACCAGAAGCGTCGTATATTCGTGAATTGGGTTGAGCAACAACTTGAAAATGATTCGGATTTTCATCGAAAAATCATCTTCAGCGATGAGGCTTATTTCTGTCAAAAAACAAAATATGCGGTATTGGTCAGGCAGTAATCCACACGTTCTCCATGAGTCACCATTGCATCCCAAAAAAAATACGGTTTGTTGTGGTTTATGGGCCGGTGGCGTCATTGGGCCGTACTTCTTCCGTGATGATCAAGATGATCCGTTACTGTGAATGGGAATCGCTACCATTCAATGATAACCGAATATTTTTGGCCCCAATTAAATGATATGGACATGGAGGACATGTGGTTCCAACAGGACGGCGCCACAAGCCAATCAGCGGATGCCACAATCAATTTATTGGAAACCAAGTTTGTAGAACGTGTTATCTCACGAAATGGGCCAGTCGCTTGGCCGCCTCGGTCGTGCGATGCCAACAAGCCAGCGACGATTGATGAACTTCGTACGAATATCGAACGTGAAATTGCAGCAGTATCGGCCGATTTATGCTTGAAAACCGTCGAAAAATTGGGTTCAGCGTCTGGACTTCTGCAAGCGTGCCCGTGGTGGCCATGCAAAAGAAATCGAGTTCCATACATAATGGCATTAAACGTACTTTCACAGGAATAAAGAATTTCATTGATATCCAAAACCGATTTTGTTTTATTAAAAACAAATAGCGCTCTTAATAAAAAACCCTTTACAAATATTTTTTCGATGTCAAAGCTAGATCAGACGTATAGTTGAAAGGTGATAAAAGGTGTTTTTCGTAGGAAGAGCCCAATCTAGATATGAAAGTATATTATTTCAATATTAATACCTAGATTTAGGTAGGCGTTTTGAAGTTATTTTATGAACAGATTAATTTATGAAGATCGGGAAAATGTGTCTATCAAAATGCATGCAATCCAATAAACTTGATACAAGTTCGGATATCCGTTTCAAAGCTCACGGGTGTTCTTTTAGAGGTTGGTTTTTCGAATAGAGATAAGCTGACATTTTGTTGTCAAATCGGGCAAGTCTTATGTAAATTATGTTCAGTTTGGAATGCCATTTTATCATGAACAGGTTGACAAATGAAAAACGCTTGCGAATTGTGCAAATTTATTTCGAAAATAATGGTTCAGTTCGAGAAGTTTACTGCAAGCTCCGTCTATTTTATGGTCGATATAATTGTCGATCAGAGCAATTCATTCGGTTAACCATGGATCGTTTTCATACTACGTTTAATCTATGTGATAATACGCGTCCGTAGAGACGTCGAACAGTGCGCACCGAAGAAACAAAGGCCGCTATAGAGCAAAGTATTGAAGAGGATCCGAATGAATCGATTCGCCACCGTGCACAGCAAATGGAGCTTTGTCCATCAACTTTATGGAAGATTTTACGAAAAGATCTTGGCCTACGATTTTACAAGTTGCAGCTTGTGCGAGAATTAAAGCCGCAAGACCATGCAATGCGTCGTGGTTTTGGTGTATGGGCCGAAAATGAGAATGATGTCTCTTATTTGCATCGCAAAATTTTATTCAGTGATGAGGCTCATTTTTGATTGAATGGCTACGTCAAAAAGCAAAATTGCCGCATTTGGAGTGAAGAGAATCCGTATGAGACCCTTGAGACGCCATTACATCCGCAAAAACTGACTGTTTGGTGTGCCTCTACCAGCCCATAGAGCACACCAAACAGTCAGTTTGGGCCATACTTCTTCCGAAATGATGCTGGAGAGTCAGTTACCGTTAATGGAGAACGGTATAGAGCCATAATAACCGAGTATTTTGTTCCCGTAATGGATGGCATGAATTTGGATGAGATGTGGTTCCAACAAGACTGCACTACATGCTCCACAGCGCACGTCATAATCGATTTATTGAAGACAACATTCGATGAGCGCATAATTTCGCGGAATGGACCTCTCAATTGGCCACCAATATCGTGTTATTTGACACCATTGGATTATTTTCTTTGGGGACATGTGAAGTCGCTCGGTCTACGCCAATAAACCAGAAACGTTAGGGGACTTGGAAGCAAACATTCGTGGCGTTATTGCCGGCGTTATTATATGGCCCCAAATGCTCGAAAAAGTGGTTAAAAGTTGGACCTCTAGACTTTATTCGAACCAGCCGCGGAGGCTACATGTCTATAACATATTTAAACATTAATGGCATCAAATTATCCTTCCAATTAACCCCAATTGATGGACATTAAAACCATTTTTTTGTATTTTACTTCATTTCTAAAAAAAACACCCTAAACTTCCAAGCACTGTTTATTTTTCGAACAAAAACTTAGACTTCATTCATAACATTACAATACCTAAGCGAAAAGATGCGCTCACAAAATGTGTCGAATTAATTTTTTGTTAAACAAACAAACATTACCTGAGACAAAATGAAAAAAATGAAGTAATGATGTGAAAAAAACCATGTCGTGCATGAGCATGTGCATATTTCACTTTCAACTCAAGTTTTCCAGGAACACAACGTGCATAGAAGCCAATCAAGTTCAAAATCATCTATTTAAAAAGTGTATATGTTCAAACATATAATTTTTTATTAAAATTCACATCCATTCATTCATAAATTGTTTTCCCTACATCTAGGGTGAATGTACATTTTTGATTGCATTATAAATTTGTTGTTCCACTCAAGCAAGAAAATGATTTTAAATCAAACGTGATGTAAATTAGCAAAACGATTCGCTCGGTTGAATAAGGTATATCCGCACCACACAGCGGAAACTGTTGAATGGGGATAAATGGAGAAATGCAAATCTAAAATAAGTACACTGGAGCACATAATCATATTGAAAGACACATGGATAAGCAGACTTAGTTATCGTTGAAGTATCATTTGGTTCAAGTAAAAACTAAAGAACGTACCACATGCATATCATAAACATGCAAACTAGCTAACAGGTGATGAAAATTGTTTTAGTGAATTTTAATCGTGACACGCTCTGCGGAAAGCAGTCGTCGTTATATGCTTTGTGCACGAAAAATTGAGATTACCTAGGTATATTTAAAAGTTGGAAAAAATTGTCAGGTCTTTACCTAGCGTTGTTCATAAAAGGCACTAATCGCAAAAACCGTAATAGAGCAAAAAAATACAATTATTCAGCGCAACTGGGACTTTAGTACCCATAGCCTAGTTTTTTCTCACAACTATTCATATGTGCTGGTGTACTTCTTGCACCATGGCGGGTCCTACTATTTTATGTCGAATCCAAACGGCTTATCTGAGATAACTCTTTTTGCACAATTGAAGTGCTTAGAAGATGATGACGTAAGCGCAATTTTCAAAAATTTCAGTTATAAGCGTTTAAATTTATTTATCTCTAACTCTTTTGATAAAAACAACAAAACTTATAAACAGATAAACAGCACGACCGAGGGGGCCAAGCGACTGGCCCATTTCGTGAGATAACAAGTTCTCCAAACTTGGTTTCCAATAAATTGATTGTGGCATTCGCTGTGTGGCTTGTGGCGCCGTCCTGTTGGAACCACACGTCCTCCAAGTCCATATCGTCCAATTGGGGCCAAAAATATTCGGGTCTCATTGAACGGAAGCGATTCCCATTCACAGTAACGTGCCGGTCTTGATCATCACGGAAGAAGTACGCCCAATGACACCGCCGGCGCATAAATCACACCAAACCGTAATTTTATCGGGATGCAATGATGACTCATGGAGTACGTGTAGATTGCTGCCTGACCAATACCGCATATTTTGTTTATTGACGAAGCCATTCAGCCAGAAATGAGCCTCATCGCTGAAGATGATTTTTCGATGAAAATCCGAATCATTTTCAAGTTGTTGCTCAGCGCAATTCACGAACATACGTCGCTTCTGGTGGTCAAGCGGCTTCAGTTCTTGCGTCAATTTAATCTTGTACGGATGTAGGCCAAGATCTTTTCGCAAAATTCGCCACAACGACTTCACAGAGATGCCCAACGCTTGAGAACGACGTGTGAGAGACACATTTGGGCTTTCTTCAACTGAAGCCTCAGCGGCAGCAATATTCTCGACACTACGGGCACTTCTTTGTCTCACTGGCACGGAAACATTTTGTACTGCGCCTGTGGATTCAAATTGTTCCACTAGACGCCCAATTGTTGATCTGCTAGGACGATTATGACGACCATAAATTGGACGTAGCGCTCTTGGATCATCATGAAATGGCAAACCTTACTGAAGAGAAGTGTCAAAAGAGCGGCAAGAAATATGGCGTCGTTTGCTGTCCCTGTCGCTTAACTTTTGTAGCGTGCCTGTTGAAAAACCCGATACATATCCATCATTTACAAAATATACAAATTATTTTGTCAAATTGAATGAAATTTCATTTATATACTACTATTACTGTTCGCAACAATTCCTCATGATTAGTTAAGTTTTGTTAGTTTTTTTTTTTTCAATAACGGAAAATCATAATTATTCACATAGACACCGATTACTTCAAATTCCGGAATAAATGTTCGACTAATCACATTTCGATATTATTTATATCATTTCTGGCATCAATAATCGATATGACTATTACTTATTGTGTATTTTGGCCAAATTATGAATATTGCTTACGACCACCACTCGTTTTGTTTTATATTTATACATGAAGAGTTCACAGGATTTGAATTTGCTGCCATCGGGGTAATAATTTTTCACTGACCCTCCTCTCGTGACGATCTGACAAATCATATGAGCAGTATCAGTTGTCAAGAAAAGCTTATCTCAACTCTTACTTTTAGTGTAGGCCCTCCAGGTTTTCTGCCTTGGGTTAACCCACTCACAGAAAAAAAACATTGTTACGAAGCAATCAAGAGCCTCGAAATGGACGATGGACAAGAGCAAAACGAAAAAAAGAACAACAACGTTCGTCTGTACTGGAAGACTTAACTTCTGCAAAGCAGACAATACTGCCATTCAGGACTAATCGGGCAAAAAGAGGATGAAAAACTCTGAAACCTACTGCAGCCGGGTAACAGTGAGAAGAAACAACGCATTTTCGGATGTGGATTTACTATAAGTGCCAGACTTAAGCAAGAAGTCTTCTGTTTTCATGTCTTTAGCGAACGCATTATAACAGTCTACATCAAGGTCAAATTCGCTAACAGAAGCCTTACTTCTTTTACAATCCCCTTGACAAAACCTATGAGCGACTACCAAAGTATGACGCTAAAATCGTGCTAGGATAGATAGATAGATAGATAGATAGATTGATTTTATTTCGTTAAATATACATTTGGTTTGTTATCGCACATTTTACAGAGATTTGATAAGATATATCTTTCTACTGAAACATTATTTATTCAATTGAAAATATAAAGGAGACAAAAATAGATAGTTTGGAGGAAACACGAAAAAAACCTCCAATTTAAATACAAAAAAAAAAAAAAATAAACAAATAAAAAAAATAAACAAATAAACAATAAACGAATAAACAGATAAACAAATAAATAAATTAATAAAAAAAAAATAAATAAATAACTAAATAACTAAATAAATAAATAAATAAATACATAAATAAATAATTAACTAGATAAATAACTAAACAAACAAAAAATAAATAAATAACAAATAAATAAATAGAAAATTTCAAAATATGTATATACATATATTAATGTTTAAACAAAATAATAAACAGCAAAGGTAGAAAGAGAAGACATCTTTAGCAGTATTGTCGGAAAACGCAGCCTACACTTCCTCATGTCTGGCAACGGACTTAGGTTAATTGACACCGCTGTATAACGAACTGCCAATTTAGTCAGCACACGAATTCCTCACCTCGATATTCATAAGGGGTCTTCGCGTTCTCTAGATCAACGAATCGTCAATCGAATTGATCACATTGCGATAAACATTTGCATGCCCGAACATTCCGAAGGGCTAACATCGACTCGGACCTCTCTATGTTGTAGCCAAGGTAAGAATGCGGATGTCCACCACGCAACAACAAACCAAAAAAAATGCGAAAAAAATGAATGTCGAAAGACTGCAAGAGACCACCAAGGGATTCGTGGAACGCGTATCGAGGATATAGAGAGGTGCCATTATAGGAATGATATTCCCAAGTTTTACCAAATACAATGCTCGGACAGAATCCTGTGTAGATGAACAAGGAAATATCGTAGTTGAGACACAGTTGCTGCGCAGCATATGAATGAACCACTTCTGCAGACCGTTAAACGGCGATGACGAACAACATTCCGCTGTCAGGCAGAACGAACCATTCAATATTGGTAACGACAGCAAAAACTGCCAATCACCCGACCTGAGTGAAGTGAGGATAGCAATATCTAAACTCAAGCTTAATAAGACTGCCGGAAATGACGGCCTTCCCGTCGAACTTTATAAAGCCGGCAGAGAAGACTTGGTAAGAAACATCCATCAACTCATAAGCCAAATCTGGTCGGATGAAAGTATGCCTGAAGAATGAAACCTCAGCATCGGTTGCCCGATCCACAAAGAAGGAGGCCCTCTAAACTGTGCCAACTACAGAGGCATAAGTCTCCTCAATTTCGGCCAGGAAAGTCCCCAACCGATCAAATTTTCATACTTCGGCAGATTCTGGAAAAAACCCAAGACGTCAAAATCGATACCCGCCACATATTCATCGATTTCAAAGCCGCATACGACAGCATTTATAGTGACGAACTATACAGAGCCATGTATAGTTTTGGTATACCGCCCAAGCTTGTCCGTTTGTGTAGGATGACGATGGAGAATTCTCGCTGCTACATCAGGGTCGGAAACGACCTCACCGACACATTCGATACCAAAAAAGGATTTAGGCAATACGATGTGCTGTCATGTGACTTCTTCAATTTGATTCTTGAGAGGATTGTGCAAAACTCACGAGCCAACACCAGAGGCACAATTTTCCAAAAATCTGTACAACTACTAGCATAAGCCGACGATATTGACATCATTGGTAGGACCCAACGTGATGTCATAGCCACGTTTGCTAGTATAGAGAAGGAAGCGGCAAAAATGGGCTTAGCAGTAAATGAGGGCAAGACGAAGCATATGCTGTCAACACGAAAGGACACACAACATCGACGAATTAGACAGAACGTCACCATTTACAGATATAACTTAGAGGTAGTACGGGACTTTATCTATCTCGGCTACGCTATTAGCTCTGACAACAACATCTCGCCAGAAATTAAACGAAGAAGTACTCTTGCCAACCGCTGTTTCTTCGGGCTAAGAAGGCAATTTAGTAGTAAAGCCCTTACTCGAAAAGATCCTATATAAGACCATGATCATCCCAGTCCTGCTCTACGGCGCTGAAGCATGGACCATCTCAAAAGCGGATGAAGAAATCCTTGGTCGATTTGATAGGAAAATTCTTCGAAAAAACTTCGGTCCCGTTTGCGTTGACGTGCTATGGAGACGAAGATTCAACCAAGAACCATACGAGCTGTACAGCGACATGCCCCTGGTCAGAAAAACTCCGCATGGGACGTTTAAGATGGCTAGGACATGTAGAACGAATGGACACCAATACTCCGGCTCGCAGAGTATTCGATTCCCATTCAGACGTCAGACGCAGTAGAGGAGGACCTCGCCTTAAGTGGCGCGCACTAGTAGAAACCGACCCCAACCAACTTACAGTGCGCAACTGGAGGCAGTTAGCTAAGGACCGGGCTAATTGGAGAGACATGTTGGCTGAGGCCCAGGTGGACTGTAGCGCCACTTAGGTAAGTAAGTACATTAAAAAGTTATCGGTAAAAATGTCTACTTTTATCTAAAATGAGGCAAGAATTGCAGGTTGATATGATTAAAATTATACTGCTAATGAAAACGAAAAACAATTATTCGTGAGTAGCTTGTTGATCGACAGTGGCAAAGTGAATGATGTTCACATGCATGCGCCGATATTTTAAAAATCGACTTTATAAGAGTCAAAGTTTTGATCAGTCGGTATCTTTACTAATCGACTTTTCGAAAGTAGACATTATGACGCTCGATTTTTTTATAACGACATTTTAAAAATCGGCAAATTGTACCCAATCTCCTATTGGCGCCTGAAGAGAAACTGAAGAAAAATGTGCAAGAAATAATGCCATTATATTGTAGTTGCATTAACAATGTGTAAACCTTAACTTTAACATCGAGATATTAATAATGCGGATGTAAGAAAAAAGTCGGGGAATATTTTTTAGATGTAAAGGAAATGGCTGCTAAGAAATTGCACCCTTTGAAAATAATGAGCACCCTAATAAACTATTATATATATAATTGAATACTGTATTACTTAATGAATTAAAACCTTTTCGGTTGGCAGCGATATCAGCGGATTTTGTTTTAGCTTGCAGCGTGTTTATTTATTAAACTCTTCAAGACAAAAGAGTTGTACAGCAAACTGAGATGTGGACTTTTAAAACAATAATTTATAACATTTAATTCAACATCCATAGACAAGCTTTTTATTTTTGACCAATCAATGTTTGCCTATTTCTCGTACATATACATAACTTGCTGGCTAGGCAAACGTTGTTTTGCATTATAAATTATTTTTAGTGAAATTTTGGTTGCTAAATAAAAACATATGAGAAGGCTGCGATCGGCTGCGTGAATTGTCGAATACCTTATCCTATTCCATACTCAAATTAAACATACCCAAAAAGTGGGCGTGGCTAAAATATTTACGAAGATGGTGCTCATAAATTGCTCAGAGAGTTTATCAAAATCATTTTATGGTTTGACATATGTTATGGGGTAGGGAATATTTTATTAAAGAACGCCTCCAAAAAGTAGGCGTTGGTAAAAATAATCTATAGATGAAGTAAGATGTTGCTTATGTTAATTCTACCAATGCTTTTGCGTCAAAAGGTTTTTCTTCGAATTTCTTTAAAATTGACGTAAAATCATTTTGATAATAAAAACGTTTCAGAAAGTGGGCGTGGCGAAAATTCAGACTCCTATTCAAAATGTTTAACCGTTTGGCAAAAAGAACATTTTTATGAAAAGTGGACGTATTTAAAAAAAAACGTACACTTATTCTGCCGGCGCAACGAATAGTACGTTTACCAATTTCAACATTCTAGCTTAAAATTTAAGGTCAAACATTGGTGACGTACTGATAAACAGACAGCCGAATAGAAATTGACTTAGCTAGTGATTCTGAGTCGGTCCATAGACTTTAAGGTATATCGAGGTAAATTATATTTCTATATTATCGGATTAAGTATAACAACGAACATAATTTTTATAAATATCAAGAGTTTTCTTAAGGAAAATGTCCCCCAAAAAATGGGCGTACGTTAATATGATCTTTAAACGAAATGTTCATAGTATTATTCACAGAATAATTTTATCGATTTTTTTTCGAATTTACTTCAAATGAAACTTTGTTTTGACGAAATATAGATATTCAGAATGTCTAAATTTCCTGCTCAGACATTTTCTCAAAATTCTTTACAAAACACATATACATTTTGTGATTTTAACCAATCATCACAAATACCAAAGACCAATAGACCAATACCAAAGAATATACAACTACTTAGACAACGCATCACAGCTAAAAATTTTGTAGCCGTTCTGTCGTGGGCGGTAAGTGCGAAGGGAAACTTCGTAGGCTATGCTATTGATTCATGCTGGGGTAGCAATGTGAAAACTGGGCTATCAATATCAGTACCTCACATATAAAATTTTTGTTGTATGAGATGCGCACCCTATGTAGTTCTTTAATCTTTGCTAAATCGGTAAAATGCACCTAGGCGTGAATCGGCGACAAACATTTTAAGTTTCAATTGAAATATATATGAATGAATTATTACTGCGACTATTGACCAAAGCTAAGTTTACCATCACTTTTTTAAGCATCTCTGCTTGTATAGCGATGGTATCGGGACGATTATTTGCCTTGGGCTCATCAATTAGTCGGCCTGGGGCGTGCTGGCGTTCACTTTGATTTTCAAATAATACCACAAAAATAAGTTTGTAGGGATCAAACTGAAGATCTGGGTGGCCAGTCGAGATCACCATTCTTCGACAGTACATATCCTAAAAATGTTCGTTGCAAAAATTGCATTGTCTGATTTGCAGTGTGGCATGGCACATCGTCTTGTTAAATTCAATAACCGTCCAGACTTTTTCACAAATTTGTAAGCAGATAATGATCCAACATCCACATTCACATCCACATGTTCGCCTTCTCTGAAGAAAAAAAATCCGTTGATGGTTTTGGCGCAAATGTACGCCGGCCCAAAAAGCCACTGTTTGATCTTGCATGATGTTGTATGGATCTGGAGTGGATTCTCTCCGTTTTCCGAAATGCTACAATTTTGCATATTGACCGTGCCATAGAGTGTGAAATGGCCATCGTCCATCGTTAAATTTGCTTCCAAAAAATAGGTTCATTGTCAACCTTTCGAACGACTGGTGTTGAGTTTAAGCGACGTCAACGGGCTGCCGAGAAAATTTCTTTGAGTCATTTGCAAATGCAAATCATCCTCGAAAATGCGAATCAATATGGTTCCACTGACACGACCACTATATTTTTGATGATATCCACGTATTGTCAACATTAGTAAACGACTATTTCCAATGTTACATATTTCGGCGCGTTGATTCGGAGTGAAGCGATTCATGGGTAAAATTATCGTGAGTTTACGTTACTAATGTATTTCTACTCAAATCAATGGGTTAACAAATGTCTTATTGCTCTCAATATTTACATATCGACACAAAAGTTGGCGCACCTTGCAGGTTCATTTGTGAAATTCAAAATCGGATTGTACATGGTAAATAAAAAAACTAAAATCACTAATAAAAAGTCAGATAAATTATTATAATTGCAACTCATTTAACAAGATCATATCATCTCACAATAAAATCACAGATGGTGTGCACTTCAATCAATTAAATTAAGATAGCATTTATCAACTGTCAAAGGATGATGATAAATCGATTGCTTAGAGCTTGTAAAAGGCAGTTAATTCATTTATACTGACTGAGACAAACAAAATTAGTCCCCATTGCATTTTTATAAACACGAACAGAAACTACAATGGTGAAGGTAAAAGAAAGTAATAGTCATTCCAGTCGATGCCAACAGCGATATCCTGATTGAAAGTCGTTAAGTTTTATAGCATACTTTCAAAATAAGATTACACCTGTTTAAAAAGTTCATCCAATCACAATAATTTACACATTTTACAAATATAAACTAATTTTTTTTTAAATATTCACTTACGGAGTAAACATCCGAAAACTAACATCCGGATGTGGACATACGTTTGTATTCTGCACAACGCATCGTAATATATTCACATCGAGGACACCACTTTTAAATAGCTGTCGCAAAAATGTTTTGTCAAATATTATTCCATCAGAACCTGAAAATTAATAAAACTAAATAAAATTTGAATTCACGCTAAGCACTAAACACTACCTCCGTTAAGACAAAATATCGCCAAAATTAAAAGGTATCTCATTGTAATAGAATTTTCTTCACAATTCACAATTTTTTAGAAAAATATTTATAATTTTACCGACGAAAAAAATTTTTTAATATTTTTTCCTTTTACATTTCCACTTTACAAACATTACATTTAAATTTTTATATTATTCCCAAATTATCCAAGTAAAAGAAAAAACCACATCGAAAGGAATCACTCGACTATATAGACGCGCCAGACTTCCACTATGCGAGCATGTCTGATGTTACTTTTTGAGATGCACAATAGCGAATGAAATATAAACGGAATATTCGCATTCAATTGGCATCGTGGTATCCGTATATTTTCGCAGCCTTCGCGTACACACAACACACAATGTTGGCAAAAGCCATGGCAATGTAATACAAAACAGTGGATGGAACGTGATTCTGAAGGTTCAAGTGCACCATGCCCAGTTTACACACACAACCACCGAAGCTGATATATGGGGAAAATAAACGTATCAATGGTTTAGATACTCGTGGTCGCGTATCAGAATGTCATTTTTTTCTTCTTTTATTTTGTAGTTCGATATGTGATACATATTCGTGTAACTGGTTAGATAAAGATTGCATTCAAGTGATTTTTTTCAAAACTGTTATAATAACATTACATAAAAAAATTATATAATCAAGAAAAACAAAAGAAGTTGGAAACTGGCCATAGCGTGGATGAGTAGATCATAATATCATGTGCCTTACCGGACTCATAGGCGAGAGGAGATTTTCTCGTTCAACAAGTAGGTGAAGGAGTTACTAGAGTTGCTTCTTTTAGTACCTATATCTTGTAAATATAGACAGATACTAAGAAAAGCCAGTCTTCCTCAGATGTTCGCGAGGTCTTTATTTGAATTAATCAGCGGGATGACCTCTTAACATAATCGTAGCTTACTTACTTACGCTACAGTCCGAAATGAATCTGGGCCTCAACCAAGATGCCTCTCCAATTTTCCCGGTCCTTAGCTAACAGTCTCCAGTGTTGCGCACTCCAAGTTGGTTGAGGTCGGTTTCGACTTGCGCGAGCCAATTAAGGCAAGGAGTTCCACTACTGCGTCTGACGTCTGCCTGGGAATCTAAGACTCTGCGAGTCGGAGTAGTCATCTTAAACGTCAAATGCGGAGTTTTTTTGACAAGTGGAATGTCGCTGTACAGCTCGTATAGTTCTTGGTTGAATCTTCGTCTCCATAGCTCGTTAACTTAAACCGGGCCGATAATTTTTTCGAAGAATATTTCAATATCGTCGGCGTATGCTAATAGTTGCACCGATTTTTGTTCCCCTGTTGTTGGCCCGGGAGTTTTGCACAATCCTCTTAAGTATAAAATTGAAAAAGTTAGATGACAGCGCATCGCCTTGCCCAAATCCTTTTTTGGTATCGAATGTGTCAGTGAGGTCGTTTCCGACCCTACTACACTAAATTACATATTTTGGCGATACAGGCTCGTTAGTACACAGGGCCTAGCCTGCTTACAATCATTCGCCTTCTTCGTACTTCTTTCAAGATGGCGGGACCTCCTGTTTTATGCCGACTCCAAATGGCTTTTGAGCTTTTCTTGACAATTGTTACTACTTGGATGATTTGTCAGATCATCACGAGAGGAAGGCCAGTGAAAAATAATTTTAGGTGTTGCTGCGGAATCGAACCCAGTCATTCTGCGCGACAGTTCATCAGTTCCATCATATTTTGTGTTCCAATGAACTTGCTCAATGATAGCTATAACTGGGCCCTTAGTCTTACCCTCATTGGCTGCTAAACCCATTTTTCCTGCTTCGTTCAGGTTGTTGGTAAACGGTTTCATCCGTTCACATATAACGATAGATGATCTTGTAGGCGATGTAGGACGCAGTTCTGAGGGTCTCCTTTTTGTGGACGCAGTTCAGAGGGTCTCCTTTTTGTGGATCGGGTAACGATGCTTACCTAGTCATCTCCGACGGCTTTTTAAGGCTCGGCGGGAAGGCCATAATGTTTGGCAGCCTTTTAAGTTAGAGTTTAGATTTTGCTATTCTTACTTAGGTCGGGTAGTTGGTAGTTTTCGCTGTCGTCGCCAATATTGAATGTTTCGTTCTGCCTGATAGCAGAATATTGTTCGTCATCGCCGTTTAACACTCTGCAGAAGTGGCTCTTCCATATTCTCAGCATCGACTGTGTCTCAACTAAGATATTTCCTTGTTCATCTCGACAGGATTCTTTTCGGGCCTTGCATCCTAAGCTTTCACGTTTTTCACTTTGGTAGAACTTGCGACACCATTCCTCGAGTGGCACCTCCCTTTATCCTCGATCGCGAGTTTTGCGTTTGGAACTGATAAAACTACAAAACGATTTGCTGTTATTTTTAATTCTTGATTTCACTGTTCTAGTTACACGAAATATTTCCGTAGGTGTCAAAACCAAATTGAAAATCGACGCAATTTGTAATATATTTTCCGATAGGTTTATTCATTATCGCCCACCCTCTGGTTTTAGCGTATAATCTCGGTACTCTCCATTAATGTTGTTTAAGGGAATTATGACGTAATTTAATAATTCCTATCAGGTTACACTCTGGCAACTTTTACAACATTAAGGCGGAAAAGATAAGTACATATGGGTCTCATCAACTGACACATGTCTATGATTATCATATACCTATTGAGAGAAAGCATTTCCAAGTCATCTTTGTTTATGCAAATTAATCCATGAACCATAAATTTTTGTGAAATTCATTAAAATTTAAATAGGCCTACTTGGAAAAAAAATTACAAATTCATTGCAGTACTTTCGAAGAGCGATATTGATGCATTGTATGCTCCTGACATTGAACTGTTTTGTTTGGGCAGCCCAGCTATTGCGGAAATTGTTAACGTGTGTACTTAATCGGATTTATACGCTTCATGGCACTAGTTGCTTCAGCGGGTTCTCAGCATAAGCTTTGGATACCTTACTTCATTCAATGCAGTTATTTGTTGCCTCCGATTCAATGCTGATGGCTTAAAAAAATTATTTTCATTTAGTGGCTATTCAAGTGTTAAATGAAAACAAATTTTTGTTTTGATTTTACAACCTATCACATAGAGATATATTAGCTTTGGCAAATATGTTGTAATATAGGGAATTAATAAATTCAGACATACTATAAAATTCATGAATGGAATCAGAAACGAAAGTTGAGTCGATTAAGAAAAGTCTGTCCGCCCGTACGTGTCTATATGTCATCAGACATCTTTTTTATTTGTTCTCCTTAAAATTAACAATTTATATTCGTTATTATTAAAATATAACGATGTTGATTGTGAACCACACCTAAACGTCAAGTTTTTTTCTGCATTTCATTTGACATTTTTCAATTTCAGACTAACTCAATTTGAGCGATGAAAAGATACATAATCGAGCAACGCGTTAGAGTTATTCAGGCTTATTATGAAAATGGGCGTTCAAATCAAATGCATATCGTGCACTTCCTCGATTTTTTCAGTCAATTTAATCTTACAAATGTGCGTACAATAGGAAAAATCGTGCAAAAAATTGAGCAAACCGGGTCTGTAGGAGATGTGAAAACACCAGTACATGCTCGTACACCTAGTACTGCAGAAAATATTGCTTGATGTTCGCGATATCGTGGCTGCAGAGCCGTCCACCTCAACTTGTCGTCGTGCCCAACAATTGCACCTCTCAGGATCGTCGTTGATGAACAGTATTCATAAAGACTTGCATTTACACTCCTACAAGGTGCAATTGACTCAAGAACTAAAGCCCCTTTACCACTTCAAGCGTCGTCAATGGTCAGAATGGTGGCAAGAAATGGCGGCTGTGGATGATAAATTTTCGAAGAAAATCCTATTCAGTGATGAGGCACATTTTCACCTCAGTGGACGCGTCAATATAATCCAAGAGTGGTTGTCGAAAAACCAATGCACCCACAAAGAGTGACTGTTTGGTGCGGTTTATGGGTTGGCCGCATCATCGGGCCTTTTTTTCCTAAATGAGGCCGGTCAGGCAGTTACTGTGAATGGTGTTCGCTATCGTGAGATGATAACGAACTTTTTATGACCCGAATTGGAAGATTTGGATGTAGACGATATGTGGTTTCAACAAAACGATGCCACACAGCTAACGAAACAATTTCTCTTTTGCGTGACAAATTCAATGGCCGTGTTATCTCACGTGGTGGCGATGTCAATTGACCGCCAATATGCGATTTGACACAGTTAGACTTCTTTATTTGGGGTTATTTGAAAGAAAAGGTGTACGTCGATAAGCCAGCAACAATTCAAGAGCTAAAGGATGACATAATTCGGCACATTAACGGCATAAAACCTCAATTATGCCTCAGCGTCATCGAACATTTTTACCATCCGAGGCGTGCCGCTGGGTGTTGAAGAACGAGGGTAGACTCTGATTGGCTTTAACTTGGCAAAGCCCAGTGTTGTAACTCTGACTACACATCAAGTGCTTATTTTTACCTCCAAGTGGTAACCATCGGGTACTGGTCTCATCCAACCGGATTTGACTTGCTAAGCGATAAGCGCGAGTGTTGATAACACGACGAAAAACAGCAACAGCCAGATCAGAATGGCACGGAATGAATACCCGGCCTGCTGTCCCAGGCGAACCTAGACAAGCTGCTTCGACATATGCGGACAACAGGTTGTCTAGGAATTTCAAGGGTTAGTCACGCCCCTTGAACATAGATGGTGGCGGCTGAACCGAAAGGCCAACGGCAGCGCTCAATCCCGTAGTGGATACTGATGGTCCCGTGTCCTAGGGGTATCTAATAAATTGGAACTGGCCCTCCAGGTTGGGGGTTGTGCTTTGGGTCAACTACATAATCATGGAAAAATCTAACGGTTACGAAGCAACCAATAGCCTCGGAAAGGACTGATTTTATTGTTGATGACACGGCTAAACGAAAAAAGGACAACGACGTTCGTATCTGCACTTGGAATGTGAGAACATTAAACAGGAGAGGTGCAAGCGAACAACAAGCGGAAGCCCTAAACTGCTACAAAGCAGACATTACTGCCACCCAGGAAATACGATGGGATGGGCCGGGCAAAAAGAGGATGAAAAACTGTGACATCTACTACGGACCGTGTTATAGTGAGCAGAAACAGTGACTATTCGGATGCGGATTTGTTATAAAAGCCAGACTTAGGCAAGAAGTCTTTTGTTTCCAAGACATAAGCGAACGCATTGTAAAGATCCGCATCAAGGCCAAATTCGCCAACATTAGCCTCATATGCGCTCACGCCCCAACGGAGAAAAAAGATGATATCGACTCGGACCACTACCTTGTTGCAGCCAAGGTTAGAATGCAGATATCCACTACGCCACAACAATCCAGAAATACTGTAAAAAAAATGTAATGTCGAAAGACTGCAATCGCAAGAGACCGCCATGACCTTCGCCCAACGCGTATCCCTAAACCTCTCGTTTAACACCATACCACCAACATCGAATGTCGAAGAACTATGGGAACGATGCCAACAAGCCATTAGATCAGCCGCAACTGATGTGCTAAGTTTCTCGCGCCCATCAGCAAAAAACCCCTGGTTTGATGAGAAATGCCGACAGATGCTCGCAGCCAAGAACGAGGCCTACAAGGCTAAGCTGCACGTGAAGACGAGAGCTGCCGTTGAGCTCTATAGGCAGAGAAGAAGCGAAGAACACCGGCTTTTTAAAAAGAAGAAAAAAGAGCAAGAAAAGCGCGCGATCGAGGATATAGAGAGGTGCCACTCCAGGAAAGATGTTCGCAAGTTTTACCAAAGTGTAAAACGTCAAAGCCAAGGATACAAGGCTCGAACAGAATCCTGTCGAGATGAACAAGGAAATATCGCAGTCGAGACACAGTCTATGCTGAGGATATGGAAAAACCACTTCTGCAGACTGTTAAACGGCGATGACGAACAACATTCCGCTGTCAGGCAGAATGAACCATTCAATATTGGCAACGACAGCGAAAGCTGCCAACCACCCGACCTGAGTGAATTGAGGATGGCAATATCTAAACTGAAGCTCAATAAGGCTGCCGGAAATGAAGGCCTTCCCGCCGAGCTTTATAAAGCCGGCGGAGATGACTTGGTAAGTTACATCCACCAACTCATAAGCACAATCTGGTCGGAAGAAAGTATGCCTTAAAGAATCGAACCTCAGCATCGTGTGCCCGATCCACAAAAAAGGAGACCCTCTAAAATGCGCCAACTATGTGAACCGTTTACCAACAACCTGATCGGCCCTTATCAGTGGGGTTTTAGGCCAGGAAAGTCCACAACCGATCAAATCTTCACACTTCCGGCAGATCCTGGAAAAAACCCAAGAAGTCCAAATCGATACCCACCACCTATTCATCGATTTCAAAGCCGCATTCGACAGCATTTATAGAGACGAACTATACAGAGCCATGTCTAGTTTTGGTATAACGCCCAAACTCGTCCGTTTGTGTAGGATGACGATGGAGAATTCTCGCTGCTCCATCAGGGTCGGAAACGACCTCACTGACACATTCGATACCAAAAAAGGATGCGATGCGCTGTCATGTGACTTCTTCAATCTGATTCTTGAGAGCATTGTGCAAAACTCACGAGCCAACACCAGAGGCACAAAATCTGTACAACTACTAGCATACGCTGACGATATTGACATCAATGGTAGGACCCAACGTGATGTCATAGCCACGTTTGCTAGTATAGAGAAGGAAGCGGCAAAAATGGGTTTAGCAGTAAATGAGGGTGAGACGAAGTATATGCTGTCAACACGAAAAGACACACAACATCGACGAATTGGACAGAACGTCACCATTGACAGATATAACTTTGAGGTAGTACGGGACTTTATCTATCTCGGTTCCGCTATTAACTCTGACAACAACATCTCGTCAGAAATTAAACGAATAATTACTCTTGCCAACCGCTGTTTCTTCGGGGTAAGAATGCAATTCAGTAGTAAAGCCCTCACTCGAACTAATAAGGAGATCTTATATAAGACCCTGATCATTCCAGTCCTACTCTACGGCGCTGAAGCATGGACCGTCTCAAAAGCGGATGAAGAAATCCTTGGTCGATTTGACAGGAAAATTCTTCGAAAAATCTTCGGTCCCGTTTGCGTTGACGGGCTATGGAGACGAAGATTCAACCAAGAACTATACGAGCTGTACAGCGACATGCCCCTGGTCAAAAAACTCCAGGACATGTAGAACGAATGGACACCAATACTCCGGCTCTCAGAGTCTTCGATTCCCAGCCAGACGTCGGACGCAGTAGAGGAAGACTTCGCCTTAAGTGGTGCGCACTAGTAGAAACCGACATCAACCAACTTGGAGTGCGCAACTGGAGGCAGTTAGCTAAGGACCGGGCTAATTGGAGAGGCATGTTGGTTGAGGCCCAGGTTCATTCCGGACTGTAGCGCCACTTAAGTAAGTAAGTAAGTAGGTGTGCAGCACAGATCGCGGCGGCCATTTGGCCGATATTTTTTGCATACATAATTGAACGATGCCAATTTTATCATAATAAAAAGAAATGACAACAATTTTCTAAATTATTTGTGTTTTACTCAAAATCAAGATCGGCCCTTAAAATTTAACCACCCTTTATTTGTTCATTGTCATTAAAATGCATACTAATAAGCAATAAAATGTTTGTTTGGCGCAACCGGCTCGTTAGTACGAGCTTTTCTAGTACTAGCTCGTTAGGCCTAGCATTCTCACAACCATTCATGTGTGCACGATGGCGGGACCTCCTGTTTTATGCCGGCTCCGAACGGCGAAGTTGAGATAAGCTATTCTTGATAGTTGATCCTACTCGGATCGATTTTTTGACCCAAAAAAAAACTATCGGCATAAATATACTTTAGCTGCCTTTCACTTTTTGCACTTTTTTTTTATTAATCGATTCGTCTCTGCGCACTGATCATTTATATGCTTTTAAAAATTTTCGCTCACATTTAGTTTAAAAGTTATTAATAAAATAAAATTGCACTTTTTGGCTTATAATCCCATACAAATTGTTTGTAGTTTGACACTTCATTTTTTTTTCTGCTGCGGTGTACGCAGCATTGCCATGTTGAAAAAAACATACCAAATAAAAATATTTTAACAAAAAGATATGTTCACTAAGGCGCCTGCCTGACGACTTTAAATACCCTGAGCGGAGCAACGAAGTTGCGTGAGCGTGGACTGTCCACAGAAAGAGAGTTGAAATCCTTTGTTCCCGCGAAGCGGGCCACGCACAGTACCGCTTAATAGAAAAACTGTTGACTTAGGCGCCTGCCTGACGACTTTAAATACCCTGAGCGGAGCAACGAAGTTGCGTGAGCGTGGACTGTCCACAGAAAGAGAGTTGAAATCCTTTGTTCCCGCGAAGCGGGCCACGCAGAGTACCGGTTAACAGAAAAACTGTTGAGTTAGGATTTAATTTATTTATTATATTATACTAATTTATGATGAATCGTCAGAATCATTAGATCATGGTTCTGGAATTGCTTCTTGCCCGTTGTATAGTTTGCCGGCACATTTAAAAAATTCTTCGAAGGGGTCTAAATTTTCGTTACGGCATTTTTTTAAGATATTTTGTTTAGTCATTTTTTATTATTAATTAATGATTGTTAATAATTTTTTTTTACAATTTTTTACATTTTTTACATTTTTTTACATTTTGGGAAATATGTAATATTTTTTTTTCAATCTTGCAATGCTCCATTGGAATGTTTTTCTTCATATTTATCATTCAGCTATGTGTGAACTGTCAAAAGTTGGTTGATTTCTATAGGGATTTTTGAAAATTTCATTGTTTAATAACTTTTGAACTAATTGAGAGCGACAAAAAAAAATTGCTAAATTTTTAGCTTAATTTAGTGAGTGGAACAAAAAAAAAAAGTGAAAAAAGTGATTGGAAGCTAAAGTAACAATGTTCCAAACTATCTCTAGCGCTGTCCACCATACTACTACTCCATAAAGAAGTATCGATCTTATAACCGAGATGTAGAGCCAATGGGTGATAGGAGGTTTCATTCCCAATTTAAAGCCTATGGCTTTCTCGCAGGATTAAAGTGCGACTGTCGCTTTCTTTACTCTTTCTGTTATGTTCCAGTTAAGCTTCATGTCCAAAATGAGTCCCATGTATTTTGGTTTGACTGATAAGACTTGTTCCATTTCGTTAAGTGACTGGGGGTCAATGTAAGGAATTTTATATTTCCTAGTGAACTGGACCAGTTCAGTCTTGTGGGGATTGACAACAAGTCGACAATTGACTGCCATTTGAAAAATTTATGTAGTGCGTTTTGGAGAAGCTCCTTGAGTATATTCAGGTGCTTCCCTGAGACAACGACCGCAACGTCATCTGCGTAGGCAATTACGTTTCATCCCTCTGCTTCCAGGGGGCTCTATTGCATAAACCGAAAAGAAGTGAACGATAATCACGACAAAGTGCGATGGTGTAAAACGAGAAATATTTATGACAGCTCAACGAAAACGATACGACTGCCAAATGCCACTCGTAAGAAATTACGAGTATCGCAAAACCTAGAACGATACTAGTTTTATGTAATCGAATTTCAACGAGAACGAACTGATTTCAACGATATTCGTTTTATAAAATATGGCCTCAGGATAAGTAATCCACAAATTCCGAAACCTTTGATGTATGAATTGCTTATATCGAATATTCCCCTTTATTTGTTACTGAAACACATTTGAACATTTTTTTTCCGTGGGATGGTGGAAATCTTCATAGACACGATGAGCACTTGCCCACAGTAGTGTGAGATTATAACTCACTAAAACCACCACCCTTTTTGTGTTTGCATTGCAACTAGGTATGCAACTTATCTAGCAATTTTTTTTATCACGCGTAATGAATGGTTGGTATCTCTCCTTTGAGATTGCCAGCGTTTTCCGCAATTTATCATTATCACGCTTAATCCAAGGGTTTGGTTCTTTGAAAACGCCGCAAAAAATTTATTTCGTCAAGAATTTTGAGGACCGTTTTGTTAACGTGTCCCAATAAACCTTTTTTATGTTTTCATTTCATCTTTAACCGCGGGAATACTCAGATCTCTGGGTAGATCATTCATTCACGGCGCGTTCACGAATGATCTTAACATTTTTCAAAAGTTTGTAAAATGTTGAGATTCGTTTCACTTGTACAACCCCATATTTGTATACTATAGTCCAAAACGAAGGGCTCAGTGGCGCGACGGTTAGTGCGATAAGGTTTATGTTCGATTCCCAGCCATAGCAACACCTAATTGATTTTTCGCTGGCCTTCCTCTCATGATGATCTAACAAATAATCCGAGTAGTGTCAATATTGTCAAGAAAAGCTTATCTCAAATAAGCCGTTCGGAGTCGGCTTAAGACAGGAGGTCCCGCCATCGTGCTAAGAAGTACACATGTACACGTGACTGTGCATGAGAAGAAATCTAAGAAGAAATCCAGGCCCTGGGTGCTAACGAGCCTGTTGCGTCATAAATTAACTTTTTAATTTTATTTTAATGAATGCTTGGTAGCTCTCCTTTCAGATTTCCAGCTTTTTCTGCAATTTATGATTATCACGCTTAATCCAAGGGTTTAGTTCTTTGAAAACGCCGCAACAAATTTATTTCGTCAAGAATTTTGAGGACCGTTGTGTTAACGTGTCCTAATAAACCTTTTTAATGTTTGTGTGCAAAATTTTATTTCATCTTTAACCGCGGGAATACCCAGATCTCTGGGTAGATCTTCATTCTTTACATACCACGGCGCGTTCACGAATGAGCATAACATGTTTCAAAAGTTTGTTATACTATAGTTCAAAACCAAGGGCTCAGTGGCGCGATGGTCTGGGTTCGATTCCTAGCTAAAGGCATAAAACAGGAGGTCCCACCATCGTGAAAGAAGTACCCCCGCACACACCAATGGTTGTGACAAAGTTCGGCTCTGAGTACTAACGAGCCTGTTGCGCCAATTTTTTTTTATTTTTCATTTTGTATGTCCAAACCGGCTTGAGGACTTGGCGTGTATAATAGCAGATTGTTATCAAGGCTTAGCTAGATAGCGAGATATTTCGCTTCAATTGAAAATGGGACTCGAACAATATTCAGAAATACAGGCAAATTGTTTGTCCGTTTATGCGAAAAATCTACAAGCATCGATTGGCTCTCGTTAAGTGCAATCCGCCAAGATTTTGTCCATTCATTAACCTCGTTGAAAGCGTTCTGTAATTTTATAAAAGGTGTTTTTTTTTAGAGGTATAGAACTTCGAATTGAAATAAAGCACAAGAAAATCGATTTAATGTCCATCAATTTGGTTTTATTGGAAGGGCAATTTTATGCAATTATTGTTAAATATGATTTCGCGACATGTGGCTGGTCCGAATAAAGCTAATTTTCCAATCCAATTTTCAACCACTTTTTCGAGCATTTTAGGCCGTATGTCGGCAACTACGCCACGAATGTTGGCTTCCAAGCCCCCTAACGTTTCTGGTTTGTTTTCGTAGACTAGCGACTTCGCATATCCCCAAAGAAAATAATCCAATGGTGTCATTTCACAAGATCTTGGTGGCCAATTGACAGGTCCATTCCCCGAAATTATGCGCTCATCGAATGTTTCCTTCAAAAAATCGATTGTTAAATGCGCTGTGTGGCATGTAGCGCCGTCTTGTTGGAACCACATCTCATCCACATTCATGCCAATTAATTCAGGTCTCCGTTAACTGATAGTAACTGATTCTCCAGCACCATTTCGGAAGAAGTATGACCCAATGAACACCAAACAGTCAGTTTTTGCTGATGTAATGGCGTCTCAAGGGTCTCATGTAAATGCTCTTCACTCCAAATGCGGCAATTTTGCTTGTTGCCGTAGCCATTCAACAAAAAAATGGGCCTGATCACTGAACAATATTTTGCGATGAAAATCAGCATCGAGATCAATCTCATTTTCGGCCCGAAAGTGGGAAAACGATCCATGGTTTACCGAATTAATTGCTCTTATTGACGATTATGTCGACCAAAAATGGACAGAATTGCGTTAAACTTGGCGAACTGGACCATTATTTCAGAAATAAATTTGCACAATTTGATAGCTTTGTTCATTTGTCAACATGTCCATGATGAAATGGCTAACCAAACTGAACAAAAATAACATTAGAGTTGCCCGATTTGACCACAAAATGTCAGTTTTATCTCTATTCGTCAACAACAACTATTGTATCGTTTGTTTGTGGGATATCACTTACAAATACGAGGTACAAGAGTGGTCCATGACGCTTCCTTGGGCTACTCCTACCAATATCTCTTTGAGCTTTGAATATACGTTTCCAAGTTTCACACGGAACAGTCTATGCTCAAGATACGAGGCGGGGATTTTATAAAATGTTTCAGGCAGAACTTGTCTTAACTTGTATCGAAGGCCTCTATGCCAAACCTTGTCAAGAAATACGGCTGAGCAAAATTTCTTTTCATCGAGAGCTTTCTCAATTACATTACTAATTCGATGAACTTGGTCCACAGTCGAATGTTTACTTCTATAGCCAAATGGATGGAACAGGATGATACCGAAACACAAAGAACATGACATAACGTCTATGTACAGAAGCGCGACCATTGACGCACTACACAGACAAAAAAGCGGACTTCTGACAAGACTTAAACTCTTGTACAGACGACTGACAAACCCACGCGACCCGGAGATTAGAACACTGAAGGCGTCGATCAAAAACATCAACCAATTGATCAAGGAGAACTATCGGTTGTCCATTAATTTGTTTTGGAAAAACAGAATTCGGGCCGTAAATTCCAGCGACCCGAGTATGTTTCCACAAATTAATAAGATCTTTAGGAGGAAAGGTCATAACGACCTTCCGTGTATTAAGCCCCAACGAACAACTGACAATACAAACATACTTTTGACAGCAGGAATTGACCCGGGGGAAGCCGTCTTCGACGACGATTTCTCCTGAGGATCGTCAATAGCATAGATCCTCAGGAGAAAGTGGAGGCAGTGGGGGCTGTCTTTCAGGAAGTGTATAAGGTGAATAATAGCATTCGCCCGAACCGCGTCCTGGAAAACAATGCCCTGCTCCATCATTTCTATCTCCGAAACGACATAACGCAATGGCGATCTGAGAACCGTGGTTGCACTCGGTTTGATGACGAAAACTTGGCAAACGCCATAGTCGCCGAGCGAAATGGGTCTAGTCCCCTGTTAATATCGAAGGTGGAACTCCAGATCATCTTCGATTCCATAAAGAAAAAGGAGTCAGCGGGAGTCGATGGTATACCCAAAATTGTACTGAGACACTTACCCCCCGTAGCTGTGGATATTTACGCCATGCTGTTCAACAACGCGCTGAATAATGCATATTATCCAGTGCGTTGGAAGACGGCGGTGTTTCATCCTCTCCCGAAAAAGAGAAAGAACAACTCCAATCCGGCAAATTTCCGATCGATAAGTCTCCTTCCGAGTATCAGCAAGGTTTTCGAAAAGATTCTCAATCGAGCCTGTTCAAGTGGTCTGAGGACAATAAAATTATACCGGAGAACCAGTTTGGTTTCAAGGCTGGACATGACTGTATTCATGCCGCCTCCAAACTAGTCTCTGACATACAATGGAACAAAGCCAAAAAAACAGTGCACGAGTGCATGTCTGATTGATTTAGAGAAGGCTTTCGACACCGTATGGTTAGAGGGCCTCTATCTAAAGCTGACCAGACTTGGCATAAGTAAACCACTGCTATATATGCTTCATGATATGCTGACTGGTAGAACGTTTGTTGTCAAAAGTGGCAATGTGACTTCTGCCACAGAATTTTTCATTAAGAATGGTCTGCAACAGAGTGCGGTAAACTCGCCGATTCTCTTCAGCATTTACACCAGTGATATGATAGGTAGTCTTACTCAGGCAATTGCGTATGCGGACAATCTTATCGCGTACAGAACAGCCTCTACTGTCGAAGTCATTCGAACTCTTTTGCAGCGGGACTTCGACAAGATCCAGAGATATTCACCCTTGTTCCAGATGGCGTTTCTATTAAACGACAAATGGCGTTTTTTGAGTCGATTCATTTTAGTGTCGTTTAAGTGTCGGTATTCTATTCTCTGAACGCCTCCTCTCTCATTTTTTTACATTCCACATGAGTTCCACAGCAACAGCTGATACAAAAATGACAGATAGGCGTTTATGTTTTGCAATTTGAAATTTAAAATGAGCATTTATTTTACCTATTTAAAATTCAAAATACAAAATAATATTACAAAAACAATGAATAGCATTGCAATGTTTATATCATGGGAAAGTGAAGACGAAAAAGAAGATGAAATTGCAAAAAGAGAAATGAAAAACATCAGAAGAAGAATCAGGTCAAAATCTAATCTAATCTAAGACCTGTGAATATACATTTAGTATTACACTTCAATTTTGATTTTACATGCTAACCTTCTGCCACTGTTTTTGAGTTCTTACGGGTGGTCCTAAATAATTTAGTGTCACAGCTACCGACTCCCACCCGTTTTTTGATATCATCGGTCTGGGGAATACCTCTTTTGAAATTTCTTGCCAGCGAAACATTTTGTTCAATTAATTCAACCAAACGTTTCATTTGTTCTGGGGTTGTTATTTTCACCCTTGAACAAATAACAATTAATAAAATCCTTAAAATAATACACAAATTAATCGAAACTCACATTTTAACTAAAATTCGACACCTAGTCGTTTGCAAATTTCTATTCGACAATTATTGGCGTTTTACCTGTCGTTTTATCCAACTAAATCGACTGTTAGAATGCGAATAACTGCAATGACGTTTTAAGAACTTACGTTCCACACTACTTAAACGCCACGTAGCGTTAAACGACATAAAACGCCTTCAGACTTGCCAGCTGTAATACCGATTTCAAAAAACGCTATCTGTCGTTTAATAAAAACGCCATGTGGAATAAGGGTGATTGTGATGACTGGAAGTTGAAAATCAACTTTCAGAAATCAGAAACTATCCTTTTTAGGACACCGTTGTCTAGGGTCTCTAGGGATACGAGAAGGAACTGGCGAAATCTGGTGATCGTTGGACCAAACGAACAGCCACTGGCGAGTAAAAGTGTAGTAAAGTACCTTGGCATCTGGTTAGATCAGTATCTATATTTCGGAAGACATGTAGATGCTGCTCTGGCTAGAGCTAGGGGAGTATTTGCCCTGACAAGACGATTGTTTTATAGCAGTCGTCTTGACAGCAGGGTGAAGGTGATTTGCTACATGGCCCTAATTGACCGATGATTGCCTATGGGTGCCCGGTGTGGTTCAACGTTGCCCCATCTCAAATGGAAAAGATACGGGTGTTTGAGAGGCAGTGTCTGAGGAGCTGCCTTGGACTTCACAGAACACCAGTATCTGACTACACAAAATACTATTCCAACCGGGTCCTATACAACGGGGCCAACATAAACAGAATAGACAATTTTCTGGTGAAACTCATTAGGTTTCATGCTGCTAGAGCGATGGCTTTGAACAATAGTCTCATCTTTGAGGCCTTCTACCCCAATGATGAATATTTTGAGAGTGCGCGTTTAAGCGGCTTTATTCCGCCCGAAGCTTTCCTATATTTGGATAGTCGAGGGCTGATACAGGATAGATCGGCGGTTCCGCTAATCTACCACGTCTTCCGACGAACTGTGGATAGGCGGCTCCTGTACGACCGAGACGTCGTCACTCAGGGCGGAGGAGAGCGCCTGCGGTTCAGCAGGAGTGTAACCTATTGGAACCGCCGGAGTAGGTTGCAACAGGAGAATCTGTTGTGGTGGTTAACGTAGTTATATTTAGTTGACTTTTGAAAATATATGGCCGACTTGCATAGTTGTTTAGGTTTATGTTAAGGTAAACAGTCGTGGTAACAACAAAAAAAAATATTTATATACAAAAATATTCTAAAAATGCTTGCTGTGGCTGTTCTAGTTTTTAAGTTATAGTTAGGTAGATGGTAGTAGTTTTAAGTAGTTGAAGTTAGTCGATAAGTAGTTTTAATTAGCATGTAAGTTTAAATTAAATAAAAAAAAGACGAGAAACCAAGTTTTTCTCAAATGTTTCTTGGTAAACATCATTATATTACTATTAGATAATTTAGGGCGCCCGCATAGGGCCAGTAAGTTAGTTAAGTAGTTGATAAGTAAGCTAGTTTTTTTCATGAACTTTTGTCTAGCATGTAAGTTAGTTTTAAGATAAAGTAAAATAAAAGTGAATACAAAAAAAAAACAAAAACAAAAATGGATGGTCAGGTAAAAGGCGTTTCTGATAAAAAAAAAAATATCGACTATGTGAGTGAACAACGTTCCAAGGGGCCCTTATCACATTGTTGTTTTACCAATTACCGCTGTAGGTGCATATATTAAATATCATTTCCATTTAATTTCATTCATATAACTATATTTTATTTATTAATACAGTGAACAGTATATATTATGTATATTCTACAAAAAAAAAATTGTACAATAAAAAACACGATTTTTGTGAAAGTTATGTAACAAAATATCTGATTAAATAGTAAACACACAAATCTTCTTCTAAAGCAATCTAAAATTCATAAAAATGTGAAATGAGAAAAAATAATGCGTTTTAGAAGATTTCAATGCAACCTTACAAGGGAAACAATACAAAATAAATATTTAAGCAGTCGGCTTGCGTGCGTATTCACTGAAATCACTTGAAAATCCATACAAACAAAAATATCATTGTTTGTGTGTTGGTTTGCTAAATATGTACTTCTAGGTTCTAGTTTCCTAATGACAAAAAATTGGCTTGGCATGTTGCATTAATACATGGTGTCTCTTTATTTAGTCTTGGGTTTGTTCAGTGCGTTGATCGACCTCATCTGTGAGATTATCGGAGTCTGTTTGATCATCTTGAGCTAGTCCAGGTTCTGGGAGTAGGGCAACTCCGGACGCTAAATCGACACTATCTGCATCAACTGAGGACGTATCAACACCACCCTGCATTTCATCGGCCGAGCTGTCCTCCTTCAAGCTAAACGATCCAGCACTGCGTTCTCTTGTAGCTGGACGCGGCTTAAATGTGTTGTTCTCAGTGTTCAACTCGTAATTCTTGAATGGATCTGAGTATTTTGCATCTTTGCGTTGTTTTCGCATGCGTTGACTGAAATTTGGACTTTCAGATCTAGCACGGGTGAGCGTTGGTCGAGATGATTCAGCTTGTTGTGCGCCTTGGTTGTCGCGGGATCTGCCAAATTCGAAGCCGTTCTGCCAGTGCACATGGACATTTTCGTAGTTATTCTCTTCGATGCGGTTACGACCAGTTAACTCGGATTCTTTTAGTCGGGAGAGGGTACTTTTGAGAGGGCGGCCGCTCGGGTCACGACGCGCATGCATCTCGGCTCGTCCATTGAATCGGACAATGTCTTGTGGCAGCGGTTGTGGCCCTGGAACAGCTGTATTGTCTGTTGTTGTGTACTCACAACCGTCACAGTTGCGGGAGAACATAAAATTGAAATCGATCACTTTGCAGTCGGGGCCTTGACCGACCCATAACGGCAGCCACTTGTTAACGAGCAACCACTGCAGAGACGATTTGGATATGCGATTTAGAGTGCTCGAGTGTTCCGGGCTTGAGGGTGTCTTTGATGTGTTCTGTGGGGTAGGAGCGGGAGTTGTAGTTGCTGCTTGAGATGAAGTTGATGGTTGTGATGATGATGAGGAGTGAGTTAGAGAAGAAGTTGGCGTCGGCGTTTGCTTGGACGTGGACTTCATTTTGGGAATTGCACCTGTGGGAATAAAATATTCATTAGAGTTTGTCTGCCTTAAAAGGTTAAATAGTTTCATTTAGTTTTTTTTTTTTTGTGAAGAAGACCTTATTAACGAAGCCAAAAAAAAATATTTGGTCAGAAATTGATAGCATGACACTGTACCTTATAAAAAATATCATCATGTTGCAAGAGTACCCACCCAGCAATTACTTGCTTCGAACAAAGGACAGTCATGGCAAAACTGAAAAACACAAGGGCACCCTCACCCTCATGCCCTTAACTTATTAAAAAAAATTGTGTCGAGATTGTTTCCACCACAAGCACCGATAGAGCGTATAGATCCACCTCAGGAAATACAAAGGCTCCCACCTGTCACGCAACCGATTCAGCAATAATAAGTCATCTGGATTGAATGGTATACCAAACAAGGCCATTAAGCTAGCCGTTAAAACAAACACGGAACCATTTTTGGAACTGTATAACAAGTGCTTAGCGGAAGGCGTTTTTCAGTACCAATAGATAAAACAACGTCTGGTTCTGTTGCCTAAAGAAAGAACAAGTACCCATATGCCTTCTAGACACAATCGGTAAAATACTAAAGCGAATCATATGCAACAGACTGGAGGGTGGAGATCAAAAAAGCCGGAGGACTCTCAAACCAACAGTATGGATTTTGAAGGGCTCGTTCGACAGTAGATGCTGTACAAAGGGTAGCTACCTTGGAAGAAGCTATTGAGGACAGGATGCACCTCCTGCAAAGAAATACGGTGCCGTAGTAATATTGTACGTCAAATATGCGTTCAGCTCTGGAAACTAGAGAATTATAGTGCATTCGATAAGGTCAACGATTATGGTATGTTTCCTAATAAAAACTGAGCTGTTTCGAGAAGCGGTTCCTGCTATTTAATACCGATGATGGATCGGTATTAGGACCCATCCTATGGAACATTATGTGCAATAGGGATCGGAATCGCAAATGAGTCAAAATTCTTGAACTTTGCCAATGATACTGCATTTGTTGTGGCGGCAAAACACCTGGAAGAAACAGAGTACATTGGCAACGAATGTATCCAAAAAGTGAGACAAAAGCAGTACAGAAGCAGTACTAGTGAGCAGTCGCAATAAAAGATAGGCAATCACCATCAAGGTAGGCGATCATGACGAGAGATGCTAATCTCGCTTACAAGGAACACATTGAAAGAACGTGCGACTTGCAGCTTTGTGAGCGCTGTTCTGTCACTAGTGGTGTAGTCAATCATAATGCATAGGCAAAAAAAGTGACAATTAAGCCGTATGCGAGAAAGATTAACTCTGTCAACCAAATGTGTGCGTTAAGGGTTTGCTGTGCATATCGGACATTGTCAAATGATGCTATATGTGTCATCATCTTGGCTAGCGAGCTACGACATACGATGCCAAAATCCAGGATCCCCGAGCCTCAATCAAATACATCAAGCTAGAAGAAAGCCGACGAAGCATGAGAGCATGGCAGAGTCTACAAAGGGAAGTTGAATCCATCTACTTATACCCACATATGGATGGACCGAAACTACGGAGAAGTAGATTTTTACTTAAGCCAGATCCTGACCGGACATGGCTGCTTTCAAGAATATCTGAACAGGTTTGATCTCAAGGAGACTTCTAACTATTTAAACTGCGGAGAGGCCAGAAAGGATGTGCAGCACATAATTTTCAAGGGTCCACTTTTCATTGTAGAGAGCAGAAAACTAGGGGATAGAATTGGAGAAATACCAACTCCCGAGGACATTGTGAACCAACATGGAGCGTAATATGGGACGCGGTGAAACAGGTTTCAGCAATAATGACGAAGGAACTTCGTGTGAGGGAGATCACCAGCAAAAACCAACCCCAGACGGCAACAGCAAACGTTGAACCCAATGTCGAACCACCTAACGGGAAAAGAAGAGCATAGATTGATAAATAGCCCCGCGAAGTAATACCTAACGAAAGTGTGTGTGAATAAGTACCGTGGCGTGCTCATGTCATCGAGTATTCACTTATCTTTACAGGATAACATCCTCAGAAAAGTTTTGATGAAGATGACAAATTTTTAGTCTTTGAGCAGAGTCTTCAACTTCAGAGGTGACGCATTGTAGTGAAACTACTCAGAAGAATGTGCAAAATAAATCTTTCCACAGCAGGGTTTGTAGCAAAGCGAAGCAGGCGGCAAAAACGGATTTAACACTATTCGAGGATAGGACCAATTACATGCTGTCAAGGAGAAAGAAAACAAAATGTCGACGAATTGGACAGAACTCCATCATCGGAGCTCCGCTTTTAACTCTGAAAGTGACATTTCCCCATAAATCCGATTTTTACTTGTACTCACCCGAATCTACCAAGATCTTCCCAGTCCATGTCAAAAACGGATGAAGAAGTTCTTGCTCATTTTGAGCGGGCTAAAAAAATACATTGACTACAAACAATTTACCCACCTGTTTGCCTGCTGACTGTCCCATTGCTGGTAGTAGCAGTCGACGTCGATACACGACTCGTACTCGGTTCCTGTATTGTATTCATATTCTCCTTAGCAGCACCAGTAGCTCGATAAATGTTATTCATGCTCTGCGAGTTCTCTCCACCTAGGCAGCTAAAGAACGACGACGTGCTATTCTTCACATTGTTGTCCTTTTGTTGTGCACCGTTTGCATTTGCTGGTACTCCATTCACACCAGACGCTGTATTCAGACGAATATGTCCTACTGTCCCGAAATGCGAATGACCCAAGACGGCATAATGTCCTCCTAAATTGTAGTGATCTATATTGCCACACGACGAACTTAAATGCCGCTCAATTCGACCTATTCCATGGCCAATTACATTCAGCCTCCCATAGACACGCGCCGAACCCCCGTTCACGTTGCGATAAATTGGCTCGTCCTTAATCTGCTCGTATATGTTCTCATAGCGTACGCTGGGGTTGTAATTCATGTTGTAATAGTGGTGCGATTCGGTGTCGTCAAAGCTTCGCTGACGGCAAGCATAAAACGGCGGAGCTGATCCAGACTTTAAAGTGTTTCCTGCTACATTTCCGACTCCACATCGATTTCGATTCAAACCATGTAAATCCAATTGCAAATTTCGACGCATGCCCAAGCCACTTCGGACAGATCGTGGGACATCATATGCTGGCGAATTGTTTGTCCGATCGTACAGATCGTTGCGATAGCCAATATTCAAATTGTTGCTGCCGTTGTTAGCTGATGTGTTGTTGATTGGTCTCTGATTGAGATTGTTTATAACAGCAGCAGCTACTTGTGCGTTATTTTGTTGAGCCTGAACTGATTGGAGTCCTTGAACTTGAATTGGTTGTGGTTGTTGTTGTTGTTGTGGTGATGGTTGTGGTTGTGGTTGGAGGTGTATGTGGTTATTATTACCAACAGCATCTAAATTTTCATTAATATTTGCTTCAGCAGGGACAATAGCAACGCCAGCGACAGCAGCAACACCAGCAGCAGCATTATTAACTACGGCCGGTTGATTATTATTGGCAGCAGCGTCACCAGCTGCATACTGCTCAATGGATTCGTAGATGTTCTCGTAGTGTGGATGATTTTGTTGTTGTTGTTGGGCATGGTTGTTGTTGGCCTCGGCAATTGGTCGGGAATAACCAACTGCACCTTCGCCCGCACCTTCGGCTTGGCTATTTTCATCATCACCATTTGCTGTTGTTGCTTGACTACAGAAAGGGATAACAATTAAAATTAAAATATTAACAAAGGAAAGTACAAAAAGTTTTGAGAATAGGATTAGTCCAATTGCCATGCAACTGGAAACAAATCGACGGCAGAGGCAAGCGGGCAGATATTTCAGGCTAACTATGGAGACGAACAATGAATTTTATATCGTTACACGGAAGCATTTAAGTGCTCCAATGCAATGCTCCTTCAGATGCTCATATCGATGATCTATCTTGGTTATAAGTGAACGCTTATCCCGACAGGCATTGTAGGTGCAAATAGTCTATCGGTTAAGAGATATCGTAAGAATATTTCTACTTCCATCTTGGAAATATTCGGTGGCTCTCATAGCTAAGTGATTTAGTAGTCTGGTTTTCAAACCGTATATCGATTCAAATCGAACTGTTTATGAGTACAAGTTGGTATGTTATGCCAATACCAAGTTCTGAGGCCAACGTCAAGATAAGAAGCATTCTGAACAATTTGGACTGATAAAAAGCAACTCAACCTGATGGAATTCATCCTATTGTGCCTAATACATGTGCACTCGAACAAGCACCCGTTTTTCGCAGGTTATTTTCTATTTGATATGATCAAACGAATTGAAACTGGCTTTCAGGTTGTGCCGCCAGGGTAACAAAAATATGCGAGACAACAGCCTTGGATAACGTGTCAAACCACAACCAAACCCAGTACGATCACTAACAACGAATTATGAGTATGCGCCTGCTGGATTTAAAACCCGGGTGTTACTCAAAAACTTAAACTTGTCCTAGCGCGGTACAGGGTATAAATTATTGGGATTCTGGAAATACGATGGACAGGATTGCTGTGCATAGAAGTAGGTTCGCGTTCACGTTCGTATCTGAACATTAATCAGGTGAGGTGCAAGCGAACAACTAGCGGGAGGCCTAAGCTGCTATATAGCAGACATAACTGCAGTGCAGGAAATACTATGGGATGGGTCAGGCAAAAAAAAGGATAAAAAACTGTGACATCTACAACGGACGGTGTTATTGTGAGCAGAAACAGCGACTGTTCGGATGCGGAGTTGTTATGAGTGCTAGACTTATAACAACTCCAAACATTCCTATGGCCTACCACCGACTCGGACCACTAAATTGTTGCAACCAAGGTAATTATGCGGAGATCAACCACGCCACAACAAGCCAGAAATACTGTGAAAAAATTTAATGTCGAAAGACTGCCATCGCAAGAGATTTTCTTTTAATCTCTCGATTAGCACCATAACACCGTACACCAGCAAATGTCGAAGAACGATGATTCTGTTGCCAACAAGCCATTAGATCAGATGCAACTGATTTTTCTCGCGCCCACCGGCTTTTCAGGAAAATAGCAAGAAAAGCGTGCGATCGACGATATACAGAGGTGCCACCCCAGGAACGATGTTCGCAATCAATTCGCGATGTTCGCGATCAATTCGTCACACTTCGGCAAATCCTCGAAAAACTCAAGAAGTTCAAATCGAAACGTACCATCTATTCATCGATTTCAAAGCCGCTTACGACAGCATCTACAGAGACTAACTATACAGAGCCATGTCTAGTTTTGGTATACCGCCAATACTCGTCTGTTGCTCCATTAGGATCGGGAACGACCACACCGACACATTCGATACCAAAAAATGACTTTCGCAAGGCGATTTGCTGTCGTGTGACTTCTTTAATTTTATTCTTGATAGGATTGTGCAAAACTCCCGAGCCAACACCAGAAGCACTATCATTCCAAAATCGGTGCAACTGCTAGAATACGCCGACGATATTGACATAATTCGTCGGATTCAATAGGATGTCACAGCCACGTTTGCTCGTATGGAGAACGAAGCGGCCAAACACGGTCGTCTACAACGACGGATCTAAGATGAACTGTGGTGTGGGGTCCAGTGTCTACTCGGAATCACCGAAAATAACGGATTTTTCCAGCGTATTCCAGGCGGAACTACTAGATATCCGAGAGGCTTGCACGCAACTGGGGCGTGACACTACACAAAAGCAAAATATTGCTATCCTCATAGTCAAGCTGCCATTAGGGCCATCAACTCTGCTACCATATCCTCCAAGCTTGTACAGAAATGTAGGAACGAACTTGCCTGCCTGAGCGAACGCTTTAGGGTCACATTTCTCTGACCAGGGAAAGCTCAGCTCCACACAGTTCACTTGCGGCAGGGGTCTATATCCCGCGATTAAAGGACAAATCCACTCATACTTGACAAGAACAGAACAAACGACCTACTGAATAGAACAAGCTCAGATATCGCAAGAATTACGGCGATAGTCACGGGGCACTGACCAATTGGAGACCATGCGGCCAAAGGCAAATCAGAAAGAAACATTCTCCCATTTAATCTGCAAATGTCCGGCACTAGCAAGAGCCAGACTCCATGCATTAGACCAACCATTCTTCAACGAACTTAGCGACATCTCGTGTAAAAGGATCTTATCCGTTTTCTAAACTCCACAGGCTGGATCTAGATGCGGATTGTATCACACCTTGAACAATCATCATAAAAAGGTCACACGAGTCGTTGTACCAAAAAAGGACATCAATGCTACTTGGGTTCATGCTGAACCGCAACCTCTTTCTACCATTATGATAATCAAAGGTTTGTTGAAGGATAACTTAATGCTTGTGTTCTCTCCCTGCATACACCAGTGTCCAGAAATCAAGGCGCTACAACGTAAAACACGCATCGCGCGTTAATAATTTCAAACTAGAAGAAGGGAGGAAAATCCTGCGTAAGAAAAAAATGAGCAGCCTTCCAGTTCATGGAAATCAAAGAATCTCGCATCCAGAAGGACATTCGTCAATCCTATAAAACAGCAAAACAACAGGCAGCTGGCATCAAAGTAGGAATGCTGGCTCTACCAAATATGAAAATGACAACATAGTCACTGAAGCGCAGGGAATCGTTGGTGTATTTAGGCAGCATTTCCAACAGCTTCTTAGTGGGCATAATGTCGAGAGAGTGATAATAAACTAGCCTACCTTCAGTCAACGAAGAGGCTCCCTCCCGGTGTTGAAAAAGTTAGAGCAGCCATACAAAAAAAAAACTGAAGAACAACAACGCAGCTGGATCTGATAGATTACTAGCAAAACACAATAATTAACATTTTTCTAATACTACAGAAGTCTAAAACTGGAGGACATGCGAACTTTTCCAAACATGTATCGGATTTCTACAAGGAATCATTCGATTCCTTCTATCTCGTCCTGGAGCGAATTGTGCGCAGGAAAGGAGTAAAAACGGAGGCCAATATCTTCAACAAATCCTTCCGACCGTTTGGAAAAGCAGACAGTAGTAGCTTCTTGCTATTGTAGAAGCATTTAAGGCAAATGATAAAAGGACAAAACGCGTTGGTCTTGTAGTTAGTTAACTTAGACATGAATTGCTGTCAACAAACAAATTACTGTCGACGTACAAGCTTGGACATAATGCTACTGTTGAGGGAAGGCAGTGTCTACTCCATGAATAACACCTTTGTGGATATACTACGAAGACTAACCCTAGTACACCGATGCTTTTTCGGTTTCAATAACTTTTTTTCAAAAGTCCAGATGTTTACTCTAGCTCCCTTTTGTCCGATATGCTGGTATATGCAGCATCTGTTAAGTTTTGCGATCTGACAAATATGAATGTAAACTTACCGTGCTATCGCACCCTGCTCTTCCATTCACATGGGCTTATCGATCATACACACACCAGCGTAACTGCGACCAATGGTCATGGACGCTGGCAAAATCCTCCAACTATCGCTATCGGGACTGTAAACCTGAAACAAAAGATTCTGTAAAGCCAACTTTTAAAGCGCTTTCACTTACTTCAACTGAAGCTAAATTCGAAGTTCCATCATCACCTCCGACCACATACAAGAGACCATCATGTGCCACCACTCCAGCATTGCGGCGACAAAATGCCATATCAGCTACTGAGTGCCAAAGATTTGACTCTTGATCATATGCTTCCACCGACTTTCGGACCATTGGTCCATCGTGTCCGCCAACAGCGTAAAGCATATTTTTCAGTACACCAACTCCAGCACCACTACGACGGGCACTCATATCTGCCACGCCACTCCAAGTATCTGTGTCCGGGTTATAGCGTTCAACGCTGGATAGACACTGGCGAGAAAATCCATCATATCCACCAACGGCATACAACAGTCCGTTTACAACACCGACTCCAACCGAACTGCGTCGAGTAGACATTGATGAGATTAAACGCCACTCTTGCGTTTTCGGGTTAAACATTTCTGCACTGCAAAGTCCTGTGGTGCCATCGAAGCCGCCAACAGCAAAGATACAGCCATTCAAAACCGCCACTCCAAGGGTGGAGCGTCTTGCCTCCATACTGTTGCAGGTGGACCATGTATCCGTTGCTGGATCGTATACTTCAACTGTGCGTACGCGCAATGAGCCGTTGAAGCCACCTACGGCGTACACTTTATCACCAAGTACTGAAAGTCCAGCCCTAAAAGTCGGAGTGGATAAATATGCTTTCATATATAATGTTACAATTTCAAACTCACCGACACCGCCGGTTGGGCATCTCGGCCGCCTGATACCACTTCTCCTCACGCAAATCGTAGCACTCCACTGAACGTATAGCTTTTGGTGCCTGACCGCCAATAACCAGGAGAATCTTTGGCAGTCCGACTGGCTTTCGTGGTATTGTCCGAGCGCTCTTTGTATCATTCGGCAGCAAGTGGTAAGTCAAAGCTTCAATTATCAAATTCTTGCAAATCAAGTTTCCCTCTAGTAGAGCCTCTTTGTCGACCCGCTGGGTAATGTACTCTTTCGAGAGAAATGGCAGTCGCACGTGCTCCAGCAGATTTGAAATAAATCGGTCGCGCATTATTGGATCGTAACGAATCCATGATATGACACATTCATAGACCTTCTCCTCACTTGGGACCGAAATTCGATCGTTTTTTATCAGACTGATGACTTGATCGTGATGCAGATTCAGGAACTCATCATACTGGATCACTTCGCTAAGAGTAGAAAGTTCACAATAACATGGATGATCCAGGAATAAAAGAGAACTCACTTGAAATGTTGTTCGATGTATGTATCGGCATAGTTGACTAGATCAACACAGCCATGCATGTCGGCGAATTCTCTGATTCCCAGACAGTTGCTGGCATCTAATTGTGTTTGCAGATAGTCGCAGCAAGCTTCACGGACGTCCGTCAACTGCAGCAGATTAGCTGCTGTCAGAAGCACCTGGACATTGTCTTCGTTCACCTCAACCGTTGATGTGTATACATATTCAATGAGAAGCTCTAAAGCTCGATGATCGACACCTTGAAGTGTGATACGTCCTTGACGTGACTCTTCAAAGCCTGTAAACATGGCATAGAAGTATGGACTACACGAGGCCAGAACCATCTTGTGTGCGGGAATTTCCGTCTCATCGGCAACCAAAGTTACGTCGCATAATAGATTTTGTCTGGAGGAGAATGGAGATGAGATTGATTCAGGTGTGATAGCGGTGTATACTTACTTTCGCATTTCGTTCATTGCCTCGAAGGAACGAGTAGTGTGCAAATCATTTTGGTATGATCCAACTGTTCGGTCCTTGCCATTCGGCCGTTGAATGTGCTTTTGAGAGCTCTCGTCCAGTGAATTCTGACTCGCATATCTGAGTAAGCAGCTGGAATAAGAAAAGAAAAGGTCTGGTGAGGGGTTGTGTATCACTCTTCTGATAAGTGTTGGGTTGGGTGCGAAATAATGTTTCAAAGACTTTATTTTACCGCTCAAGCTTCCTTTATTCGAAACCCAGCGTTGTAGGGTTACCGTTTGAGTTTTATATAATTGGTGAGAGGATTGTCCAACAGAGCTTAGTGCACCAGCAACCAGATTGAATATAGAAGTTTAGAGGGAATAGGTGAAGATGAACCGTAAAGTCATCGTTAGGTACTAGTAGCCGATGCTTGGAGTTCTTTGCAACATCCTAAGTTTGTTGATCACAGAATGTGGCAAAATACCTGCATTGTTAGATATGTGCTTCCATTGGTGCTCGAGATTTGTTCATCGCTCTCAATGAGACCAAAGCTTTTAGCTCTTGTGCTTGCAGTAGAGTTCTTGCGATGATTTCGATTACCAGGGGCTAAGACTTCTCACAAAATGAGCTGCATATGTCTCTACTTAAATCCTTTATGGGTATAGTCGACTAGCAGTTTATGAATAACGAGGGAGCACATTAGAGGAAAGATGAAAGCTTGTGTCAGCTTATCTTAACATGGATATAATCCATTGGCTAAAACGCTTTTTCATCTTGTGATTATCTGACAAATCATCCGAGGAGTATCAATTGTCAAGAAAAGCTTATCACAACTTAGCCGTTCGGAGTCTGCATAAAACAGAAGGTCCAGCCAGCGTGCAAGAAGAACACACGCACACCTGAATGGTTGTGAAAAAGCTCTAGCTGGGCACCAAATATTTGTATTTTTTTTTTTGGCAAATGCTTCTGAAATATCATGTGCAGCGATCTCGTTTTTGCTAACAAGGTTGAGTGATTGGTTCCACTTTTCGGTGAGATGACATCAAATCACCAGTAGGGCCGTCGTAACAAGAACCCTAGTGTCGGGCATTGGGAGTTTTCGCGATTCAATATATTTCAGAAGCTGACGGTTTACAGCGTTTCCATGACCTTGGAAAGAAGAGAGTTAAAGGCAATAAATCGGTAGCTCGAGAGAGAAGACTCGGTTTTGATTAAGGGCTGGAAAAATGATGTGTTCCCACTACTCGGAAACAGACGTGATGATAAGGACAGATGAAAGGCTTACGCAATGGTTTTACCAGCGTGGAATTATTGGGAGACCATCTGGGTATGTCAATTTGTGTATGTAAGCATCGATTAATATACTTGTACACTGTGCGAGTACGAAATAGGATTGGCCTCATAGAATGTTCTACGTTCTCAAGTACAGGAGGAGATTGTGCACAATCTAGCAATGTGGAACTGGCTGCAAAATGAGTAGCAACCAGTTTCGATTTGTTTAGGGAATTGCAGCTGGAATGCCATTGTAAATGAGTGAAGATATTCAATTCTTAATGTTTTGAGACGTAGTAGAATTTTTTGCCTCAAAATTTGGTCGAAGTTAGGGAGAATTCAGCACGCTTAATGTGGGCAATACAGTCATTTCTGTCGAGTTTGAACTGCAATCGGCTTTCCTCCATAGGATTGCTTTAATACGGCCAAAACCAAACACTACGTGGTTGGAGTACGAAAAATTAAGAGGTCAGAAACACGTACCCAACATGTCACTCCAATTATAACGGTCTATAGGTGGGCACTTCTATCTGAATAGGCGCCACTTCCCGTTCTGCGACCGACGTCGGGAAAGTGCAAATTCGCTCTACATGTCCTAGCCATTTTTTGTTTCAATAGCCCGTCCGTACTTTGTTTCAATAGGGACCGACGATTTTCCAACGAATTGTTCGCTTTCGTTGAGTAGGACTGAGATATGCAGGGTCTTAAGTAGGATTACATTTTAGTTCGAGTGAGGGCCTTTTTTAGCCCGAAGAAAGAGCGGTGGGCAAGGGAGATTCTTTGTTTTGTATCTGATATCTATCGCATCTGTAAAAACAAAACAGGAGACCCTCAGAACTGTGCCAGAGCTATAAGTCTGCTCAACATCGCCTACAAAATCTTATCTGCCGTAATATGTGAACGACTTAAACCGTTTACCCACAACACAACTCATCAAATCTTCACACTTCGACAAATCCTGGAAAATACCCAAGAACTCCAAATCGATTTATAGAGCATTTATAGAGACGAACTATACAGAGTCATGTCTAGTTTTGGTATATCGCCCAAATATCGCTGCTACATGCCTCCATCAAAGTCGGAGACGACGTCACCGACAAATGATTTAGGCAAGGCGACGCACTGTCATGTGACTTCTTTAATCTGATTCTTGAGGGAAATGTGCAAAACTTCAGGGGCACAATCTTCCAAAAATCGGTGAAACTAGGTACTATTGACATCATTGGTTTGGCTCAACGGGATGATAGTCACGTTTGCTAATATAGTGGAGCGCAAAATTGGTTTTAGCAATATATGCGAGCAAGACTAACACTAAAGGACTCACAACATCGACGAATTAGACAGAACGTCATCATTGACAGATAAAACTTTCAGGTAGAACGAGACTTTGTCTACCTCGCCTCCGCTAATAACTCTGAGAACAAAATTTCGTAAGAAATTAAACGAAGAATTACTCTTTCTTTATAGTAAAGCCCTCACTACTAAGGAGCTCCTATAAAAGACCCAGATAATCCCAGTCCTGCTCTACGGCGCTAAAGCATTTACCGTATCCAAAGTGGATGAAGAAATCCTTGGTTGATTTAAAATAAAAATTCTTCGAAAAATCTTCGGTCCCATTTGCAATGACGGGCTATGGAGACATGCTACAAGTCAAACAATTTCGCATTTCACGTTTAAAATGGCCAGCTTATGTAAAACGAATGGACACCAATAGCCCGTGTCTTGCTGTCTTCGATTTCCAGCTAGATGTCGAACGCAGTAGAGGAAGACCTTGCCTAATTGGCGCATACAAGTCCAAACCGACATCAACCAACATGAAAGTGCCCAACTGTAGGCAGTTAGATAAGGACCGGGCTAATTGCAGAGGCATGTTGGTTGAGGTACAGGTTCATTCCGAATTGCGCCGCCACTAAAGTGAGTAAGTATCTTTCGTTCGTAGAGTTAATAGCGGAGCTAAAGAAGATAGTTGTATCTTTCGATGGTGACATTAGCGGTGATACGCAGCGGCCCCCAAAATATAGCTAGCAAATCACTTCCACTCGAGTTTAGAAACACAAAAACACAAGTGTGCACAAGTCTCTACCCGTTCAAAGTCACTTTCAAAGAATAACTCGAATCTTGTCAGCATTTACATATTTGAATCACCCATTCTGACCTTTCCAATTTTAAAGTTGTTTTCTTTGCTCTCAAGGTTAAACATTTTCCAGTCAAAACAATCACCTTGCAGATACGCAGCTTGTAATCGAATATTGATTACAAGTGAATTACTGTGTTAAGATACAGACAGAGCTATAAATATGTTTTAATTTGATTCGATTATCTGCAGCAAAACATTTGCCCCAGCAAAAATATAAAATAGATTAAAAAAATCATCGCGCTCACATTTGTGCGCCCCACTCTGGTTTATACAAAATGTAGGTATACACCAACTTTACAGATCATTGAACTTATTCTAGGACAAATAACCACCACCCACTTGTAAGTGTTTTGTAAACTCACCTTCCTCGCTCCATGCTGCCTTCTGCAGCGGAATTTTGGATACCACCATTATTGCTGAGATTGCTCATTATTCCAAGAGTGTATTTCGTTAGCAATGCACTCAATGATATCATACACCATTCGATAGTCGCTAAGGACTTTCACAGATGGATATTCTTGAATTAATTTTCGCGTTCAGTCCTTGCGGTAAGCCAGTGGTTGTTCTTTGCTGTTAATTTTCTCAAACTCTCATCGGTGTTGGATGTCTGTGCAATGGCGCAGCCACCTTTGTTCGTCCTTAACAAATGTTGAAATGCGAAAAACTAAATTGAATTCTTTGTTTTAGCTGATCGTCATTGTGTTTTTTTTTTTTTTCAGAGTGTTTGTGTTTGTGTGAATGTTTACTTTATTTTATAATGTGCAATTCACTTGCTAATGGCCTTTTCATCTATTTTTAATCACGCGTCTGCGGCAGAGATATTAGACCCAACGCCATATTTATTTATTTTGATGTTTCGTTTTGTTTGTTTCTGTCATCTGTGTGGCTGTCAGAATTGGTAAATTGATAAGCAACAATTGTACTAGATGAACGGTGCGCTGAATTCCGAGTGTTGTTGAATGTAGTAGAGAGCTAATGACGGTTAACATTTAAAATAATATTGCGAAACAAGACATGCTATGTTCTGTTGCTGCCGACGTGGTTAGTGAAATTAAGCTGTGAATGTTGCTGTTGGTGAGTCAATAAATTTCGTTATAAGGATATTCATGGAAAGAATCTTTGTAATTTACGAATTGCGAACAATTTTAAGTTTACGACAAGAGTTTCTTACTGTATTAACCCTCACTAATGTATATGGCGTTTTCCATAGGTAAACAAATCAATTTTTTTGATCTAGATCTGTCAAAAGAACGATTTTGACAGTTGTTGTGTTCCATTGGGCAAACAAATTGAATTTTTTTTATCTCAGATCAGTTTTTCAGATCTGGATTTTTCGGCAGATTTACCCTACACTAATAGAAATGGTAGCTGTCAGTTTGACTAGAGTGTTTTTTTGTTTTGATTTAAGATTATTTCAGCCGTGAAAAACTATTATTATCCATTAAAACTGTAGCTGTACGATGTGAAATATAACTTAAATAAAAAAAAAACAACCTTTGTTACTGAAAACTAACTTACTTCTCAGACACAAACAATACAACACGAAAAAAAATCTGTCCTGGTGCTTTTTTAGGTCCTGGGACTGGAAATAAAAATACAAAAAACGGCATGCAGTATATGCCAAAGGCAAACTTGACCAGACCGTATGCAGTAGCTGTCTTTATATGGTGAAAAACAGGGCTAAAAATATACCATTAAGACTTACACAATCAAGACAAGTGAAAAGTTGTATATTCTGGATTTTTTTTTTAAACACCATCAGCCTTATTCATAAACTCACTAAAGGCAGTATATTAGGTTGAATAGAGGCTGCGTGTCCCAAACGCGTCTCGTGGTTGAATAGTGCCTGTATAAGCGAATTTTATTTTTTTATTTTTTTATTTCTGTATACATAGGCGGTTGAGCATAGGTTCAATTGTCAGTTGGAAAAAAAATCAAATGTATTTATGTATTTTAGCAGTTGTGTTTTACGGTTTAATTTATTCAAATGGTAACCAACTGACTCAACAATTAAAACTATGCTAGTGAGTCAACATAAGTCAACAAAATGTTATCAAAGTGTTAAAAACAAATTTGTCGCTATTGGTTTTGCAACCATAAAGAGTATCCCTAGGTAACTCTGCCGGGATATTTTATGAATAAGAATTGGTGCGAAACCAAATTGACGATTGGAAAAGTTCAAATGTGACACCTAGTGACAAATGTATGTAGTACTATACAATTTGAGAGCTACTGCTATTTGTGAAGAATTTCCAGTGCGATAATTTGCAGGTAAATTAATTAAGGTTTTTGGTGTGTAAAAGTAACTAATTGCAATATAATTGCAATTAAACAAATTGAATTTGTAAATTTATGATCTGATAATTCGACATATGTGTTAAAACAAATTGTTTGACACGTAAAACCAAGAAAAAAAAGTTTCAAACAATCGTATTCAATGTTCACAAAAACAGCTGAACGATAAATTTTTTAGTTTTTTTACCCATTCGAAGAACGATCGCTTAATTAATCGTTCTGCAGTAAAAACATGTATAAAAATAGTAATTTAATTTTTAAATTAGGAGCAAAATCTTTGGAAATCACTTTAACAATTTCAGAAGACTTAGGAATTTGTATTTATATATTGTTTGTATAATTATCAATTGAATTCAGCCGTAATCCACTCAATTATTATTATTATTTAATATTTTTTTCCTTATTTGAATTATTCACTTGATGATTTCCCATACCAATATGCGTAAGTTTTCAAAATGTAAAGCACTTAGTTGATACGAAATTTTTCAACCAGGTGTAAAACTATACAACGGTTTAGATGTGTTTAAGTGAATTCTAATGAATAAGGGGGCATATGTTCACAACACTTAAGTTAAATACCATTTTTTATACCCTATCCCATAGGGGTATATTAGCTTTGACATTAAGTTTATAACGTAGTGAAATAATTTGGCTCGATATACATCAAATTGTATGGATCCGTCCGTCTGTGTGTCACCGATTTTTGGGCCTTAAATTTAGAGCTAGAGTTATGAAATTTGGCATACAGGCTTTCTATCCAACAAAGCAGAACAAGTGTACATTTTTTTTTTAAATCTGCCCACTGCCACGCCCTCTTTTTAGAAAAACGTAGTTTTAGGAACAACCATTATAGATTTTAAAAAAACGTCTGAACAAGATATCTAGACAATCCTAATGTCTATATTTCGTCTTAACATAGTTTTTTGTCTCGCCCATTTTTGGGGGCGTTTTCAGTAAAAAACGTTTTTCTGTAAAATTTTAAACATTTCGAAAAATTTTTGGATGCAAAATAATTGGTTAGGATAACATAAATATTTCTTTATTTTAAGTTTTTTTGTTGAACCACGAAAGATTTTGATAAACTGTCTGAACAATATGTTACGACAACGACATTTTCTATATTTCATCGCCATAAATCCGACATTTTGGGAATATTTGTCTTAACGATGGGATGGGATAGGGTAAAAAACGATCGACACAGTGGATTGTAGCCTTCTCATATATTGTTAATGAAGTTAAAAAAAACATTATTGTTAAATAAAATAAATAAATTTTACAAGTTTTTGTTATAAGTTGCTTGCATTTATTTCAAAAACCCTTATGCATTCTAGTGTTAAGAAATGTGGAAATCAATTCAAAATCATCTAACCCTTTTTTCTATAAAAAAAAAAACTTATTGCTCAGCTTTTTCGGTTTTTGAAAATTAGCGATTATATTTCTCTTGTGAATGACGGATTAAATGCTGCAATAGAATTTCTAAATGTTGTTTTCGAATTTTCGAATTGTTGTAAAACACTTCAAGTGCAAAAATGGAAAAAAATCTCCAATGGATGCGTAATTATTACTCACCTACTGTAAGGTGGCTTGAAGTCTATGAACCGAAAAAATCCAGGTTGGAACGTAGACAACATTCTTCACTAAAAGTGCAAACTGAGATTGTTGGAAGTTGTAGAACGAGGGCGAACCCTGATCGGTGTTAACTTAGCAATTCCTAGTCGTTGCAACTTTGACTACACCTCGATTGTGCTTATTTTACCTCGAAGTATGGTAGCCATCGGCTACTACTCTCACCCAACCGAATTTGACTAGCAAAACCTAGAGTTAGAGTGTTGATATTTGACAATTAGACGAAAAACAGGAAAAACCATGGTAAGAATTCCTTGGACGGAATATCCGGCCAGCTGTCCTCAGGTGAACGAAGTAACCTCGGAACGGACTGATGCTCCTGAAATGTGGGAATATTTAATAGAAGTGGTGTAGCCAAACAACTAGCGGAATCCCTACGCTGCAACAAAGCAGACATTATGTGCCGGTTAAAAATTTTGGATGGAAACTGTGACACATACTGGTCGATGCAATAGAGAACAGAAACAGCGACTATAAGGATCTGGATTTTTATAAATACCAGACATAGTCTAGAAGATATTAGCAAACGCTTTGTAATAATCCGGATCAAGGTCAAATTCGCCAACAAAAAACCTTATATGCGCTCACACTCTGTTGGAGGAAAGAGCTGATATTGTGAAAGACTGCTTCTACTAGATGTTCGTATCTAAGTTTTACCAAGGTGTAAAATGTCAAAGACAGGGATACAAGTAATAAGAAAGTAATATTCATCAATCATAGGTGAGAAATTTGGTTGGATGAAAGTATACCTCAGGAAACTTAACATAGTTTGTCCGATTTAAAAAAGAGAGACCCTCTGAATTAAGCTGAATCGTTTACCAACAACATAATCGCCCTTATAAGTGCGCCTTTAGGAGCCAAGGCAGCAAAACCTTGGCTCCGCTTTAAATTCTAAAACAAAATCTCGTCAGAAATAAAATGGTAGAATTATTCTTGACAACCACTGTTTCATCAGGCTAAGAATGCAGTTTAGTAGTAAAGCCCTCACTCGAACTACTAAAGAGATCCTATAGAGGACCCAGACCATGCCAGTCATATTCTACGACTCTGAAAGCGGATGAAGGAGAATAAATGGTCGTATTATCAAGTGCGAGAAGAAAATTACGTTCCGTGCATGCCATCATCCCAAAATTTTCTTTCTCGTAAAGTATCAAGTAATTGTCTTTCGACGATTGCCGATCCGTGAACGGGTGCGGCGGTTGGAACCTTGATTTTACTTCGACCTACCTATCGACTTGCTAAAGAATGACGCTGACTTTCTGCAAACATATGAAAATATTTGTTTGGTCATTACACATCCTTCATAGTCTGCTCGTATTTTTTGAATAATCAAGCGCAAACTAAGGCCCCTAAAAGAAAACAGTCAGGTTCGGGTTCTCAAATCAAGCTCAGCGAATGTCTGATTTTCAGTGATCCTTATATCAATTGAGTCGCTTCCCTTGAAAAAAAAATAGCATAAAAGTTTCCATTCATCAGAAAAATGGCATCAGAGGGCATATCCATAAGGCAGGGTTGTAGAATAATCATCGGTCAGTTTCCTTTAAGCTTAAAGAATCAGAAACCTCCGCACCTTAATCTGAAAATGGTTTCAAGAACACGAACAAAACCATTCACCACATGTAATTCCATAGGCCGATTTCCGACGCCGCAGTAAAAAAAAATTGAAAGCAGCTTAGCCAAACTTTTTCTAACATGTGCCGGATTTCGGTAACAAATGCGATTTCATCTCATGATAGAAATTTGTCAGTTCCATGTGAAAATCTGTCAAACAGCTGCGATGCACGGGCGATATCGAGATCATTGGTCGCTCCAATGCAATTGTAAAGTAGTTTGGACTCTAATGAATAGTTGAATTGCCTTGACCTCTTTACTAATGAGGATAAAACATAAATGTTATATTGATAACAACAAATTTAACCCTCGAAAGCGATGCTCCTTATACAGAGGTCCAAATGTAGGCTAATGGAGCTCTTACCCAACATGTACTACTTTACGTCGCGTCGCCGAGTGTTTGATGGCAAGCTGGAATGTGTGTTTTATACAACCAAAATCCAGAATATTCGGACCTGAGTGCAATGAAAGCCCTACTTACAAGGTGGCGCAAAAGTAATCCTCCTATCAGAAAATGCTATAAATTTTGCGATTGGCCCCTAATGTCAGTTCTGTTTTTACATTTGTGTAGTAAACACATGCGAAATACACGTTAATAAACAATGTTACGCTACACTGCTCCAGAACGCGGAATATTGGTGACTATTTATTTGAGCAATAATCGGTCGGTGACTTTGGCACAACGTGAATTTCGTCGCAGATTTCCTAGCCGTCCAACGCCTACTGGTGAAACACTGCGACGTTTAGCCGCTCGAATCGAAGAGACTGGCACAACACGAGATGCTGCCAGGCGTGGCCGTTCTGCAGAGAATATTGCTGCTGTAGCCGAAGATGTCATGGAAGCACCGTCGAAATCGACCAGACGACGTGCCACGCAAGTGGGTATCAGTCGACGGTCTTTACAGCGAATTTTGGTACAAGATTTAAAGATGTTTCCGTACAAAGTCCAGACGGTGCATCATCTGTTAGCTGCTGACCGCCAATCGCGTCTAACATACGCTCAAACCACCAAGAGGAAGATGATTTTTCATCAAAAATAATCATGAGTGATGAGGCCCATTTCCATCTTAGCGGGTACGTAAATAAGCAAAATTTACGCATCTGGGGCACTGAAAATCCGCGTGTAACCCACGAAGAGCCATTACACCCGCTCAAAGTCACTGTATGGTGTGCTGTTTTCGCTGGAGGAGTCATCGGACCTTTTTTCTTCGAAGACGTCGCGGGCCAAACGGTTTACTGTGAATGGTGAGCGCTACAGAGCAATCATCAACGAGTTCTTTTTGCCGCAATTTGATGAATTGGGATTGGAAAACATGTGGTTCCAACAGGACGGTGCAACGGCACACACTGCACATGCTGAAGGATTCTTTTCCCGGGCGCCTAATCTCCCGTTTTGGCGATTTGCACTGGCCAGCAAGATGGCCTGATTTGACCACTCCAGACTTCTTTTTGTGGGGCTTTTTGAAGTCGCGGGCTTATGTCAACAAAACAAAGTGATGGAAAATGCCATAAAAAGAGATCAAATGACAATCAACTGTGGCGGCGGCCATTTACATGACATCATATTCTCGACTTGATGTAAAAAAATTTAAAGACCAAATAAAAATAATCCATTAGAAGAACCAAAGTTTTTCTTTTTTTTTAAATTACAGCCAAAAAACAGCTGAAGGTTATTTTTGCGCCGCCTTGTATATTCATGTGGTCTGAAAGGTGAAAGTATTACTTCAAATTAAGAGAATGAATGGTAATGTTCAAGCATGGGGAATCCTCGAGACCGGAAAAAAATACTGAACTTCCAGTTTGAGGAAATGCCAGGCTATTTGAAATTTATGACAGGGTGGCCAGGATTAAAGAGGATGGACGCATTCATTTCAGGTAGAGACACCCAACACGTCGGGGGGCCGTTTGATAATTTAGATGAGGGTGTAATAAAAAAAAGTCCCTGAGATGACAACAAATACCGAACTTTCTTTTGAAGGAACATGAGCTTGGACCGAGTAACTGAGAGCAGAGTGATCAATATCAATGAGAGTTTCAAGTATAGCCCCTTACGCTCACGCCTCTAAATGGCCAATATTTTATCAGTACAGAAATATAAGGTTATGCTTAAAGTGATGAACCTACTTATTATACGATATTACATAGGTAAGGCTTCAATCCAAAGCTCGAAACGTACAATATTCCATCCCATCCTTAAATTAAAAAAAAAAAAAAAACTGAATGCAAAATTTATTTTAATGGTCCGACGTTTCGTCATCCTAATTGAATCTTTGGTAGCCCGACCAGCATTTATGGAACACTGAAAATACGATGGACAAGCCTCGCCTCTGACCTTGTACTTAACACTAAGGTATGGACTAAAATTCCGCAAAGTCCTGAGAGAGTGCAGAAACGCTTTCATACTTTAGTCACCGAAATTTGGTGGGCTGCTTCTCAGCATCGGTTTTATATCGATCTGATATCGCCGTGCTAAAGCAGAGGAGCTCCAGAGTGGCGGTAGTATAATACCAGGATACTGCTCCTTTCTTGAACTAACCCCAGCGAACCTATATAAACGAATGCTTCTGATGAAATAAAGCATGACCTAAACGTAATCTCTATGTTGTCATATATCATTGGAGTTGCAAGCACTGAAGAACAGGCTGTTGTCGCTAGCCATCGCCCTTAAGACGTGCCTTCGTATCACTGAATCAAAGTGTCAATTCTATTCAGCTGAGCCTCATCTTATAGCACCTTGTTGTTATAATATTTGGTGTACTCGGTGTCTGGGGTTCGGTACAATCCTTCGCAGGATCCACCTCCAAAACAGCCCTATCTTTTACATGTTGGATGGTGTTACATTTAACCACACGGGACAACCGTACGCGATGATTGACCCAATAAGGGCCATGTGGCACATGACTTTCATCCTTGAATCAAGCGGAGGAGAGTTCTTACTTCAGTTTTTTTTCTTTTACTCGCTAAGATTTGAAAGAAGTAAGCTCCAAGATGAAGCTTCCTTTTGTTTGATAGGCCCAGTTACAAAGTAGATGGAGTTTCTTCTTCCTATTCGTCCATGCAGCCGTTTGGGTAAGGGTCTAGCCTTTATGCGTGCCTGGGATAGCGAGCGAACTCAGTCTTTTGGATTTTCTGAAATCCAGATTTGCCCAAATTTGTTTGGTTTTGCCATCTGAGATTTAGATTGATGTCAGCTTGCTGGGCTAGTAAGCTTTAAAAAGTAGCGAGAGGAATACCCGGTGAGTTCATCAGCTCCCTGGAATGTCACTATGCCCAGGCATCCAAAAAAGGTGAATGCTACACTGTTCCGACATCTATTGAACAGATGAGCGGAAATCTAGGGTTGTCTTTGAATTTGTTGAGACTGATTCCAGCGATTTGATGGTCGCTTAGCTATCCGAAAAGATGCTAATATCCTTGGCAGATATTACATTATCTTTCAGCCTACATGAGGCTTATTTGTTCGATATGAGTTCCTTCAGGAACACGCTACAATGATCAGAAAGACGAAAATATAGGCTGACGCTTAGCCTGTTGGAGAAGACACCAGGACCCACTTGCTTGCCGAAAATATCTAGAAATTGTAGGAGAAAAAGAATATCCAGTGCTGCTCAGGGTTTTTCACATGTGGCACCACCGATACACACCCACGCAGTACTTTGCTGTTTTTTATGTTTATAACTATCTCTAGCGCCTTCTACCATAGTAATTCTCCATAAGGAATTATCGATCTTATAACCGAAATATAGTATCAATACGTGACACGCCTACGGCTTTCTACGGGAATAAAGTGCGGCTGTCGCTTTCTTTACTCTTTCTGTTATATTCAGCTCCAGTTAAGCTTCCTGTCCAAAATAAGCCCCAGGTACTTTGCTTCGTCTGAGAAATCTAGTCCGAATCCGTTTAGTGAAGGAGTGAGGAATTGTATTGTAAACTGAAGCGAACCAGTTAACCAGGAGGCTGACACATAGATCACAACATACAGCCTATTTTGAAAGTTTGTGTACTGCGTTCTGGAGAAGTTCCTTGAGTATATTCAAGTGCTTCCATGTGCTATATATGATTTATGAAATGCTTATGGAAAAGAAGTTCGTTGTCAAATGTGGCAACGTAACTTCGAGTAAAGTCTTTGAAATTAAAAACGGTTTACAACAGGGGGCGGTGAACTCCCCGATATTGTTTAACATTTATACAAGTGATCTTGTAGGTTCTCTCAGTCACGCTATAGCGTACGCAGATGATCTAGTGGCGTACAGATCAGGTCCGAAAATCGAGGTCATCAACACACTTTTGCAACGTGACTTCGATCACATTAAGGGATATTGCGATGATTGGAAATTGAGGATCAATTTCCAAAAAACCGAAACAATTCAGTTCAGGACCCCAGTGCAGAGGGCTTCTTACGATACCAGAAAAAACTGGAAAAAATTGTGTATCATGGGACAGCATGGACGGCCGTTGGCGGTGAGAAGTGAAGTCAAATACCTTGGCATCTGGCTTGACAAGTTTCTGTATTTTAATAAAAATGTGGATGCTTGTCTGGCCAGGGCTAGGGGGGCTTATGCTCTGACAAGAAGATTGTTTCATAGCAGTCAACTTGATTTAAGGGTGAAAGTCATTTGCTACATGGCCCTCATAAGGCTGATCATCGCTTACGGTTGTCCCGTGTGGTTCAATGTATCACCATCCTACATGGAAAGGATACGGCCGTTTGAGAAGCGTTGTCTCCGATCCTGCTTAGGATTGTACCGAACGCCGGACTCCGAGTACATAAAATATTATCGCAACGAGGTTCTATACAATGGGGCTCAGTTGAATAGAATTGACAATTTCCTAATTAAGGTGACTCGAAGGCACGCTTCAAGGGCGATGAGTAGCGACAACAGCCTGATATTCGGGGCTTATTACCCCAATGAAATGTACATGGAGAGTGCGCTCATGTCCGGCTTTATTCCACCAGAGGCATTCATTTATATCGATTCGTTAGGGTTACAGGTTACAGGAACGGTATCCCGGTTTTATACCATCGCTACCGTGACGCGCGGGACAAGCGGCTAGTCCGCGATGGGTACGTCGACAATGCTCCGGAGCTCCTCCGCTTTAGCACGGCGTATCGAATCGCGATAGGACCGACGCTGAAAAGCAGCGCACCGAGTTTTGGTGGCTAAACGAGGAAAGTATTTCTGCAGTTCCTCAAGTCTTTGCGGACTTTTAGGCCCATGTATAGGTAGATATTAAGATTTTTTCAATATTCAGACACTTTTTCAAAATCGTTAACAGTTTGACCAATAAAAAGTTTTACTAAAAATCGGCATGGCAGTGAGCGAATTTTGAAAAATTTTACGCTTGTTCGGAAAGCAAGGACAAGGATTGCTTATACTAAATTTCATCATCTTAGCTCAAAATGTAAGGCCTAGGAATCGGTGACCTATAGACAGACATCTGCTCAGCTAGCGATTCTGAGTCGGTCCATATAATTTAAGGGATATCTAGCTAAATTATTTCTCTATACTATGCATAAAAACTAAAATATGCCCAAATAATTTTTTTTTCCATAGCACTGCGCTTTAAAAAAAAAAGAGAGATAGAAACAAATTTTATATGTAGAAAAGTCTTGACCCATGGTTGGTGATCGGACTAACTTTTCGGGGAGCCACTGTTTCACTTGTACCCCTATGGGATGATGTATAAAAATAGGTCTCATGGTTATAATAATTTTATGTGTTTTTTTTTGGATAGCACTGCATTTAATGCGATCAGAAATAAAGAGAGATAGAAACAAATTTTATGTGTAGAAAAGTCTTGCCCCATGGTTGGTGTCCGGACTAAATTTTCAGGAAGTCACTGTTTGTCTTGTATTTGTTTCAATCAGCAGAAATTTGTTTATAGACTTGGTGCTTGCCGAGTTTCCATTGTCTTTTTATTATTTTTATTTCTTTGAATGATGCAATGGAGGTTGGCTTGTATTAAAAGCAAAATCACTTATAAGGCGAACTCATTACCACTTTAACGTGGCCACCTAAATCCATTTGAAATGTCTAGTTTGAAAACCCTATAGCATACATCGAAATCTATTAACATACTCCTGAGAAATTAATTTTCCTAGTAAGAAATAATATCAATAAATTTTTAATATCAATAAAAATTTTATATCCGCAATAATAATAAAAACCCTTGGACGTGAACGCGTAAGCAGGTAGAAAGTATCTTCAGGTAGCAAATATTTCATTAACTAATGAGCTAACTAATTTACAAAAAAAAAAAATAATTCTAATGACAATTGCAATATGGCAATTAAACATTTCACAGTCGGTAGGTGTCCTTTATATACTCGACACGATTTATTTCCAATGCACATTCAAATACACAAACTCAATCAAGTAATTTCAAGCCCAATACCATGGATCACACATATTCACTATTAAGCAATAAATTATTCGAAAGCATAAACTACTTAAAAGACACAACCACCTTGGACATGATGTATAAGGTGGATGTCACGGAAACCCTTAAGAATATTGAAAAATATTTGGATGAGCTTGTAGCTGAAATAAGGAGCGAACCAAAGGACTTGACTAAAATAGGACAACGTTCCATTTTAGTGCGATTAAGAAGTGATAAGGAAACCGATAACCTAATGCCTCAACAGAATGTCTCACAATCGGATGATCTTAAAAGTGTGACAAATTTGGTGCATAAAGTTGAGAGACTTCAAAGAAGGCAAGTCCTATTTTTTAATAAAATTTCTAAAAAAATTGCCGTATATCAAAAGGAATTGAGTGATAGCCGGATTACAGTAGTCATACGAAAAATGCCCATTGAATTACAAGTGGAGCCGAGACACTTCGATTGCGGGAATCGAAGCCCCAACGAAAAAGTGAACCCCGAAACCAATAAAAGGAAACATGAAGATTCTGACTCAGAGATGGAGCGCTTGACCAAACTCAAATCAAGTGAATTTCAAGAATTTCCAAAACCTTTAGAAAATTTTCCTGATATTCTAGTTATTGGGCCAAATGGAACACAGATATATCGAAAGGAGTATGAGGCGATGTATTGGAAGGATGCAGCATCGGCAACAAGGGAGTTGTGTAAAATCATTTTCGGCGAACGCGTTCTGGCAACGCATTCATTGACTGGCAATCAGTCACCTGCATTTCGTGGACGCGAGAGACCAACTAAAGCTCAGCTGGATCCTGGTAAGACTGGTGATATAACCTATTTGGTTTGTTCTAAATTTGAGGTAACCCAACAATTGGTGCGCTCAACAATCACTACCAAGTGTGCCGATTGCACCAAAAAGATTAAACGTCTCGCTGTAAAGAATATAAATTAGATTTAAGCAGTTAGTGCAAAGCGATAAAAGTAGGGATATTTAAATATTTTTTTGACATTTATTTAACAATGCAATTGACTTGTATTATTATTAAAAACTTATTTATATTTAGATTCTGACGTATAGATTATGTTGGCTATGAACTTAAAAGCAATTGATTTGCAAAACTATTTTGTTTATTTTTAAAACTTTCAATTTACTGTGTAAATTTTAATTTAGTTTTTAAATGACAATGCAATTGACTTGCAATATATTTTTTAACAACCAATTTACTGTGTAAATTGTCATTTTAATTTTTTTTATGTAACTTGGCAAAAATTCAACATTTCAAATCGTTATTTGTACGTTGAATTTAAAATGCTAATGCAATTGACTTGTAATAGTTTTTTTTTTATCAAAAAATAATTTACTGTGTAAATTATTTAATTTTTTTATGTATTTTAGAAAATTATTTAGTTTATCAAACTGTTATTATATTTTTAAGCGACAATACAATTGACTTGTAATGCTGTGGAATCGTTGGTATTTTAAATTTTATTTGTTAAAACTCAGCGGCAATAATTTGTTGTGATCAAAGTTATCAGAATTGGTTGGGTGGTTGGGTGTTGTTGAACGAGGGTAGACTCTTGGCAATGCCATGTGTTTGTTACTCTGACTAAACATCAAATGCCTATTTTTAACGTCCAAGTGGTAAATATCGGGTACTGGTCTCATCCAACCGGATTTGACTTGGTAATAGATAATCGCTAGTGTTGAAAAACGCGACGAAAAACACCAACACTATAAACAGCCAGGTTAGAATGGCACGGAATGAATACCCGGCAAAAACGATTATCGGATGCGGATTTGTTATCAGTGCCAGACTTAGGCAAGAAGTTTTATGTTTCCAAGACATTAGCAAACTTATTGCAACAATCCGCATCAAGGACAAATTCGGCAACATAACCCTAATATGCGCTCACGCACCAACGGAGGAAAAAGATGATTTCAACCATATTATAGAAGCAGCTGATCCAAAAACCTAAATTCGAAGGAGGCCACTGGTTAAGGATTCGAAATCTCGAAGAAAGTTCCGATGGTTTCTTGTAAAGTTTATACTTATTTCACCTTACTTTGTATTAATAGACATTTTTGAACAAAAATATCCAATATTCCAATTAAGAATAAAATGTTGTTTAACCAATCATCGGAAAAGAAAACAGGACGGTGCCCTAGGGAGAAAAACATTTGAGTCAGCTTGACGTTGAAATTTCGTCAGCATGGGAGCTAGACGTTGCAGTGGAGGGACTCGCTGTTTAAGTTTATGTTATGAATTATCGTCACCTGAAAACAAAAAGTAGATAACTCGTTTTTATTTATTTTTGAGATTTTTTTCTAAATTGATTCGATATAAATGTAGTGCTATAACCACGAACTCATTTTTCTGATCTGCTGTCATCAGTTGGGTATTAGGAAGAGTCAGTGCAAAAAATGGATAACGGACCTTTTTTAAATTTTACTATTTTTTTTCAACAAAATACATTTTTATATTTCAATAAATTTTTGAATCAATTTTACTCTTTTAACTTAAACCAGTGTCACTGTCGAAAAAAATATTTTGTAGCTATGTCGGAAATACAAAAAAAATAGGTTGGAAAAAGTTTTTCAAAAAGTCGTTTAGAAAAGAAGCAAAACTTTTTTTTCTGATTTCTTAAAACTGTGGAAAATGAAGCTACCTACTCATTGCGTTCAGGTGACGATATGTATGCTGAGTTTTATAAGGATAAATGATTGGTTTTATCTGTTAAAACTTTTCCAATACTCCTTTTAAAATTTAAGACTTTTGAAAAACATCATCTTTTATTCAAAACATTCACAGAAAACAATACATTTGATAATTGTCAACCGTCAAATTTGAATGAAGCAGAAAAGTGTTAGTACAATTGGTACAATCTTAAATGTGCATTCGATACGTGACAATTTGTATGTGATCATCCCAATGTTGTTACTCGATCATTTGATAACGTATGCAGTATCACTGAGTGAATAGAGAAAGTACGTCATATTTTATGTTTATACCCTATCCAATAGGGTTATAAAAGTTTTGATACATAGTTTTTTAAATCTGTATAAAATATATGGTTTAACTCAGAATCGCTAGCCATGTTTGTCTGTCCGTCTGCTCGTCACAAAATTGTAGGACTTACATTTTCAGCTAGGATAACGAAATTTGGTATTTAGGATTTTTGTCTATGCCTACAGAACAACTAGTAGTAGTAGAACAAACAATTCCAAATTCTGGTCAATCGGTAAGGAATTTTGAAAAAAATATCTTAAAAAGATACTCATAACGGTTGCTTTTTAGAGGTATAGAATTTTAAGTTGACAACTCTATTTTAACTGGCAGCCATTTTTTTCAGCTGTCAAGTGATTTATTTTTAGTTTGGTTTGACATTTCAACATGAATAGACTGAAGTCTAAACAACAATTCCAAATTGTCAAAATTTATTTTGAAAATCATGGACCTCCAGATTACGTCCGAGCCAGCTGTGGCAGTTGTATGCCAGAAACCATATTTAAATTACAATGCCAGACGACTACCACTCGAATAAAATAATTTTTATGTCAATTTAAGTAAAAATCGTGTTTGTTGAAACTACAGTCTCACAGTCAAACTTTGCATACGCCAAACTTGAATACATTTCCAATTTCAAATGGCAATAACCCTCGCAGGAGTTAATGCTTTATGGTGGCGTGGCCATTTCCTTTATTTTGGAAACTAAGCCCTATGGGGCTTATTTTAGCGGAGGTTATTTCACTGCACCTTAGAGCTTGGTGACGCATAGCATTATGTACCTCGGAAACGGATAAGTTCCCGCCTTATTGGGCACTATTTCGGGTGCTCCAATCTAGAGGTGGACATAATTTTATAAATTGGCAAATGTTTTTAATGTTAAAGCACTTAAACGCGTTTTGCACTTATGAGGTGTGCCCTTATCCGTTTCCGAGAATATCACCTTTGATTGCTGTGGTGTTTGTATTTTTTTTTGCTGGAAGGTGCGCATACGGAAATGCCCATATTTCAGCTTTTTGGCATAGTTCTTCTAAAAACTCACTTACGCACGTGTGCTTTTATATGGCTCAAATCAGAAAGCAATAACAATTAATTTTTCGGGTCAATAAACATCTGGAAGCATCATCTCATCATCTAAACTAAGAAAAATTATCAAGAAAAAATGACTGCTGCACCTGATAGATTTTAAGCTGCTGCACAGCACATTTCGCTTGTAGATGGTGCAGCAGCTTAAAATCTATTCGGTACCGCACTTCTTGTTCTTCATCTCACCGCACTTGATGAATCTGTTGGACAATTCTCTTTTGCATGACTTTGCTACGTGTCCAATGTTCATACACTTGTAGCATGTTTTTGGATTGACTTTTTCACATACGGATGCTTCTCTGTAGATTACAAGTGAACCAACGTAACGCAGTGGTAATGCCACTAAGTCGAAAATAAATATATATACCAATCCGCTCTATCTTGTCAATTTTAATACTCGTAGTAAGTACATTTTCAATTACCCTTAAAATTGATGAATAAGTTACGAAAATTAAATCGTTACGTAGCAATGTGATATGTGTTAAAAGGACATACATAGGACAAAGGAGTTGCAGGGAACACCATAAGTCCCAAACCTAACCTGCGTTGCCCTAAAAATCATCGTTATGCCTCCTAAATGTACAATTTGGCATAAAATTCTACACGCAGACGAAGAGCAAACAATCACAGCTGACTCACACTACAATAAACACACAATGGATGGGGCTTTAAAGAGTTTTAAAAGGTTGTAGGTACAAACACCCACTACAAGTGTATCGGCATCGGGCACCCCCAAGTTTTTTCTACAGTAAATCATCATTGCACCAGGGAGCACCAAGTCCACCTCCAACCCAAAAAGAATTTATCATTCAATAAAGCGAACACCACCGTCAACACCCCGACTATATGTCACACATGTCAAGCAGGTTCATTTGTATCTGTCATCGCTAAAAGCACGCGAAAAAGCTTCATTGGGGATGAAATAATTGTGAAGAAGCTGCTCTCCAGTCTGCACTTAACGTCAAATTCAAATATCCATCCCTTTTCTCAGTTTGTCTGTAAACACTGAATAGGTAGGGCGGTTCACGTCGCGTCGGTCTATGAAAAGGATATCCGTTGCGTTAACGTGTGCCTATTTTGACAGAAGCTTTTTCATTTCACGTAAAGTGCAGATTTTGAAATTCTCTCCAACTGGTCATAAAAAGAATTTGTGAGGTGTGTTTATATTCAAATTGTTGACCGGCTTTGTTGTGGAAGCTTTATCCTTGTTGCTGCCAGCCGCCACCCTTCTTTGTCTAGTTCTGGTATTTAAATAAGCGGCATCTGGCTTAAGTTGCGGTCGTTTGTTTTGATTTTTTTTTCAAGTGTTAAATTAAAGTGAAACGTAATACGGTTAGGTGAGTGTGTTTACAGTTCATTGTTTTGTTGTATAAGAAATTACGCAGCAAAATATTTCGCGTTAATTTTTTGGATTTCCCTGGACATCAGCTGCTTCTGAATTTTCCATCGAGAAGGTAAGTAAGTTGTCAGCTATCGGGTTTTGATTAATTTAGTTGTGGCTGTACCTACTACTGATGAGCTAATGACGTCATAAATGAGGCAACAGGTGTGATAAATCCTGCGGATGAAGTGTTGAACACGTTCGTAGCTCTTTGGGAATGGTTTTGTGTCTTTCGTTTTAATGTTATCCTCTTATATAAGCTGGATTTTGTTTTGTTTGACATGTTTAAAATAAGACTCCAAATCCGGCCCCAAATCCGGCTCCAAATCGGATTAAGGAATTTAAATCATTTAAACGGGTCGGGGGTTCGTTTTATGGATTAAGCCCATTTTTGTGTCGAACTGTCGTTAGTTTTAATTTCTAAACAAGGATGCCATGTTGCAAACGTTATAATAAAGGGTTTTTCAATAAGAGCGCTACAAAACTGTTCTTAAATAAAACAAAAACGGTTTTGGATATCAATGAAATTCTTTATTCCTGTGAAAGAACGTTTGATGCCATTATGTATGGAGCTCAATTTCTTTTGCATGGCCACCACGGGCACGCTTGCAGAAGTCCAGACGCTGAACCCAATTTTCGACGGTTTTCAAGCATAAATAGGCCGATACTGCTGCAATTTCACGTTCGATATTCGTACGAAGCTCATCGATCGTCGCTGGCTTTTTGGCATAGACTATAGACTTGACGTAGCACCACAGGAAATAGTCTAACGGCGTCAAATCGCACGACCGAGGCGGCCAAGCGACTGGACCATTTCGTGAGATAACATGTTCTCCAAAGTTGGTTTACAATAAATTGATAGTGGCATTCTCTGTGTGGCTTGTGGCGCCGTCCTGTTTGAACCACATGTCCTCCAAGTCCATATCATCCAATTGGGGCCAAAAATATTCGGTTATCATTGAATGGTAGCGATTCCCAATCACAGTAACGTGCCGGTCTTGATCATCACGGAAGAAGTACGGCTCAATGTCGCCGCCAGCCCATAAATCACGCCAAACCGTAACTTTTTCGGGATGCAAAGATGACTCGTGGAGTACGTGTTGATTGCTGCCTGACCAATACCGCATATTTTGTTTATTGACGAAGCCATTCAGCCAGAAATGAGCCTCATCGCTGAAGATGATTTTTCGGTGAAAATCCCCAATTCACGAGCATACGACGCTTCTGGTGGTCAAGCGGCTTCAGTTCTTGCGTCAATTTAATCTTGTAAGGATGTAGGCCAAGATCTTTTCGCAAAACGCGTCACAACGACGTCACAGAGATGCCCAACGTTTGAGAACGACGTGTGAGAGACACATTTGGGCTTTCTTCAACTGAAGCCTCAGCGGCAGCAATATTCTCGACACTACGGGCACTTCTTTGTAGCGCTCTTAACGTTGAGGCCACTGACTCCGAATTTCGGTTGTAAATTTTAATAATTTCGACTCCTTGTTGGATCGTATATCTTTCCATCATAAAATGGTAAACTTTACTGAAGAGAAGTGTCAAAAGAGCGGCAAGAAATATGGCGTCGTTTGCTGTCCCTGTCACTCAACTTTTTTAGCGCCCCTTTTGAAAAACCCGATATATGCATACTGGTATTGGACGAGACTAACTGGCTGACTTTGGAAATCGTAAGGAGCATTTGACTATATATTCGACACATTTGTGGGATACACAACATACATATTACTCGTGGTGTAGACCGTGTTACTTTACATGGAATGATAGTGTGACTTGAAGCGTTCTAGTAATTCTACTTATAACAGCCAATAGGTTTTGGTATGTGAAGACCCATATAAGGATGCATAGCATGTACGATCAGTGCAATGAAAATCTAACCAGACACGTGACTGAAAACCATTCTCAATCTTTAAGCTGATAGGGAAGAATCAGGAGGTTGAAAATGTTTCACAAAAGTCATTAATTTTTAATTAGCTCGACATTAGTTAGGTAGCTCCAGTTGCGCAAGCGCATTCATTACTGTGTCTACAGTTTGTTACGGAATCCATCATTTGCTCAACATGTCATGAGGTATTTACTTGCTTACTTAATTATAAACCTGGGCCTCGCTAGGGTCCGGGCAACTCCAATTAGCACGTTCGGTAACTGCTGGCTGGGAATCGAAGAAAGGAGTATCGGTGTCCATTGGCGCTACATGTTGTTGCCGTCTTAAACGTCTAATGTGGGGTATTTTTATTCCCTATCCCATAGGGGTATATTAGTTTTGATACATAGTTTGTAACATAGAGAAATAATTGAGCTCAAAGTATATGGATCGACTCAAAATCGCTATCTGAGTCGATTAAGCCATGTCTTTCTGTCTGTCCGTCCGTCCGTCCGTCTGTAGGTAACCGTTTTTTGGTCCTTAAATTTTGAGCTAGGATAATGACTTTTGGTACATGTGTTCCTTTTACATGCTGCTCGAACAAGTGTAACATTTTTTTGAAATCCGCCCACTGTCACGCCCTTTTTTTTTTAGAAAAACCTAACTTTAGGTCAAACTGTTTTTGAAAAAGTGTCTGAACAACATATCTAGACAATCCTTATATCTATATTTTGTCCATACAAAACAATTTGATGCAAAATAATTGGCTTTGGTAATACAAACATTTCTTCCATATATCATTTTTACCCACGCCTACTTTTTGGAGGCGTTTTCATACAAAAACCATTTTTATACTATACGCCATACCATGTGCAGGAGAAAAACGTTGTTTTTGGTCGAACCATACAAGATTTTGATAATCTGCCTGAACAATATGCTGCGACAGTTTCAATTTTTATACATCTTTGCCATAAAATCCACTTTTAAGGGATATGAATTTAAGTGATGGAATGGGATAGGGTACAAAACGATCCACACAGTGTATTGTAGCCTTGTCATATGTTTTTAAAGGAGTTTGTTGGTTCTGGCTTTGTCGGACTTGGGCCACATCTTCTGGTATGTTTCACAAGTGGTGTGGCATGGCTGATCAATGCTGGTTGCTGGTTTTAAGCAGGTCTATGTCGCCTTACAGCTCCTAGAATTTTTGGTAAAATCATCAACATAGCATCCCTCTAGCATAACAAGTTCAAAGATTTTTTGACGAATTTTTCTCTCAAAACGACCAAGGATTTCTTCATCCGGTTTAGATACAGTTTCTTCGATGGGATTTCCTAAGTTGTTCGAGTAAGGGCTTTATACTATTAAATTTCCTCCTTAACCCGAAGAAACAGCTGTTGCTTACATACTTAAGTACCGCTAAAGTCTCGAATGAACCTGGACTCAACCAACATGCCTCTTCCAGTTGGTTGTGGTCGGTTTCTAATAGTATTCTCTACTGCATCCGGCGTCTTGTTAGGAATCGAAGACTGCAAGCCGGAGTTTTTTTTCGTCCATTGGCCCTACATGTCATAGCCATCTTAAACGTGCAATGCGGATTGGCATATCGGCTGTCGCTGTACATCTTGTATAGCTTGTGGTTGAATCTTCTTCTCCAAAGTCAGTCAACGCAAAAGGGACTAAAGATTTTTCGAAAATATTTGCTCTTAAATCGACCAAGGATTTCTTTATACATTGTAGTAAAGATTATGAAGTCTAGACTTCATAATCTTTGATTGTAGATACGCTCCATGATTCAACGACGTGGCCAGTGTAGTTCTTCGTTTAATTTCTGTCTTTATGTTGTTGTCAGAGTTAATATCGGAACTAAGTTAGACAAAGTCCCATACAGTATGCTAGTATTTGGATAGGATTTTGAAAGATGTCTGGTGTTGTCTCAGGAGTTTTGCATAATCCTATAAAGATTTATGTTAGTGAAATAACATAAAAATGCGTCGCATTGTCTAAATACTTTTTTTTGTGTCAATTTTTTTGGTGAGGTCGTTGTCGACCCAGATTGAGCAACATTCTACATGATCTATGCAGGTTAGACGGTCTAGTTTGGGCGGTATATTAGCGCGCGGTGTGAAGATTTTATTAGTTTTGGACTTTTCTGGCTTAAAACCACACTGAAAAGAGCCAATCAGGTTGTTAGTAAACGGTTTAAGGCGTTCACTTTTTGCGGCAGATAATTTTGTGTAAGCGATGTTGAGGAGAGTTATTTGTGGTTCATGAAAATATCGCTGAGGTTCCATTCTTTCGGCATAATTTCATCGGACCATTTTTTTCTAATGAGTTAGTGTGTGTCACTTACATTTCCAGTAGCCCTGTTGAGCTTAAGTTTATACACTGCTTTCCTGACGTCATTTAGGTCGGGTGACTGGTAGCGTTTCTTGTAGTTGCCAATGTTGAATGATTCGTTCTGTCTTCTTTTATGAGTCTGCAAAAGTGCTTCTTCCATACTTTCAACATTGTCTGTAACTCGATCATGATTTTTCGTTGTTCATTGCGAGAGAATTTATGTTTTGGCCTCCTAAATATCATTCCTGTTGTGACAATTTTCTATTGTCTCTATCGCTCACTTTCTGAAAGCCGGTGTTCTTCCCTTCTCCTCTGTTTTTGAAAGATGAATGGCACCATTTTCAGTAGCTCTCGTTCTAACCTGGTCCTTAAGCACCCGTATACATTCTTTGTCCAACGCAGATTTCATGCTATTAGATGGGAAAAAACCAACACCTCAGTTTCTGCTGCCAGTGGTCGCTGACATGAGGTCCTGTTGATATGCCATCATAAATAGATAAATAAACAGATAAGCGTTCAGCAAAGATCTAGGTGGTCAGCATTTTTGTGGCGTGTTAACTACTCGGAATATTTGGGCATACAAAATACTGAAAACCTGCCTATTCTCCGCCACACTTATGCAACACAAAATTCTATCGCAAAAGGTTTGTTAGGACACAAGGTCTAGCTTTATCTCACAACCATTCATATATGCGTCTGTTTTTATAGCCAGTGTCGTTGCGAAGGGGCAAGGAGGGCACATGCCACAGGCGACAATTTGCTAGTGGCGGCAATTTGGAGATGTTTAAATATATAATATATAGGAACCTAGCAAGCTATCTACACTATTGCCAACGATTATCATTTGAAAAGTTACGGAATCAGTACCCAGGGTTGTCATATTTGATAAAATGTTGTTGCATACAACTGGGCAGCGTTCATTTGATTTTGCTGTTATGCAACACGAGGAATGTCTGATTACTTACTGTGAAGTAGGGTTAATGGTGGTTGATTTTAAATTTTTCTATTTTAACCGCTCCAAATTGCCACCCCCAGCCAAGTGCCGCGCGTACCTTTGATATCCTGAGGTAAGTAATTATTATCCGCTCATAGATTGGGAGATCGAAAAAATAAAACAATATGTGGAAATTTTAAATCTGCGACTTCGTTTTTGCTTCAGTTGTTCAAAGTAGTACGAACAACAGTAAACAACATTTTGAAGAGAACATTTTTTGAAGTTTATTGTCATATTAACACAATGTTGGGTAATATTCCAGCATTTGGATTTATGACACTTCGATGAAGCGTCAAAAGGCTAATTATTCAATTCGATTTGATCTCCATTTTGCTTTATTAAACATTCCTCATTTGGCTTAATGTCACTTTATCGAAGTGTCATAATGCCAAATCCTAGAATTAGATCTAATGTCACTTTCATATAGCGACATAAGGCCAAATTTATAGATTTGGCAACCATTTGACACCTTTCAATCCCAGCTATCATTTAAAATGTCACAATATTAGTTGAATGTTTGCCATTTTTTGGATTGGATGGATTGCGTTAAAAATATTTAAGCTTACTACAAAAGTTGTGATTCATACGTTACCACTTTTTTTCTCATTACGCGATGATTATGTTCGTCAAAATCGACCGACTACTCCAACAATCGATAAGATTGTGAAGAAATTTGAAGAGAGTGGAAACTTTACTGATTTCGTAAGGCCTGTGCATTATCGAAACGCACGCTCAGTCGAAAATATATTTCCTGCAAGTGCAAGTGTGGCTGATGATCCAAATTTATCGATTTCCCGGCGTTCGCAGCAATTGAACGTGTAGTACACCTCACTATAGCATATTTTGCATTTGGATTTGCGTCTCTATCCTTATAAAGTTCAAATTACGCAACAATTGAAGCCTGCTGACCATTCACAGCGCCTTAGATGCGCTTCTTAGGTGTTGAAAAACAGACAACAACATTTGCTTCAGCGATGCGGCACATTTCTCACTACGATCATGAACCAACAAAATTACCGCATATTGGGCTCAGCAAACCTACAAGTGATCTGAGAGGTGCCGCTGTATTCAATAAAAGTGACTGTTAGGTGGGCTCTATAGTCGAAAGGTGTTCGAAGATGCTAATGGGGCTACGGTGACAGTCAATTCGGAGCGATATGGTCAAATGACAGCGATTTTGTTTTGGACGGGATTGAATATCGTAAATTGAACGATATGTGGTTCCAACTAGACGGGGAAACAGGCCACGACCGATTATGGCTTTATTGCGCTAGAAGTTTCCTGGTCGCATAATTTCAGGTTTTTGGCTACATCAATTGGCCACAAAGATCATGCGATTTGACACCGTTAGAGTTTTTTTGTGAGTCTACGCAAATGATCCTCGAACTCTAGACGCAATAAAAGCAAATATTACTCAAGTTAAGACAGAAAAAGCTCAAAAGAAGTGCATGCTGCTCCTCTTCCCGAGGCGGCCATTTGAATGATTTTGTCACACTTAATGGCAGAGTCCAAACTATATTTCCTTTCGATACCGAAAAATTGAGGACTCCCTTTATGTGGATAACTTTTTTTTTAGTATGTAAAGAAATGAATATGGGCGGCATAAATTGGATCTGCGGTCTGCCCCGGGTAGCCACACCTACCCTACGCAATTGCTTTGCACGAATGCTGGATCTCCAGCTTTATGCACATTCCCAACAGTTGAGTTTTCAGATCATCCCCGATTAGCCGATCATAATACCATTCAAGGGTATTAGCCGTATGTATAATATCGTGACCGTTCATGTTCTATTGATTACTCAGCACTGTATGTATGTTAATAATCTTGGAAGTACTAGTTTCCAAGGACAGTGAGAATAAAACTTATTTAGATAACATCACCAAATATGTGTTCCTTCTAGGGAGGCACAGAATTAGGCACGCAAATACAACACAATGTCCGTTATCTCAAAGAAAACTCGTCTATAATTGTTCATCAGGCAGTTGAACACTCCCACAATGACTACAAAGTATCTGCGGTAATTCTAGTCGCTTTATTATAATCAGCATTAATCTACAATCGCAGCAGTAATTGATATGCACTAGCACCAGTTGATATCGAATGTCCCCCAAGTGATTATCGTTGAGTAGTTTTCATGGTACGTAGTACGAGTATGAGTACACTTACTCTTACTCTTACTCTGTCGTATCTATTGGTCGTTCTGCGAGAAGTGTTTGGATCTACTTTGTGGCGTCGCGTCGTATCGTTAGCTTGTCACATCTCATGGATACGAGATGTGTAATTAGTTAAAATTTAATATGCACTCGTATATAGCTATTTATGGAAATACATTAATCTGGTTAAGCAGATTAATTTGGCGGACTTTAAGAATGTGTTACGTACTTATAGGTTAGGTCATACTTTTTAAACGTCAGAACAAGAAGTGCGTCATCTTTTATGTCGGCATGTAAGCATTGAAAAACTTTGACATTTATCAACTGATTAACTTGAGTTGACATGTTTCAGTGCAATTTTAACAATAAATCGCTTTAGACCAAATCATCGAAATAGTGACGATGTACATTGATAATAGTCGTGCAGTTGTGTTAACTCAACGTGCACTATTATCGTCTAAAATATAATGGCCACCAAGGATCGTTTGAGAACACTATTCATCGTTTCGTGTTAAATTTTGTTGAGCACAGGACAGGACAGTGGGAAACCGAACTATTTAAAGCGGTCAGAGAGTGTTGACGAATATCGTCACCGCGCTCAGATTTTGGCGGCACGTATTTTGCATTGTATCGTCTTCATATGAGGCTCTTCCGTTATCTCGTTTTGGTACTTTTAAATATTATCATGGTTAGGTTAGGTTACTTAGACCAGAAGAGGTCCCTTGTGGTACCACGAGGATATTAGCCAGCTCACCTACATTTTCAAAGAAGTAGTCTCCTATATGGAGTTTCATTTTCTTGAAAAACCTAAACAATAACTGAGAAGGTGAGGAATACAGTCTTCCTCCTCATTCTCCTCATCCTCGTCCAAAGAAGCTTTTGCAGAAGTCGTTGTTAAAGCGTTCTAGTCTTTTTGCATGTAGGCCTAGAAGGCAGTGTCCTGTAAGGATACCGGCGATGGTGCTGATGCTTGATATGTTCAGCATTATCCAGCAGAAAGAGCGTTTCTGGCTATAATTTGATCAGTTTGCCGTATATTCACCTGCGGTTTACTTTCCTGATTAACATGTAGCGAGGATTAATCCTATTATTTTTACCCAGTGCTCAGTCTGGCAATCTCATCCGCTTTACAGTTCCCTGGGATATCTTTGGGACCAAAGAGGGGAAGTAAAGTGCCCTGCCATCTCATTAAGATATAATCGGCATACTTGGGTTGGTTTCGCTGTAAATGATATGGATCCCAGAAACTTGATTGCCGCTTAACATTCTGCGTGGATATTACATTACACCACACAAAGGACAAGGCTTCTTTAATTACCATGATTTCCAAGTGGGAAACGTTGCAATGATCGGGAAGAAAAATGAAAACCTCATCCCACTGCAGATGCTGTTTTCGACCCATCGAGATATTATCTTTAATTAAATCTGCTGAAAACTGAGTTGGGCTGAGTTGGGTATTTTTATAGTCGGAATTTTCTGTAATGTTAAGATGATTTAGTATCTTTCAGTCTCACAGCTGCACACACTGCGGTCTGTTTGCTATAAATATAGAGGCACTAGATACAATATAACATCTAGGGCTGCGGAGGGGGTGTTTCTTAGAGCTCCGATAATGCATAAGCAAGCCGATCTTTAAGCTTTCCCTATAGAATGTTGCCGTTGGAGGCTGCTTCTAGAGCCACCAGAATAAAACACCATAAAAGAGTATCGGTCTATTGATGGGCACGTAAAGCCAGATAGTGGTATATGGTTGCGTACCCCATTTGATTCCGATTGCCTTTTTAAATTTGTTTAGGGCTACTGTTACTGTGGCTTTCTTTGCGCGTTCTTGAATATTGCTTTTCCAGCTCGGTTTCATATCCAATACCAGAACCAGGTTCTTCGCCATTGAGTTTTGGAGAGTCAATGTTCGGGACAATGTATTTCAGGCTTGAAATGACCAATTGGGTTTTTTGAAGGTTCATGCCGAATTCCACATCTGGCGGTCTATTTGGAGAGTACAGGGATACCATTTTGATCAGAGACTGTTCTATACTAGTACGGAGGTCTTTCTAACATTTTGTTTTTTTTTTTTAAAGAAAAGATTGGACGAAGATCCTACGGATTTATTTGTGAGCCCTTTCTTGCTTTTGGGATGTATACAACTTTCCGTCCGTGCCTTCGGGATGTTCACTAATTCTTGTGCTAGCCTATAGGCAACATGGGAAGTGTCTGGAGGGTAGCGTTGTTGGGTTCTGGATATATAACCAGGTTTGATCGAGTTTCCCCTATTTCCGTGTTCGTCTACCCCTGGTAGATTATGAAAATTTTTGTTGTGGGGATGTTGTTTCGCAACTGTAAACATTAAGCAGAATGGATCTGAACCCATTGCTTATGAATCCATTGCAGCTAAAAGAAGGGGACTTCTCGTTTAAAATTATTCAATTGTTTATGGAATCTCCCTTAGCCTCTTCTGTCTTGTCAATTCGCCAACAATCCGTTGTAAGAAACGGATGTTGAACATTATTATGCCCGGAATGTCCTTTGGCTCGGATGGCTCGACCGGGATTCCTGCACGGCTTCGAGGGCAGTTAGGACTCTTGTTCGTTTCCACTGCCTCCATTTTTTCTCCTGGCGAAACTTTCTCTGATCGTTGAAGGAAGCTGGGGGCATGTTTCACCTATACCTTCCTTCATTTTTCTGATCGATATTATGCTTGCGAGGAACTGTCCGGTTTTTCTTGTTGGTGCCGCTCGAAATATCTTCCACAGACCTGTGCCTTTTGGACGCGGTGTGCTCGGATGAGCTGACGAAACTTTGAAAATGTTCCTTGGCCTAACTCTGAGAATACACTTCTTTTTCAATACGATCTGCGGTCGGGCATTATCCACGGACATCTTTTCGTGTGTGGATAGTTTGGTTTCGCCTACTCCTTTGATGACGATCTGCAGAAACTGCAGCAGTCTGTTAGTCAGAAACCATTGTTTGTGTCGTTTCTTAGAGGCAGTGCTTTGCAAATAGCCAGCCGAAGATGTTTATCTTTCCGATTTTCGCATTAATGTTCCCAAGAACCATTTTCACATCATATTCCGGACAGGCTCCGTAAAATTCCTTTTCGAATGTAAACAAGGTATTCGAAATGATAGTAAATATAGCTCTATTGAAAAAGGTTGAAAAAATTAAATTATTTTGGAAAATATGGTTGATAAATACACAAAGCCTTCGACATCGACTAAAATCTATTTTTTATATCGTTTCGAAAAATCTTCGGTGCCGTTTGCGTCAAAGGGCTTGGAGAAGAAGATTCAACCAAGCACAACCATACGAGCTGTACAGCGACATGCCCCTGGTCAAAAACCTCCGCATTGGACGTTTAAGATGGCAGGACATGTAGAACAAATGGACACTAATACATCGAGGAAAACCTCGCCTAAAGTGGCGCGCACAAGTAGAAACCGACCTCAAACAACTTTGAGTGCGAAAAAATTTGGGACATGTTAACACAACAGTCCTCCAAATTCTTGACGAAACAAATTTATCGCGGCGTCTTCATATAAGCCCTTAGATTTCGCCCGATAATAACAAACCGCGATATAAACTGCGGAAAAAAACAGGAACTCTCAAAGGAAAGTTACCTGCCAAACATTCATCACTCGTGATAAAAAAATTTGCTAGATAAGTCGCGGCGTCTTCATATAAGCCCTTAGATTTCGCCCGATAATAACAAACCGCGATATAAACTGCGGAAAAAAACAGGAACTCTCAAAGGAAAGTTACCTGCCAAACATTCATCACTCGTGATAAAAAAATTTGCTAGATAAGTCGCATACTTAGTTGCAATACAAATACAAACAGGGTGGTGGTTTTAGTGGGTTAAAGTCTCACACTACTTTGGGCTCGTGCTCATCTAGCCTTTTGAGATTTCCACCAGCCCACAAAAAAAAAAAAACGTTTAAGACTTTAAGTCCCTGCCTTAGTACTAAGCATTAAGAATCTGGCCATCATTGCATGATGGCTGCCGGACACCCAACACATAGCGCAATTAAGATGGCAACCATACGGCGCATATGGGTATCGATTGCTTGACACCCCAAATATACTTAAGTTAAATTTAAGTAGTTAAGCATTTGAATTTTAGGTAGATTATGTTTTTTTTATAAATTTATATTAAAAATGTCATAAATAAAAGTTTTCATTTTTTTCGAAAATCAAAGAAATAACAGATATCCCCAAGATAACCTTGGGGCCAGTCCTAGCTAAAGGCCATTGAGTTAGATTAAGCAAACCTTATAACCTGATAAGTTCGAGTTAAGCAGTTTTGTCAAGTATTAAGTGTAGTTTCGAGAGAAAATTACAAATGAGTTTAATACTATAATTGGCAGGACTAACAAAACTTATAAAATTCAACATTTTAATATCGATATCTATCTGCAAAAATACTCGTTTGTCTTTATGTCTTGTGGTTCAATGAGTTGTATTGAAAATTCCCATTCAAATCCCTCTTATACAGACTAACTTCACTTGCCACCACAATAATGCGACATTTTTACGCGCTCATCTGTTTAACCATCCTTATACGCTAAACCCAGATACTTTTCAATTTCTCACCATAAGAATGGAATAGAAAAATAAATTAAACAGCAAAATAAGAAAAGAGAAGCAAATGCCAACAAAGTGTATCTGACATGCTATATCTTCGTTGACATTGAATTCCGAGAAAAATATCTACAGAGTTATGATAAGAATTTCCCTTACAAGTCACATCCAGAATCAGGGTAGCTATAAAAAAACCCGCCATACGAAAGAATCTAAAATGCACCCAACCTCTTGAGGGCATTTGAGTTCACATGGCATCTGGGACAAATTGATATTCATGAAAACGCACCCATAATCCCTAAAGTTATACATTCACGAACCGTTTGTAGGGATATTATGGCAAAAAAAGGTTGAAGGGGAACATTCTTAAATAAATTATTGTTATATGACTAACATCTCTTAACAGCAACAAACGACAAAATCTGGTATTTAAGCATTTTCCTTTAGGCCTGTACATTCCGTTCCATTCGAATTCATTTGAATTCATATCTTGAATAGGCTAGTACAACTTTACAAGCACCATGTCTGAGCAAGGAGCTGAACTTCAAATTAGTTTTATGCACATCAAAGACCTGTAACGTTCTGCGTCAAGGACTACGAACAATTAACTTAATTGAATATCCTTCCTCAACATACCACGACTTGAGTTGGTTTTAAGTCTTTTAAAAGCCGACGAACATTTTGGTTTTCCTTGGGTCTCTTCATTTGATTACTTTTTTGGCATTTATCCTTTTTTCCAGTTGAATGGTGTTAGACTTAAAAGTCATCTATTAACCAAGTTGTCCTCTCAAAAAAAAAATATACTGTGGGACTTTGCTTTTATCGCTTGTATTTGGAAATAATTTGACCCTAGAGGGCAGTGACTTTTTTCCTTTTTGCTCAGAGATGTTAAGTCTTTCCTATTGCATGTTGCTGTGGGAATTCGGCACGTGCTCAGTCGTACTTTATTAACTTTACTGCTGGCTAGAGGTCCATCTACAACTTTTTGTCATAAAAGCTTTTGTAATGCCATGTCGGGCGTGTGTGGGGATGCTTTGGCATCAGCATAACTTAAAAATTTACACAAAGGCCAGTTCGTGTTTCAATACATAGCAATCTGTTGATAATATGAATTGGATATTGCTCCCAACAAAACTGCGTGGACATTCTAAAGGAATTATGCTAATGTGCTTTTTCTTTGAATATACCTATATATATGTACCAATGTGAAGATCAAAGAGGGAGGTTTTAGGATAAAAAGCAATTAAAGCCATATCCTGATTACTATCAGCCCTATCGAGGTATGCGTTGAAAGAATTTCCGCAACTAAAGTCAGTTCCGATCGGAACTAGTTTTTTTTTCTAGAGCAGGATTTTGTAGTCATACACAAAAAAATTTTATTTATTATTTTACTAACAATTTTGGGGTGGCTTTCATTTTCATTAGAATTCCGCAACAATTTTTGGTCGGAGAACTTTCGAAGAAATTCAACGCGTAGCTGTCAAAAATTGTTAACTTAACGCATTAAGCCGTCGCGCGATCATGTACGACGCATTTCGTCGGAAGACCCACTTGAAATGCAAATTCGAACGGATACCTGGGATCAAAATTCTCCGATATCGAACAAATCGGAGAAAATTTTGTTCCGAACGGATACCTCGATAAAGGTGTATGGTTAACATTTTCATTTCAGCTGCAGTTTCTTATTTTCCTACTTCGTCCAGCTTCGTTATCTGCCTCCAGTTGCGTACCTTACATTGATGGTCATTCCTATACATGGTAGAAACATTGTTGTCAAATTGCTTATGTGCTTGCCATCTTTAAACGCCTAAAGTTTTCTTTTACCAGGTCTATGTCATTGTTGAGCTTAGTGGTGTGATGATGGTTAGTGCGAGGAGCTATAGCTTATAAGGAAAAAATCTCTTGGTATTGCTACGAGTTATGTGAGACTCCATGCTAGAATAAGTATACAAGGGTAAAATACCGGCCTATCCTGACCTGTAAATCCCTACGTTACCGTCTGTCAGAGCATTCCTTCATAGGGCAGATGTTGACATCATGTCATTCCTCTTATTGTCCTGGATTTTCGCCCTCTTGTGGTCTCGTTTTGCTTTTAGCAATGATGCTATAGGCAATTCCCCATGCTTCATTTGTCGATATCATAAACGTTATAAGACTTCGTGGGGTAACTGTCCTGCCCATTTCACTTTCTAGTGCGTTTTCCGCAGTTTCATATTTTGGTCATTCCACCAGCACGTGCTTGGCATTCGGACTTTACCATCATAATGACGACAGAATATCCCAGAAGGGATTGTGATAGATAGAAATTTACGTCCATCTTCCGTTTGGTGTTGGTTTCCAAGGTCTTTGCCATTCCATTTTAGCACTTCTCTAATGGGAAATCTCTATGTTTTCTCGATAGGCTTTGTCCCCGCTATCAAACTTATTTCATCCGTAGATACAGTTCTGAACGCACAGCAGTAATACTCTTTTGTGCACAGAGTTTGTTCTTCTCATGTATAACTCAGTAGGTACATATGACTAAGGACCTTATGGGGGCTGTATACATGAGGATTGATTTGCTCACAGTTGCCAGCAGAATTCTTTTTGCTGCCTTGGTCCGCCTTGATATTCCGGTGGTGTTTTCTAGAGTTAAGCCTGTGGTCTAGGAGCAACCCTAGGCATTTAATGTATGGTTTCGACTCGATTGTGAGCCTCCCACTTAAGTGCTTAATTTTGTTACGACTGCTAACGACTGCAGTCCGGGCAACCAAGATAAAACTAAAAATTATTATTCACCGACACTAAAACTAAGATACAAATTTATTAATTTAAATCCTACACATACTACTTTCTTAAATCTAAGTATTGAACTATTCATGTATTTATTCAACAAAATAAGCACACGGATCTATACAAGCCTATATCCATGAATTTTATGGATGGTCGGACGATGGTGTGAGTGTGTGTTTATAACTTAACTTCATGCGTAAGCTTAGATCTCCGAGAGATCGAAATGAATGGCGGTGACGATGATGATGGTTAGGATGTAACTGGTGATGATGAGGAGGGTAACGATGAAAACGATGCTTATGGTGATGTTGATGTTGCTGATGATTTTTCGAATGATGAAAAGAATGATGCTGCGGAAGCAGGTCGTCTACTATAAGGTGTCGATTCTTTTTAGACTAGTACGTGTTGGTGTTGATAACGAAGATGAGGGTGTTATGATCGATCAATCGTGTGTGGTGTATTTAAACCACGAATAAGTTGTGTGGAGAACTCTCGAGAACCAATACTATGACCACTTCCCGCCCTACAAAAAGGTAAGCGATCGTAGATTCACTCTAGAGAAAATTCATAACTTTTGGGACACTTACTGCGAGTAGAGTCGGGCAATTCCTGCGTTCGTGATCTTCCAAAAGAAGTCGTTCGCTACACTTGAAGATGAGTAAGCTGTAAGCTACTCAACAAGTTGACACACCGGCACAGCTCAGCGCAAAGTCGAAATCGCGTAGCTCAAACAATTTATTGAAACCGACGACAATATTCCCTAGGAGCAACACTATTTTGCCCGAATTCGTAGGATTTTTAGAGAAATAAAAAAAAACTTTCTCACAGAACTAAAATATTACCCGAAAGCGACGAAAACTTTGAGTGACAAGCTGTCAACTTGACAACTATTTGACGGTCGGACAGCTCTATAAAAAAGAGACCCGGAATCGGACTTCACATCTCATTATAGCCTGTCAATTATCATGAATACAGTAGCGTCTTAGCGAGACCACCGTATTTTGGCTTTCCAGATTCGTACGGTCGTAACTGACATTTAAGGGGAAACACACTTAGCAACTACACCATTCCCTTTCTAAGCTAAATGAACCCAATCCATGAAGAGTGGGTGAATCATCTCAAGGTCTTCTCAAACTTTACTCACGAGAACCCAAGAACCAGGCTTCTTCCAACCTGTGTAAACAAAAATAATCAAATAGTTCAAAAAAATCGTTCCCGACAATCTATCAATAGTAGGGGAGGAAAGAATACCGACCTCATCGAATCAATGGAAATAGTAGTCACTACTCAGTAGTACTCAGTTAGTATTTTCAAAACTGCTGGTCGGAACGACGCTTTTGGAGCCGTTTGTTCAGGAAAGGGATATTTCCGGCTCCGTTTTTTTTATCTAAAGTTGTGCTATAGGGTCAATAAAATGACCATAGGTCATCCTGTAGATTTCAAATCAGTTGATCGGACAAACACAAATCCATCTCGAAAAACAGTATTTTTTATGTTGACTTACCTCATCTGATCAATGGGTAAATAGGGTATCAAATGAAAGATCACAGGTTCAGACCCTGATGGAGCAGCGAGAATTCTGCATTGTCATCCTGCACAGACGGATGAGTTTGGATGGTATACCAAAACTATTATCCATAAACGCTGTCGTATGCGGATTTGACATCGATGAATAAGTGGTGGGTATCGATTTGGACTTCTTGTGTACTACTGTTGTATCGAAACAGAAAATTATGCAGGCATACTCTTATTCGACCAATTGCTATTACTTGTTCGCATCGTTTATTTAACCACTAAGAGCATTACTACCTTTGCAGAATTACTGGCATGGTGATGTCTTAAACAATGATCAATCCGTAAGAAGAAATTTAATAAATTTCCGGTTATCCCAGTTGGTTCTATTGTAGTTCCATAGCTTCTTGGCTCAAATAAAGGGTGATTTTTAAGAGTTAAGTTTTTCAGGTTGGCAGCACTGGTTAGTAATGGCGTCCAAACGTCATCTGTCAAAGTGAAAAGTTTTCAGTGTACTCTGCCATTAAATCATGGAAAAACATACAAACGAGCAACGATTGCAAATTATTGAAGTTAATTATCAAAATTCGTTCTCTGTGAAACAATTGGTGAACAATTCGTGCTGTTATCACCAAATTTACTTTGTTGGAATTAAACCATCGACTCGCATGCGTACAGTGCATACCGAAGAGAATATTGCAGTCGTAGCATCCAATGTTAATGAAGATCGTGAAATGTCAATTCGTCGCCCTTCTCAGCAATTGGACATGAGTTACTCCACCGTATGGAACATTTTACGTGTCGATTCAACTTTGCAAGAATTGAAGCCGTTGCTCATTGACCTACCAAAACGTCTAATTTTTGGTGAATGGGCCGTAGAACAGCTCCCTTAAAATCCGCTGTTTTATCGAAACAATTGTGTTCAGCGTTGAGGCTCATTTCTGGCTCAACGGATACGAAAATAAGCAAAACTGTCGCATATGGAGTGATGAACAGCCACATGCCATACAAGAATTACCGATGCATGCCAAAAAAAACGAAAGTTTGGTGTGGTTTTATGGCTGGTGTCATCATAGGCCCATTTTTCTTCAAAGACGACCAAGGATGAAAGGTTACCAAAAACAGCGAACGATATCGAGTCATGATGTCTGACTTTTTTTTTTGCCCATTTGGCTGAATTGAACTTGGTTGACATGTGGTTTCATCAAGACGGTGCCACATGCCACACAGCTCGTGAAAAAATGGAAATGTTGAAGGAATAATTTGTTGAGCAGCTTATCTTCGAAATGTCCTGTGGGTTGGCGGCCAAGATTATGCCTCTTGATTATTTCTTGTGGGGTTATGTAAAGTCGTTTGTCTATGTCGACAAGCCGAACGCGATTGAAGCCTTACAGAATAACATAACACGCGTAATTCGTAAAAAAAACAGGCCGAAATGCTCGAAAATTGGACCTTCCGAATGGACCATTTGAAAACGAGCCGCGGACAACATTTACATGAAGTTGTCTTTAAAACGTAAATTGCAAAGGCCTATTTATCGATTGCAATAAAAATTTTTAATATTTGATGCAAATTTGAGTGTTTAAATCGACTTTAAAAAAAAACTACGCCTAAAAAAATCACCCAATCAATCCAAATATAATAAAACAATTTTCAAAATTGAACTCTTGGCTCTTCGACGTATTAGCAGTTATTACAAACGTGGTAACTTATCTTCCTCATGTTGATTTTTGCTTACTTAAAACCTGCGTACTAACTTGGAAGTTCCTCGCAAATAAACTTTACCCCCTCATCGACTCCTGCTTATCAAGAAGATGTTCATACACATGTACATAAATCAAGAATCAATTTGATTATTTGAAAAGTTCAATTTTAATTATGTCTCATGCCATTATGGATGCTTTTCAGAAGAAATATAATAAAAAAACTAATGAACAACGTATACATGAAGGGATATTGCTTTGTCTCATCACACGCACAGGCACTGTACAAGGCACGGTACACGACGACGTATCTAATACTGTATTCGACATGAGTATCGAATTTCATTTGCTGTCTTTCTTAATTCAAATGAAGACGGGCAATTCAATTTGCTGGGTCTGGAATATGCCATAAATGTAATTTTCCCTTCCATCGGGATCCTAGAATGTGATATTAATGTGAATACCCCTACCTCCTGTGACCTTTTGCCTTCTTTGAAATTCTTCATTGTCTACTAAAATATTTTGTTATCCTTTGTTTGCTTCAGAGATTATTATGCGATTATACAAGAACAATGTTAACAGTTATTGGCATAGCAACGGATAAGTGTATTATGTTTGAACTTGGATATCTTTTAAATAAAGCTGAAGCTCCTTAAATTGAGAGACAAAGAATATTAACAGCTGTATGCATGCGAAAATTTCAGAAATGCAATTTTCACAGTTTTGAAAACTTTTTTGAAATTGTATTTAGATACGTAGCTACTCCGATATTGTTGCATCTACATTATTTTTAAAATTGGTTTATGAATGTAAGTCTTTGACTAAATGAATATCATTTGGGGCCTTTATGTAGGTTTATCAATGGTACAATGAAACGTCCTTAATGGGTGGTTGACAGATTCTCTACCAATGATGGATTACAATTTTCTGCTGAAGTCATCCAATTATATAAAGGGATGCCTCTTAGTAGTGGGAAATATTCTTAACGTTCATCTTTCAAACCTATCCTTATAGGTCCGGTTTCACTAGACGTATTTAGATCGGAATACAATTTTCATCCGATCAATTATCAATTTTGGTTGGTTGGAGACTTGTAATGAAGATATGGAAGCCAACATAAGTCGTGTTATTCATGGAATACTGGTCGATATGCTAAAAGAGTGGAGTGGACCCACAGAATGAACCATTTAAGAATTGGTCAAAATAACATCTGAAATAATGATTCCCTAAATACACTCATACCTCGGTTGAGGGCCTAGATACGTTTCACAAAATCAGGCCGCAAAGCCAAATGCCGTATAACAAGTCATATTGGTTCCAAATCTTGTAAAATACCCAAAAAATGTATGAACAACTCAATTTAATTCAAAGCAAAGTTGGGTATCCACAAATTTAATATGACAGGAGCAGAAAAAAAAATCAATGTATGTAAATCCATACATATGTAACACAAAAAAAAACAATTAAGTAAGAAAACTCTAAGAAGAATCACTGTCATCTACACAAGCGGCTGCGAGTTTAAAAAATTGGTGCAGCTTTGGTAGTCTTCCTTTATTTCTTAATTCTTTTTCAATTTATTTATAGCTGTAGATAGCAACGTTGATAGCCCTTGAAACTTTAGCACTGCGATTTTCGTCGCGATTGTTTTGGTTTAAAACTTCCAATCCCTCTTCGAATGATGCAGTGCTTCACACAAATTTCATGATGGCAACTGGGAACTCGTGGATGGCTCTGGGCCTTTATATGATACCAACTGCATCAACTCTTTTTTTGAAAGGGGAACTCTATCAGTGTTAAGAAGACTGGACCGATTCCCACTGCCAGATTTAAAATTTCAGGGATAAATGGATCAGCATCAGTTTGGCTGTTGGTAATGCATTCCGGCCATAGTTTCTCCCAAACATGATTCATCGTTATTGATTTTAATTCAATTCAATTCTCACTTATGTTTTGCATCTTTGATATTGTGGTATTTCCGAAATTGTTTAAAAGAGGATCTTCCATCCGTTTCATCAAGAAGCCTTTGAAAAGTTTTGCGCAAATAATACGCCTTAAAAGTTGCTATTGCACACGGATTCACAGACTGAATAAGAACAGTTGTATTTTTGGAAACATACTCAACTCTTACATTTTCAGACAGCTCAGCTAAATTAACCGGGTTCCAGGGCATTATCCAAAATAAGCAAGACTTTATCGCTTAAATTCTTCTTTCCCAGGTACGTTTTGACTTCGGGGCAGAAGTAATTTTGAAAGCAGTCTTCAAAAAGAGATTTTGTCATCCAAGCCCTTCTGTTGGATTTCCAAGTCACTGGAAATTTATTGTTAAATCCTTTGAAAGCACTTGGGTTTTCAGACAGGTACACCAGTAGTGGCTTAAGCTTGAAATCCCCCGCAGCATTAGCACCATGAAGAAGAGTCAAACGTTCATCTTATATCATGATACATATTTTTCGTCGTGTAAAATAAAGGTCCAACAAAGACCTGTCTCGTCTACATTAAAAACTTGTTCTGCAACGTAACCCCCTTCATAAATGATTTTTTTTTTAAATGGCAGGATACTCGAGAGCTGCAACTGAATCAGAAATTGCTGTTCGATTTTCATCTTGATGTTATGCAAACTATGTCGACTGTAAAGTTTTTGGAACCAACCTCGATTTCCTAGGAAAATTTCATCTTTTTACGCTTCATAAACGTTCTCTAGTTTTATGTTTTCGAAATGCTCTTAGACTTTGCTTGGATAATCAATTAACTCGAAAAACTTTGGAACATAATTTAAAATGTACATACCAAAAATAATTGAATGACGAAAGTACAGAAAAGAACTTAATTGACACCTCAATATGTTAAATGACCCATTTTGACAGTTGTTGTGTTCGATTGGGCATAATAACAGATTTTGTTTTGATATCAGATCAATTTTGCAGATCTGTATTTTCGGCATATTTACTCCTAATTGCATTATTACTTATAGAGTGATTTTCGTTTTGATTTAAGATTATTTCGACTGTGAAAAAATATTATTAACCATTTAAACCGTAGCATAGTATCTATGATGGGAAATATAAATCTTTGTCATAGCCCAGCATAGGATAACTGCTTAGATCCTTGTAATTATATTTAAGTTTTTAGGGAAAATAAATTGACCACGCCCATTTTTACGCCCAATTTTGCGATGAACTCCTAATATGTCTATTTTTTTTAATTTTTGTAATAGTCCACAATAAACGACGAGTGCTTCTATTTGCCTTTAATATAAGCAAAGAGTATAGAACTACATAGAGTGCTCATATCATATAACGAAATGTGGGGTACTGATATTGATACCCAATTGCTCGCATTGCTACTTCAACATCAAACAACAGCATACCCGACGTATATACGATCGACGAAACTTCCCCTTCGCACTTACCGCACGCGTCAGAAACGGCTATAAATTGTTAAGCTTTGACGCGTACTCTATGTAGTTCTATACTCTTTGCTATAATTCAACGTTTGTGGCTCAACATCATTCCAAGATTTGCGAACTTTAAATGGCGAATTGTGTAACACGTATAGAGAAGCATGCCAACGTTTGCGATTGTTAGAGAATGACACTCATTGGGATAACACCTGTACTTTCGTCAAATTGTTTTCCAAAATTATCTCAACATCCTTCCCGTCCAAACCGCCTTATTTTGAAGCAAATACAAAGATGCCATATGTGATGATATATTGCATCAGATGCGTATTACAAATTTACAACTAAGCGAGAAAATTCACAAAGAGGCTTTGAGATGTCGAACAAGGTATTATCTGACTTAGGCATGACAGCTCCCATTGACATTGACATTACACTACTTCGCACATGAATGCAACGAACTACGGACACGTAACAGCACTGGCGACTGAGGCCATCGGCTGGGACAGATCGATACATTAATACAACAGAGAGAGAGAGAGAGATAGATAGACACATAGAGGGAAAGGCATGTAACATAAACCTATGTGGCACAGAGGAGGAGACATATATTGTCTCATATTATCGCACAGGTGGCCTCAGATAAGCTGGCAATTTTCGCAGAAAACAAACACTGCCGAACAAGCTGTGGCTTGAACCCGCAGCGTCTGGCTTAGCAGTCAACTACACATTCCTCTGAGCCATGGCCACCTCCCAATATTCCGATGCACTTAGCATTTTATCAAGAGTTACGAAGCGAAAATCAATGTGATGGCAATCCGTTCGAAAGATCGTTCCACTGTTAAATCGATAGCAAAAATATGAGTACGACACTCTTATGAAAGCAATTCCACGGTCAACGTCAGTCGATGAACTTAATGCATGTTTGAAGTCGTCCATTTTGTATAAACACTTCAAGAAACTCAAACTGACTACAAACATGCGTGTCGATCTGCAGAATTGCCAATCTGGAGAAGTATTTTCAATACAATAGCTGAACGTTAGCAACGGCTGTATTCAATATCCAGTCCTTTTCTGTCAGCTAACCGAATTAAAATTTCGAGCTCATCCAAAAGGCGCTTCAAAAATTGCACAGAAATACAAAAATCATGATTGGTTGAGCGAACGGCTGTGAAAAATATTTATGTCGACAAATTGAGTCTTAAGATTCAACGTGAAATTGGACGCGAATTGGTGAAGTTCAAATCGGTGGAATCCGTTACTTCCCACGATGATTTCGTCAACTATCAATTACCCAGATTACCATCTCATAATCTCAAACAATATAAACCAACCATGTCTATGAATTGCAATGGATAACGTTTTCAAAGCAACAATACTTAAAGCGAAGCACAAGGGAGAAGACGTTTTGATACCACGAATCCCAATGACTTGCAGAGTCCGGTACGGCTTGCATTCGCAATGAAAATTAACTAATCTCAAGGGCAGTCATTGTGTGTTTTCGGCATTAGGATCCATTTATAGCTATAATTCAAATTGAAAAACTTATTTAATTTCTTGCGACTTTTTTTTATAAATTCAATTATTGGCGAGTTGGTGTCAAAACAAAGCTTATGAATATAAAAACAAGATTATTCAAGAATATTTCAATTTTTGATATAAGTTTTCGCAAAAAATAACTTTTTGTTTTTCAATGATCAAGATTTATTTTTCTGAAGTAATGTATCTCATTCTAGCCAAATGATACAGAATTTGCCAGTGACTCCTATAATTAGCTAGGTAAGAAAAATGTCGATTCCATCATATTTTTTTTCTTTCAATGAAGTTGTTGATTAACAGCTACAACTGGACCCTGAACCTTGAAAATACATGCTTCTCGCGTTGTCAATTGTATGTTTTGCCTGTTCCCGTGTCGGAACACTATCAGCATCATACGCGCCAGAAAACAAAAAATGTCGTGTATCATATAGCATTAAAATAATGGAAATTATATCACAGCAATTTTTTTTATACTGATTGCTAACCTCAATAGTGAAAATCGATTTATCAATCAGAATGTTAATAAAATACCTTAAGATTCATTAAAATTGCAAATGTAAATAAAACTTACCACAAACCTAATACAAATGCTCATTGAAAAATACGTTTCAAAATTTGAGGGCAAAACAACGTTGGCAGGGTCAGCTAATTGTAATATGTCCTCCCATATTTGGTAACTTATTCGACGCAAACTCTGTAATGACCGAAAACAATTTTTTTTTTTAAATTCCATTAAATTGAATAAAATTACTTTTTTTTATGTATAATGGATTACAAGTAAGAGCAAACATTCCCATTATGGAACACAACGTCGCGTCGTTTAAGTGGCCTCCTCGGCTGGCTTCGCAGTAGCGCATTCTGCCACTCGAATTTTTCAAAACTTTGATGATGGTTTCGGGCTGTAGCTGCCAGCTCGATTGGATGATATTGGCCTTAAGTGCTTGAAACGTTTCTGGATTTTTGGCATAACATTGGTTCCTCACAAAAAAAAATTCCAAAGGGATAAAATCGTAGCTCCCCGGTGCACAGAGGAGTATTTTATCTAAAAATGTGGACAAAAATATATGGTAGGTTAAATAAAACTCTTGCGTTCTAAAAATTAGTTTTAACTCATATTCAGAATGAATTATTGAGTTACTATGATGAAAATTAAAAATTCATCAATAGTATATGCAAAAAAAAATTTAATTGAAACACATACGATGTTAATTATACCATATCCCATAGGAGTATATTAGTTTTGATACATAGCTTGTAACATAAAAGCAATAATTTAGCTAGATATGACTTAACCCATTAAAGACTGCTCATAGATTCTACCGTACGATTTTTTTCAAAATTTATCAGAAAGCTTATATAGGCCATAGAAGTTGTCTTGCAAAATTTCAGGTTTGTAACTATTTGCATATCTGAGATCTGCATTGGGTATTTAAATACCCAATCGGCTAGTCCGGGTTCTTAGTGTCAATCAGCAACGAAGTGGAAGCAGTCAACGAAGTGGATAACAATAAATCTTATTGTCAAAACAAAATACTTAACGAAGAATTTCATTAGAATCATGTTGAAACAAAAGAAATGTTTGACTCTTGAGGAACTGCAGGCGGAAATAGATAGTTGGAGCGATGAAGAAAATAGTGGTCAACATGCGAACACAATAAATATTGTTATAATGCCGCCTGACGAAGCTGATGTCATAAGCGACGCTGAAGAATTGGACGATAATGTTCAAATTCTCAATGATGCAAATGAGTTTCCTCGCGAAGTAGCAGGCAATTTTGAAGTGGAGTATATTTTCAATGACGAAAATGCTAATTTGGAAGAAAGCGTTGAAAACGACGAAGTCATTAGCTTCTAACCATCTTCATCGAAAGAAGCCAGCGAAATCAGTGAATGGCAGAAATCAAAATGGAGCCGCAGCAAAAATTACAATTTTGAAAACCTACCCTTTGATAACACTACAAATTCACACAAAAACCTATACGAAAAGATTGGTAAGTATTTTCAAATATTTATTGCAGAGTGTGATACTTAATTTAAATTTGAAGGAACACTTTCCTCGCTTCAACTATGGGAATGCTTTATGGATAGTGAGGTGCTTCAGCTAATAGTAGACAGCACAAATGAGTACGCTGGACAGAACAATGTCCCTGGATTTTCTACAACAGTTGAGGAAATTAAAACTTTTCTTGGTATACTGTATATTACTGGCTATCATACATTGCTTAATATACAATCATATTGGTCTAATCGCGAGTCATTGGGATGTCAATATATAAAAAAAGCTATGAGCCGGGACAGATTCAAGCGAATCAAACAAAATTTGCACGTTTGTGACAACACAAAGATCGACAAAAACTGCAAATTTGCAAAAATATCACCCCTAAATGATTTACTCAATCAAAAGTTCATGCAATTCGGCATATTCTCGCACAATCTTGCTATCGACAAACAAATGATAGCTTATTATGGGCGTCATTGATGCAAGATGTTTATAAAAGGCAAGCCAATTAGATTTGGATACAAGTATTGGTGCTTGGCATCTTCAGATGGATACTGCTATCAATTCATGCCTTATGCTGGGGCATCTTCAAACTCTAATGCTAATTATGGTTTGGGAGAAAATGTCGTACTGCAACTTCTGTCACAAATCAAAGATCGAAAAAATCACAGTGTAACGTTCGATAACTTTTTTACGAGTCATAAGCTGATGTGTCGATTGAATTGGTATGGATACTTCGCGACTGGCACTGTGCGCGACAATCGCACCAATCATGCTCCTCTCATAGGCATAAAAGACATGAAGAAGAAACCGCGAGGAACATCCGATTTTGTATTTGACAAAAATAATAACGTATTAGCCGTGCGATGGAATGACAATTCGGTAATAACTCAACCTCGATTTTTTTCTATATGTTCCCTTTGATACTTTCAAATATTTTACAGGTTGTGACTATGATGTCTAACTTTTTGGCCCATATGCCGATGTGTCGTGCTAAGAGGTATGATCGCAAAAATCGAAAAATGACATCAATTGAGCAGCCGTTACTAATACAGGAATATAATCAACGTATGGGTGGCGTGGACTTGTTCGACAATGCCATGAATAACTACCGCATTAGGATGCGTGGGAAGAAATGGTATTGGCCGCTGCTTACAAATGCATTCGATGCAGCTATGGTGAATGCATGGAAACTGAAAGTTCTGTGTGCAAAATATGAAAATTCCAAGCCTATAAGTCAATTTGATTTCCGCGTGGAAGTTGCAGAGGGTTTGATTACACTACTAGAATCGCGTCGTATGAGTAAGCGGTGTATGGAAACTGCACACGATAGTGATAAGCGTGAGGATGGCTTCAATCATATTATAGAAAAGATGACTAAACGTGTCCGCTGCCAACAATGTGGCATCAAAACTCAATTTGGTTGTAAAAAATGTGATGTTACACTTCATCCCAAAAACTGCTTCTTTGATTTCCACAATGGAGTCCCACGGGATGAAAACAAAATAAAGAAAGCTAAATAATGTTCAAATCAAAAACAAAATTCTATTATTAAACTACAAATCTACAATAAACGTTTATAAATTCGTTTTTTTTTACTCTCTTGGGCCGATTGGGTATTTAAATACCCATATCGGGAGATTGGCTCCAGAATCCGAGTGAGTTTGGCGATTTCCCATTTATTTTCTATTGCGAATAGAGGATAATAGAGGCAAACTGACCACTAATTTTTTCCTCGATTTTCCCATTTTCTAATTTTCTACATAGCTTTATATATGGATTTTTTCATTTTTGAAAATCCCACAACTTCGATCATGAAAAGGAACATTTAATTCTAAGAACATAGTTTCACATTGTGAAGACAATAAATTTTCCAATTTGTCCTTAATGTTCTTAAACAAAACTAAATGTTATATCTCATACCACTTTCGAGATATGGCCTTCTACGTAAACACTGTTTTATGGGTATTTAAATACCCAATAGTCAGTAATGGGTTAAAGTATATGGATCGACTCAGAATCGCTAGCCGTCCGTCCGTTTATACGTACGTATCAGTTTTATGGCCTTTACAGTATTTTTTGCCAAACCGTGAAGAATTATGAAAACATATTTAGACAGTCTCAATATCTCTATTTTGTCCTCATATAGTTTTTTGCCACGCGCATTTTTTGAGAGCGTGTTCAGTAAAAAACGTTTTTTCTCTTAAATTTTAAAATATTTGAAAAAACTTTTGATGCAAAATCATTGGGTTTGGTAATATAAACATTTCGTCTTTATATCATTTTATCCCAAGCCCACTGTTTTGGGGGTAATTTCACAATTTTTTTCAAGATAATTTTGCCAATTCAATCAATTAAATTTGGTAGCAAATCTTTTGGCGCGACTTTTTTTAGGAAATCTCTTAAGAAACTTCTGAGCTTAATATTGCTCACTTTAGCTCGTATAAATAACACTTACAATATAAACGATTTTTTTAAAAAGTGGTATATTTTATAGTGATGATTAAAAACGAGGTAAAATGGTGCTATATCAATAGTAAATGCTTAAATTTATATGTTTTTCAAAAGTACACATCTTCTATATACAGGTATACGTCAATTAAATAAATATTCAGACAGTAAAAACAAAAAAAACGCGAGCGAAATATTAAGACATTAAGTCGCTTTCAGCAACAACATATGATTAACAAAACTCCCGACTTTCGATTGATTGTGCACCACAGAAAAAATAGAAACACAACTGAAATATACGTTATGCAAGTAATGGGTATTCAACTATGAGTATGTATGAATTGTTTTTGACTTGGGCCAATTTAATTTTTTTTATTTTTGAAAGCGACTTCAATATCAGTAAAAAAGAGTCGGTTAACATGGCTCTGTAACGCCCACCGTTGATCGAAACATTGTTCCCAGTCTCATTTTCGAAGAAAAATGTTGCAACGCGCACCAAACTGTCACTCTCCTTGGATGGATTGACTTTTCGACAATTACGTGTGTTTTTTCCGATTGCCAAATGCAGCAATTTTGTTTGTTAGGGTAGTCTCCGAAAATTCTCCTAATCAGAAAAGATGATCTATCGCACAAAATCGTTGTCCAATTCAAGCTGCTCTAAGGCCCAAATTGCGAAGCGAATGTTCGTGCGCCTTCAATTGCTGAGTCAATTAGGTCTTGTAAGCAAATCTTTGATTTTTGTTGAAATGTTGAGCTGTTGATATCGTTGGCGAATTGATGTTCGTGAATGGAATCTCAAACTCTCGTTTACAGCAGCTATATTCGCGTCTTTGCGCAAAACACGGTGACGTGGACCATGAGTGTTATCTACTAGCTTATCAGCCTCATGAACTGTTTGGGCTACACAGGACTCACTTTGGAAATAAGCTTTCAAAATTTCCTAACGATGTTCAAGCGTAATGGTCGGATGGTGCTTGTTGGTTTTGGACGAGATGCACTGAACGATTATTTTCAATGTGCACTGTCACTATTTGGACGCTTTTTCGGTGTGAAGTCATTTGTGGATAGAATTATACTGAATTGACGTTTCAAAAACATTCCTCCTCATGTAAATCGGTTGATAAATGTCAAAGTTATTAAATGTTTACATCCTTACTTACTTAAGTGGCACTACAGTCCTGAATAAACCTGGGCCTCAACCAGCGACTTGAACATTCTTATATGCCCCTCGAATCAGCTAAGGACCGGCTAACTGTCTCCAGTTTTGCACTCCTTGTTAGTTCAGGTCGGTCTCTACTTGTGAGCGCAACTTAAGGCGAAGTCTTCCTCTACTGTGTCCGACGTCTGGCTTCGAATCGAAGACTCTGCGAGCCGGAGTATTGGTGTTCATACGTTCTGCATGTCCTAGCCACCTTAAACATCCAACGCGTAGTTTTTTGAGTAGTTGTTGGTTGAATCGTCTCCACAGCCCGTCAACGCAAACTGGACCGAAGATTTTTCTCAACATTTTTCTCTCCAATCGACCAAGCGCCGTAGAACAGGACTGGGATGATCAGGGTCTTATATAGGATAGGCCTTACTACTGAATTGCCTGCTAAGTCTGAAGATATACCGGTTTTCAAGAGTAATTTTTCATTTAATTTCTGACGAGATGTTGTTGTCAGAGTTAATAGCGGAGTCGAGGTAGGAAAAGTCCAGTATTACTTCAATAATGTATCCCGTACTACAAATGATGTCAGTTTCGTCGGTGTATACTAGTAGTTGCACCGATTTTACGGGAGCAGGCGTCAAGAGTAGACTATATCTACTCCTTGTTGCCGACCTTAACACAAATTAGATCGTAATGGGCGCGCTGTCCGAGAGACCCTTAAAGATCCTGGCTGTGAATGTAAATTCACTGATTAGGATCGAACGTAGAGCTAATCTTTTCCAGTTGCTTACAGACCAAAGTCCCGATGTGCTTATGGCTAGCGAAACTAAGCTTAACCAGAAGCATAAATTGACTAATAATAATTACAATATCGTAAGAAGGGACCGACCCAACTCCACTCAAGGAGGCGGGGTCGCTATCTTTATACGAAAAGGCATTAGTTATAAGGTCATATATCGTGGTGAAGTGCGCCGATTCCGGCTGCTGGAAGCCTGCGTCATATGCATTCCTCTCCAACAAGGGAAGCGACTGTATGTGATAGCGGCCTACGCACCGGAAGCACCTCAGCCTAAACTTTTAACAACAGAGCTCGGAAAACTTTTCGAATCTCTAAGACTGAACTCAGTGGAGAACTTTTATCTTTTGGCCGGAGATTTAAATGCCAAACACGAAGATTGGGGAAATCAATTACAAAATCCTCGGGGTAACCATCTTTACAATTGGATGGTCCACTACAATGTTGAATATAGGATCGACATTCTCGCCATAGATAGGCCATCGTTTCCGAGAAGCGGTGCTTTCCTGGATCTTTTACTGCGAGACACAAGACTGACAGTTACTAACAGAGTAGGTCAACACCCGCGAAACTGTTTACGGACGATTGAGTACGACAGTGATCACTGCCGACTCGCCGCCGTAATACAGCTTCCGAACGAGCTTGTGGCGCTGGAGGAGTATGTGCCTGTGCATTCTTACAACTACGGTAAGATGCGCTGGCCTCACTTCACCAACGCCTTGTCAAGAGAACTACGTTCGAGGACCATTTACCCACCAAACAACAGAAACCTAACAAACAACGAAATCGAAGAATACTTACAACAAATGGACGAAGCGATTCAACGAACAATGAACAGGACGATACCGAACTACAAAGAACATGACATAACGTCTACGTACAGAAACGCGACCATTGACGCACTACACAGCCAAAAAGCGGATTTCTGACAAGACTTAAACTCTTGTACAGACGACTGACAAACCCACGCGACCCGGAGATTAGAACACTGAAGGCGTCGATCAAAAACATCAACCAATTGATCAAGGAGAACTATCGGTTGTCCATTAATTTGTTTTGGAATAACAGAATTCGGGCCGTAAATTCCAGCGACCCGAGTATGTTTCCACAAATTAATAAGATCTTTAGAAGGAAAGGTCATAACGACCTTCCGTGTATTAAGCTCCAACGAACAACTGATAATACAAACATACTTTTGACAGCAGGAATTGATCCGGGGGAAGCCGTCTTCGACGACGATTTCTATGTTATTGAAGATCCTCAGGAGAAAGTGGAGGCAGTGGGGGCTGTCTTTCAGGAAGTGTATAAGGTGAATGATAGCATTCGCCCGAACCGCGTCCTGGAAAACAATGCCCTGCTCCATCATGTCTATCTCCGAAACGACATAACGCAATGGCGATCTGAGAACCGTGGTTTCACCCGGTTTGATGACGAAAACTTGGCAAACGCCATAGTCGCCGAGCGAAGTGGGTTTAGTCCCATGTTAATCTCGAAGGTGGAACTCCAGATCATCTTCGATTCCATAAAGAAAAAGAAGTCAGCGGGAGTCGATGGTACATCCAACATTGTACTGCGACACTTACCCCCTGAAGCTGTGGACATTTACGCCACACTGTTCAACAACGCGCTGAATAATGCATATTATCCAGTGCGTTGGAAGACGGCGGTGGTTCATCCTCTCCCGAAAAAGGGAAAGGACAACTCCAATCCGGCGAATTTCCGATCGATAAGTCTCCTTCCGAGTATCAGCAAGGTTTTCGAAAAGATTCTCTATCGAGCACTGTTCAAGTGGTCTGAGGACAATAATATTATACCAGAGAACCAGTTTGGCTTCAAGGCTGGACATGACTGCATTCATGCCGCCTCCAAACTCGTTTCTGATATACAATGGAACAAAGCCAAAAAACATTGCACCGGTGCATGTCTGGTTGATTTAGAGAAGGCTTTTGACACCGTATGGTTAGAGGGCCTCTACCACTGCTATATATGCTTCATGACATGCCGACTGGTAGAACGTTTGTTGTCAAAAGTGGCAATGTAACTTCTACCACAGAATTTTTCATTAAGAATGGTCTGCAACAGGGAGCGGTAAACTCGCCGATTCTCTTCAGCAATTACACCAGTGACATGATAGGTAGTCTAACTCAGGCAATTGCGTAAGCGGACGATCCTATCGCGTACAGAACAGCCTCTACTGTCGAAGTCATTCGAACTCTTTTGCAGCGGGACTTCGACAAGATCCAGAGATATTGTGATGACTGGAAGTTGAAAATCAACTTTCAGAAATCAGAAACTATCCTGTTTAGGACACCGTTGTCTAGGGCCTCAAGGGATACGAGAAAGAACTGGCGAAAGCTGGTGTTCGTTGGACCAAACGGACAGCCACTGGCGAGTAAAAGTGTAGTAAAGTACCTTGGCATCAGGTTGCTGCTCTGGCGAGAATTAAGGGAGCACTTGACCTGACAAGACGATTGTTTTATAGCAGTCGTCTTGACAGCGGGGTGAAGTTGATTTGCTACATGGCCCTCATTAGGCCGATGATTGCCTATGGGTGCCCGGTGTGGTTCAACGTTGCTCCAGCGCGAATGGAAATGATACGGGTTTTTGAGAGGCAGCGTCTAAGGAGCTGCCTTGGACTTCACAGAACACCAGTATCTGACTACAAAAAATACTATTCCAACCAGGTCCTATACAACGGGGCCAACATAAACAGAATAAACAATTTTCTGGTGAAACTCATTCGGTTTCACGCTGCAAGAGCGATGGCTTCGAACAATAGTCATCTTTGGGGCCTTCTATCCCAATGATGAATATTTTGAGAGTGCGCGTTTAAGCGGCTTTATTCCGCCCGAAGCTTTCCTATATTTGGATAGTCGAGGGCTGATACAGGATAGATCGGCGCTTCCGCTAATCTACCACGTCTTCCGCCGAACTGTGGATAGGCGGCTCCTGTACGACCGTGACGTCGTCACTCAGGGCGGAGGAGAGCGCCTGCGGTTCAGCAGGAGTGTGTCCGATTGGGACCGCCGGAGTAGGTTGCAACAGGAGAACCTGTTGTGGTGGTTAACGTAGTTATAGTTAGTTGACTTTTGAAAAGATATGGCCGACTTGCATAGTTGTTTAGGTTATGTTAAGGGAAACAGTCGTGGTGGCACCAAAAAAAAAAAACTTGCTGTGGCTGTTCTAGTTTTTAAGTTTAAATTTTTATTTAGTTAGATCTTAGTAGTTTTAAGTAGCTTAAGTTAGTCGATAAGTAGTTTTAATTAGCATGTAAGTTTAAAATAAAAAAAAAGACAAGAAACCAAGTTTTTCTCAAATGTTTCTTGGTAAACATCATTTTATTACTATTAGATTAACTTATTAGATAATAGGCCGAAAGGCATTAAAATTAAGTTGTTATCATTTAATTTAGGGCGCCCGCATAGGGCCAGTATGTTAGTTAAGTAGTTAATAAGTAAGCTAGTTTTTTTCATGAATTTTTGTCTAGCATGTAAGTTAGTTTTAAGATAAAGTAAAATAAAAATGAATATCAAAAAAAAAAAAAACGATTTTAGGAAAATTGTGCCTCTGGTCTTGGCTTGGGAGTTTTGCACAATTCTCCCAAGAATCAAGTTAGAGAAGTCACATGACAGTAACGCGATGCTTACCTTAATCCTTTTTGGGTATCGAATTTATCGGTGAGGTCATTTCCGACCCTGATAAAGCAGCGAGAGTTGTCCATCGTCTTCCTGCACAGACGGATCAGTTGTGAACTTTCCTGGCCTAAAACCACACTGATAAGGCCAATCAGGTTGTTGGTAATCGGTTTCAGGCGTTCACATATTACGGTAGATAGGATCTTGCAGGTGATAGGATCATGTTATGGCTCTGTAGTTAGCGCAGTTCGAGGGTATCCTTCTTCAGGTATACCAGATTTGGCTTATGAGTTTCATTTCCGCCGGCTTTATAAAGCTCGCATTTCCGACAGCCTTATGAAGCTAGAGATGAGATATTGCTATTTTCACTTCACTTAGGTCGGGGGGTTTGTAGTTTTCGCTGTCGTCGTCAATATGGAATGGTTCGTTCTGCCTGCCAGCGGAATATTATTCGTCATCGCGCGCCGTTTAACAGTCTGCAGAATTAGTTCTTCCATTTCCTCAGCATTGCCTTTGTCTCAACTACGATATTTCTTTGTTCATATGGACAAGATTCTCTTCGAGCCTTGTATCCTTGGCTTTAACGCTTTCAAGCATCGTTCCTAGAGTTGCACCGCTCTATATCTTCGATCGCGGCGCTTTTTTTGCCCTGTTGTTTACCTATTGGGCTCAATGGCAGCTCTCGTCTTCAGATGCATCTTGGTCTTGTAAGCCGCATTTTTGACCGCAAGCACCTGTCGTTATTCCTTATCAAACCAGGGGTTTTTGACTCGTGGGCGCTAGAAACCTAGCAGGTTTACATACCGATATAAAAGATGACACACTCGATATATGAAAACATTTTTCCAACTGTCAGTTTTGAGCCTCGCTCACACTTTTGCCGAAATGTTAACAAAAAGCAATATAATGTCTGAAGAATGCTGTCCACAAAATAATATTTGAAGAGTCTTTTCCCCTATTTTTTGGGGATGTTAATTTAAACGATGAAATGGGATGATGAATTAAGCGATTAGCACGCAGCGACTTGAGCATTCTTATATGTTTTGAGTTTCTAAAAAGTGATTCTTCCCAACCTTAAAAAATAACATTCGACGACATTTTAAATGTCTCAACAATAACCCTGGCAAGTCACAATGCGTATTCCCTCAAGTCTCTTGTAGTAGATAATTTTATATTATCGGTTGAGTGAACAACATTTTCACAGTTATAACGCGCGTAGATTCGTATGAATATAATACAGAGAAGGGGTGAGGATAACTTCCTTTCCTTGTGTACACAAACATTTATACGAGTTATCGGTTATCAGTTATCGCCAATCGTCTGGGAGCTTTAACGACCCATAACACAGTGACACCTAACACCCCACTAAAAGCGATGTTCTGTGTTTACGAATTTAATTGACTCACAGATTGAGCGTACATTCTTTGGCGCTTCCAATGTGTATATGGAAACCAAAAACAAAACGTAAACAAACCAAGCAAATGCCAATTGACATTTTGACATGTTATGAGATGAAGTGTAAAACAAATTGTGCCAATTATCACTTTATACTCATTTACAAGCGAGTGGTGGTGGGGTGGGTTGCACTTTGTTTTCATTGTTGGGTTCGATGGAACGATTCTCAGCATTTGGGGAGAATCCGACAGTAGTTAGTCAGATATTTATTTTTTATTGCTAATAAACAAACGATTCACATTTTAAACGACAGATTAGAGGCAAAAAAAAAATTAAATCAATCGAGTCCCAAAATTAAAGCAAAATGTTTTTTTTTGTTTAATTTAACGGGGACTATCGCAATCTATCTATCTTTATTTTACAGACATTAAAGTCGTTATTGGTGGTTGAATAAAACTATATAAAACATGCAATAAACGAATTTTAATGGTGCGTAATAAAAGTGGGAATCGACCAGCAGTTATGTGCATATTAAGAGCTTTTATTGGCTTTGACCTTTTTTGTGGTAGAACCTGCTGAAGCATTTGTTATGCATTCGTGTCTTGTTATTCTTACTGTCTCGCTTTGGAATTCTTTAATGCGATTGTTGTCTATTATTCAAATTGGAAAACAATCGATAACTTGTACGGATGATAATAAAGGTCATCGTGAAGAATATGCGTCGCTGAACGATTGGAAAGCTCAAGGGCAAACGTTTGTTTTCGCCGTAGGTGTTGCATGATTGAAGCTCTCAGTATTTCAATGTTGTAAGGTGATCTGCTGATTGGTATAGTTAGTCTAGTGCTTCGTCATGTCACCTACTGTATTATTTAAACGTAGTAAACCATGTAGCGATTGATTTTCAGTCCTTGGCATTCCAAACGTGGAAAATTGAAGCAATATCGGAGGGCACTCTGGCTTGTAAGCGCAGAAGATCGATTCGAAAAGAGTCATCGGCTACATACACAAGCAATATTTTGAAATTCGTCCTTATGAAGCTCTGGAAAATAATCATAACGCCATTGTTGCTGTTTCTCAAGTGAGGGATTATGTTGCTTTTCGGATTTTTAAGAGATCTTGGAGGAATTCGTAAGTGGAATTGTGTTGATCTTTTGTGTAAAGTGTTAAACCTAAAAGGAAAATTTAAGTTTCTGGAATTACCTTTTATACACATGGATCAAAGTATTGTTTTTGTAGCCCCGTGATCTAGGGCTATCTTATAAATCGGAACTTTCCTTCGAGGTTGGGGGTTGTAACTCAGGCTAACTTCCTTAACACGTAAAAAATAGCTGGTTATGAGGGAGATAAAAACCTCGGATAACAGATCCCTCAAATATTAACCAGACACTGGTTATGAGAAAGATAACAACCTCGGATAACAGCTCCCTCAAATATTAACCAGACGCGGAACGACTTACGAGTATTAACATGCAACGTACGCACGTTGAATCATTCCTCGCACAGTAATGGGCAACCGCGATACAGGCAATACGTTGGACATGATTAGGAATTCAAACATATTTGGATGCGGATTCGTTGTGGGTAGCCAACCTGGGTCACGAATAATCGACTTTAAGTCGGTTAGTAGTAAATGTGATCCGCATCAGGGCAACGTTTTGCAACATCAGCCTTTTATGTGTACACGTCCGCATTGAGAAAACTAAAGAGCCTATCAAGGGCGAATTTTACGATCATTTGGTCGATGTGAAAATCGTTCCAGGGGACTTCAAAGCAAAAATCTGTAAGAAAACATCTTCGGTGCGTTAGTTGGAAGGCATAGCCTCTACGAAACGACAGCAGAAAATGTAATTCTACTAACAGACTTCGCGACAGCATGTAGTACGGTTTTCACGAGCAGTAGGTTTTCACGACTTTGAATCCACAAAGCAACCTGGCGATCTCTAGAAGTTCGACCCGCGAACCAAATCGGATATGTGTTTATAGATGTGAGGCACTCACCCAACATCCTTGATGTACACACATTCAGAGGGACAAATGTTCCTACATAGGTAAAGAAGAAAACACACATCCTCTCAAGTCGAAGTCGGAGAGTATTGCTGCAAGAATGTCGGTCAATTCAACAAAACAGCCAAAAAACTGGCAGGTGACTATTTTTGAGCATCTCGGAAGGTATACCGATGATTTCGGCACGAATGTCGAAGAGTGCCTAAGAGTATTGCGACAAGAATATCGATCAATTCTACAAAACAGCCAAACAGCTGGCAGCAGACTTTTTTAACATATCGGGAAGTATAGCGATGATTTCGACACGAATGTTTGCCTTGTCGATAGTCTAAGACTAGGTGGCCTACTTTGCTTTTGAAATAATCTGGATACCTTGGTGGTTTATATCGCCAGAAACTGCATTATTTGTCGTGTTGAAACCAGCAATCGTGTAACGTTTTTCACGGATAGGTGAAAATATATTATGAGCCGACATCCACCGATATCGATTCCAATCGAGACTGATGGTTTTGACGCAGACGGGATAGCGCAGTGCAATGGTGATTCATTGATCTCATTTGGAATTTTCGTTCTCCAAATGCGTTAAGTTGCTTGTTAACTGCCCTTAAAGAGTGTGAAGTTGGCCTTGTCGGTTATTCAAATTCGCTTCCAAGAATCAGGTCGAGTCTCAACAATTCGAGCGACTATTTAGCCGTATTCCAAGCGACGTTGACGGCCTGTAGGCAATTATATTTGACTGAATTGCACTTTATACGGGAACAAATAAATGCAAACCATCTTTCAAAATGCACCACATAGTGTATCCGCTGGCGACGGTGCTGTCAGACGGTGCTTTACATATGGCCATATGTGACATGACCTTATGCCACGGCACTGCTACTTCTCACTCCTCCAACGCATGATAGCGACTGAACAAACATTTTTTAGAGCCACGTCTATCTCCATTTTAATTTTAGTAACTATGGGTTTATTCCCTTGGATTTCAAGTTCAATTGAAAAGGTCTTCGTTTAGTATTTAGTATTTTTATTATGATATGACAATAATCTACGTCACGGATGACATACCTGTCATTGGGCAAAACCTTGTGAACAACGTTGGGACCTCGATACTTCGCATTCAATTTCTTATTTGTACCAACTGTTTTTTCAAAATGTCGAACGACTACATAGTCTCCTTTAAATATATCCTTGCTGGCTTACTTACTGCTGGATGGTTGAGTGTTGTGGAACGAGGGTAAACTCTGATTGATATTAACTTGGCAATGCTTAGTGGTTGTAACTCTGACTACACATCAAATGTGATTATTTTTAGCTCCAAGTGGTAACCTTTGGGTGGTGTCATCTAACCTAAAAATTTTACAAAAACAAATATTACTGCTATCCAGGAAATACGATGGGCCGGGGAAAATGAGGATGAAAACCTGTGACATCTACTACAAACCGTGTTATAGTGAGCAAAAACAACGACTATTCGGATGCGGATTTGTTAAAAGTGCCAGACTTAGGCACGAAGTCTTATGGCTCCACGAGATTAGCGAACTCATTGTAACAATCCGCATCATGACCAAATTCGCCAACATAAGCCTGATAATCGCTCACGATGAAAAAGAATTTATAGCTGAGGATTGTTTCTACGAGCTCCTTGACAAAACCTATGAGCGACCTAAGAGTACTTTCATTCGAATCGCATATTCATTTTAGTAACGGTTTGCTACAGCTCTACTTCATGGTATTCTATTCGGCATACTAATAACTTTGGTAGAAAAACAGTCGCCCTGTTTAAACGTCATCATCAGTGGGACTGTTTTCGTTTATGATACTAAAGGGTGATCCATTTCGAGGTTCCCTACTTTTTTAAAGAAAGAAAAACACAGAAAATTCAAATTTAATGGAGAATGTTTATTATCATTTGAAAGAACAATTTTTTGGCATTTCTTTTTTGAAGATTATGTCTATCAAATGTTGGCCGTTGCTACGTCGCAGATTGTCCATCCGTTGAGTCCAATTTTCGATCACTCGTTCGAGCATTTCGACTGGTAACTGGCGAATGACACGCGTGATGTTTTCCTCCAAGGCCTGAAACGAAGCGGGTTTGTCGGCATAAGCTTTTGACTTTACATATCCGCACAGGAAAAAGTCTAACGGTGTGATATCACACGATCTTGGTGGCCAATCGACCGGCCCAAAACGTGAAATTATGTGCTCACTGAAATGTTCTCTCAATAAGTCCATTGATTGATGCGATGTGTGGGAAGTGGCGCCGTCTTGCTGAAACCAAATGTCGCCGAGATCACGAGCTTCAATTTCAGGCATCAAACAGTCGTTTCTCATGGCACGATAACGGTCGCCATTGACGGTTACGTTCGCACCGGCATAATTTTTAAAGAAATATGGACCGATGATTCCACCGGCCCACAAACCACACAAAACCGTAGTTTTTTCTGGATGAAGTGGCAGTTCTTCAATCTCTTCAGGTTGCTCTTCGTCCCAAATGCGGCAATTTTGTTTGTTTACATACCCATCTTCTTGGAACTTTTCAAGAGCCCATAGAGCGAAGCGATGTCGCTTGGGAAGGTCGAGCGGCTTCAGTTGTTGCACAAGCTGTATTTTGTACGCTTTCAATTTAAGATCTTGAAGTAAAATGCGCCAAGTCGTTCCATACGTCAGTCCGAGTTGCTGCGAACGGCGCCGAATCGACTCTCTACGGTCTTCGTGTACACTCTCAGCTACAGCCGCTATATTTTCTTCACAGCGTGCTGGACGTGGTCTATTCGGTCGAATATTATCCAATAATGAATGCTGGTTCTCAAAATGGGTGATGGTGTTGCGAATAGTACGCTCAGAAGGCCGATTATGTTGACCATAAGTTGAGCGAAGTGTACGAAACACATTCCTCACAGAACGTGAATTTTCATAATAAAGTTGAACAATTTGTAAACGTTGTTCACGCGTAAGTCTTTCCATTATGAAATGCCAAACAATACTAAACAAAAATAACATGACAGCATGACACGACTCACACGTGATCTGTCAAAAAAGGCTATTGAAAAAACTATCTCTACTTGAATCACCCGTTATGATTGGTAGTTGAATTTTGTAACCGTAATATGTTAACTTTAGAACCCATATGGCTATCTTCGGACACATGTTTTTCTTTTTAACGTAAGGGCGAGTGCATTACTGTGAGCTACTATTCCTCTTTAGTAGCTGTCAAAGCGATTCAGTGCATGTATAATGGCTAGCGTTTCTAGTTTGAAGCTATGCATTCTCGAAAATATGCGAATAGTCCAAGGCAAGACCTAACCTGCTCAAAATTCGTTAGCATGGAGTATCGTGCCAGTGCCTGTATATGCGATTCATTTGGTGGTATCCCATCTCGATTCCCAGACAATTCAAATCTACTACAAGTATTTGTATAAGTGGTAACGGAGTAAGCATCATACATTAATTTATTTAAAGAACTCTCATCAAAATAACAAAGGAATGCGACTCCATAGGGTGACCACAACATCTTCTAAATGAACATGTACAAAACCGCTATAAGATATGCCCACGATGACAATAATTGTTGGTCACCCAATAAAAGTCAGTTACCACGTTCTAATATCCAAGTTGATCCCCAAGTGGTATGCAAACTTTTCAGTCTTATATTATATTTTCTGCAACTAAAAGTTGTCAAACTAACAAACAAAGATAACCTCGAAAATATGACGGCAATTGGTTTTGATAAACATAAACTTTTCAGCTTATTCCTCTAGGAGCGAGGACGTCAACCCTCTAACCCAAATATTACACCCATTGGAGGAATGAAATCATCAGAGCAATTAGATTTTCCCAATAAAAAGAGTTTTGTAAAAGTTTTTCACAATGCAATAAAGGGTTTGTTTTTCTGTAGTACCGTTGCATTTGTTTTGTTTTTATTTAATTAATTTTTTTGTTCATAAAGTTGCAAATTGATAGCGCTGTTGCGGGAGAAAAGTTTTCAAAATATTGCGAAACTTCGTCGAGATTGTTTAATTAGTAAAGTTGCGATGTAGACTAGTAGAGCTGAAGTTGGTGTAATGAATTATTTTCATACGAATTTTATAAATTAAATGAAATCGATTCTGAGTTAGGTACTTACTTACTGACGTGGCGTAACAGTCCGGAATGAGCCTGGGCCTCAAACAACATGCCTCTTCAATTAGCCCGGTCCTTCGCTAATTGCCTTCTGTAGTGCACTCCAAGTTGGTTGAGGTCGGTTTCTACTTTTGCGCCCCACCAACGACGAGGTCTTCCACGACTGCGTCCGATGCCTGGACTCTGCGAGCCGGATCTTTGGTGTCAATTCGTTGTGCGTGCCCTAGCCATCTTGAACATCCAGTGCAGAGCTTTTTTGACTAGAGGTATGTCTAGTTCGTATAGTTCTTTGTTGAACTTTCGTCTCCATTATCCACTTTGGATACGGTCTATGTTTCAGGTTGTTGGTAAACGGTTTCAGGCGTTCACATATTATGGCAGACAGGATCTTGTAGTTGATTTGAAGGGAACTTATGCCTCTGTTGGCACAGTTCAGAGGGTCTCCTGTTTTTTACGGCAATCGATGCTTAGGCTCCATTCTTTAGGTATGCTTTTATGATGAAACTAACCAAATCATCTCAGCCGGTTTTGTAAAGCTGGTCAAGAAGGCCGTCATTTCCGGTAGCCTTGATAAGCTTGAGTTTAAATCTTGCTATCCTTACTTCTCTTAGGAAGGGTGGTTGGCAGTTTTCGCTGTCGTTGCCAAGATTGAATGGTTCATTCTGCGTGACATCGGAATGTTGTTCGTCATCGCCGTTTCACAGTCTGCAAAGGTATCGTCATATCTCGCAATTTTTCAAATTTCTCAGCATCGACTGTGTGTGTCTCAACTACGATATTTTCTTGTTCTTCTCTACAGGATTCGTCGTCAAACCAAGGGTCTTCGCTGGTGGGCAAGAGAAACCTAGCAAGTCAGTTGCGGCTGATCTAATGGCTTGTTGGCATCGTTGCCATTGTTCTTCGACATTCGATGCTGGTGGTATGGTATTAATTGGGAGGGATACGCGTTCCGCGAAGGCCTTGGCGGAGTCTTGCGATTGCAGGCAACCAGAGTCTACCCTCGTTCTACAACATTCAACCATCTTGTGAGTTAGGTAACTAAGTTAATATAAGGGGCCGCCAATCTTGGTAGATCATAGGTGCATAACACGTTGTAACAAATTACTCTCAATAAAAGATTGTTCAGCCCACCCTTGGCTGAATTTTGATATTTTCGAGGTGTAGGGCCTTAGTCAAAGGTGTTTGGGCCCACATTTTATCGAAATGCTTCGCTATAAACTGTGGCAGTAAACTGTTTTGTCGTTATCAATATTTTGCTTGTTGAAGTTTTGTATACACTCTTAGTTTTTGCGAACGTTTTGAATTTAGCAAAAGTTTTGAAATATCCGGAAAAGTGTTTTAGGTTTGTTGACATTTTATTGAAGTGAAACTTCTTTCAGGACGTCGTGTATTCAATTTTATGAAACGAAAAAGCGCCACGAAAAAGAGAAAATATGTTGTGGCTGTTTGATTGTGTGTATTGAGCGGGTGTACTCGCATCTCAGTCAAAATGTACGTTGGTGTGTAAAAGAGATCTACTGTGGGAACTGCGCAGCTGGTATTTGGTTTATGTATCGCGCACTACGTCCATTTTACGGTCAACATAATCGTCCATCAGAGAAATTAACTCGACTAAGTATGGAACGTTTTCGCACCACGTTTAATCTAAATGGTAATACGCATCCACAGAAGCATCGTAGAGTACGAACAAAAGAAGTCATTGCTGCTGTAGAGCGTAGGGTAGAGGAGGACCCGAATCAGTCTAAATAACGATGATGGCCAGAACGTTACAGTAAATGGTGCCCGCTTTAGAGCCATGATTACTGACTTTTTCGTTCATTAATTGAACAACCATGATGATGGAGCTATGGTTTCAACAAGACTGCGCAACATATCACACAGCTCGTGCCACAAGATCGTGCGATTTAACGCCGCTTGACAACTTTCTGTTGGGATATGTGATGTAGGTAGTCTAAGTCGATAAGCCTAAAAGATTTACCACTTGGAGGAAAACATCCTCTGCGTTAATGCCAATATACGGCCACAAATGTTCGAAAAAGTCATCGAAAATTGGACCTCCACTGTTGCCATTTCTTGCCACTGACCAATTCTGACCATTGACGACGCTTGAAATGGCCAAGAGGCTTTAGTTCTTGAGTCAATTGCACCTTGTTAGCGTGTAAATGCAAGTTTTACAGCATTATGTTCATCAACGACGAGCGTGAGAGGTGCCATTGTTGGGAACGACGACGTGTTGAGGTGGACGGCTCTTCAATATCGCGAACAGCAGCAATATTTTCTGCAGTACGAACTGTACGAGCATGAACTGGTGTTTTCACATCTCCTACAGACCTGGTTTGCTGAAATTTTTGCACGATTTTTCCGATTGTACGCACATTTAGACGATTAAATTGACCGAAAAAATCACGAAGTGCACGATATTCATTTTGATTTGAACGCCCATTTTCATAATAACCCTGAATAACTTTAACGCGTTGCTCGATTGTGTATCTTTCCATGGTTCAAATTGAGTTAGTCTGAACTTGAGAAATTTCAAATGAAATGCCTGTTATATTGTTATCACATTGCTCTTGAAAGAAGTAAACTCGTTGTCGGCTATGGTTTAAAAAACAAAATTATTTGTAAAAATGATAAATTGAATTTCCGTAGCTTACGAATCTAATGTCATGTCCGTTTTATTCCCTTGAAAACTTATTTTCACGGAAGAACACACACATACAAAATAAGCCAAGCAATAAACACGAACACTTGCATCAACTTTTCAATATTTCAGTTCCAATAAGAAACGACTTTCAATGGTAATCATAAGAGCTACTCCTGAGGGATGCGACTGCAGAGCTTGTGTTCATTGACTCAATAAGTCACGAACACTAATTGACAATTGACACTCTTGCGGAGTGAGTTGAACATAAATTTATCCTTGCTTCCTTGAAAGACGTGAGTTGGGTTTGTTTAAATCCATAAGAAGGACATAATGAATTTTTGACGAAAATTTGTGTGAACATTTTTGTTAACAACATAAGAGACATAAGGAGAAACATTGAAAGTGGTACCAAGTGGCAAAGTAAAATAAAACATATGAGAGGGATTCAGTCCACAGTGCGGATCGTTGAGTATACTATCTCATCGGATCCATAAAATAAAGTTTAAAATGTTTTTGTTAGGGAAATGCTCCAAAAAATTGCGATTTTTTCTTTGTTTTTTTAAACTGTACCGAAAATTGTTTTTTTTTTTTACGGAAAACGCCCTCAAAAAGTGGGTAAAAACTTGATAGGGATGAATACTATAAAAAATGAATTGCCACAACATATTATTCAGAAAGTTTATCAAAACCTTTTATGGTTCGACAAAGAACAAAGTTTTTCAATTGCATATTGCTTGAGGTTGGGTATACAAACCGTTTTTTTTTAAACAAAAACGGACCCACAAAGTGAATCTATAGGTGAAATTAGCATAGGTTAGGCTTGATGGGCTGTTGACGTTCGGGTAAGTAGTCAAGCTCGGATAGTCCTACATGGGCCCATAGCGATAACCTTATGTTGTCGAACCTGAAAAGAACGTTACATTAGTGAAAAGAGTGATACTTAAGTAATTTGTCTTTCTCTATTCGCTACAAAGAGGTAAGCTGAGGCAGCAGCAGCTGACGATCTGTACTATAGATATCTTTTCTAGCTCCGTCGAGGCCTCGGAGCAGAAGTTACAAAGGAGAACATTACGGCTGTTGGTGATCGCGGGCAGTGACAAAGTAGGTGGGTGATGTCCTCCGCCATGTCTGGATTTCCGGCATAGATAGTATGAGACATTTAGTCTAACAGCAGGAATTGATCCGGGGGAAGCCGTCTTCGACGACGATTTCTAAGTTATTGAAGATCCTCAGGATATAGTGGAGGCAGTGGGTGCTGTCTTTCAGGAAGTGTATAATGCCCTGCTCATCATTTCTATCTCCGAAACGGCATTACGCAATGGCGATCTGAGAACCGTGGTTTCACCCGGTTTGATGACGAAAACTTGGCAAACGCCATAGTCGCCGAGCGAAGTGGGTCTAGTCCCCTGTTAATATCGAAGGTGGAACTCCAGATCATCTTCGATTCCATAAAGAAAAAGAAGTCAGCGGGAGTCGATGGTATATCCAACATTGTACTGCGACACTTACCCCCTGAAGCTGTGGACGTTTACGCAACGCTATTCAACAACGCGCTGAATAATGCATATTATCCAGTGCGTTGGAAGACGGCGGTGGTTCATCCTCTCCCAAAAAAGGGAAAGGAACTGGAACCCGGAAAATTTCCGGTCGATAAGTCTCCATCCGAGTATCAGCAAGGTTTTCGAAAAGATTCCCAATCAAGCACTGTTCAAGTGGTCTGAGGACAATAATATTATACCGGAGGACCAGTTTGGTTTCAAGGCTGGACATGACTGTATTCATGCCGCCTCCAAACTCGTCTCTGATATACAATGGAACAAAGCCAAAAAACAGTGCACGGGTGCATATCTGGTTGATTTAGAGAAGGCTTTTGACACCATATGGTTAGAGGGCCTCTATCTAAAGCTGACCAAACTTGGCATAAGTAAACCACTGCTATATATGCTTCATGACATGATGAACGTTTGTTGTCAAAAGTTGCAATGTAACTTCTACCACAGAATTTTTCATTAAGAATGGTCTGCAACAGGGAGCGGTAAACTCGCCGATTCTCTTCAGCAATTACACCAGTGACATGATAGGTAGTCTAACTCAGGCAATTGCGTAAGCGGACGATCCTATCGCGTACAGAACAGCCTCTACTGTCGAAGTCATTCGAACTCTTTTGCAGCGGGACTTCGACAAGATCCAGAGATATTGTGATGACTGGAAGTTGAAAATCAACTTTCAGAAATCAGAAACTATCCTGTTTAGGACACCGTTGTCTAGGGCCTCTAGGGATACGAGAAAGAACTGGCGAAAGCTGGTGTTCGTTGGACCAAACGGTCCAACTTAATTCTGCTCTGGCGAGAATTAAGGGAGCATTTGACCTGACAAGACGATTGTTTTATATCAGTCGTCTTGACAGCGGGGTGAAGTTGATTTGCTACATGGCCCTCATTAGGCCGATGATTGCCTATGGGTGCCCGGTGTGGTTCAACGTTGCTCCAGCGCGAATGGAAAAGATACGGGTTTTTGAGAGGCAGCGTCTTAGGAGCTGCCTTGGACTTCACAGAACACCAGTATCTGACTACAAAAAATACTATTCCAACCAGGTCCTATACAACGGGGCCAACATAAACAGAATAAACAATTTTCTGGTGAAACTCATTCGGTTTCATGCTGCTAGAGCGATGGCTTCGAACAATAGTCTCATCTTTGGGGCCTTCTACCCCAATGATGAATATTTTGAGAGTGCGCGTTTAAGCGGCTTTATTCTGCCCGAAGCTTTCCTATATTTGGATAGTCGAGGGCTGATACAGGATAGATTTTAGATTTATAGATAAGATAATAGACCGAAAGGCATTAGAATTAAGTTATCATGTAATTTAGGGCGCCCGCATAGGGCAAGTAAGTTAGTTAAGTAGTTGATAAGTAGACTAGTTTTTTCATGAATTTTTGTCTAGCATGTAAGTCAGTTTTAAGATAAAGTAAAATTAAAATGAATTAAAAAAAAAAAAAACAGTAAGTATGATTGGTATGTATGATAAGTATGCTTACCCCTTATTGTGACCTGTTATCACTATCGCCGCGCCGCTATAGAAATAGAAGCTCTGTTCAGAGCTATAAGCCAAAGGTTTTTGGCCAACACCAAAATGTTGGTGGTTTCCCACCTAGATATTGTTACACTTTCCTGTATTTTGTTGAGTGGGGGTCTAACTCTACTTTCAAATATGGGGATGCAGCTGGAGATCCTAGTATGGCTAGCTCGTTTGCATTCATATATCCTGTACTATTATTATGTCCTGTCATAATAATGTTGGACCTTATTCTGGTTGCATAGAACCTTTAGCTCTGTGGGGCAGCGTTCAACAGGTCATTTTACTATATTGGACGCCAGAGCTTTTATGGCCGCTTGACTATCTACGTAGTTGGAGATATCCTCATATGCTAATTCCAATACCGTAGCCGATTCGGCAGCTTCGAGTATATCTAGGATCTCTGATTTTTATACACTGCACGAGTTTGCAAGTCGAAGAGATGTGGATAGCCCGATTTTATCGGAATACAACCCAAGCCCACTCCTATTTACATTTAAAACCCATCGATATAGATTGCAATTTCATTACAAGATACTAAATTGTTTGACAACCATTGAGTATTTAATATCAAAATCGTGGTATGGGATGTGCATTCAAAGACCACGTTCTTCAAAGGCTTTGATACAGAGGTTGTCTGCTTTTTTGAACCGTGATGCGCTTTTCGCCGCACTGTAGGTTAATTTGTGGGAGGTTTAGAATGGCTCCTGTTATGAGTAGACATGCTGTTATTTGAACCTTTGTAAGTGCAATCAAATGTTTTCTCTTTTTTCAAGTGTTCCTCCAGACTAAGAACCTTTAGGTGAGGATTGGTCTGACAACAGCTGTGTAAAGCCATTTTGTGGCCTTCGAAGATGAGCCCCATTTTTTTTACCGCAGATTCTGTTTTTTTTATCTTTTCGTTGATGTTCAGGTTCCAGTTTAGTTCGCTATCGAGTATCACCCCAAAGTATTTGACACTTGCTGACTGTAAGAATGATTATCCGAATTTCTTTCAAATTTGACAGCAAATGTGTTTTTAAATGAAAACGAAATTAGCACAGCATTCTCATCAAAACTTTTTTCGAATTTGATTTAATTTTTAGATAAAATCTTTTGTCTAAATGTCTTGCTCAAACACATTTTCGAAATTCCCTACAGTTGACCATAAACAACGTTAATTTAAAAATTGGGTGTGAAATTGGGCGGATTTTATAAATCGTCGAACGGAGAGCCTTTATATTAAATCATTAATCAAATGCCCAAAAATCGGTGACACCCAGACGGAAGGACTAACGGAATGACAGACGCACATGGCTATATCGACTCAGCTAGCAATTCTGACTCGATCCATATACTTCAATGTACATCTATCTATCTATAAAAATGAGCAGAAATCACATATGCAGAAATCGACCTCAACCAACTTGAAGTGCGCAAAAGGATTCAGTGAGTTAAGTTCTGGGGTAATTGGAGAGGCATTATGGTTGAGGCCCAGGCTTATTCCGTGGTGCAGCGGCATTTTAGTAATGAAGAATAATGAATTGTCCGAAAAACGACTATTAGCTGCATGGTTTTATAAATCCCCTTAAATATTTTAACCGTCCTTAAATTTAAAAAAGCGAGTCATATAAAGACACACTTAAAGCAGACAAAGTTTTCTTTATTTAAATACCGGATCATACGCAATTGAATATCAAATCATTCACCCAAGGCCCATGAAGTTTCATAAGTATCTAAACCCCAAAATACCACTGTCCAGCCAAACCACTTAGATTATTGAAATATTTAACGACCAATATTGGATTTATGTTTAAAAGGTTTAATGCCCCGAAAAGGCAAAACAATATTTTTTCGTTTTGGGGCTTCAACTGACACCTCACACTTAACGTATACGATATACCATGTACAAGTATACCATGTCGAGTTGAGATAAACCCTTGAACATACTTATTCACGTCCCATCACAGCTTAGTATACATATTGCCTATACCAGACACAGGATGTGCTTATGATATATTTTATAAAGCGCCATTTATTAGGAATAATCCTGAAAAATAAATTGAAGGAAATATAAAATTGTGGTGAAAATGCTTTAAACGGATTTTACTCTGGTGCTTAAAAGGTAAAAGAGTCCTTGTTGAGGTTTCTAAGAACAACAAAAAAAAAACACCTAGGGCAAATGATTTTCTTTTTTTGGAATTTAGGAAATAATAAAAGGACCCTGGTAATGCAATACAATGGTGAAGCATAGAAATGCTTTTCGATAGGGATAAAGCTTTTTCGAGAGATTAATAACAACACTAACCTTCTTATCTGTAAGCCCCATCCGCTTGCCTAAATAACAATTTAATTCGTTTGTTGTCCTTAATGGTAACAACGTGAAAGGATAAGAAGTAAATTTTCTTCAACGGCATACGGGTTCAGTATTGCGAAGTTTAGTGCGATGAACTTCAGGAAGTATGTAAGGTGGATGATGGCATTCGCTCGAACCGCTTCTTGGAAAATAATGCCCTGCTCCATCATTTCCATCTTCGAAATGACATTACGCAATGGCGAGCTCAGAACCTCGATTTTACCCGGTTCAATGACAAAAACTTGGCAAACGCCATCATCGCCGAGCAAAGTGGGTCTAGTCCCATGTTAATCTGGAAGGTAGAACTCCAGATCATCTTCGATTCAATATAGAAAAAGAATTCAGCGGGAGTGGATAGTATATCCAACATTGTACTGCAACAATTATCCCCTGAAGCTGTGGACATTTACGGAATGTATATAATACAGTGCGGTGAAAGACAGTGGTGGTACATCCTCTCCTTGAAAAAGGAAAGAACAACTTTAATCCAGCGAATTTCCGGTGGACAAGTCTGCTACCGACCATCAGTAAGGTTTTCGAAAAAAAATCTCAATCGGGTCTGAAGAAAATAGGATAATAACAGAGACCCAGTGTTGTTTCAAGAAGGGACGTGACACTATTATTGCCGCCTCCAAACTGGTCTCTGATGTACAATGGAATTATCAGGAATAGATACGGTCATTAGTAACTGGATCATAACCATGCTTAAGAGTCGTATCATTTCATCCTCGCTGGGTGATTGTACCAAAAGAATAACAACGACAAGAGATATTCCAAAGGGGGGTTCTTTCTCCGCTTCTTTGGCTTTTGCTAGTCAACGAAGCATTTAAGAGACTGGAATTCACTGCAGCAAAAACAGTCCCTTATGCAGACGATGTAGTTCTCATTGCATGTGGAAAATTCCCATCGACTCTAAGCGCAATCATGCAAACAAGTCTAAATATACTCAGTAGATGGTCTGAACCATGCGGACTGGGTGAGGAAAACCGAATTAGTACTCTTCACTAAGAAAAGATCAGTTACAGAGTTTATGATACCGACTTTGGGAGAGTCTATCCACTTATTGTCTGCAAGTGTTAAATACCTTGGGGTGAAACTTGATAGAAAACTAAACTGGAAGATTAATATCAACGAAAGGGTTAAGAAAGCTAACATTTCACTATATAGCTGCAACAGAATCTGTGGTAAGAAATGGGGCCCCTCCCCGAAAGTCCCGAAATGGCTATACACAGCTGTTTTCAGACCAATCCTTACGTATGGTTGCCTAGGCTGGTGGAATTCTATGAAAAATTTTGATAGCACTAACAAAAGTTCAAAGAACAGCATGCGTACTCATAACTGGAGCTATGCGTACCAGTCCCACAGCATGTTCGGAAACACTTATAAATGTCCCACCAATCGACTTACAGCTGATTGACACAGCAGCAAAAAGCGTAGCACGCATCAAAGAAGCGGGCAACTTATGTATCAAACCATTTGGTCGCTGCAAAATATTTAAATTCATGGAATATGAGAATGGGGCATCTGACTACACCATCACATATCACGATTTCGACATTAAACACGCAATCAGAATACCAAGTATGGACGAATGGTCGTCAAACAATGTAGTATCCAACAACGAAATAACAACCTATACCGGTGGATCTAAAATGGAAATAGGAGTGGGCTCTGGGTCTACTCCTAAAGAATCGGGTTAAACTCATCCATTCGTTTGGCGAACTCGTGCAGTGTTTTCCAAGCAGAGATCCAATACTCAAAGCTGCCGAATCAGCTAGAGTACTGGAAATATCACAAGAGGATATATCCATCTACGTAGACAGTCAAGCGGCCATAAAAGCTCTGGCATCCAACACAATAAAATCACGAGAAGTAGACGCTGCCGCTCAGAGCTAAGGGCTCCATTGAATCAGAACAAAGTTCAAATTATCTGGGTACGAGGACATAATAACGTTCAAGGAAACGAGAAAGCAGACAGACTAGGATCGTCCAGCTGCATCTCTGTATACTTGCTTCTAAAAAAACAGCCAATAAATAGATACACGCAAAGTGAAGCAAAGTATAGGTAGCAAAACATTAACACATGCAAACACACCAAAAACCTTTGGTGGGAAATAAGCGGTAGCAAATCAACCAAGCTTATTGCTCTGAACAGACCTTCCACTTCTATAGCGGTGAGAGTGATAACAGGTCACAACCTGTTGGGGAAGCACTCCCACAGAATCGGAATAGCTGAGTCATACCAACTATGCCGAAAATGTGGCGACACAAAAGTCGAGGAGGATATCTCACACCTACTCTGTCACTGTCCCGCGATATGCAACAGACGCAACAAAATCCTTGGTAGCTTCTACCAAAGATTACAAAGTCATACAGATGATGCATTAAGAACAAAAAACAGAAACTTTTGGTCATCAGCGTCATGGTACGGGCGGGCGGTGTGCAGTGTTCACATGAGAAACGAGAACCAAATATATGGCGGGCCGCTATAGAACAATTTTTCTTGTATGCAGTGCGTCATCTGTATGACTTTATAATCTTTGCTTCTACTAAGAGGACCTCACGGAGTTGGCAACAAAACCTATAGCGCAGATCAACCGTTTCTGCTGAAAATCGTGATGGTCCAAGCATCTTTTTGAAGTAGATTGAACAATAGCATAAGTATCACTCTCAATATTCTTTTAAACATTTTTTTCAGGTACTCATTTTTCAACAAAGGGTATCGCTATGGGCCCACGTAGGCCTATGCGAGTTTGACAACTCAACGACTCATTAAACCTTACCTAACCTACAATGAAATAAAGTCAAAAAACAGCGCACGGTTGCTTGGCTGGTTAATTTAGAGAAGGCTTTCAACACCGTATGGTTAGAGGGTCCCTATCAAAAGATGACCAGACTTGTGTTGGCTATGTAACTTCGGCCATCGAATTTTTCATTAAAAATTGTGTGCAACAAGGAGCGGCAAACTCACCAGCATTTACACCAGTGATTTGTAAGGTAGTCTTACTCAGGCAATTGCGTATGCGGACGATCTTGTCGCGTATAGAACAGCCCCTACTGTCGAGGTCATTCGAACTCTTTTGCAGCGGGATTTTGTTATTGTGATAACTGGATGTTTAAAATCGACTTTCAGAACTCGGAAACTATCCTGTTTAGGATACCGTTGGCTAGGGCCTCGAGGGGTACGAGGGATAACTGGTTTATGCCGATTATCGTTGGACCAAACAACTGGCAAGTAAAAGTGTAGTAAAGTACCATGACGTCTGGATGGGTCAGTATCCATATTTCGGAAAACGTGTATAGATGCTGTTCTGACGAGAGCTAGGGGAGCTTTTGCAATGACAAGATGATTATTTTTTTAGCAGTCGTCTTACTGTTGTCAGGCCAATGATTGCTTATGGTTGCCCGGTGTGATTCAACGTTGTCGCATCTCAAATGGAAAAAGATTAGGGTGTTTGTGACGCAACGTCTAAGAAACTGTCTTGGAATACATATAACACAAGATTCTGACTATACAAAATATTCTTCTAACCAGGTTGAACTCAACGGGATCAACATAAGCAAAATAGACAATTATCTGGTAAAACTCATTCGGTTTCACACAAGAGCGATGGCCTCGAACAATAGTCTCATCTTTTTAGCCTTCTACCCCAATGATAAATATTTTAAAAGATTATCCTTAAACGGCTACATTCCGCCTGAAGCGTTCCAATATTTTTATAGTCGAGGGCTGATACGGGTTCCGCTAATCTACCATGTCTTCTGAAGAACAGGCGGCTCCTTTACGACCGAGTGTATGCGATTGGAAACGTCGGAGTAGGTTGAGCCAAAAATTTGTATTTGGATTTTTGACGCTACACTTTCATAAAAGGAATATAAAAGGAATATAAATTTGAAGTGGTGCAGGGGCTGCGTAAAGGTAGCAACTACTAAGGAACACTCTCAAGAAACTTTTAAAACGATTTTACAGAATAACCTCGACAGTATGGCGCTGCCCTTAGTTACTTGCGGTAAGAAAACCACAGCAAGTGACGAAACCAAACAAAAACCAATATCAATGCATAATAAGACATGAGTCTAAATTGGTAAAAACAGTCGACCAAACGGATCTAAAACACCGAATATACTTACGAACCGTATCGAACGAAATCGAAGTCCTATATCCGAATATGCTATAAAAGAAACAATACTTGACGGGTTCTGGCTGTCCAACGGATCTCCTGATTCGCGAAAATGACTTCCCTGTACGGCGAGGACAGTTTCAAGTGATTAAGTACAGCGTATGTACGTCACAGGTGCATACTCGTAAGTCGCTGTTCGTGGTCGTTCCGGGTCTGGTTACAACGACATTCGTATCCACAACGGGATTGAGAGCTGCCGTTAGCCTTTTGGTTCATCCAGCACCATCTCTTTTCAAGTAGACTAACTATGCCATGAGATTCTTAAATGGTCTGTTGTCCGAATTTGACGAAGTAGCTCATGTTGACTATTCCGCTGGCATCTTAAAAAGTTAATATGTGCCCTAGTGTGAAACCACGTACTTTTCATCCGGATATACATCCAAAACACCAAACATGATAATAATTAAAAGCCAACTCAGTATCCTTATTAAATTAGACAGGTAAACAGATACTCAAAGCAAAGTCATAATTCGAACAAACACACATATCCACTTCAAGAGGATGCGTATTGCGTAAATACATACAAACATTCCTAGAATAGAAGTGGTAAAACAAATGAACCACTAACTCACTATTATCTTAACTTATACTCGGTATCCACACCACATTCATCATTGTTATCGATGCTCCTAATGCCATGACACTGATAGTCATATTTTGAAGGTCATTTGTCAAGCAGACAAAATCAGTTTATGCATAAAAAAAATTATTCGTATCATCATCAATCTTTATCTGTCATTCACAGACATTGTTTATACACTCCAACCCGCAGATACATTTGTGACATTACATCTTGCAAAAAGAACTAACGATTATCTTGCTGTTAACATTTATGAGTGGGCGAGTCTGTCCTTGAATCAAGAAACAAGCAAAAGATGTCCACTTAAATGGAAAAATACTTTCTTTCGGGGGAAAAAGTATCTAGCTGACCACAGATTGTAAACTTTAAGTGCACGCCAAATTCTGAATCCGTTAAAAAAAAAGCACACACAAACTTCCATACCGACTGTCACCAAATCCTTGATAACTTTGTTTACGCAATCATTTGTCCCCAACCAATGGGAGAGATATTACATCCTCCCTCCCCATACCGACAGTAAAAGAAGGACATATTCAATTAGACCGCATTTGCAATGAACCAGTTTGCATAACTCAGCGTTTTATATACAAATGCAAAGTTACACTTTACCCAGTGGCGGGATTCAACGGTTTGGCCCACTTTGATGTGATTACATGACATCTATCCAGCATAAGACATCCTTAAGCTCTACTCGGTGATGTTTGAACAAAATTCGAGGGTGATACATGCGATCGGACGGGTGGATAAATGTAAGTTGTGGTTCGACTAAGTTTTCGGGTTAGAGAACTTACGTGCAGTTGACTCCCTGCCAATTGGCTGTAATTAAAGGATATATCTACACTCTTACACCCTTGCTACATGTGACCTAGTTGGCAACGTCGCTGTAAAAATGAGTTTTTTCCCCTTGTCGAGTCGTATTAATTTACGATAAAATCTGTGGCAAGTTCAATGAATCCTTGATAGTTGTTTGCAGGATTCTCCTCGAGATGTGATATTGAAAACAAAAAATAAATCTTTACCAAATGGTTCACACACACACACATGCTCAGTAATGATTTCAGTTTTATGGTTGTTATTTTGAAAAGGATATGGGGATTTGCGGGATGTAATAAAATTGAAACAAACATCAGTTAAGATCCATTTATTAGAAAGAAATCAAATCCCATATGAGGAATTGTGACGATGTTGGGTGTTAAATAGAATGTTCGAATGGAAATGGTGAAGGTCCATTTAATCTGCTGAAGTAAAGAGGGGAAAAAAACTTTTGAAAAAAAAACAGGAAGGCGACACAGTTCTGGAAAATGTGTGCCAAAAGGTTGAAGTTCTTAATACATATGCTATATTAATATAAATATATATCTACTGACAGTGGTAGTTAATTAGTTCATTAGATTGATTGGAATATTGAGAAACGATGGCATATATGTTATATCCGATAGGACAATAAATGTCAATCAACTCCTGTATGATTTAAGTCGAAGATATAAGGAAAGCTGATTTGGCAATTTGAAAGAAAACAGACAAATTTGGTCGTCCGAAAATTTTAATATTGTTAGAGAAATGAAAAAGCAAAAGGATGGTTCATTCATTGGTGTGAGGAACACAATACCTTTTGAGATATTATCTATGATATTTAAACGTTCATAACTCCAATGGGCTACGGTACTTGAACAGAACGGATGATGCAGAAACGCAAGCTACTACCAGCACCTTGACCTAACTTATCGAGGAACCAACATACATTCCTGATATTCATAAAAACTTTGCAAATATCTTAGATTTTTTTTTCACTTCAGATCAAGGCAATTATGATATCTCAATCTCAGCTCCGTAAGAAAATCAGAGATTGATGCCACGTGATTGCTATCGCAGTCTCAGGGAAGCACCTGAATATACGCACTACACAAACTTTGACAAATGGGCAGTCAATTGTGGTTTGGGTGTCAACCTCCACACCGCTGAACTGGTGCTGATCACTAGGATATATATTACCCCTCACATTGAACCCCCCTAACTATACCTGGGGCTTATTTTGGATAGGAAGCCTAACTACAACAACTATAGTTTAAAATTTTATTAATATATTTATAACAGAAAGAGTAAAAAAGGCGACAGTCGCACTTTATTCCTGTAAGCAAGCCGTAGGCATGAAATCGGCAATTAAATGGGGAATGCAACCTCGTATCATGTATTGGCTCTATGTTTCGGGTTTAAGACCGATACTTCTTAATGAGGAAGTAGTGTTGTGGACAGCACTAGAGATAGCTTTAAACAGCAAAAAACTAGCCAAGGTACAACACCCTCAATATTACTAAACATACATTTTCACCTTAGCGCCCTATATGTTTTCGGCAAGGTAACTCAGCCATCCGTCTTAAAGCTGTCCAACAGTCAATGTACAAACTGGCCACTCAAACATTTTTAACGATGCAAATGTCCGTGAAAACACCGATTACACACTTATCAGGTTAAACTTTGATAACAGTTTCCAGGTCGCAATCCCAGACAGATCGTCATGGGAAAGTAACAAACCTGCACAAAATGACTCGATCCATTTTTTTACCGATTGCTCCAAAACAAATGATGGAGTAGGTGTTGGTGTCTTCTCCGAAAGGCTAAATTTCAGCCTATCTTTCAGATTTCTGATCATTGCAGCGTGTTCCTGGCGAAACTCATGGCGATCATAAAAGCCTTATCCCAGCTGAAAGAGAATGTAATATCTGCCACGGATATATTCATTTTCTCGGACAGCCAAGCGGCCATCAAATCCCTGGAGTCAGTCTCAACAAATTCAAAAACAACACTAGATTGCCGCTCATCTCTGGAATTTACCATTCACCTACGCTGGGTGCCATGGCATAGTGACATTCCAGGGAACTGTAAGGCTAATGAACTCGCCACTGACAAGGGTGCACTAGGTATTCCTATACTAGCGCAACATGCTAACAGTAAATCTAATCTGATATGGAGTCTTGGCAAGACCGCGACGTGTCAAATAACGAAACCAAATTTTCCAAAGCTGGATTTGGCAAGATCCAAGCGTTTGGCTTCGCACGACAGACCATACATAAGCACAACCACAGTTGTCAACACTTGACACTGTTAAATAGACTGTTACGCAGAAAGGCTTGGCCCCCACTCAAAGGACTTCTGTAGCTGCATGGACGAAGAAAGTGAAGAAACAATATTTCATCTCCTTTATAACTGTCCAGCCCTATCAAACAAAAGGAAGCTTCATCGTGGAGCTAACCACTCTCAAAATCTCAGCGATTTGGCAAAAAACGCAATTGAAAAGTCTTTCCCGTATCACTAACAGCTTAAAATGGGGTTCTCACAGATAACAAGGAGAATAGACAATATGCACGTGGTATCACAATGGACCAAAAATGGTATAAGTGTGCTGGCGAACTTTCTGACAGCCACTCTAAATTAACCACCTAAACTAGGAAACTCAGATCATACTTCAATACCAGCGATCAATACTCTACCAATTTCAATGCCAAGGATTCAAGACCATCAACATTTAATACCATTGACACACTGGTGGTATAAGTACCATGGCGTTGGTACCATTGTCTTGGCAATACCTTGGGTGGTGACACACGCTTCATGAAGTATGAGATGAGATGTGAATGGAAATACAAAATTTTCTTGTTCAATGTACCACTTATTAAGAATGTCGCTCTATTCGATAGAAATCTATCTATCCCACAGTGAAGATGCTAGTATTAAAACACACAAACAAAATGCTTCTCGCGTGGCATTAGGGTGGTATTTCCTGACACATAGGTGGTGCATCCGTTTACTATAATATTGATACCACCAGTCTGTCAAAGGTATTTGTTTCCATCAACTAGCGAAACATAACCAAACAAATAATAGAAGTAAAAAAGAATGCCTACAACGAAGGAGTGACTAATAATCTTCAGGCATGTCCGTGGAGCCTATGTTCAATAAGAAAACTATTTAAAAACAATTTTAGCAGCTTTTTATTCCATCCCTGATGGATCACTATAAAATTCTGTACAACTGTTTTATTAATATAGAGGTGCCATTAATGATAGAGCACCTACCCTCAGGGATAGTAGAACTAAAATCTCGACCCCGAAAAAATAAGATGCTTGCTGAACAATTCAAACTGTAAAAAAACAACTAAACCTTATGGAATTCCGCCTATTGTACTTACAAAGTCCCCATCCAAACTTGCATCGGTTCTTTGTCATATAATCAACAATAACTGGAAAATTTTTAACATTTTTCCAGAAAAGGATGCAAATACAAGTTCTTAAGCTGCAGACCGATTGCTTTACTGACAATAAAAAAAATTAATAATACCTAAATACTTATAAAGGATTGGATTCATAAGCGATAAAAATTATGGGTTTCGAAAGCAACTCTCAACTGAAAACATCCGCCATGAAAATACGTGGAGAATTAAGTGCTATTTCCCTGGCTATTTCCAAGGCTTACGACCGAGTTTGGCATAGGGCTTTGTTTGATGTCTGGCTGGATGGAAAACTTTGTTAAAGACACATCTTTGCAATTAGTAGTAAATGGCGTTTCCTCAGATTCATTCTCTATAAACGCTATTGTACCACACGGATCAATTCTCTTACCCACGCATTTTGATGATCTTTTTGTTCCAACGAGTAATCGGACTTTCAGTTTTTGCAGAGGACAGTACTCTGAATTTGGTCCAAAGACGTGTAATCTGCAACCTGCTTAGCGAAGACTTATAGGATATCTGTCTCTGTATTGCAGGGACATGGTTCGTTTTATGTTCCAGATCGATTTTATTTGGTTGTCAATTTTGTGTGAATGAAATTTGTCTGCTGGCATTTGACAGTCGTAGAGAGAGTACCTAGTCGATAACAATTTATTATGGGAGTGCCTAAGTTTTATAATGATTATGAGCGACGAAGCGCATTTTGACATGGCCTGCTTTGTAAATAAACAGAATAGCCACTATTGGAGCACTCTTTGGTGCGTCATTTGATTCTATAGGCAATACAGCTACTAGAGACAGCAATCGTGGCATGCTGGAACATTTTTTTGTGCTCGAGTCGGATCAATTAGGCCTAGAGCAGTGATAAGGGAAGTAAAGAGATACCAATCTTCGCGGTTTGCCTACAAGCTAAATTCACCCATAATTACGTATCTTACACATACTATCACATTTTTAAACAAGTATGCGTGAGACAAGTTATTCCCCACATTTTTTGCTCAAAATTTTTCGATTTTCCCCCGCTACCTCGCCGACCTCACCAAGAACCATCACAGAAAGGGGTGAAAATTTACATCGGAGTTAAAACAGCTGTAGCATTGCCGCCACCAATGAGCGCATCCAAGAAAAATATAAGAAATAAGGATCGCGTTCAGTTTTTCCTTTATCTCTGGCATAGAGTGCCAACAAGTATCAACGGTGGTACAACACACGTAGATCATGCTACGATGCGAATGAAGATGAGATCATGTGGGGGTACTTGAATAAAAAGGTAAACATCAACAAACCAACCACAACCTCAATGCTTAAGTACAACATTAGGAACGTAATTTGCTAAAATTACCAGAAGTTTCTTTTGCATTACTCATGCAGTGTTTTACAAAAACGCTGTGTGAATCCTTCAATACCCTATCCCAGCCTATCCCTCAAATTAATATCCCCAAAATGTAGGCTCTATGGGAATTAAATATTGAAACTGATATTGTCCCAACATATTGTTCAGACAGTTTATGAATAATTTTTATGGTTCGAAAAAAAACGGAATGTCGGTAGGGTATACAAATGGTTTTTGTAGGAAATCGCATCCAAATTTTTTTGCGAAATATTCCGCAAAAAATCAAAACAATTTCATATACCGCATTTTTTGTAAGTATGGCGGATTAATGTTTTGTTGACGTCTTTTTTGTATCTGCTTACCTTATAAATGTTAAAGTCGTCTGGCTAAATAAAGCGCTGTCGCCAAGGGTTTCCAATGTGGTTCGAATCCAGCTGTTCACCTTCAAGATATTTTGTAGAGGCGTCTAGAGAGTATTTTTACTGAACTTTCGATGTTTGTAAAAAAAAAAGTGTCCTCGTATAAAAATAGGACCTGTGTTAATGCAACATAATAGAGATCAACTAGATATGCTTTCACGTGTTCACTAAGTTTATCTTTAAAAAAATAATCTGCATGGTATAACAGACATTTGAAACTAAATTTATCATAGGAATGGTTTATATAAACATGAAAAAAATGTATTCATAGGTACAAACAGTTGCAGAAGTTCAACGAAAAGTATGTAAATATGTAGATAAATGTGTAAAAATGCAATTTTGCATTTATTCAGTCAATTGCAAGTCGCAACAGCGTTAAGTCTTCATTCACCCACAGGTTCATAGTTTAACGAAGCGGGGCAAATTCAACTGACAAATAAAGCTTGGAAAAATCATCGAAAGCTTAAGCTTTTACAGCGAAAAGGGCTTAACAAATGTACAAATGGTTCGAAGATTAGATACTCAACAGGAGTATAAAAGCAAAAGCAGAACGTTCGTATTGACACGAGGGATATTTTGTGAGCTTTAAGCTACTCGGTCGAATACATGACTCTTTTTTATGAAACCCCAATAATTCTTTTTTTTTTAATTTCGACCAGATTCAGAAGCTTTTATCAATATGTTTTTGTATTTGAGTTTTCAAAGGATATGGGAAGTGCTCATAGATGCACTCGCAATGTGATTATTTGTGTTTGACAGGGATACATCCGCTGAATTAATTTTTAATTGGATTAGCTGCGAAGTTTATTCTATTATAGCATATACTAATATAACAAAGGCAATTGGGTTATTCAATAAGGATGTATGTATTTTCAAGTAAAACAAAAAAACACAGATTACATATACATCGAGCTGAAATTTATTTCAGGTCCTATAAATACAAGTGTTAGCCAAAATAGCAACACTTTCAGAAAACTAATCAGAATAACAGGAGCGGAGCAACCGCTCTGTTGTCGTCAGGTCAAAACAGGTAGGGTGTTTGACTTTGGGTTAGCTACTCAATCTCGGAAAAATGCCCTTTCAAACTATGGTTGCTTAATTGCTGCCTTAGAAAGGAACAATTTTACTGTTGACGACCATGTAATGTAAACGCTAAAAGGAGAACGAGGTTCGTTTCTAAACCTGGAATGTTAGAGCGTTTAACAGAAACGGTACAGATAAACAACCAACCGGAGTCCTTATCAGAAAAAAACATATGAGAAGGCTGCAATCCACTGTGTAGACAGTTTTATACCCTATCCCATCCCATCCTTTAGATTAATATCCATAAAATGTGGTTTGTACGGCAAAGAAATATTAAAATTGAAATTGTCGCAAAATATTGTTCAGAGAATTTATTAAAATCTTGTATGGTTCGACCAAAAACATCGTTTTTCTCCTGCATATGGTATGGCTAAGTTATACAAATGGTTTTTGTATGAAAACGCCTGCAAAAAGTGGGCGTGGGTAAAAATGATAAATGGAAGAAATGTTTATAACAAAACCTATTTTTGTGCATCAAATTTTTTTTCGAAATGTTTTAAAGTTTACCGAAAAATGTTCTTTACTGAAAACGCCCCCAAAAAGTGGGCGTGGCAAAACATTTTGTATAGGCGAAATATAGGCATTAGATATATCTGGTTCAGACACCTTTTCAAAATTTGTAACGGTTTGGCCTAAAATTAGGTTTTTCTAGAAACGGGGCGTGGCAGTGGGCCACGATTCTATCGATTCTGAGTCGATCCATACACTTTGAGGTATATCTCGCTCAATTATTTATCTATGTTACAAATAATATATCAAAGCTAATATACCCCTATGGGATAGGGTATAAAAAACAGATATTACTTGCCATCCAGGAAATCCGATGGGATGGGCCGGGCAAAAGGAGGAGGGAAAACTGTGACATCTACCACGATCGGTGTTATAGCGAGCAGAAACAGCGACTAATCGGATGCGGATTTGTGATGAGTCGAGTACTTTGAAGACATCATGTCAACGCATTGTAACTATCCGTATCAAGGCCAAATTTACCAACGTAATCTTTATATGAGCTCGTACACCGAACAAGGAATACGATGATATTGCGAAGGGTTTTTCTATGAGCTCCTGGATATAACATATGAGCGACTACCAAAGTACGATTTTCACAACACAACACCAAGTCCGGCAACGGACTTAGGCTAATTGACTAAAGCCAGAACACGTTTATTTTTTAAATAATGAGGATCGGTAACCATACTAATAAATGGTTAACCAAATTGACCACATTGCGATAGACTAAAGGCACGCCTCCAGTGTTATGGCTGTCATAATATTGCGAGGGTCTAACATCGACTTGAACAAAGACCATTGCCAAGGTAAAAATGCAGATAACCGCCACTTTACACGAAATGCGAAATACTTGGGGAAACAAAATTAATGTCGAAAGATCCCAAGACCACCAAGTCCTTTCCTGAACCCGTATCCCTTAACCTTTCGATTAGGCACCATACCAACAGGATCTTATATCTAAGAACAGTGGCGATATGTCAACAAACCATTCGATCAGCAGCACCCATCAGCGAGAAAACCTTGGTTTGTTGAAGAGTAACTAAAGATGCTCGCTGACAAGAACGAAGCCTACAAACAAAACAGCAGGTAAGGACAAGAACTCCCATTGAGCTTTATAGACAGAGAATAATGGAATCACACCGTATTTTCCGAAAAAAGAAGAAGAGCAAGAAAACCAAGCGATCAAAGAGATAAAAAAGTGACACTCCGGGAAAGTTATTTGTAAGTTTTTCCAAATTGTAAAACTTTAAAACCAGAGGTACAAGGCGAATGAATCCAGCAGAGATGAACAGGGAGAGTTTGTTGCTGAAACACAGTTGATGGTGAGAATATGGAAAAAGAACACATCTGAAGAAACGATAAATGGCGATGACTAACAATCTTTCTTTGTCAGGTAGACTGAACATTCGTGCCGAATTGTATAATAAGGGAGGGGATGATTTGGTAAATAACATTAAGCAACTCATTACGAAAATTTGGTAGGATAAAAGTATGCCTTATGATTCCAACCTCAACATTATTTGCTAATCAACAAAAAAATCCATCTGAACTGTGCCAACTACAGAGACGTCTACTCAACATGAAAACATTTACAACCAACCTGACCGGTCCTTATCAGTGTGCTTGCCAGAAAACTCAAATCTTCATACTTTGACAAATCAAAGAAGTAAAAATCGACTGCCACTTATTTATCGATTTCAAAGCTGCGTACGACAACATTTATAGAGACGATGCAGATTAAATGGAGAATTATCAAAGCTCCACCAAGGGTGGCAACGAACTCACCGTATGCATTGTTGTGCGATTTTCTTAATATCGCTCTAAAGACAGTGCAAAACTCCCAAGTTTATCCTACCCATGACGGCTTTCATTTCACTGTAGCCCTACCCATAATATCAAAATCATAGTAAAGCTTTGGTCCCAATGCAGAACACATTACATTGGAACAATTCCAAGGTCTATCATTCCATAGCAATCAGAATATAATACCTTCCCGCGAAGTCGGGTAACCACAACCCCCGAGGACTACATGACTACATGACTACATAGTAGCAGACTATAATATCTGGTAAAGCCACGCACGATCATCTTTATGAGTCCTTTGCAACCCAGTCCAGATTCTCTGCTGCTAACCACTTACATGAAGTTGGAAAAGTTAGCAACTTTTCCAACTTCATGAGCCCATAATTCGTAATTTATAAATGACGACATTGCTTTATGGAATACTAAATCCATGATAACGTCATGTCCTTGGCGTACCCGCCATAAGCCTGGTTTTGGTTGGTTCACGATTTGCCTTAAAAGATCACTTGCTAAAAACCATGCGCCGCATAATGGCCCAGTACCGAATGACATGATACTTAGCTTTCTGCTGCTTCCTCTATTCACCACTCAGCTCAGCTTCATTCTCGCTTGCTGTACCACTAAAGTTAATAAGTAAGTATTACACAAGTTAACCTTAAAATTGGAATTTGATCGTTCATTTTAATCTACTACGAGCATGTATGCAGCAATCTTCGGAGTCAATTTTGCACCACTCTTCCACACATATCGGCTTAAGCGTATAGGCAATTTTACGTTCCGTGTTATTTTTCAGTTAACTCGAGAAGGTAGTTTTACAGTCAATTTAAATCCAAACTTCGAGTTAACCCAGCAAGTTTGGTGAGTTAACCCTGGGACTAAATGATCAGATGCTTTTGACAGTTGATAAAATACCAAACAAGCAATGATTTTCAATTCCATTTGTGTGGACATTTTATTAAATTTTTAGAAACTAAATACGTGTACGATCAGATCCCAGTGACTCGAAAGTCTTTTAAATATTGAGTTTGAAAGTTTTAAGGAGAAAAACGACTTGTAAGATCGCGACAAAAACATTTTGATCTGTTTGGGGCAAAATAAACCAAACAGCTGAAAACTGAGCTGTTGCAGATGCAATACATTTCGATAAATTTTTGACAGCAAAATCGATAAATCATAAGTGCTAACAAATCAAATCACCACACTCGATATGAAATTTAATCTTGCACTGAAAAACTGTTCATGAGTTAACCCTGATTTAAATTTATTTCGGGGCTAGTTAACTCTTGGTTAACTCAGAGTTAATTCAGCACTAAAAAATCGGGCGCAAAGAAATTTAAGGGAGATAAATCGCATGAGAGAGGTAGCCATACGATCTGGTCATTTTTGGAGATCACGTGATTACCAAACTTTTCCGTTGATTGATCAAAATTTGACCAACTGTAGATATTATATGACATGTGGAAACACATATCACTGATGTCCAGTCCATTTTATTCCAGCCAAACATTTCAACATGTCACGGTAGAGAATTCCATGGGCATGGAATTACATGAAGATCATTTTTATAATTCAAGGGACCACCTGGATTTGATTATTTTTTTCTTTCAATCCATCAGAACCGACCGATTTGTTACTCTTTCGCGACATTAAAGTCTTATATACCAACTTAGCTGCTTAAAACCAAGACAAATTCAATTTTTCTATTACCCAATAGAGATATTTTGCTTTATTGAAAATGTACATTAATTGGTGAACATCCTTAATATCAAAAGTCTGCCTTGCTTGGGCATCAACCAACATGCCTCTTCAATCAGCCCGGTCCTTAGCAAACTGCCTCCAGTTGCGCACTCCAAGTTCGTTAAGGTCGATTTCTACTTGTGCGCGTCACTTAAGGCGAAGTCTTCCTCTACTGCGTCCGACGTATGGCTGAGAATCGAAAATTCCGACCGGAGTATTGGTGTCCATTCATTCTACATGCCCTAGCCATCTTAAACGTCCAATGCGGAATTTTTTGACCGGGGGCATTTCGCTGTACAGCTTGTATAGCTCTTGGTTAAATCTTCGTCTCCATAGCAATTCAACGCAAACGGGACCCAAGATTTTTGAAAGAATTTTCCTCTCAAAACGACCAAGGATCTGCTTTTGAGATGCTCCATGCTTCAGCGCCGTAGAGCAGAACTGGGATGATCAGGGTCTTATATAGGATCACCTTAGTAGTTCGAGTGGGGGCTTTACTTCTAAATTGCCTTTTTAGCCCGAAGAAACAGCGGTTGGCAAGAGTAATTCTTCATTTAATTCTGACGAGATGTTGTTCTCAGAGTTAATAGCGGAGCCGAGATAGATAAAGTCCCGTACTACTTCAAAGTTATATCTGTTAATGTTGACGTTCTGTCTAATTCGTCGATGTTGTGTGTCCTTTCGTGTTGACAGCATATAATACTTCGTCTTGCCCTCATTTACTGCAAAACCATTTTTGCCGCTTCCTTCTTTATACTAGCAAACGTGGCTATGAAATCACGTTGGGTCCTACCAATGATGTCAATATCGTCGGCGTATGCTTGTAGTTCCCCCGATTTGTGGAAAATTGTGCCTCTGGTGTTGGCTTTGGAGTGTTGCACAATCCTCTCAAGAATCAGATTGAAGAAGTCACATGACAGCGCATCAACTTGCCTAAATCCTTTTTTGGTATCGAATTTGTCGGTGAGGTCGTTTCCGACCCTGATGGAGCAGCGAGCATTCTCCATCGTCATCCTACACAACCGAACGAGTTTGGGCGTTATATCAAAACTCGACATGGCTCTGTATAGTTCGTCTCTATAAATGATGTCGCGTGGGCTTTGAAATCCGTGAATACATGGTGGGCAACGATTTGTTTTCCAGGATCTTCCGAAGTGTAAGGATTTGATCGGTTATGGACTTTCGTGGCCTAAAACCACACTGATAAGGACCGATCAGGTAGTTGAAAACGGTTTCAGGCGTTCACATATTACGGCAGATAGGATCTTGTAGGCGATGTTGAGGAGACTTATGCCTCTCTAGTTGCCGCAGTTTAGAGGGTCTGCTTTTTTATGGATCGGACAAACGATTCTGAGGTTCCATTCTTCAGGCATACTTTCTTCCGACCAGATTTGGCGTATGAGTTGGTGGATGTTACTAACCAAGTCATTTCCGGCAACCTTATTAAGCTTCAGTTAAGATATTACTATACTCACTTCACTCAATTCGGGTGGTTGCCAGTTTTCGCTGTCGTTGCCAATATTGAAGGGTTCGTTTTGCCTTACAGTGGAATGTTGTTTCCTATCGCCGTTTAACAGTCTGCAGAAGTGGTTCTTCCATATCCTCAGCATAGGCTGTGTCTCAACTACGATATTTCTTTGTTCTTCTCGACAGGAATTTGTTCGAGCGTTGTATCCTTCGCCTTGAAGTTTTACACTTTGGTAAAACTTGCGAACATCGTTTCTGGAGTGGCACCTCTCTATATCCCCGATCGCACGCTTTTCTTGCTCCTTTTTCTGAAAAGCCGGTGTTCCTCCCTTCTTCTCTGCTTATAGAGCTCTACGGCAGCTTTCGTGTTCACCTGCAGCTTAGCTTTGTAGGACTCGTCCCTAGCTGCGACCATCTGTCGGCATTCCTCATCAAACCAGGGGTTTCTTGGTGGTATGTGCGAGAAACCGCACATTATTTGCGGCTGATCTAATGGCTCGTTGGCACCGTTGCCATTGTTCTTCGACATTCGTTGCTGGTGGTATGGTGTTAATCGAGATTTTTAGGGATACGCGTTTCACGAAGGTATTGGCAATCTCTTGCGATTGCAGTCTTTCGACAATAAATTTTTTCACAATATTTCTGCATTGTTGTGGCGTGGTGTATATCCGCATTCTTCCCTTGGCTGCATCTAGGTAGTGGTCCGAGTCGATGTTAGCTCCTCGGAATGTTCGGACATCCAAAATACTGGATGCGTGCCTCTTGTCTATCGCAATGTGATCAAATTGATTGACCGTTCGTTGATCTGTAGACCGCCATGTCCCATTATGGATAGCTGACCTATCCAGTGCAATAAAGGATTTAATTTTATTGTGAAGTCCGTGAGTAGATTCCAGGATCGTAGATTGTTTGGGTCTGTTCATTGCTATTTGTGTGTTCCGTTGTATATGGTATTGAGCTTTCTCGTTGGGTTATTCGGATTATAAATCGAATAACCTGTCTGACCTTTGAGATTCTTAAGTTGGCTGTACAACTATATCAGAGCAGACGGGCACGGTGGTACAATAGTTAGTGATATGAACTGCCGCGCATAAGGTCGGGGTTCGAATGCCAGCCTTAGCAACATTGTAACTTCGTCCCAACTTCAAGATACATCGCAGTTTCAGAAATAAAGATATCTTCTTCGAAATTTCATCCAAGCGAATTGACTCCACGCAACAAGTAGTTGACATAGCTAACTGCTGTTTACCATCGAATTATGACTTTCACTTTATTCTTGCCGAAAAAAAATTATTCAAATTCACCACATCAAGTCAGCGTATCTATTTGTCAATTAACTGTTTAAATGCCAGCCGTTGATGTAGTCATTCATATTTTCGATGCTGTGAATAAGTGGAACTGCTTAGTATCTGGTTTTTAAATAATATAACCAAGCCAATCGACAGATCATTTGTGTTGCTGCACTAAATGAATATTGCTTGGCAGACAACCGAAATAGTGTATCTAAAGCTGAAAATTATTATTCAATATTGATGAGAATATTATTCATACTTGCGCACTTGAATCAAGAATCATTTAAAACTTGATTACATCCAAACCCCTTCGCCTGTACATTCGAGATACGTGAGAGATGTGAGATATCCGCCACCTACAGTGTGCGCCACATTTAATTTCCTCTCCGATGAATACATGAAACTGCACGATGATGGTTCAGGTTCATTAACGGGTAACAGTGAATTCAACACATTTCCTCACATTTCCCGATTTTTTAATAAGATTGTGAAATTCTCATGAACGTTCAATTAGCAGAACTGAAACTTTAATCGTGCTATTCGGCTCGAGTGAGAAACCACTCTGGTTTGCTGTGTTGAGTCGGGTTTGTTGGTAGCTTTGTAGGAAGAACGATGATGTTGAAACTGGATACACATTAACCTACAATTTGCACGTTCCGCGTGCTTTGTTCTGCGTCTTTTGTAGAAAATTAATGACTTTAGGCTGCTGAATGATGTCTCCATTGCGGTACTTATGGAAATTATTTTAATTCAATATTAACAACGACTCAACGAACTTTTTGGCGGTGAGTTGCCTTGGGTTGTAGATTTTTCCGCTAATTAATTAAAATTGATCAGTGAAATGTTTTCGAAAAGTTGTGAGTCACGTTGTATAATGTTTTCGCTGACAAGCAAAATTTACGTTTTGGCATTTCAGAAGTAGTAGAGACGCAGTTTTTTTATGAAGAGGAAAAGGTCTGATGTTTGAATTATGCTATGCTGTGGGGGTGTATTTGTTTTTATTTATAGAAAAATAATAATAATAATCTGATTCACAAGATGATGAAATTTGGGATTTAATTTTCTTGTATATGGCTTCAGTATAAGTGCAAATAAATATATAATCCGCACACTGCCAATGGGTGGTATTAGGTAAAACGAGTTGTTTTTTTTAAATCATAAGGAGTTTGGAAACAAACGCTCTGCGAATTCTTAAAATTAATGTCTCAAAAATTGGAGGTGGCTAAAAACTTTATGGGGATGAAAAATGATTGTTACAACATACTGCGAAGATACTTATTTACTTAAGTGGCTCTACAGTGATGAACCTGGGCCTCAACCAACATGCCTCCCCAATTAGCACGGTCCTTAGCTTACTTGCTCCAGTTGCGCACTCCAAGTTAGTTGAGGTCGGTTTCTATTTGTGCGCGCAACTTAAGGCAATGTCTTCCTCTCTACTACGGCGACCTCTGGCCTTGAATCGAAAACATATCCTAGCCATCTTATACGTTCAGTGCGTAGTTTTTTTTTACTATTAGCATGTCACTGTATAGCTCGTATTATTCTTCTTTGAATCTTCGTCCGTCGATTTTTCGAAGAATTTTCCTATTTTTCACATTACTGAGCACTATGCTCACAGTATCTCTCTACACAACCGGTTTTTATTGCGCGACTTAGATGATCAAAAATCAATTTTGTTGCTTACCATGTCTAAGCACATGCATTTCTTGATATACTCATTGCCCAACTAACAACTATTCCTCTATAAGGCTATAAAATGTTATTCCACAAGAAATTATTTCTGTAGGCCTTGTATATTACTTGTGCGTGAAGGTTGAGCATTTTTTGAGTCCTCTTTAAGACATTATGCAGGAAAATTGACAAGCATAACCGAAGTTATGACAGTGTAACCTCTGTAAGGTTGTTTTTAAGCTTCCGGAGATGTGTGTGCATTAAGTTAAGATGTTCCGATACAACTTAATCCGAAGCAAATCATATGTATAGCTTAAGAATGAAGGCTTAATCAATCTACGGTTAAAAGATCGAGAAAACAATGAAAAAATCTGAAAAAGGTGAAAGATCGAAAAAAGGTGGAAAGATTGTGATCCTACCGGAGAATTAGTAAAACCGATTTAAGTACTTCGCTGTACTAATTGGCCTTTCATGGTCCAGAGTACAGCCTAGTGGATACCGTGTTAGACTACCGTACGAGAGAACGCGTGTTCGAATCCCAGTAAGAATTTCATATTTTTACAATAACGAATTGGGTTTTAATAATTTTAAAGGATTGAAATTAATATTAGTAAATAATATAATAAAATGTAAAAACAAAAAGAAAATAATAAAAAATGTTGCTGTTTTCCGACTTCAAGACGGCATGCAAATATTTTTGAGAAACTTTTTGCGAAGCCCATAACTTGCTTCTATAAGGCCTTTTGTAAGCAAAAAAAATTGTTTCTGTAATACTTATTAGATGTATTTAAAGAAGTCTTATCTGACGCACTTTTAGGAAGCTATTTACTTTAAGCTTTTTTAAATGCCCCAAATGTTTTTCCATAAGACTTCATACAGGTAATATTGCTGGGAGGGGAATAGCTTCGATAGTGTTTTATCGACACATAATTAGTTAACAAAATTGAATTAGTAGCAAAGGATCTAGGTCTATAGTTTTCTACTTTTTTCTTAAACCGTTTTTTTGTAGATAGAAGTAATACAAGAATATTTCCATTCTTCTAAAAACTTTCCTGTAGGTAGGGACTGGCTAAATATAATTTTAAATGGACCGACAAAAGACGATAAACAACTTTTTAATACTACCTCTGGTATACCGTCCGTACCAGGGTTTTTGTTCAATTTTATTTCATTCAACGCGATTGTTAGGTCTTCCTCCGAAAATTGTATCAAACCTACAGCTAGTAACTCCGGAATACCTTAATAATGGTTTTGCGTTAAGTGCGCCCCAGATTTATTATATTCAAAGAAATCAGCAATTAAATCGCAAGTGCTCGGTTTTACACGGTTCATATTCCACCGCGGTGGATCAGGACTGGGATGATCAGCGTCTTATATAGGGTCTCCTTTGTAGTTCGAGTGACGGCCTTGCTACTGAATTGATTTCTTAGTTTGAAGAAACAGCAAGAGTAATTCTTCATTTCTGACGAGACGTTGTTTTCAGAGTTAACAGCGAAGACGGACAAAGTCCGAACTATCTCAAAGTTATATGATGGCGGATATACTGATTTGGGGGTTCCTTTACGCTACGCTGTACAGCAGCAATGACTTCTTCTTTACGCACTGTAGGGCACCTCTGTGGATGCGCATTACCATTTAGAGTAAACGTGGTGCGAAAACGTTCCATACTTAATCGAATTAATTAGTTTTTAGACCAGAGGCATGTCGCTGTACAGCTTGTATAGTTCTTGGTTGAATCTTCGTCTCCATAGCACGTTAACGCAAAAGGGACCGAAGATTTTTCGAAGAATTTTCCTCTTCAATCGACCAAAGATTTCTCCATCCGCTTTTGAGAGAGTCCTTCAGCGCAGTAGAGCAGGACTGGGATGATCAGGGTCTTATATAGAATTTTCTTGGTAGTTCGAGTGAGGGCTTTACTACTTAACTGCCTTCTTAGCCCGAAGAAACAGCGGTTGGCAAGAGTAATTCGTCGTTTGATTTCTGACGAGATTAATAGCAGAGCCGAGATAGACAAAGTCCCGTACTACCTCAAAGTTATATCTGTCAATGCTGACGTTCTGTCCAATTCGTCGATGTTGTGTATCTTTTAGTGTTGACAGCATATACTTCGTCTCACCCTCATTTACTGCTTTACCCATTTTGCCGCTTCTTTCTCAATACTAGCAAACGTGGCTATGACATCACGTTGGGTCCGACCAATGATGTCAATATCGCCGGCGTATGCAACTAGTTGTACCGATTTTTGGAAAATTGTGCCTCTGGCGTTGGCTCGTGCATTTTGCACAATCCTCTCAAGAACCAAATTGAAGAAGTCACATGATATGGCATCGCCTTGTCTAAATCCTTCTTTGGTATCGAATGTGTCGGTGAGGTCGTTTCCGACCCTGATGAAGCAGCGAGAATTCTCCATCGTCATCCCACACAAACGGACGACTTTGGGCGGTATAGTTCGTCTCTATAAATGCTGTCGTATGCGGCTTTGAAATCGATGAATGGGTGGTGGGTATCGATTTGGACATCTTGGTTTTTTTTTTCAGGATCTGCAGAAATGTGTTAATTTGATCGGTTGTGGATTTTCCTGGCCTTAAACCTCACTTATAAGTCCCGATCAGGTTGTTGGTAAACGGTTTCAGGCGTTCACATATAACGGCAGATAGGATCTTGTAGGCGATGCTGACGAGACTTATGCCTCTTAGTTGGCGCAGTTTAGAGGGTCTCCTTTTTATGATGCTGAGGTTCCATTCTTCAGGCATACTTTCTTCCGACCAGATTTGGCTTATGAGTTGGTGGATGTTTCTTACCAAGTCATCTCTGCCGGCTTTATAAAGCTCGGCGGGAAGGCCGTAATTTCCGGCAGCCTTATTAGGCTTGAATTTTTAGGCTTTCCTCACTTCACTCAGGTCGGGTGGTTGGCAGTTTTCGTTATCGTTGCCAGGACAGGATTCTTTTCGAGTCTTGAATCCTTGACTTGAAGATTTTACACTTTGGTAAAACTTGCGAAAATTGTTCCTGGACTTGTACCTCGATTTTCGATTATGCGGCGTTCTTGCTCTCTTTTCTTCTTTTTGAAACGCCAGTTTTTATCCCTTCTTCTCTGCTTAAAGAACTCAATGTCAGTTCTCGTCCTTACCTGCAGCTTAGTCTTGTATGCCTCGTTATTCAGACATATAATCAAAATCTTTAATGGTTCGACAAAAAACCAACGTTTTTCCTTTTCATAATATGGTGTTGGGTCTTTTTAGAAAAGAGCTCCCCCAAAAAGTGTGGTAGGGTAAAAATTATCTATATTTTTTTTTTGTTTTTGAATCGAAAGTTTTTTTTAATTATTATCGAAAGCTTTTTTTACTGAAAATGCACCTTAAAGTGACAAAAAGATTATATAAACGAAATATTGATATTAAGTCTAAATATCTTGATCAGACATTATTTCAAAATTCTTTACCGTTTGACTAACCGCATTACTGAATTGCCTCCTCTAAAAATGTCTGAAGAACACTTTTTCAGACTTAATCAAGAAAGCAAACTGTAGATGCAAGAAAATCGTTCTATGGCTGGTCTTTCTGACACAGCCCGCCATATGTTTGGATCGTACCATGAAGCTGGTAAGCAAAAGTTTCTGTTTTTTTTGTTCTCAATGCGTCCATCTATCTTATAATCTTTGACCACACAGACATGTCTTCGCAGACCAAGCTAAATTCAAAAATTCACGCTGACTGTCACTGCAAATAGTCGACATGCATACACACGATACAGACGGTCTGCGCAGACATGTGCACAACAAAATATATTCGTTTGCAGCGACGCACGTGTCTGTGTTGTGTATGGACCCTATTACTAAAGCATCATCGTTGAAACTAAGTCATCTTTTTAGAGATAAGAGATATCTTACACCAGCTTAGCTTCTACTTTTCTATATAATGCTGAAGTACGAATACTTCTTGAATACTGTTCTCACGCATGGACATGGACATGGACTAGATATAAAAACGAGCAATCTGCACCTTTTGGCTTAGCGAAGATTTGTAGTAGATTGTCTCATTATCAAATGTACTAGAACAGTTTTTCGAAGAGCTTAAAGAAATCATCCCTTGACTTATAGAATTTCAACGATCTATAAGACACACAGTTGCAGCTCATAGGCACACTGTCCATCTAACAACTACACAAACAACGCACTACCGAAACTCTTTGTTACACAGCAAGTAAACATTGGAACGAACTTTCAGAAAGCATCTTTCATCGGATATATTTACAAAGATCCAAGAGCAGAGTCAGTAAACATATGCTAGCATCATGCTAGCTCCTAGAGCCTTATAGGCTAGCCTTACCAGTTACAAGTTTATAAAAAAAAACTCCAACTGAACTGTTATAATAGCGAGTAGCTTATTACATTGGATATTCGTTTGTCCTCCTCTGCTTCAAAAGTAATTCGATCTGATATTTTGATAAACCATGACAATAATATGGTTTTCTTTGGCAATCCATTAATTATAAACAACACTACTACTAAAGCCACAGCTGTAAAAACAAATGAACATCCCAACGGCAACTCGAAAGACGTCTAATGATGACAGATGTTGATAGTTCTCCAATTGCGCAGTATGCGCAAATCAAAATCGCCGGTGTAAACAATTATAGATGACGTATGTAGTAAAAATGGTGCAGTGCAATAAACTCCGCGGAATCTAGCCCCATGGGTCATGGGTCTCAAAGAAAAGGAAATAGCCCTCATGGGGCTTAAGTTGGCATTCTATTTAAGTTTGAGTATATAAAAAGGGCTCAGTGGCGCGATGGTTAGTGCGATGAAGGTCTGGGTTCGATTCCCAGCCGTAGCAACACCTAAAATAATTTTTCACTGGCCCTCCTCTCGTGGTGATCTGACAAATCCTCCGAGTAGTACCAATTGTCAATAAAAGCTTATCTCAAACTCGCCGTTCGAAGTCGGCATAAAACAGGAGGTCCCACCATCGTGCAAGAAGTACACACGCACACATGAATGGTTGAGAGAAAGCTCGGGTACTAACCAGTCTGTTGCGCCAAAAATTTGTATTATATATACAAAGTTTTAACAGAGTGGGGAGCATGCTGCACCCCTGCAATCCCCAGCTTGGACTCACTGTTTGGGTTTGAGTTTGGATGCATGCAAAGGAAATTTAGACCAATGGGGCTTAATTCCACAGGGGTTATTGCACTGCACCAGTATAAATGTTGCTTCTTTAAAAATTTTATCAAATAGTACCTTACCCTCTGAATCTGCTATTAAAATTCCCCTGCAACAGCAACACTCTCAAACTCGTTCTCATCTCGGATCTCGCAATTGCCAACACACGATCAGAGAATTTCGCGTGAGATTCAGCGTAGCGCTAGCGTTAGTTTGTGATTGCTCCTCATCATCTCTCTCATGCAAATATAGCGCTTAGCCCACAGCCGTCTGCCTATCCGCCGGCCCGCGGCTCTAGCATTAACAAGCGTGACACACAATATTTGATGGTGCCCCTGAATTTGTCTTCCCGGCTCGACAGCAGGTGGTTTTGTTGTGAATTTGTTTTTGTTTTTTCAGTCTTTTTTGCTTCAGAATACAATACATACATGCCGTGTGTGTATTGGTATTGATTAAGTTTCAGCGATGGACTCAGTGCAGACTGCAGAGGCAGCACTAGCAAGCAGTTTCTACTCGATTGTCAGTTCGATAAGGTGGAGAGTGAAGTGTTTTTGTTTTGTTTCTCTGATTCCGAGCGAGAATTCCCTCCACAATAGCGTAACATCGTCGTGTAAAAATTGCTGCATAGTGCCTTTGTTGAGAATTATCGTGTTTCGAGTGTTAGTGTGGCTTATTGTCAAAAAAAAATATAAATCGATCCCCCAAAAGGAATACAAAAATATTCAGTTTTGTGCAAATTTAAAAATCAAGCCATCTGCTGGCAAGCCGTAGTCGCGAAACAAAGGAAACTATCTCAAGCAGACACCAGGAAAACCTGATTCCAAGGTAGGATACCACAATGCTAACCTATTGCCTAGACATTTCTTCATTCGAATATTCGAGTATTGGGCTTTTCAGAAAATAGTCTCCCTTCGATAAACTAGTGCACATGCATGCTGTCATATAACATACATATACCGATACGGATGATTTAAAATTACTCATGACATTTGTTCATGTGTCACGGTGACTTGTCAGAGAAAATAAATCACTAAATCGATTCCTAGTGCACAAACAAACGCGAATATTGATGAGAGGTAAAAAAAAAACGTGTAAAACGTTTCAAAAATAACACCGAAAATCGACAATAAAAGGAATGTGAGAAAACAACAAAAACAACGGCAAATAAGACACTAGTGGGACATTAGCCATTAGCGGCATACTAACACACATTCTGTTGTGTTTGGTTGTTGTCATTGTTACTGGGTGGTGTGCGATTCGGGACTCATCAAGTGATAAAGATTTCAAAGTTGAACTGTCAAAACGATTCAACTCTTCATAACAAAACAAAAAAAAAACACAAATCCGCGAATTTCATTGATTTGCGCAACTAGTGTCTACTGTCTACCCCCTCTTTGTGAACCATTTTACGCTGACTTGAGCGATAAGCCTTTTTTGTTTTGTTTTAAAGATATGAAATATAGGTTAGGTTACATTTTATGGGTCTAATGCACCAATGGGAACGAACGAAACGCCTGTAGAATGTTGAGTACTCTCGTGTTTACTATTTAGTCGTGAGCGGATAAGAAAAAGCGGAAATGTTTTTCTTGAATCTTTATATGAGTTTGTGTTGGAATGGAACAATTATAGGGAAGTTTGTTGTTTTTGTTAATGCGGCCTTATACAGCATGCGACGCCAACCGACCGCGACGTTGGAATAGATTTTACCGACGTTTGAGATTAAGCACTTGATAGCAACTTTTTGCGAAGCACGTTTCTTCCAATCAGGTTCACATGTCGGAATGAGTTAATTGCCACCAAAAATGTGACTACAAAAGTTGCAAAAAGATCGCTGTCGCACAATGAAACAAAACTTAATTAAAAATTATTCAATAGCTTCTCAGTGAAAACGCAAAAGGGTTGTTTGTAATTACCTAAGTGGTGCTACATTCCGGATTGAACCAGTACCTCAACCAACTTGCCTCCACAATTAGCCCAGTCCCTAGCTAAAAGCCTTCAGTTGCGCACTTCAAGTTAGTTTCTACTTGGCGCGCCTTTAAACGGGAGATTTTCCTCTACAGCGTCCGGCTTATGGCTGGAAATCGAAGACTCCTCGAGCGGAGGTTTTTTTTAAAGCAGCATTTCGCCTGAATTTATTTGTATTCATAGCCTGTCAGAACAAACGGGACCGATGATTTTTCGAAGAATTTTTCTCTCAAAACCAAGGATTTCTTCATCCAGTTTTGATACGGCCCATGCTTCAGCAGGACTGGGATGATCAGGGTCTTATATAGGATATCTTTACAAGTTCTAGTCAGGGCCTTACTACTGAATTGCCGTCTAAGCCTGAAGAAACAGCGGTTTGCAAGAGTAATTCTTCATTTAATTTCTGACGTGATGTTGTTGTCAGAGTTAATAGCGGGGTCGCGGTAGATCAAGTCCCGTAATACCTCAAAGTTGTATCACGTACTACCAGTTATGTCAGTGTCGTCGGTCTATTCTAGTAGTTTTAGGAGATTGTGCCTCTGGTCTTGGCGCGGGAAATTTGCACAATCTTGTCATAACAAGGATGTTAAAGAAGTCACACGACAGTGCATCACCTTTTCTAAATTCCTAATTCGGTATCGAATGTGGTGGAGCAGCGAGAATTCTCCATTGTCATCGCACAGATTGACGTCTCTATAAGTGTTATCGTATGCGGCTTTGAAATCGATGAACAGTTGTTGGGTATCGATTTGGACTTCTTCGGTTTTTTCCATGATCTTCCAAAGTATGAAGATTTGATTAGCTTTGACCTAAAAGCACACACTGATAAGAACTGCTCAGGTTGTTGTTAAACGGTATCATATTACGGCAGATAAGATCTTGTAGGCGATGTTGAGGGGCTAATGACTCTAAAGTTAGCGCAGTTTGGTTGGGTCTCCTTTTTTGTGGTTCCAATTCTTCATGCATCCTTTTACATGACAAAATTTTGCTTAAAATTTGGTGAATGTTACCTAAAAGATCATCTCCACTGGCATTATAAAGCTTGCTGAAAAGGCCGTCATTTCCGGCAGTCTTGTTAAGCTTAAGTTTAGATATTGCTATCCTCACATCACTTAGGTCGGTCGGGTGGTTGGTAGTTTTCTCTGTTGACGCCAATATTGAATGTTTCTTCCTGCCTGACAGCGGGATATTGTTCTTCGCCGTCTCTACATATCATTAGCATCGACTGTGCCTCAACTACGATTTTCCTTCTTCATCTCGACGGGAATCTGCTAGTAATTGCACCGCGTCCATCCCTGGTTTTGACGCTTTAAAATTTGGTAAAACTTGTGAACGTCTTTTCTAGGTACGTGTTTTCGATCGCTCATTTTTTACCTTGTCTTTACCATTTTCATTATTTCTGAAAAGCCGGGGTTCTTCCCTTTTTCTTTGCCTATGGCGGCTCTCGTCTTAACTGCAGCTTTTCAAAGTTGGCTTCGTTTTTGGCTTCGAGCATGTGTAGGGATTCCTCCTCAAACCAGTGGTCTTTGGTTGGTGGGCGCTAAAAACCTAGTACATTAATTGCGTTGTTGGGTTGTTATCATCGCCGGAGAGTGCGCGAAAGTAAGGCTTATATTGGCGGATGTGGCCTTGTTTCATTGTTATATCTTTAAAGCATAGGACTTATTGCCAGAGTCGCTGTTTCTCACACAGACCGTAGTAGATGAGACAGTTTTCTATTTTTAAATTACCCGGCCATCCTATAATATTTCGTGGATGGCAATTATGTCTGCCCGGAAGCAGCTTAGGGCTTGCGCTAGTTGTTCGGCTACACTTCTATTTAATGTTCATAGATTCCAGATGCGGACACGAACGTCGTGCTTTTCAATTATTTTCGAGGCAAATAGTTAAGTTTCGTAATAACAAAAATTGTTGACGTAAGTTGGGTAGCTAGCCCAAAGCACAACCACTAACCTGGAGTGCCGCCTCCATTATATTAGATACCCCTGGTGCTCTTGAATTCTGAGAAACAATTGTCACTGGATTGGAGGGTATTTTACTAAGTCAGATGTAATATTTTAGGGTATCACACAATCGTTTTTAGAATTAATACAACTCCCCTATACGTGTGAGTCAATATTTTTGCTCCCCCCTTTTTGTAGGGGGCTAAAATGGAAGCGACTCTGGCAAAGATACACAGAGATCCACCGCATGCTTGATTTATCTTTTTCTTTTATTGTTTTTAGCGTTTTATTCGTTCTTCTTTTGCGTCTTCGCATTCTTGCTGATCTTGTTGAATTCTCAAGAATTATATCGAACAGAGCTGCTAAAAAACTCGTACAGATACAAACAGAAAATATACAGACAGTTCCATTTGGAGTGTATTTCCATGCGAATGGCTAGCGGAATCGAACCATAAACTAGCCATTCGTTCTCGAGATTGATGTGGGTGATTATAGCGTATATTTTCGTATGGATTTATAACATCAATCATGAATAAATTTTGATCTGCTGCGAAGTAGACCTCGACTTTGGACATGTTGTTTGAGTATCTTTTCTCCCAAAATAAAAATTAAATATTTTGCTGTCGAGTCTAGCTACATATCAATCTTTTGCGTGAGCAAACACCAGTTTGTTTATTGTCAGATTACGATAAGGCTTATGATTAGATGTGTATGGTTGATATCTAGACGTAAGATAGCTCGTATAATGAGACAATGAAATGAGATTGTCCTGGTCTACACTGAAAAATTGAAATTGGGTTGTAGAAAGCAGGAGCTTAATTTTTATAGATCTTTAGTAACCTTAGGTTGAATAGGCAATTGTCTTCATTATTTCTAAGGAAAAAGCAAAAACAGGATGAAACTAATATTTGAGTTAAGAGGAAGGTTACAGCAATAATCCAAATACCCGGAGCATTTGTGCCCATTCATACATATCTTCACCATAATAACAATCAAATGCGGAGGTTTTTGTTAACCATGTTTTGGTCGCAGTAAAGTTGGTAGTTAAACCTCCGCCTTCAAGATCCATTACCGATGAAACGGACACCCGCTTGAGTAGGACTGAGAAGATCACGCATTTTTTTTATGGTTTACTTAGGGCTAGCTGAGAATTACTTTGAGAATTAACCTCGAGTTACCTCGAGGTAACTAGTTTGTGTTCAGATTAAATGATCTGGACATAACTTAGAGCTATCCCAGCACAGACAAATTGAGCCTTTGTAAGAGCAAGGGCTTTACCTATTTTCAAATTGCCTTCTTAGCCAAGAACAGTAATTGCAAAGTGTCATTCCTCGTTTAATTTCTGACGAAGTGCCGTGTTCAGAATTCCGGGGCATACAAAGTCATTTGCTACCTCAAAGCTAAAACTGTCGATCATGAAAATTGTCCGAAACCATATAAAGGGTGATCCAACGAAAACTCAACATGTTAATTGTAAATAAAACAAACCGTTTTCAGAGAATTACCTATCTTAATATTTTTTATTGTGATAGAAGGATCTATGACAATTATGTGTGAAACAAAATATTGGACAAATGCTTAATTGTTTCGGTAGCATACATCTATCCGATGGTCCAAATTTTCAATGACTCTGAGACATAATTGAGGTTCAATTTCATTAATGTGCCAAATTATCTCATATTTTGCTCTTGAATTGCCCTTGGCGTACACTTTTTCTTTAAATATCCCCAACGAAAGAAGTCCAGATCACATGATCGTGGCGGCCAATTAACATCGCCATGACGTGTGATAACACGGCCATTGAATTTCTCGCGCAAAAGAGCCATTGTTTCGTTGGCGGTGTGGCAAGTGGCACCATCCTGTTGGAAGAACATATCCTCCAGGAAGCCACAAGAAGTCGGTTATCATCTCGCAATAGCGAGCAACATTCACGGTAAATGCTTGGCCGACCTAATTTTTCAAGAAGTACGGCCCGATGACGCCGCCAGCCCATAATTTGCACCAAACATTCACTCTTTGTAGTTGCATTGGCCTCGTGGATTCTCATTTGCTGAAATGTGGCAATTCAGCTTGTTAACGAATGCACTGAGGTAAAAGTGTGCCTCATCGCTGAAGATGATTTTCTTTGTAAAATCATCATTCACTTCTGTCTGTATTAGCGACCCTTGAAATGATCAGTAGGCTTCAGCTCTTGAGTCAATTGAACCTTGTTATCGTGTAAATTCAAATCTTTATTCAAAATTCGCTTCAGTGATGTTCGTGAGATGTTCAATTGTTGGGTACGTTTTTGAATTTCGAATTTAGGATAATACCAATCCACATGCGTTCCAAGAATCCAATGAATTCCGAAAAAGTGTGGATTCTCGGCTTTCGGCGTCATCGGTATATACATATTTTTCTTGAAAATTACATCAACGTCAATGACGAGCGCTATAGTTCGATGATGTTAGGTAGGCTTCAGCTCTTGAGTCAATTGAACCTTGTTATCGTGTAAATTCAAATCTTTATTCAAAATTCGCTTCCGTGATGTTCGTGAGATGTACAATTGTTGGGCACGTTTTTGAATTTCGAATTTGGATGATACCAATCCACATACTTCTTTTGGCCTGCATTAGATGAAATGGACACCCACGGTATGTGGTTTCAACAGGACGGCGCCATGTTGGAAATTCTGCACGAGCGATTTGAGGGCATGGTCAACTCACGTGGAGGTGATGTGAACCAGGCACCAAGATCGAGCGATTTGACCGCGGTAAAATTTTTCTTTTGGGGTTTTCTGAAGTCGCAAGTATATACAAATAAGGCACATACTACAGCGCCCCTCAAAGCCAACATAACCCATGCGATCGGACATATCTAGCCTGATTTGTGCGTCAGATTCATGGAAAATGGGACATTTCGGATGTTCCCATACATTGTTGAGTAAAAATATTCAAGGCATGTCAAATTATTTGAGAATTGATGCCAAGCCCAAGCAGAATGATTGAGTCTTTACAAGCGTTTGTTTACATTTCCATTTCATTTAAATTCTTGAAACAATTTTATAGCGAATATTTTCTAATAACTAATCCCCACATCGCTAATGGAAACCAATCCGAGAATGTACGTTTACAGACGTCAGAATTAAATTATACATTTGCCTAATATTATTTTCAGATGTAGGTGAATGACCCAAAGCTCGAACAACATTTGTTAAATTAAAATTCTTAGAAAATCACTTCTTTTGAACTCCCTTCCTCAAGTAATACATTAACGAATGTTATAAGCGAAACGGTTCAAGATTGAAGAAGTCAATGTCCACTTGAATTTTTGGATATGTGTAGCTATGGAAGCCGTAACCCAATGAATCATTCACTTAATCGGAATTTTATTGAGTTGAAATTTTCATCACTTCCACCCTGTAATCGCAACCGTTTACTTATCATCAAAATGATGTTAAGCATTTGTCTAACAGGCTTGTTAAAACCTCAAAAGTTTTTTTTTTAATTGCTACGGGAATTCTTTTTCCAAGGATTATTTCCATTCGGCAATCAATTTACATTGCTGAATTGGGAAAATTCCTTTGGAAAAAGAATTCCCGATAACCCTAATTAACCCTAACTAGTTGACAAAATCCATTCAAATAATTTAAGTGAGTAGGAACCGTGAACTGTGTACATACAAATAAAGACATATACACCGACATAGTTCTATTAACATATCTGACGTCAAGTTACTTAAAAAACTTTAGAGTTTTATTTACCAAATAGTAGCAAAACACTTTTACATACGTGAGCGGAATGTTTAATTTTCGGAATTCCTGATTATACGAAATTTATATCTATATCTACACAGGGAATTACGAGTAATAACTTGCGTGGTCGTACAGTGAAGTGCAAAAGTTGTGGGCCATTTAAGTGTAATAGCGATTTAAACTTGAATTAAAGCAGAATAAATGTCATAATTAAAAATGTTGGATTCAGTTATCCTTTAAAAGTATTAAAGACATCTTGGGCTGTTTGTTTATTAATTATAAAATCTACACAAAACAAGGTGCGACATATCCTCTAAATTCTTTTTTTAATTGGAGGAACATGGTATAAAAATATATGGAACAAAATAATTTACTAACTTAAGTGGCTCTACAGAATGAACCTAGACCTCAACCAACATACCTCTGTAATAATTCCAGTCTTTAGTTCTCATTTCACGTTGATTAAAGTTGGTTTCTGGGCCACTTCTTCCTACACTGTCGTCGACATCTTTCTGGGAATTGAAGACTCTACGAGCCGAATTGTTGCTGTCCATTCGCTCTAAATGGTCTAACCATCAAATACGTCGAATTTTGATTTTTTTTTAAACCAGACATATGCCGCTATACAGCTCGTATAGGTTTTGGTTGAATTTTGTTTTCCATAGCCCGTCAACGCAAACAGAACCGATGATTTGTTGCCTAAAAACGAATTGGGATGCCTTAATCCACTTTTGATACGCTCCATCCTTCGCGCTGTAGATCAGGACTTGTGTTGATGATGATATGCTATTGAGTGAGGGCTTTACTTGCCCTCTTAGTCCAAAGGAATAGCTAAGAAGAAATTCTTCGTAAATTTCTGACGAAATGTTGCTGTCAAAGTTCTAAGCGAAGACAAATTCAATTCATACCTCAAAGTTATATCTGTCGATGGTGAATCTTTGTCCATTTTGCGATGTTGTATGCCTTTTCATGTTGACTCCATATACATGGTCTTAATCCCTTGCTCCTGGTTAGGCACAAAAAACTCGTTGGTACACAGGGCCTAGCTTTTTCTCACAACCATTTATGAGTGCGTGCATACTTTTTGCACGATGTCGGGACCTCCTGTTTTATGCCGAGTCCGAACGGCTAATTTAGAAAACCTTTTGTTGACAATTGATTATACTCGCATGATTTGTCAGATCATCATAAGAGGAGAGACAATGAAAAATCTTTAAGGTGTTGATACTGCTGGGAATCGAAACCAGACCTACGCTCCAGTTCATCGCACTAACCATCGCTTGCGACACTGAACCCGTCCCCCATTTTTGGGATAAGTAAGCAAACGTAGTTGTTACATACCATTGAATCCAACTAGCGATGTCAATGTCGTCACAGAATGCTTGTAGTTCAACCGATTTATGAAAGATTGTGCCTCTGGCTCGTTAGTTTTGAACAGTCCTCTCAAGAAATATGTTAAAGAAGTTACACGTTAATGTACCGCCTTATCCGAATTCTTTTTTCATATCGAATCTTTCGTTCAGGTCGTTGCGGACCCTGATAAAGCAGCGAGAATTCTTCATCGTCATCCTGCACAGTCGGACGAGTTTGGGCTCTGTATAGATTGTCTCTATACATTCATTAATGGTATCGATTTTGACTTTTTGGGTTGTTTTTTTCAAAAATTAACGAAATCTGAAGATTTGAGTAGATATGAGCTTTCTATGCGTAAAACCACACTGATAAAGGCCGATTTAGTCGTTGGTAAATAGCTTCAGGCGTTCACGTCTTAAGTTATGGCAGAATAGATATTTTAAGGGATATACAGGAGACTCAAAACTAGTAGTTGGCTCAGTTCCACGAGGTTCCACTCTTCAGGCATAGTTTTATCCGTAGAAATTGTACTAATGAGTTGGCGTAGCTATGTTACTTATCTCCATCAAGTTTATATAGCTCAGCAGGAAGGCCATCGAGGTTTATTTTTCCCGAAAGCGAATGAATGTTCGTTAACGCCATTTAACAATCTGCGATAGTGGTTCTTCAATATTCTTAACATTGTCTGTGACTCAACAACGATTGTTTCTTGTTCAATTCATCGAGAGGCTTCGAAGCTTCATCATCGCCGTTTAACAGCCTGCAGAAGTAGTTCTTCAAAATTCTTTACACCGTCTGTGACTCAACAACGATTGTTCCTTGCTCCTTTCGACGTGAAGCTTCGATGCTTCGACGCTATACACATTCGTGGAGTGGCACCTCTCTGTATCTTCGATCGGGGGCTTTTCCCGCTTTTTTTTCTTCTTTCTGTAAAGCCGGCATTCTTCTCACCATCTTTTTCTAAAACACTCATTGGCGGCTCTCGTCTTTACATGTAGTTTTGCCTTGAAGCATCGTTTTTGGCTACGAGTATCGGTCGTCATTTTTCGTCAAACCATTACTACTGTTCTTCGACTTAAGATGCTGGTATTATGGTGATAATCGAGAGGTTTATAAATACGCGTTCTACAAAGGAATTGGCGGTGTCTTGTGATTTTTTGTTCAAAACATCGCATTTGTTGGGGCTTAGCGGATATCCAGATTCTTAGAGGCAATGTAAGTGGTGTCGATGTTAGCTAGTACCTCGGAATATGCAGTCATCCATTATATTAGATAATTCATCGACCGGTTGTTGATCTGAAGACCGTCATGCCCCCTTATGTATATCTTATGAGAAAATCGTGTGTTGGCTACAGTGGAATTTTGTTTAACAGCTAAATACGTCTGTTGCCAGACGCAGTTTTGTGGTGTTTTCCGGCAATACTGCTAAAGATGTCCTTTCTTCCTACCTTTTCACTCAAATCTCCAAGCACTATTTTAACATCATACTTTGGTAGTCGATTGTTTAGGGCAACATTCGAAACGAACTTGCTAAATTAACATCGAAGTTGGCAAAGTTATTATAAAACAATTCTTGCCCTAATTTAATGTCGGCCACTTGACCGATGTCATTTTCCAACAAAATTAAGACCACGTATGCGAATGAGTTTGACAAGGTTAAAAAAAAAACAATAGACCTTGAGCACTTAAAGAACTCTGTATACTTTAAAATACAAGTCGAGCACTCGAGAGTAAATACAAGGTGTGCCAAAAGAAGTCTTCCTATGTTGTTTGGCCTTCAGAATATCGGTATTGGCTCGCGTGTGTGCCGTTGCTCCGTCCTGTTGAAACCACATGTCCTCCAATGCTAACCCATCCGTGTCTCGGTTAACATGGTCCTATAGCGCGCACCTTCCACTGTTGTCGTTTGACCAGCGGCGTTCTCGGACAAAATGGACCGTTGACTCCTCCAGCGTGAACAGCGCACCATGCAGTAACTTTGAGCGGGTGTAATGGCTCCTCTTGCATTACTCGTGGATTTTCGGGGACCCAGAAGCGATAATCTTGCTTGTTCACGTACCTGCTGAAGTGGAAATGAGCAACATCGCTCATTATGATTTTGGTGGAAAAATCGTCCACTTCGATTATTTCGCGTTCTTGGGGAGTGTATCGCTCCATGGCTTGTTCACTTGTAATCTACATCTGTCTAGTCCATAAATGTCAAATCAGATTTGACATTGGCAGTCTTTTGCAAAAAAAAAGGAGCACCTTTCAATACGGTGATCTCTTTTGGCCGACCTTGTACGTACGACTCAGTCAGAAGCAAATCACTCATTTTGTAAAATGGGCTAAAAAAAGGAATTTTGTTGAATTCAAAGAAATTCTAAGGAACAAACCGTCTGAAAATATGGTTTGAAAGTACTAAGAACAACGCGTTTCAAACCATATTTTCAATCTGATAAGAATAAAACTTGACATCTTTCTCTGCCAAAGGCTTGTGGTATGTGCTTTGGACTACTGAGTGAAAGAAGCAATTTATGACACGTTAATGCCATATATTTTATATTTTTATCTACCAAACTTTCAGGGTAAAAAAAATTAAAAAATTTTAACAAACCATCCGCATAGTATTTTTCCGGTGTCCGAATATATTTCACCTCCTCTGTAGTCAGCGCTTAGAAAAGCCAAACTTTCTAATCAGTGCATTATTACGTATGTGTGGTTACAAATTGTTGTCGCATTTTATTGAGAATTGGGCTGGGGTTTTAATGTTATCATTTGCCATATTGATCCGACCAACCCCCACACATTCCTTATCACTATCAGTGTCAACCCCCACGGGCCCACGCAATGCTGGTTGAAATTTGAAGTAAACATTTACCCTCAATTAAACCCAGCTGCATTCGGTTCAGTTCAATAGTTGATGAAGGTATTTCTAAGGATACAAACCATAGCCACGCGATTAGTAGTAAAGCCGTTTAGTTGAAAAAAAAAATTACAAGTGCAATCAAAACTGCCAATATGAGGTCAATTGAAGAATTTATTTGCATTTGGCATGAACATGGACAATAAGTATATCCTGGTGTTAAGAAGCCAATGACTGTAAACAAATCACCCATTCGTGCATTTGGAATAATAAAAAAGTTCCGACACCCGAAGCTTGTAATAAATCGTCAACTGCATTTACTGTTCGGCATTTTCCGTGAAGTGAATTAGCAATGAGCAACAAAATTACAAAAGATATTCCAAGAAGTGATTGATTAACAAGAATTCAGTTTGTGTAAACGTATCTTTGACATTATTTCAGTAGAGTCAATTGACTTCAAAAGAATTGTTAATTTTTGTAAATGTGCGCCTTGTAGACACGCTGGAAAAAAATTGTTTTGTTGTGAATAAAAATTGTAATAGAATTGCCAAAAGTGTTAATATTGTAGCCCATTCAACGTTCAAGTGAGGTATTATTATTCGGGATTAAATTAATTTTGATTTTAAACAATTAATTAATTAGGCATTAACTACTCGAAATATATTTGTTGAATCTACTGCAATTTATATCAACAGCTAATTCCCATCTTATAACAGTGCGTAAAATTCTGGTTCACATATGAATAATTTTTATACCCTTTCCCATAGGAGTATAATATTAGTGTCGATATATAGTTTGTAACATAGCGAAACAATTTTGCTAGATATATTTACATTAATGTATATGGATCTACTCAGAATCGCTAGTTGAGTCGATTTAGCCATGTCTGTGTGTCCGTCCGTCCGTCCAGCCGTCTGTCTGTAGGTCACCGGTTTTTAGGCCATAAACTTTGCGCTAATGGGACATTGACTTTGACATCACAGTACTTCACACATGAATGCAACGAACTACAGACACATAACAGCACTGGCGACTGACGCCATCGGCTGGGAAAGTGAAAGACATTAATACAACAGAGTGAGACAGACAGATAGACACATGGAAGGAGAGCCATATAACATAAACCTACGTGGCACAGAGGAGGAGACATGGACTAATATTGTCTCATATTATCGCACCGGCTTTTTAGAAAGAAGAAAAAAGAGGAAGAAAAGCGCGCGATCGAGGACATAGAGAGGTGCCACTCCAGGAAAGATGTTCGCAAGTTTTACCAAAGTGTAAAACGTCAAGGCCAAGGATACAAGGCTCGAACAGAAAGCTGCCGAGATGAACAAGGAAATATCGCAGTTGAGACACAGTCTATGCTGAGGATATGGAAGAACCACTTTTGCAGACTGTTAAACGGCGATGACGAACAACAACTGTCGGCCTTCCCGCCGAGCTTTATAAAGCCGGCAGAGATGACTTGGTAAGTAACATCCACCAACTCAAAGGCACAATCTTGCAAAATGAGACCCTCTAAACTACGCCCACTACAGAGGCATAAATCTCCTCAATATCGACAAGATCCTATCTGCCGTAATATGTGAATTTACAACTCAGGCCAGGAAAGTTCACAACCGATCAAATTTTCACACTTCACAGATCCTGGAAAAAACCCAAGATGTCCAAATCGATACCCACCACCTATTCATCGATTTCAAAGCCGCATACGACAGCGTTTATAGAGACGAACCATACAGAGCCATGTCTGGTTTTGGTGTACAAACACGTCCGTTTGTGTAGGATGACGATGGAGAGTTCTCGCTGCTCCATTAAGATCGTAAGCGACTCACCGACAAATTCGATACCAAAAAAGGATTTAGGCAATGCTATGCGCTGTCATGTGACTTCTTCAATCTGATTCTTGAGAGGATTGTGCAAAACTCACGAGCCAACACCAGAGACGCAATTTTCCAAAAATCTGTGTACAACTACTAGCATACGCCGACGACATTGACATCATTGGTAGGACCCAACGTGATGTCATAGCCACATTTGCTAGTATAGAGAAGGAAGCGGCAAAAATGGTTTAGCAGTAAATGAGGGCATGACGAAGTATATGCTGCCAACACGAAAGGACACACAACATCGACGAATTGGGCAGAACGTCACCATTGATAGATATAACTTTGATGTAGTACGGGACTTTATCTATCTCGGTTCCGCTATTAACTCTGACAACAACATCTCGTCAGAAATTAAACGAAGAATTACTCTTGCCAACCGCTGTTTCTTCGGGCTCAAAAGGCAATTCAGTAGTAAAGCCCTCACTCGAGCTACTAAGGAGATCTTATATAAGACCCTGATCATCCCAGTCCTGCTCTACGGCGCTGAAGCATGGACCGTCTCAAAAGCGGATGAAGAAATCCTTGGTCGATTTGAGAGGTAAATTCTTCGAAAAATCTTCGGTCCCGTTTGCGTTGACGGGCTATGGAGACGAAGATTCAACCAAGAACTATACGAGCTGTACAGCGACATGCCCCTGGTCAAAAAACTCCGCATTGAACGTTTAAGATGGCTAGGACATGTAGAACGAATGGACACCAATACTCCGGCTCGCAGAGTCTTCGATTCGGACGGAGTAGAGGAAGACCTCGCCTTAAGTGGCTTGCACAAGTAGAAACCGACCTCAACCAACTTGGAGTGCGCAACTGGAGGCAGTTAGCTAAGGACCGGGCTAATTGGAGAGGCATGTTGGTTGAGGCCCAGGTTCATTCCGGACTGTAGCGCCACTTAACGACAAAAAAGAGTAATTCTTCGTTTAATTTCTGACGAGATGTTTTTGTCAGAATTAATAGCGGACCCGAGGTAGACAAAGTCCCGTACTACCTCAAAGTTATATCCGTCAAGGCTGACGTTCTGTCCAGTTCGTCTATGTGGTGTGTCCTTTCGTGTTGACAGCAAATAGTTACTTAGTCTTGCCCTCATTTACTGCTAAACCCATTTTAGCCGCTTCTTTCACAATACTAGCAAACGTTGCTGTTACATCACGTTGAGTCCTACCAATGATGTCTACATCGTTGGCGTTTGCTTGTATTTGCACCGATTTTTGAAGATTGTGCCTCAAATTGAACAACTCACACGACAGACCATCACCTTTCCTAAATTCTTTTTCTTTATCGAATGTGTCGTTGAGGCCGTTTCCGACCCTGATGGAGCAGCGAGAATTCTCCATCTTCATCCTACACAAACGGACGAGTTTTGGCGGTATAGCAAAACCAAACATGGCTCTGTATGGCTCGTCTCTGTAAACGCTGTCGTATGCGGCTTTGAAATCGATAAATCGGTGGTGTATATCGATTTGGACTTCTTGGGTTTTTTTTATTATCTGCCGAAATATGTTAATATGGTCTTTCTCGGCCTAAAATCAGCGTGGTTTTAAGGGCCAATCGGGTTTTTGGTAAATAATTTCCGGCGTTCACATATTACGGCAGATAGGATCTTGTAGGCGATGTTGAGGAGACTTATGCCTCTGTAGTTGGTGCAGTTTAGAGGGTCTCTTTTGTGTGGATCGGCCAAACGATGCTGAGATTCCATTCTCCAGGCATACTTTCTTCCGACCAGATTTGGCTTATGAGTTGGTGGATGTAACTAAAAGATGGAAGGCCATCATTTCCGGCAGCCTTATTAAGCTTCAGTTTAGATTTTGCTATCCTCACCTCACTCAGGTCGGGTGTTTGGCAGTTTTAGCTATCGCTGCCAATATTGAATGGTTCGTTCTGCCTGACAGCGGAATGTTGTTCGTCTTCGCTGCAGAAGTGGTTCTTCCATATCCTTAGCATCAACTGTGTCTCAACTACAATATTTCCTTGTTCATCTCGTCAGGATTCTGTTCGAGCCTTTTATCCTTGTCTTTGACGTTTTACACGTTGGTAAAACTTTCAAACATCGTTCCTGAAGTGGCACCTCCCTATATCCTCGATCGCGCGCTTTTCTTTCTGAAAAGCCGGTGTTCTTTCATTCTTCTCTGCTCATGGCAGCTTTTGTCTCACCTGCAGCTTAGCCTTGCAAGCCTTGTTCTTGGCTGCGAGCATCTGTCGGCATTCCTCATCAAACCAGGGGTTTCTTGCTGGTTGGCGCGATAAACCCCGAACATCAGTTACGGCTGATCTCATGGTTTGTTGGCATCGTTGTTATTGCCCCGACATAAGATGGTGGTGGTATGGTATTATTCGAGAGGTTAAGGGATATACCTTATGCGGACTTGGCGATCTCTTGCTATTGCAGATTTTTGACATTCAATTTCTTCACAGTATTTTATATATTGTAGCGTGTTGGATATCCGCATTATTATTTTGGGTTCAACAAAGTAGTTTCCGATGTTAGCCGCTGTGAATGTTCGGACATCCAAAATACTGGATGCGTGCATCATGCCTACCTCAATGTGATCACTTAGATTTACCAAATTGTCCTAGATGGCATTTGGTTGCCTATGTCTGTTGTTGGCGAATTTCGCCCTAATTTTGATTGTTACAGTGCGTTCGCTAATCTACTGAAAGCATAAAACTTCTTGCCTCAGTCTGGCACTTATATCAAATCCACATCTGCATAGTCGCTGTTTCCGCTCACTATAACACCGCCTATTGTAGACTTTCATTCAATGTTTGCGCGGCTCATCCCGTCGTATTTCCTAGATGGCAGTAATGTTTCTGACTCACCAACTGAGCTGTGGTCTATTTCGTGTATAAATTTATCAACTCAGGTAATTGTTCCCAAATCGTTATAGATTTTGCAATAAAGCTGTTATTTTATTTCCAATTGTAAAAACGCAAATTAATAACCCTAAACTCATACATAATGATTAGTAAACACTACGTGTCCAATTTTAATGGTATTCCATTAATAAAATTACAAAAAAAAAAAAAAATAATAATTATCGTAACACGCACAACACGGAATACTAAAGATTAATTCTGGGAAAGCAATTACTTGAGAGAATTTAATTGAATCTCAATTTCGCGTGGTAAATATTATTTAATTGGGCTGACAATATTTATTTTTGTTTGCTACACATTGCGTGCATTTTCTGAATTATTTGAGACAAAAACGTAAATTACTCGGGGCCATCAACTAATTTGGGAAATGAATATAAATTCTTGAAATAATTGCAATTAAAAGGTTCATTGGTTTTCTTTTAATTGGATATTGACGATTCAATATTTATATTCAATTAATTTTTCTCTATCGACGACTAATTCCGAAAACCTGCTCCAAAATTGACTTTTAAGTCCTTTTTCCAAGGCACTCAAAACGAATCACACTTGTCATTCCAGACCATATATGGGTTCGAATAAAAGTAATTTTCTCCTTGAATGCTTTGTAACATGAATTTGTACAAGACAGATAGCTGTATTGGGCAGGGATACGTAAACGACAGGCGCGTCCACAAGGATATTCAACTTTGGTCATTCGTTAAGTGATGTTTGTGGGTTTTAGTTTTTCTTAGAAAGGGGATTTATTTTTGGATCAAAGAACAAAAGTCGAAGAGAAATACAAAAGTTTCTAGATAAATGTATATTTGTGGAACTAATTCGAGTTTGGGAGGTTAAACTTTTGTTCTCTAATTTGGGACTTATTGGATGACATTTTGATTGAGAGCAATATCTTTTGTGAACTTTGTTTGGCTATGTGTAAACATGAAAGACGTCATTCTAAAGGAGGGGTTGCAGTTTCAGACCGTAGGACTACATTCATCTTTGTTTCGGCTATTAAAGGACTAGATGTATGGATTGTTTTACTTGTTTTTAACAAAGCAATAAAACCTATCGATGGGGAACCCCGAAAACATGGTCCGGTAATTCTGTCCATCGGTCTTTCCTCCAGCTCTTTCTTCGCTCTTTCCTCTATTGGAAATCAGAAGCGTTTAAGCTAATTTATCTTTTCGAAGCTAAGAGATACCCTACACCAGCCTAGCTTCTTCTTCTGTATAAATCCCAAGTAAAGGGTGTTGTTTTTTTTTAGATAAATAGAATTTCGAACTAAATTAAAACACAAGAAAATCGTTTAAATGTCTATCAATTTGGCTTTATTGAAAGGATAATTTTATGCCATTAATGTTTAAATATGATTTCGGGCATGTGGCCGCCGCGACTGGTGCCAATAACGCCAAGTCTAGAGGTCTGATTTTCAACCATTTTTTCGAGCATTTGGGGCCGTATGCAATAACGCAACGAATGTTGGCTTCCAAGTCCCCTTCTGGTTTGTTGGCGTAGGCGAGTGACTTCACATATCCCCAAAGAAAATAATCCAATAGTGTCAAATCAAACGATCTTGGTGGCCAATTGACAGGTCCATTCCGCGAAATTATGCGCACATCGAATTTTTCCTTCAATAAATCGATTGTGACGTGCGCTGTGTGGCATGTAGCGCCGTCTTGTTGGAACAACATCTCATCCACATTCATGCCATCCAATTTGGGAATAAAACTGACTCACTTCGGAAGAAGTATGGCCCAATGTCTCCACCAGCCCATAGATCACACCGGACAGTCAGTTTTTGTGGATGTAATGGCGTCTCAAAGGTCTTACGTGGATTCTCTTTACTCCAAATGCGTCAATTTTGCTTGTTCACGTAGCCATTCAACCAAAAGTGAGCCTCATCACTATCCAACATTTTGAGAGAACATTTTTGGCCCATACACCAAAATTACGACGCATTGCATGGTCTCGCGGCTTTAATTCTTGCACAAGCTGGATCTTGTGAGGTCGTAAGCCAAGATATTTGCGCAAAATCTTCCATAAAGTTGATGGGCAAAGCTCCAATTGCTGCGCACGGTGGCGAATCGATTCATTCGGGTCCCCTTCAACTCTTTGCTCTACAGCGGCAATTCTTTCTTCGGTGCGCACTGTTCGACGTCTCTGCGGATGCGTATTATCACATAAAGTAAACGTAGTGCGAAAACAATTCATTGTTTACCGAATTAATTGTTCTGATGGACGATTATGTCTACCAATAATCGTCCATCAGAACATTAGCTTGCGGTAAACTTCGCCAACTGAACCAATATTTTCGAAATAATTTTGCACGATTTGCAAGCGAACAACGCTTGCAAATTTGTCAACCTGTTCATGATGAAATTGCAAACCAAACTCAATATAAATGAGATTAGAGTTTCCCGATTTGATCACAAAATGTCAGTTTTATCTCTGTTCGAAAAAGCCAACTTCTAAAAAAACACCCGTTACGACCAAGTCTTGGAGTTCTGCCATATACTGAACTTGTGGCCTATAGACGATTCCTTCCTTGCAAAGCTGCAACCTTGGGCACAGCGAAGACTGTAGGAGACCTGTGTCTTTACTATGTATATGACTAGCTGTACCCTGAGCATGTTGCAACGTCACCGACTAAAATAAATTTGAAGGAAGGACGGTACACAAACATTCAATTCATTTTGAGTCATTTTATTGATTTTGTTAATTTTGGAAAAATTTTAACATTGCAGCGTTGCGTTTCAATTCGTTATTTATGATTGTGCTGTCGGATTTCTTGTTTTTCCAACTGGTGCGTAAACGACTAAATCATAAGGTATTTCGACGCGTGAGCAGGCCACATAGAGCTGCCCACGTGAGAAGCATGGATTCTCCAATTTTAATCCGCACTCTTACAACGATTGTCCTTGTGCTTTGCTGATAGTCATTGCGAAAGCGAGTCGCACCGGGAACTGCAAACGTTTGAATTCGAATGGCATGTCTATCGGGAAGTCTTCAGCTTTGAATTTTCCAGTCAAAATCGTTGACTGAGAGTCTAGAGTAGAGAATAAAAAAAATCATCTCACGACAACTACGAAAATACAATTCGATTGAATTTTGTATATAAATGCCATGTCCGGCTCACATTGAACAGAAAATATTGTCGTTTTTTCGAATAGTTTTGAGCATTTAATTGTGAGTTAATTAAATGCTCAAAACTATTCGAAAAAACGACAATATTTTCTGTTCAATGTGAGCCGGACATGGATTTCACACATAACATAACTTTTTATGTCACCCACAACTTGAAATGTCATCATTCGTTCGCTGTTTTCGTTTCAATTCAAATCAATATATGAAATTCATTGGAATGACAGTGGCGCCATATGTCGAAAAATATCATCACATAATCAAATGCATAGCTCACGGTCCTATGAAAAACATACAAACAAACCATTCATACCCTATCCCATAGGGGTAAATTAGTTTCGATGCATAGTTTGTAACAAAGAGAAATAATTTAGCTAGGTACACCTCAAAGTATATGGATCGACTCAGAATCGCTAGCTGAGTCGATTAAGCCATGTCTGTCTGTCCTTCCGTCTCTGAAGGTAACCGGTTTTTGGGCCGCACAGCGGATTGTAACCTTCTCATATGATTATATATATAGATAACGGCAGATATTTGGAAGAGCTTAGAGAAGTAATCCGTAGACTCGTTGAATTTCCACGACCGACAAAACACTAAGTTACAGATCGCTGACACATTTTACATACAACAACGGCAAGAACATCGCAATACCAAATTTCTTTTGGTTACAAAACAAGCAAACAATGGAATGAATTTCTAAAAGACATATTGTCACCAATGTACAATCTTCAACAAATCGTGAGCAGAGTCAATAAACATCTACAAGCATCATCTCAGGGAGATCCTGGGACCCTGTAAAGGTTCACCTAACCTAAAAATGTTTGATAAAAAAAATGCTTACGTATGCGATAAATAAATGATGAGTATCGATGTGGACTTCTTGGGTATTTTCTAGGATCTGATGAAGTTTTGGAGTTTTTGGCTTAAAACCACACTGATAGAGGTTAATCTTGCTGTTACTGTGCGGCTTCAGCCATTCACATATTAAGGCAGATGAGATGTTGTAGAAGATATAAGGGGAAATAAGATCTTGTAGGAGATATTGAGGAGACTTATGCCTCTATAGTTGGCAAATTTCAGACGATGATTCTCTAGTCATACTTTTGTTCCGTAAATTTTTTCTTATGAGTTAAGGTACCACATCATCTCCACCGACCATTGGTCGGAATGCTGGCAGTTGTCCCTATCGTCGCCAATATTGAATGGTTCGCTCTCCCTGATAGCAGAAGATTGTTAATTATGCAGTTTAACTGGCTAAAGAAGTGGTTCTTCCATATCAGCATCGAATGTTTCTCCACTTTCCTTGTTCTCTAGAAATGATTCACTTAGGTTAAACTTACGAACATAATTCCTGTAGTGGCACCTTTCTATATCTTCGATCGCGCACTTTTCACGCACTTTTTTCGTACTTCTAAAAAGCTGGTATTCTTTCTTTCTTCTTTGCCAATGAAGCTCAATGAAAGCTTTACTGCTGCTTTGACTTGTAGACTTTGTTTTTGACTGCGAGCACCCATCGGCATTTTCATGGGTTGTCGATATAGTCGTCGTTTATCTTCGACATTAGGTGCTGTTGGTATGGTGTTAATCTAGAGATTAAGTGATATGCGTTCTGTAAAGGCCTTGGTGGTCTATTGCGTTTGGAGTTTTTAAGTATTTGCATTTGTTGTGGGGTGATGGATTCCGGATTATTACCATGGCTGCTACATGTTGTGGTATAAGTCAAAGTTTGCTACGCTATATTGCCTTACGGATATCAAGGTAAGTAAATTGTGTGCTGGATATAGTGGCATTCCTTTCGCAGTGAAGTCAATAAGCGTAAGTCCTATGTTATGTTTTTTTAAAAAAAAAACAGCTAAAATATCCTCTCTTCCTATCATTTGTTTATCTTCCTTTTGGCCGGATCATCCGATCGTATTTCCTGGATAGGAGTAATGTTTGTTTTTTCTTTCAGAAAAGCTTTCGCTAGTTGTTCGGCTGCATCTTTTATTTTAAGTCCTTATCCACTTTGCAGAGTCTTTTATAGCCATGATTGAGTCGAAAAGGCAAAGCTGCACATTTTGATTTGATGACAGCAGACCGGATATTCCGCGACAGTCATTATCCAAGGTTTTTGTTATAGTGTGGCTATTTTTGTTTCTGGGGTCACTTTCACTGCACTTGTAAGTTTAGCTCAGTATCTAGCATCGTTTAATAATACCCAACTATCGAATGCACTCACTTTGGACAAATGCCAATGTGATGGTTTATCCTTCTTTTCAGTTGAAATAAACCTCATAAGACATAGGCGGCGTAGGTTGAAAATTGACCAGTTAAACCTTCCCAATTTTTATGGAAAAATTACTTTCAAATACCACTGGTTTTATCAAATCTGTTTTAACCTAATGTGTTAATTATCTACGCGATTAACTTGTGAAATGCTTATCACATCACGTCCTGCGAAATCACAACCTGAAATAGTTGGCCAATGTCCCATTGAATTGAACTCGTACATTAAATATGGTTAGTGTTCTCCACAAAATATCCCAAACCCAGCTGAAGTCCAACCACACAAATCATCTGAACTATAACCTCACAAAATTTCAATGCGAATCTACATAATAGAAGCCAATTCAATTCATCGCAGTATCGAATGCATCCAGTACTACATCCATATTACAACGACCATTTTGTAGTTAAATTCGAAAAAGCATGCGATATGAGATTGTATTTTGTTCGAGTTAACGTATTCCCATTTCAATTTCGAGAGAAGAAAATGCATTCGGGTGCTCTACTCGTTTGAAATATGTTTCGCTTTTAATGAAGTACACGCATTCCGCTTATCTGGATTAAGCCTTTCGCTCATTCGTGCGTACTATGCAAGATTGAATTTCGTTCGATAACCTCATTCCGAGTTGAAATGAATCGGAACACGAACTCTGAGTCATGATGCAATAGGTAGAGCTGGTGGTAGCCGGCACCTCAACCTCATACCGTACATATTTCTAGCCATTGCGGGTACATGTAATAGGCGGCTTAAATGTTCGATTTGCAGTGATGGTGGTAGTTGTAGTTTTTTTTTTTGTTCTCCACTCCACAAGATGAAATCCGATATGAATGAGTGGGTTACATTAATGGGGATAAGGTATTGTGCAATGTTGGTGGGCAAATGATTTGCACATGGTGTGTGGTTTGGGATGACTTGCTTATAGAATGCTCTGCCCAATAGAAAGCTGTAGGATCACTGTTTGGTTATAAAGTTTTGTTTATCTCATATTTCCAGTTTTTAGGTTTAATTTGTGTAACGCACAATCTCAGTTTTGTGAGTTGAAATAGTCTGTGAGGGATATCTGCTCTTTTTTTTTGAAATTTTTTCTTTAACCTAAGAATTATACAATATTTTGGATGTCCAAACATTTTGAGAGCCTAACATCGGATTCGGAACACTACCTTTTTGCAGCCAATGCAAGAATACGGATATCCACCACGCCACAACAAATCCGAAATACTGTGAAAAAATTTAATCTTGAAAGACTGTAATCACAAGAGACCGCCAATAACTTCGTGCAACGAGTGTTCCTGAACCTCTCCATTAACAACAACCAACAAACCATTATATCGGCCGAATCTAATGTGGTAGGTTTCTTGTGCCCACTAGCAAGAAACCGAACGACGATGGTGAAGAAGAGAACGGCTCCTAAAAGGCTAAGCTACAGGTGAAGTCGAGAAAAAAGTGCAAGAAAGGCTAGAGATCGAGGATATAGAGTTGTGCCACTACAGAAACGATGTTCGCGAGTTTGCCAATGTATAAAACGCCAAAGCGAAGCCAATAAGGCTCGAACAGAATGCTGTGGAGATGAACAAGGTTATACCGTAGTTGAGATACAGTCGAGGCGGTTACACTGCCAGGCAGAACGAACCATTCAATATTGCGAAACCTGCCAACAACCCGAACTAAGTGAAGAGAGGATAGGAATATCTAAACTCAAGCTTAAAAAGGCTGCCGGAAATGACGGCCTTCCTGTCGAAATTTATAAAACCGGCAGAGATGACTTGGTAAGAAAACATCCCCCAAAGTGATCGATTCACCAAAAAGGAGACCTTCTGAACTGCGCCAGCTACAGAGGCATAAGTGTCCTAAGCATCGCCTACGAGATTATATCTACCGTAATAAGTGAACGCCTGAAACCGTTTACCAATAACCTGATCGGCCCTTATCAGTGTGGTTTAAGGCCATCAAATCCTGTAAAAAAAAACCCAAGAAGTCCACCTGTTCATCGATTTCAAAGCCACATACGACAGCATTTATTGAAACGAACTGTGCAGAGCCATGTCTAGTTTTGGTAAACCGCCCAAACTCGTCTGTCTGTGCCGGATGACGGTAAAGAATTCTCCCTGCTTTTGATTTTTCACTGGCCGTCCTGTCGTGATGATCTGACAAATCATCCGATTAGTATCAATTGTCCATAATAGCTTATCTCAAGTTCGTAGTCGGCATAAATCAAGAGGTCCCGCCATCGTGCAAGAAGTACACACGCACAAATGAATTGTTGTGAGAAAGCTTATCCCTGGGTCCTAACGTGCCTACTGCGCAAAAAATTTGTAAATTTTTTATTTAAACTTTGGTAGGACTCAACGTAATGTCATAGGTACCCACGTTTGCTTCTATAGACAAGAAAGCGGTAAAAGTGGGTTTAGCATTAAATGACGGTAAGACTAAATATATGCTGTCAACACGAAAGGGCAGAAAACATCGACAAATTGCACAGAATGCCACCACTGGTATATAAAACTTTGAGGTAGTATGGGAGTTTGTCTACCTCTGCTCTGCTTTTAACTCTGACAACAACAATTAAACAAAAGAATTACTCTTGCCAATCGCTGTTTCTTCGGGCTACGAATGCAAGTTAGTAGTAAAGCCCTCACTCGAACTACTATGGAGATCCTATATAAGACCCTGATCATCCCAGTCCTGCTCTACGGCGCTGAAGCATAGACCGTATCAAATGCATATGAAGAAATCCTTGTTCGATTCGAGAGGAGAATTCTTCGAAAAATCTTCGGTCCCGGTTTCGTCTACGGGCTATGTAGGCGAAGATTTAACCAATAACTATACGAGCTGTACTTTACTTACTTTTAAGATGGCTAGAATATGTAGAACGAATGGACACCAAAACTCCGGCTCGCAGAGTCTTCGGTTTCCAGCCAGACGTCGGACGCACTAGAGGAAGACCTCGCTTTTAGTTCCGCGCAAAAATTGAATCCGACCTTAAGTAAGTTCGTGCCACAATTTTCTTTTAAATACGGTTCGAGTCCTTTTGAAAATAAATTTTGCACGAAGAGATACAATTCGTTTACAATGGCCCTCCAACACAATCACAAACCGCGCTATAAATTGCGGAAAAAGCTGAAACTCTCACTGGAAAGTTGCCTATGAAATTTGCAAACATATGTACTTGTGATAAAAACAAAGATATTTATGTCGCAGACCTATTTGCAATACAATTACAAACATATGAGAATGCTACAACCAGCTGTGCAGATCGTTGAGTAGCCTATCCCATCCCAACCTTAAAATGAATTACCCCTTAAAATTGGACGTGACTAAAACTGAATGGGAATGAAATAAAGAAAATTATATTGTCACCACATCTTGTGCAGATAGCATCTAAATCCCTTTTGGTTCGACAAAAAGCGCAGTTTTTCTATGGCATATATGCTGGGTAGGGTATACAAATGTTTTTTCTTAGAAAACGGCTCCAAAAATTCGGAAATTCGGCGTAGCTTAAAAAATTCTTAAGACGAAATGTTTATATTGACATTATGGAATTATTGTTTTCGAAGTTCCTTAAAATTGGACCAAAAAAAGTCGTATAGTAGAAATGCCTCCAAAAAAGTCGTGCCACGCCATCTAAATTTGTATATACGAAGTAGAGATATTGGAATTGTCTAAATATCTTGTTGACAGTTTTTCACTACCCCCTAACGTTTTACCACAATCAATGTTTTTCGAGAAAGTGGGTGTGGCAGTGTGCTAATTTGGGTGTGGCAGTGTGCTAAACTGTAGGCAAGGACAAGGATTCTATATGCCAAATTTAATTTACTTAGCTCAAAATGTATTGCCCAAAAATCGGTGACCGACAAACGGACAGACTGACAAAGCTTAATCGACTCAGCTAGCTATTCTAGGCCAAGGTATATCTAGCTCAATTATTTCTCTATGTCATAAACTATGTGTCAAAACTAACATACTCCTATGGCATAGGGCATAAAAATAATTTTCGTTTTGGTGAACAACGTTTGTTTGTGTTTCACATTCGAATGATAATAAAGACGTATTTTTGATGTTTTATTGAAAAGCCGACCCTATCACCAATACGTCATACAGTAATCTCGTTTATAATTACGTTATTTTCGAACCTTAAAAAAGTCGTAGTAAGACAATTCCATTCAACTATCTTCTGGATTCAAAAACCGATATAACTTCAACCTTGATGTCTCAGCAATAAATGAATCGATGAACCGACAATCAACTCGTTTGTCTCGTCACAATTTAACGACTTTAATCAAATGCACATCACTCTAAGGTTTTTAAAATAAAAATTTCCAATAATAAAAGAGTATTCGCAAAAAGGCCGTCTGGCAAATTTTATTGTGAACAACTAATAAACTCATCATCGAAACAAGTTTGGATTAATGATTGTTTAAATAACAACAATAAAATTTGTTTACTTTTGTTTTGAGTGACCTTTTGTATGGTAGTGGCGCCCTCTTGCTCCCTAATCGAAAACGAATTTATTCAATTAAATTGCCAACAATGTAATTACAAAATGGTGCGCTATTGCAAGCATTGTTACAATCAACAGAAAATAGCAACCATTCCGGCTCAATTAGTGTCAATATGTCGGCGAATAATTTATCTAATTTAATATTTAATAATGTGGCTAATAAAACGCTTAAAAGCGTTCAATTAACATGTTCAATTTAGCGGCAATATAGGATTTTAAATTGTTTCAAGCCAGGCTGGCGCTGGCGGTGGTAGGTTAGGTACACACTACCCATGTGGTAATTGTATAAGTAACATGGACAGAGCCCTGCAGCAGTTCGATTAATATAATTACAGTGGCGCTCTGAAACATGATTTTAATTGAAATTTATTTCACTCACTACGCTTGTGTAGAACTTGATTTTACTAAAAAGAGTTCAGCAAAAAAAAAAAACGACGTGTTAGTTAACGAACCTGAATAAAAATTGATGGAGGCTTTCATTAATCGTTTAATTACTTGATTGATCGATTGTGGAAAGAGGAAAAATTCACTTTACTTTGTATGTGGACACATGCGGCGAATCGATGGAATTTCTGCATGAAATAGACATATTATCTGTGATTGTGCATTTAAATATTGCAACAAACTAAAGGATTATGACGGACAGCAATTCCGCTTTAATCGAGAAACAAAATAATGAAGGATAGGCTAACAATTGGGTCGTACATACCTGCTCCTTTCGTCTTGGACTCTGAGGCTTGTTAGTTTTTATATTAAGTTTCTAACGAAAAGAACTTATTTACGTAGACACATCGATCTATCCATCGATTTGTTTTGCCTTCAAATATTTAACATTAATATTTAGGTTTGTTGTATGTTTTATTATCATTGGAAATTATAATGAATCTTAAGGTGTTTTATTTGAATTATAATTGACAAATCGATATATAGGTAGATAGAATGACATTTCTTAGGTAGTTGGTTATAGGAATCGTTGGAAAATTCAGTTTCATTTGACTGTATTCAAAAACATTATTTTAGAAAAATTAATCTTGATCATTGAAAAACAAAAAGTGATTTTTTTGCGAAAACTTAAAGTTAAACTTATAATACTCTTGGATAATCAAGAAGACAAGAAGTTAAAGAAAAATTTTCAATGAGGCTTTTGAATGATAGCTATAACTGGACCCTAATGGCGCAAACACGCAATTACTGCCTTTGAGTTTTGTTAATTGTCATTGCGAATGCAAGCCGTACCTACCGAAAATTGCAAGCGTTTAGAATGGAAGGGCAAGTCATTCGGAACCATTTGGATACGTCGTATCAAAACATCTTTTTTTTTTGTATTTCCCTTTAAGTATTGATATTCAAAAACTTTGTTCATTAGGTTTTTTAGAGCAAGCTGAGTGCCATTACAAAGACGTACTTACTTACTTAAATGGCGCTACTGTCCGGAATGAACCTGGACCTCAACCAACATGCCTCTCCAATTACCCCGGTCCTTAGCTAATTGCCTCAAGTTGCGCACTCCAAGTTGGTTGAGGTCGGTTTCTACTTGTGCGAGCCGGAGTATTGGTGTCCATTCGTTCTACATGTCCTAGCCATCTTAGACGTCTAATGCGGAGTTTTTTGACCAGGGGCATGTCGCTGTACAGCTCGTATGGTTCTTGGTTGAATCTTCTTCTCCATAGCCCATTAACGCAAGCGACACCGAAGATTTCGAAGAAGAATTTCACTCTCAAATCGATTAGGGATTTCTTCAACCGCTTTGGAGACGGTCAATGCTTCAGCGCCGTAGAGAATGACTGGGATGATCAGGGTTGTATATAGGACCTCCTTACTAGTTCGAGGAAGGGGCTTACTACTGAATTGCCTTCTCAGCCCGAAGAAACAGCGGTTGGCAAGAGTAATTCTCCGTTTAATTTCTGACGAGATGTTGTTACAAAGACGTGGTTGGATTATATTCCGTAACATTATGATTACCGATCCGACTTTCAGCAGGAGATTGTAAGTTGGTAATCCTGGTAAGTCAGCTGGTAATCCTGGTAATTCAGCTGGTTTAAAAAAACTCGGTTGCAGGTGGCCATGGCTCAGAGGAATGTGTAGTTGACAGCTAAGCCAAACGCTGCGGGTTAAAGCCCCAACTTCGGCAGCATTTTTTTTCTACGAAAATTGCCAGCTTATCAGAGGCCACCTGTGCGATAAAATGAGACAATATAAATCTATGTCTCCTCCTCTATGCCACGTAGGTTTATGTTATATGTCTTTCCTTCTAAATGTCTATCTGTCTCTATCTGTTGTATTAATGTGTTGATCTGTCCCAGTCGATGGCTTCAGCCGCCAGTTCTGTTAGGTGTCTGTAGTTCGTTGCATTCATGTGCGAAGTACTGTGATGTCAATGTAAATGTCAAAAAACTCGGTGGACAGTTAACAATATCATCTTGACTGTCACGTCACCGATTCGCTACAAATTTCACTTTTAATCTTAAAATTCAATTCGTCGACATCAATGATTTTCGCAGCTAATATGGTACTTTCGCTGAACCAATCAATTTTTTTTGTAATTTTGTGCAATGCTTGGGAGCACCTTTCGAAGGATTACGGATTTTGATTAGTCGAGCTGACAGAAAACGACGGGAAATTGAATACATCTGGCCGAAATATCAACAGGAATTTTGTCGTTGCTAATGCCCACCAATTGATTTGAAAATACTTCCCCAGATTGGTAGTTCTGAAGATTGACACGCATGTTCGTAGTCATTTTGTGTTTCTTGAAGAGTTGCCACAAAACTGACGACTTTAAACATGCATTAAGTTCATCGGCTGGCGTTGACAGTGACTGACAATTACTGGCAACGTTTGCGACAAGCACCTGCCAAATACTTTCATACGAGTGTTGTTAGCATATTTGTTGTCAACTCAACAGTGGAACGTTCGTTCGAACTAATTCCCTCAAAACATTGCAATCATATTGACTCTCGCTTCTCAACTCTTGATAAAATGCGTCGTGCATCGGAAGATATGGAGCTGTCATGCCTAAGTTTAAAATATTAAAGCATCTTGGTAAATTTCCTCGCTTAGTTGTAAATTTGGATGTATTGTTGTAATACGCATCTGATGCAATAAGAGCAATGAGCTCCTTGACAAAACCTATGAGCGACTACCGAAGTACGATGTTAAACTCGTGCTGGGAGATTTTAACGCAAAGGACATCTTTAGTAGTATTGTGGGAAACCATAGCCTACACGACAACACGTCTGGTAACGGACTTAGACAAATTGACTTCGCTACGGAACGAAATGCCACTATAGCCAGCACACGGTTTCCTCACCTCGATATCCAAAAGGGGATATGGCGGTCTCCAGATCAACGAACGGTCAATCAAATTGATCACATAGCGATAGACAAGCGCCACGGATCCAGTATTTTGGATGTCCGAACATTCCGAGGAGCTAACATCGACTCGGACCACTACCTTGTTGCAGCCAAGGTTAGAATGCGGATATCCACTACGCAACAAAAATCCAGAAATACTGTAAAAAAAATTTAATGTCGAAAGACTGCAATCGCAAGAGACCGCCAAGACCTTCGCGCAACGCGTATCCCTAAACCTCTCGATCAACACCATACCACCAACATCGAATGTCGAAGAACTATGGCAACGATGCCAACAAGCCATTAGATCAGCCGCAACTGATGTGCTAGGTTTCTCGCGCCCACCAGCAAGAAACCCCTGGTTTGATGAGGAATGCCGACAGATGCTCGCAGCCAAGAACGAGGCCTACAAGGCTAAGCTGCAGGTGAAGACGAGAGTTGCCGTTGAGCTCTATAGGCAGAGAAGAAGGTAAGAACACCGACTTTTTAGAAAGAAAAAAAAGAGGAAGAAAAGCGCGCGATCGAGGATATAGAGAGGTGCCACTCCAGGAAAGATGTTCGTAAGTTTTACCAAAGTGTAAAACGTCAAAGCCAAGGATACAAGGCTCGAACAGAATCCTCTCGAGATCAACAAGGAAATATCGTAGTTGAGACACAGTCTATGCTGAGGATATGGAAGAACCACTTCTGCAGACTGTTAAACGGCGATGATGAACAACATTCCGCTGTCAGGCAGAACGAACCATTCAATATTGGCAACGACAGCGAAAGCTGCCAACCGAAGAAACGAATCTGGTCGGAAGAAAGTATGCCTGAAGAATGGAACCTCAGCATCGTTTGCCCGATGCACAAAGAAGCAGACCCTCTTAACTGGCATAAGTCTCCTCAACATCGCCTATAAGATATTATCTGCCGAAATATGTGAACGCCTGAAACCGTTTACCAACAACTTGATCGGCCCTTATCAGTATGGTTTTCGGCCAGGAAAGTCCACAACCGATAAAATTTTCACACTTCGGCAGATTCTGGAAAAAATCAAGACGTCAAAATCTATACCCACCACATATTCATCGATTTCAAAGCCGCATACGACAGCATTTATAGTGACGAACTATACAGAGCCATGTATAGTTTTGGTATACCGCCCAAACTGGTCCGTTTGTGTAGGATGACGATGGAGAATTCTCGCTGCTCCATCAGGGTCGGAAACGACCTCATTGACACATTCGATACCAAAAAAGTATTTAGGCAAGGCGATGCACTGTCATGTGACTTCTTCAATCTGATTCTTGAGAGGATTGTGCAAAACTCACGAGCCAACACCAGAGGCACAATTTTCCAAAAATATGTACTACTACTAGAGCATACGCCGACGATATTGACATCATTGGTAGGACCCAACGTGATGTCATAGCCACGTTTGCTAGTATAGAGAAGGAAGCGGCAAAAATGGGTTTAGCAGTAAATGAGGGCAAGACGAAGTATATGCTGTCAAAACGAAAGGACATACAACATCGACGAATTGGACAGAACGTCACCATTGACAGATATAACTTTGAGGTAGTACCGACGGGACTTTATCTATCTCGGTTCCGCTATTAACTCTGACAACAACATCTCGTCAGAAATTAAACGAAGAATTACTCTTGCCAACCGCTGTTTCTTCGGGCTAAGAAGGCAATTCAGTAGTAAAGCCCTCACTCGAACTACTAAGGAGATCTTATATAAGACCCTGATCATCCCAGTCCTGCTCTACGGCGCTGAAGCATGGACCGTATCAAAAGCGGATGAAGAAATCCATGGTCGATTTGAGAGGAAAATTCTTCGAAAAATCTTCGGTCCCGTTTATGTGGAGACGAAGATTCAACCAAAAACTATACGAGCTGTACAGCGACATGCCCCTGGTCAAAAAACTCCGCATTGGACGTTTGTGATAGCTAGGACATGTAGAACGAATGGACACCAAAACTCCGGCTCGCAGAGTCTTCGATTCCCAGCGAGACGTCGGACGCAGTAGAGGAATACCTCGCCTTAAGTGGCGCGCACAAGTGGAAACCGACCTCAACCAACTTGGAGTGCGCAATTGGAGGCAGTTAGCTAAGGACCGGGCTAATTGGAGAGGCATGTTGGTTGAGGCCCAGGTTCATTCCGGACTGTAGCGCCACTTAAGTAAGTAAGTAGGGTTAATTCTGATAAGTCAGAATTTGGCCCACCTGTGTTTCACCTAGTGCCAAAACAGCTGGTTTGTATTTGGAAATTTGGACGCGAGCCGAAAAAATATTTGACCTTAACTCACCATCCTTTGCTGGAAAGAGGGTGGGTCACCGTAGGCCAGCTTTCATGTTGTATTTCATCCTTTTTTTGCAACAAACTAAACCATATTCTTCATTTTAACCCGCAACGAGATGCATATCTTCAAGGTCCTTTAGCATGTTTTAAATAATTTTGTATGCCAGACTATTGCTCTGTTAAAAAGCTATTTAAAAAACAAACAAATTGTTGCCGCTATCCAACCTAAATATTTATATCTTTTTATCTTTTTCAATTTCAGAAATTCGAATTAGCATCACACTGGCTTCATCGAGTAACCCAGCACCGCCCGTTTTATGGCGTGCGCGTAGAAAAGTTGGTAAGTGCGAAAAAATAATTAAATTCAAGAACAATGTACATTTTTCAAACTGTCAATGTAATGTCTGCAGTCATTGTAGACTGTCTGTAGATACAATTCACATGCAAAGCTTCTCCGCTCTGTACTAGTAATTTGTAACTCCAACAGAGTGAATTTGAATTTAGAACTTGCATATATCCTTCCCTTCGTTGTGAATACATAAATCATCACATGGAATGGTGTTCCCAACTGCTTTCTCCATTTTCACTTCGTTGGTCATAAATTAAATTCCGAATGCAAAACTTCAGGCGATATATTCTGCAGATCTGATTAAATTTGTTTGTCCAGCAGTCTAAATAGTACACTGGGTATTCGGAGCTCACTCGGTCGTTTATCGTGTGCATATTTATCGATTTTCAAGTTTGGGCGGAATTAGGGACTCAAGAAATATATTGTTGTCTGAGTTCGAGATAATGTTGCAGCACTGACAATTAAAAAAAATAAATAAATTTGGAAATTTATCATATTTACCTTCTGCTTCAAGATGTCATTTGAAATAGTAGCAATGAGGGCTTCAATTTATGTAAGGTACTTAAAATAATATGATTACCTTGGGCTTATTTTTCTTAAGTAGGGATCTCAATGCACTTAGATACACTCATACAACTTCAAAAAATTGAATTAAACATTAAGAAAAATAAAATTTTTCAATTTGTATCCTTAAAAGACATCCACTGAGCCAGGATAAATAGTTTATTTAAAAGGCTTTCATCGTAGATGAAGATGTGACTGCCATTACTCTTTTAAAGATGCCATTAGCTCAAGATAGGAATCCATTTTCATATCACTTATTGAGTCTGTATAGTTATTAAGCTCTTTAGGTTACTTTTTTAGGTTTTGTGTGGTGTTGCCATGAATAGGTGCGTTGGAATGTTCATACAAAAAAACAAAAATAAAAATCTTTGGCGAACAGGCTTTTTAGTACCCAGGACGTAGCTTCCTGATAACCATTCGTGTGTGCGTGTTTACTTCACGCACGTTACCGGAACCTCCTGTTTTTTGCCGACACCGAACGGGTTAGTTGCGATAAACTTTGACAGTTGATACTACTCGGATGAGCCAAATATGCCGAGACCTGCCAATAGTTGCTTTTGTTTCAATATTGGCTGCGTCGTCGTCGTCGGTATCGTGATTGCTGTAATAAGACAGTAGAAATATATTTACGGAGTTCTTAACAAGAATGCTAGATCTAGGTTTACCTTCGTTTCTTACATAGAACAGTTTATGGTCAGGAGTTTTAAGTAAGCACACCGGCCTGTTGACAACCCAGGGTTTTTGGATCCGAACTACATCTTCCCCGTGTTTTTTTTTTTTTTTGAGTCGGAGAAGAAGGGCGCTTTAATGTGGTGGAGGTTAATCTGTCAGAGTTCCATTATTGGAATTAATTAGGAATCTGATTCATGTCTACTACCCCTAGTTCGCCAAACATCCCCAGCCCCGGACATTTCCATCTTATATAGATCTTTGGAGATTTGGAGGAAGTTGGAAGCGAGCTTCACTTCCACCTTCATAATGTAGTAAGATATGCAAGTATTGCCGAGCTTAATCGGGAAATATATAAACTAAAGAATACAAAGGCTCCAGGTTATGACTTGATTACAGAAGAAATTCTTAATATGTTGGCTCGGCAAGCGTCAACTAAAATTCTCTACACTTCTCACAAGCAGACTAGAGTACACACCAAGACAGTGGAAAGTCGCGGAAATGATTATGCTACTCAAACCAGTAAAATCACCAAATGAAATAAAATCTTACAGACCTGATTTACTTCTCCCAATAATTTCAAAATTTTTTGAAAGGATATCACTCGGTCACTTTAATTCCATTATTGATCAGAATCGCCTTTTACCTGACCGTCAATTTGGGTTTAGAAGTAAACATTCGACTGTTGACCAAGTTCATCGAAACACTTTTGTAATTGAAAAGGCTTTCGAAGAAAAGAAAATTTGCTTTAAAAAAAAACTTCCACCTTCATCCATTTATCCGATGTTATGAAAGGCGTCCTTTCAGCATCTGGCTAAACGTCTTACCAGTGGTTCTGGAAGGCGGGTGGTTACCCGTTTTTAGCTTTTTGGAACTAATCGGGGTGTCTCCCACCTTTTGGACGCTGTGTCCTCGAAGGAGCGAAACTTTGAAGCTGTTATTTCGTCCAGAAGTTGTTATTTCGCTCAGAGTCGAGTTTTGCCTTACAGTCCGATTTGCAGACGGAATTTTTTGAATGGTGGTATGACCTACCCTGGCACACACATCCACTACCTTTGGACCAGGTTTTACCAGAGTCTTTATGTTGTCTGCGGTTATACTACCAGGGCAGGATACAAATATGCTGGACCAGAGAGTGGGTTGGATTAGTGGGTGGGGTTTCAACTCGGTGCGAACTCGAAGCCTAACAGCCAGTTTAACGTTTGACGTTTAGGTTGGCTGGGAGGTTGGCTGGGAGGTTGGCTGGGAGGTTGGCTGGGAGGAAGTCACCTCGTCCAACGTTTGAGTTCGGACTAGGTCTTAGAACCATTGTCTTAATTGTTTCCTTTAGAGCAGCTTCCAGGTTCATTCCTTTATTCAGTTGCCTGCTTGGCTCAGATCAGGTTTTGCCGAAGTTATTTTTGCCATGGCTGCGATTGTTCTTAAAGTTGTCAATCCTGAGGTGCTGGAAGAGGGCTTTTTGAAGGACTACCCATCCGTTTATCCCCATTTTTATAATCATATAAATGATATAAGATATTAAGACTGTCTTTGTCTTTCATCCATATAAAGTGTTTAGCCACGTTCACTTTTTGGAGCGGATAGTACATTTATGGCGGCATTGTCGGAAAGCACACCCTAAATGTCACCACGTCTGGCAAACGACTCAGGCTAATTTGTATATCCTACATAAAATTGATGTGGATTTGGGTCCATGTTAGTTTTTTTTCTGATTCCCCTAGAATAAGTGAAAATGATGGTTGGTTCCTGTAGTCTGAGTCTCTATTTACTGTTAAGAATATATCACAGCCTTTAAACTTTGTTTTCTCCATTCCTACTCACCTGAGCAAGTCCTTCACGATGCTTTAAATAGAAGCTCTAGCAGCTATTAGCATTTATCCAAGCAATATTAATTGTATGAAATTCCCTTATTATGTTTTTTATACGTTTAATGGAATCATCCGATCCGTAATCTTGGTATATAATTTCATTCGGACCGGAGGTCCTTTTCATGCGTACCCATTCAAGAAGACTCCTGCCTACCTACCTATCATCTTTGGTTCTTTCGATTACATAATATAGCACCGACTCGGGTATTTATTGTAACCTTGTTTTATTGAATAATTTTCGAAGTAAACCTCTTTTCTACGAATATTTGTAAATACCTTGATAATGTGATGGAGGAAGTAGCGGGTTTTTCAACAGGGACGCTACAAAAGTTGAGCGACAGGGATAGCAAACCACGCCATATTTCTTGCCGCTCTTTGTGCATTTCTCTTCAGTAAGGTTTGCCATTTCATGATGGAAAGATATACGATCCAACAACTAGTCAAAATTATTCAAATTTACAACCGAAATTCGGAGTCAGTGGCCTCAACGTTAAGAGCGCTACGTCCAATTTATGGTCGTCATAATCGTCTTAGCAGATCAACAATTGAGCGTCTAGTGGAAAAATTTGAATCCACAAGCACAGTACAAAATGTTCCCGTGCCAGTGAGACAAAGAAGTGCCCGTAGTGTCGAGAATATTGCTGCCGCTGAGGCTTCAGTTGAAGAAAGCCCAAATGTGTCTCTCACACGTCGTTCTCAAGCGTTGAGCATCTCTGTGGCGTCGTTGTGTCGAATTTTGCAAAAAGACCTTGGCCTACATCCTTACAAGATTAAATTGACGCAAGAACTGAAGCCGCTTGACCACCAGAAGCGTCGTATGTTCGTGATTTGGGCTGAGCAACAACTTGAAAATGATTCGGATTTTCATCGAAAAATCATCTTCAGCGATGAGGCTCATTTCTGGCCGAATGGCTTCGTCAATAAACAAAATATGCGGTATTGGTCAGGCAGCAATTCACACGTACTCCATGAGTCATCATTGTATCCCGAAAAAATTACGGTTTGGTGTGGTTTATGGGCCGGCGGCGTCATTGGGCCGTACTTCTTCCGTGATGATCAAGACCGGCACGTTACTGTGAATGGGAATCGCTACCGTTCAATGTTAACCAAATATTTTTGGCCCCAATTGGATGATATGGACTTGGAGGACCTGTGGTTCCAACAGGACGGCGCCACAAGCCACAATCCATTTATGGAAACCAAGTTTGGAGAACGTGTTATCTCACGAAATGGTCCAGTCGCTTGGCCGCCTCGGTCGTGCGATTTGACGCCGTTAGACTATTTCCTGTGGGGCTACGTCAAGTCTTTGGTATATGCCAACAAGCCAGCGACGATTGACGAACTTCGTACGAATATCGAACGTGAATTGCAGCATTATCGGCCGATTTATGCTTGAAAACCGTCGAAAATTGAGCTCAGCGTCTGGACTTCTGCAAGCGTGCCCGTGGTGGTCATGCAAAATAAATCGAGTTCCATACATAATGGCATCGAACGTACTTTCACAGGAATAAAGAATTTCATTGATATCCAAAACCGTTTTTGTTTTATTTAAAGAAACTTTTGTAGCGCTCTTATTGAAAAACCCTTTATTAAAGATGCTTGTTGCTTACCCATTCCAATAAAAATTCAATAAAAAGTTTTAAATTGCTTTTAATTAGCCCTGAAGAACACTCTGCCGTCTTAATCTAAGGCAAACTGTGTTGCAAGGACGTTTAGTTTACCTTCAATATTTTCCTGGAAATCAGTTGCTCTTGAAGTAGAAATAGTTGACAGTATACTACAGTATGCTATGAAGATACTAGAAATTATTTAAACAGGACGTATCTAATTATTCCATATCAATAAATTTTATATTTTATTTTATATCTAAACACCACCCACGTTAAAAGGCTTCCACAAACACTTGATATCGACCTGCGACTATGGGATACCCTTCCTTGGCTTTAAAATGGGGATACTTCTGTTCTACTATACAAATGCACATTTTATTTGTGTCACACGGACATAACATGAGACCCTCCTTCTTAGGTTTACCTCCTTCGTGCTAAATACACGAGATCAACATCAAATTCCAGTGCAGGACTCCCACGTCGAAATTAACTTAAAGGGAAAATTCATTGATCACTCCGGCTATCGAATCGCCTAACAACATCCTTACATGATGTGGGTTTATACAACTACGAGTGTAGATATGCGTATGACGTTCTGTAAGTCTGACAATAGTCAGATCCAATGAATATATCCCCACTTAGGGCATAAAGTTAAGTACTTTTTTGAACCCCATAATACAAACCCTCCAGCTCATCAATGTGTGTAGGTACGACGAGTTCAAGTTGGCGAAATTCATTAATCAAATCAAAAGAAAAATGAAATATGTACGTGTGTGATGATGAGCTCCTTTCAAGGACGCCTGAGAAATAGGGAATATCGTCGCATTGGACGTGATTACATTTTTGAATAGTGGTGATTTGGTTTTTTTGTAAGCTGAGGTTAATGACATTCTAACTTCTTGCTTGGTCGGAAATCCTTGGAAAAAAAAACTGTCATCCTTGCAGGTTTTTTCACCGAGAACATGAACATAATTAACAATGGAAAGGGTGACAGGCACGAATTGGTGATTTAATTGTCTGCAAAGTTTTTCCATTTCTTAGGAGTTTTCTTCATTTTGACGGCACTAATTGCTGTGATGGGGTTGGTTGAAGCTCTCCCATTATTATGAGCTTGATAATGAAAAGATAAATAAATTAAAAAGTCCTCTTTTGGAGCTGCACAGGAAGTTGATTGATGGCGGATGAGTGTTAATGGTATAAAGTTGAACGGAATTGGAATGGTTGAGAGGAACAAAGGATGAAGAATCATCGATGGAGATGGAGAAACAAAGGTATTTGGCTTACCAAGATATCGATTGCCATAGTATGTGAGCCTCACACTTTACCAATACCAAAGGTATCAGTCTCTTAAACATCACAAAAATTTCGACTATCTGGCACCTATCCTAGTACATTACGAACTAGCATGCATTTCATAGTGTGGTTATAACTGCATTCCGTGTCAGCTGCTACCCTGCTAAGAGGTCACAAGAAGCTACAAAAAGACTAAAAGATCAGTAACCTATTGACTTGAAAAAGGAAAGCTCATGGCTTTTATTAAATTAAGTGACGCTTCTGATCGGAATAAAGCTGAGCCTCAGTCAGCGGCGAACTAAGTGTCACTAGTTCGTTTAAGCTGGTTTAAGTTGGTTTCTACACGTGAACGCCCCTTAACGCGATGTCTTTTTCAGCTTCGCCCGAAGTCTGGCTAGGTCCGTACGCTTACATGTCCAAGCCATCTCAAATGTAAATGCTTACAATGCAGCGATTTTTCCAGATCTTTGTCGCTGTACGGGTTGTAAAGATTGAATCTTTAAAATGGACCGAAGATTTGTTCATCTAAAAAGACAAGATATAGCTATGGAGCCATGATTACTGACTTTTTCGTTCATCAATTGAATAACCATGAGCTGTCGTTTCAACAAGACGGCGCAACATGTCGCACAGATCGTGTCATAATTGATTTCTTGAAGGAAACGTTCGGTGAACTTTCGCGTTTTGGTCCTGTCAATAGACCTTAAAGATCGTGCGATTTAACGCCGCTTGACTATTTCCTGTCGGGATATGTGAAGTCGATAATCTACGCCGATAAGCCCGAAACAATTGACCACTTGGAGGACAAAATTCACCGCTTTATTGCCTATATATGGCCACAAATGTTGGAAAATGTCATCGAAAATCGGACATCCGGATTAGATTACGTCCAAGCCAGCCGTGGTGGTTATAATCCACAAAACATATTTAAATTATAATGCCAGAAGATTATCCTTCGAATAAAGTGAATTTCATGTCAATTTACAAAAAAAATACTTCTTTGTTTTATTCCACTTCAAAGTTCTGTACCCCTAAGAAAAATATCCTATATATTGTGTGCCGTAGAGCAGTATTATAATGAACAGAGTCTTATATAGGAAATCCTTTCTAAATTGACTTATAAGCCCAAAGAGAGAGCGATCGACAAGAGTTATTCTTCGCTTGCTTTCTAACAAGATGTCGTTGCCAGATTAAATATCGGATCCGAGATAGACAAAGTCTCTTACTACTTCAAAGTTGCGTCTTTCAAGATCCAATTCGTCGATGTTTTTTTTTTAACTGTTAAGCCCATTTTTGCCGCTTCTCTGAACTAGAAAACGTGTCTGTTACATCACGTTGGTTCCGAACGTATGCTAGTAACAGCAAAGTTTTTTTGAAGATTGTGCCTCTGGTGTTTGGTTGGGAGTTTCCACAATTCAATCATGAATTATGCAAGAAGTCAGATAACAAAGCATCACCTTTTCTAAGTCCTCTTTTGGTAACGAATGTTTCCGAAAGATCTTTCCCGACCCTGATTGACCTGCGAGAAGTTTGTGCGGCACACCAAAACTAGACTTGGCTCTGTATACTTCGTCTCTATTAATGCGACTTTGAAATCGATAAATCGATGGTGAGTATCGATTTGTAGTTCTTTGTTTTTTTTTTTTCAGAATCTGGCAAAATCTGAACATTTGTTCAGTTATGGAATTTCCTGGCATAAAATCACACCGATAAGGCCCGATCAGGGTTTTGGTATAAGATTTTAAGCGTTCAAATATTGAGGCAGATAGGTCTTGCAAGAGATATTGAAGAGTCTCATGGCTTCTTCGACATAAAACACAGGTAGTAGGGGACTAATAGAGAGGTTAGGCGATACGCGTTCTGCAAAGGACTTGGGGATCTCTTGCGCTCACAGTTCCTCGACAATGATTCTTTTCACAGAATTTCCCATATGTTGTGGCGTGGTGGATATCCGCATACTTACTTCGGCTTCAACAAGGGCCTAACCCAGTGGCGTAGCGTGGGTTGGGGCCGCCCGGGGCGTACCCAATTTATGCCGCCACATGTAATTTTTTCACAAACCAAAAAAAAAACTTTGTCTACGGTTTCAACCTGTTATACTTACACATATTATGTAAGTCAATAAACTTGGTAAAATTACTCTTAAAAATTTTGCCAACTGTAGTTCGTACTTTCTAGCAAGTGAAGCAAAAATGAAGCCGCAAATCTAAAATTATCTCAAATTGGTTACTCTCCGATTTCCCAATCTCTGAGCGGATCAAAAACATATGAGGAGGCTGTGATTGGTTTCGCAAATCGTTATATACCCTACCACACTCTATCCTCAATCTAAACATCCCTAAAAAGAAGTCGTGGCATTGCCATACTAATAGATTTAATGTTTCGACGAAAACAACGCTTGTATCCTCCATATGCAAGGGGGTATGTTATATGTTGTTTTTGTTTAGCAAAAAACGCCCCCAAAAAATGGGTGTGGGTAAAAATGTCACATCAAAATTATCAATGTCTTTGCATCGAAGGTTTTTTTCAAATTTTTCAAAATTTTGTCGAAAACTTTTTTTTTACATTAAAAGCTTGGCTTTTAAGTGGGCTTGGAAAAAAAGTCGTTATATGGAAGAAGCATAGATATTGAAATGTTATTAATCTGTTATTCAGACGCTTTTTCAAAGTTCTTAACTGTTTGACCAAAAAGAAAATTTTTCTAAAAAGTGGGCGTGTCAGTGCAATTTTTACACTTATCTTTTGCTTTGATGTCGAAAAATCGGTGACATATAGACGGACGATCAGACTGATGCTTAGACGCTTATCTTCTGTTTTAATGCACAAAAATCGGTGACATATAGACCAACGATGGTTAGACGGACAGACTGACGATTGGACGGATAGACGGAGAAATGTTTTTCTTTATAGAAAAAGGCCCCAAAAAGTGTGCGTGGGCTAAACTGATTTATAGACAAAATGTTGTACTATCATAACCAATGATTTGCAGCTACACTTCTTTTAAATATTCCAAAATTTTACACAGAAACGTTTTTACCTGAAAACTCGTTGGCGATATTGTAGGAGACTTGCTAGATACGTAGAGTGCCCCGTTGCCACCCCCTCGCTACGTTACTGAGTTGTACGAGTCGATGTTAGCCCATAGGGTATGTTCGGACATTCAGAATGCTGGATGCGTGCATTTTGTCTATCGCAATGTGATCAATTTGATCGACATTAAGTGAGGAAACTGTGTGCTGGGTATAGTGGCATTTCTTTACCCAGAGAAGTCAACTGACCTTAGTACGTCGCCAGACGTGCTGTCGTGTAGGTTGTATTTCCCGACACTGCTTCTGAAGATGTCCTCTCTTCCAACCCTTGGGTTAACATTTCCCAGCACGATTTTAACATCGTACTTCGGTAGTTGCTTCGGTATTTTCCCTCCGCCCGAATGTGAGCGCATATAAAGATTATGTTGACGGATTTGTTACAATTTTATGAATAGTCACTGCATCTTCTCACCATTACTCGGACCGTAGTAGATGCAACAATTTGCTATCCTCATATTGCCCATTACATCGTTTTTCCTGAATGATAATTTCAAGTTTTTCGTTTTTCGTTTTTCGTTTTTCATGGTCGTCAACAGAAATAATAGGTTTTTTTTACTGATTGAGTATTTAAATAAAAACGCAACCCTCCAATTTAGATGACACTCCTAGGACACAGGCCTACCAGGATTGAGTGCTGCCGTTTGCCTTTCCGCTCATCCGCCACTATCCCTGTCCAAGAGTTCTGAATAACCTTTGAAATTACGAGATAAGCTATTGTCCTAACATGCAGAAGCAAGTCATGTTTTAAATAGTTAGCTCTGTGCAAAACGCAAGGGAAAGACTTGGATATATCCAATGAAGCAGGTCTCGATTTTCCATGCTGATTCATTGAAGCTCTCCATAAACAAGGTACATAGCCATAGTTGTGAATTTCATTGGAATCGCTCAGGATTCTACTGCTGTAAAGGTAAATACAAATTTATTTGTTAATTTATTTATAAATTAATTTATGAATTAATTAACATTAGAAAGTATAATCTTTTGAGGCTTGTATTTTCTTCCTGTTTTGGGGGTCAGTTAAAATCGATCAATTTTTCAGCAAAACTGCTTATCGCTAAATATTGGATCAGATATACAGGATGGCTGATGAATATTGCTACATTAAGAAACTCAAATAACATTTTTTTCAGTATATGGAATTCAATTTTCTTTTATTCATGTTAAAACACATTTAATTTTTTTAAATTTAACTTAATTAGTTTTAAAAATAATGGAATTTTAATTGCAAATTACCAAAAAGTTGTTCATTACTGTCTAGAGAGTTAAGACAGGAATAGCGGCAATTGTTTCACGAATGGATTGATTTAGTTCATTCAAATTTGTTGGGTTTGCTTTGTATACTTCCTATTTGCAATAACTTCACAAGAAAAAGTCAGGTGCAGTAAAGTCAGGCGACCTGGGGGGCGAATGGAATGTGGATTTTCTGGATATCAGCTTATTGGGAAATTTTCGTCGCAATTCTGTCATAACAGGCCGGGCTGTATGAGAAGTTGCACTATCTTGCTAAAACCACATAGAGTTGGAAGAAATTCTCATTCGGATTAATTCTGGATAGAAAATCTCTCTCAATATGCTCAAGTAATGGTCTCCAGTAACCGTAACGGTGTGACCGTTTTCTTCGAAGAAGTAGGACCAACAGTGCAGCGTGATGAAACTGCATACCACACTGTTACACAAAGTGGATGCAAATCCGTCTCATGGAGTATCTGTGGGTTGGCAGCACTCCATATTCGACAATTTTGTTTGCCGATGTTGCCGTTTAAATCGAAACGGACCTCGTTAGACATAAAAATACAGTTTAACATGTGTCTGTCCTCTTTCACCATTTGAAGCATCAAGCGAATCGGCAAGTCTGCTGCGTTCAGTATGTTGCCCATTTGAATTTTATATGGGAAAATCATTGTGTATAATTGACTGCAATAACTGTCTGCTTATACCCAATTGAACAAATAAGCTTCTTGTCGAAACTCTTGAATTGTCTTGTATGGCAGCAGCTACAGCAGCGATTGTTTAATCCGTCCGAACTGAAGGGTTTCGATGGTAAAATTATTAACAAGTCTCATAATGGTCCATCTGCTCGGAGGATTGCCGCTAAACGTGCGCCTATACTCTAATTTAACCGAAACTATGGACTCCAGTGCATGATAGCGGCAGACAATCCAAATTCTAGTTTCTGTGTACCAGTTGTCAATTTTTGTTCAATCTAAGAATCAATCTGCAAAATAAAAAAAAATAAAAAACACCAGAATCATTAAATAGGAAAAAGAAAAAAATTGCTTCCATCAGCCACCCTTTATTATGGCAACAACATGTAACCTATAAAGCCAAATCAGCAGCATCCAAACTAATTTAACTTTTCAGAGCTAAGAAATATTTTACACCAGCCCAGATTCTGCTTCTCTATAAAGACCAAGAACGACCAGATCTTGAATAGTGTTCTCATATTTGTAGTTCGGCCCGAAACAAATACTGGACTCTATCCAAAGATGCGCAATCTATCATATAGATGATTCTTATCTCTCTTCAAACCTGAAACCTTTGGCATAGCGAAGACTGTAGGAAATCGTCTCTTTGTATTATATTGGCAGATTTTCGAAGGAGCTTAGAGAAATCAATGCATTTCAACGACCGACAAAATACGCAATTTTAGCTCAGAAATACTGTCCGTTTAACAACGACGATTCCAAATTTTTTTTTTAGAGAACAAGTGTTTTTTTTACAGAACAAGCTACCTTGTAACGAGCTCCCAAAAGACGTGTTTCCACCAATATACAATCTACAGTTCAAGACCAAGCATAGGTTTGCCTGACCAGGTGCAGTGTTTAAAAAACTCATCAGATCATTCCATAGGGCCTTTCTTCAATCAAAATTGTTAACTCTGCCTTATTAATCGAGGTCATAATTTCACATCCGTGATGATTTACGTCAGCGAATACGTCATTAGACAAAATAGGATAATTAGTACGACAGATTATTGCAATTTGACAAGATATATCTCGGACCTCGGTACGTATTGTTGTATACAAATGTGGGGTGAACATCGATTTTATAAATAACAGCCACTGTTTGGATTGTTTGTGCCCTATCGGCAGAAACAAACAATGCCTATCGTCATGGTAACAAAAATATGTATTGATGGCGGTCAGGCAGCTCGGTTTCATACTCTAAAACCCTATGCTTCCCTTCGCAAACCCACACTGTCAAATACCATTAACTTGCTAAATGGCGTGGCTTTTAGTTACATATTCCATTTGGTAAGCAGGTGCATTTACACAGAACCAGTCATGTGTTAAGACAAACAAATGAAATCTAGGCAGTTGTATACGGTCACCGCATAAAATTGGTGTCAGGACACGCACACATTGTGGGTGAAATAACATGCCTAGGCGACAAAATCAAAGGACACAACCACCACCCCAGTATTTCTTATGCCGCTCGTCAATTGTGTTTAATTCGTGGGAAAAATGTTGTTCCAAGCTAATTTTTGACACTAGAATAGGACAAAAAGGATGTTAGCTATTTGCTATGTTAACTAAAATAAATTTTCATATTTATGATAATTAATTTCCATTAAAAATTTGTTCGCATTATTTGCATTTTAATTTTATTGCAATTTTTTGTATTTTGAATCCAACCCGTGAATGGTGGTTTTGTAGAATGAGTGAAGACACCGAAGGGCTTTACTTTGGGCAAAGTCGTGACACGGTAACTTTGACTACTCATCAATTGTGTCTACTTTAACTTTCAATGATAACCATCTGATAATTGTTTTATAATGGCGACAACGCCTTGGGAAAATAACTGGTGCTGAAGACAGACAAGTTCAACAACAAGATATATCATCGACACAGCATGCCTACAAGGTAAGGGAGTCGAAACCGCCCTACATGATATCCTTCAATAATGTGAATACTAATGCAGTCAAATGAAACCTTGTAAAAAATAGCGTGGACCAATCTCTAACACATATAATTGGATGTATACTAAGCCACATAAATACAGGTTGTCCGCCGTGAAGGTATACTACTTTGTTTTGCCGCCATTTTGGTAAACATTAGTCTAGACAGTTCATATTTGGTAGTCGTAAAGTAGACACGTGGCAAATTTATTATGGAAAAATATTCGATAAACGTGTTTTAATCGTTAAAACATTTATTCAAAATCAATCATCGATTACTGTGACGATGCGAAAGTGAAATTTTTGTTGGCACGAAACGCACTATTTGTTGTGTAGTGAATGATTTGGGAGAATGAGGGTCTATAGCAGAGATGAGGGAAGCAAAGATATACCTATCTTCGGAGTTTGCCTACAAGCTAAATTCACCTATAATTACGTATCTTACACATCCTATCACATTTATAAACACGTGTGCGTGAGATAAGTTACTCCCCACAAGTTTTGCTCAAAAATTTTCGATTTCCCCCAGCCCCCTCACCGACCTCACCAAGAACCATCACAGAAAGGGGTGAAAATGTACATCGGAGTTAAAACAGCTGTAGCATTGCCACCACCAATGAGCGCATCCAAGAAGAATTTAAGAAATAGGTATTGATTAATCAATTTCATCAAATTTTGAAAATATATCTAATTAGTTTTTATGATTGAAAAAATATTAGTACCAAAAAAACCTACTGAGAACAATAAAATAGAATTCTGATTTTTCGTGTGCGTTCAATTTATTAATACTTCCATTAACCCATTATGCCCTATTGGCAACTTTGGTTGCCACATCACAAAAGTCATTTTTATTCTTTCTAAGAGAAATATACTGTCTGTTTATCTCATTCTTAACATCATAAAAGTAATAAAATTTGATTACAAACTAAAAATTATCGTCACCCCGGGGTCCTATGAAAATTTGGGAACTTTTAAAATTTTAAAAATTCCCAAATTTTGTGAGGACTCCGGGGGCGTCAAAAAAAATCATAAAAATTAAAAATTTGGAATACATATATGCCCGACTCAGTTGGAAGGTAAATTGTACTGTAACGGTGATTTTCAGTGTGACAGGTCATAAACATTTTTTCTCATTTGTGTTGCGTCGCAAGTTATTGCATCAGAAAAAGTGTTTAGTATTACTAAGTTATAAATTTTTTTTAGCCATTTGCTTCTTCGGAATTGTAGTTTTCTAAAGGTTGTGGTTTGCAATAATTCAATAGTTATTTGTGCTTTGTTTTTGAGCGTTAAATTTGGTTGGCAACTTAAGTGGCCACTGGGGTGTTATAATATATAAAGAAACACAAGTGCATTATAGTGTGAGTATAGAAATTCGCATAAAATTTGCACATACAAGTATGGTTTTCATTGTAAATAGGAGTTCTGGGAGATCAAAAAAACTTACTGTAGATGAAGTCATTGAAGAGCTATCGAAATTGGAATATGCTGATGACGACGAGCCGCTTCCGGCAATATCTATAATTCCTCCTGATGAAAGACCTGATCAACAAACCGATGAAGATTCAGACTGCTCCGATATTCAAGCGATTGGTGATCTCGATCGACTACCTGCCCGCGTATTAGTCTCTGAAGTTGAGGATATTTCGGTCTCCATACCTACCGTTCAAAGTAAAGTCAAAAAAATTAAACTCACTCCTAGAATTTGGTCGACACAAACACCAACCTTCAAAATAGTGAACACAAAAGAAGCTACTTATCAACCAACTACTGAATCCCTTTTGAAAGAAAATGTCAAAAAGCCCAGCAGACGCATTCTTCGTGTTTTTTTCGCAAGAGCTTATAAATGAAATTGTGGCTCAAACAAATGTATATGCTGGCCAGAAGGGGGTTCATAACTTCAGCGTCACATCCGAAGAAATAAAAATATTACTTGGAATAGCCTTATTCAGCGGCTACCATGCACTTCCTTTTAAAGAAAATATATTGGAGTTCAGATAACGATTGTTTTTACCCTTTAGTTTCAAATGCAATTCGTAGATACATCCGATCGCCTTTACAAAGTACGATTACTTTTTGATAAGCTAAATGAATCATTTAAAATAATAGAACCCAGCGGATACTTGTCCATAGATGAAAGTATGATTCCATACCATGGACATCATGGGGCAAAACAATTTATAAAAGGAAAGCCGATTCGTTTTGGTTTCAAACTTTGGTGCATAACCGATTCCAATGGGTATATGATTCATGCGGAACCGTATTGCGGTTCATCTACCAGAATAGAAGAAAAAGGATATGGTCAAGGCGGGGACGTAGTCTTAGGACTTCTTGAATATGCTTCCTGTTTGCCAGGAACTCAACTTTTTTTTGACAATCTATTTACGTCGGTCGCCTTACTAGAGGAACTAACCAAACGTAACATAGGAGGTACCGGAACATTGCGGGAAAATAGAGTAAACAGCAGTATGAATTTAGAAGAAAAAAAAAGATTTGTCAAGGGAAAAAGAGGATCCCACATGTTCACTTCACATGAAGATATATTGGCCGTCAGATGGCTTGACAATGCAGTTGTTACTGTCCTTACAAATTGCATTCCACTTGAGCCAGGCAAAACAAGCACCAGGTATTCAAGAGCTGATAAGAAGATTGTGCAACTTAACGTACCGGGGCCGATTGCAGCATATAATCAAAAAATGGGAGGTGTCGACATCTGTGATCAATTCCTGTCAACTTACAGAACACATATAAGAACAAAAAAGTGGTGGTGGCCTTTCTTTGGATGGGCTATAGATATATCTTGTGTTCAAGGTTGGCTTTTGTATAGAAGATTGGGTAACAACATTCCATTGCTGGAATTCAGACGACAGTGTGCAGTGTGCACTATATATATTGCAGAGCTTCGCTATAAAAAAAATCGAAATGGACCTAGCACTTCCACGGCACCAAACTCAGTTTTGAATTTCATCAGAACAGACAGGAAGGATCATGTTGTTACAAGGGGCGATTCCAAATACAGGCGCTGTAAGAAATGTTCAAAACGGACTATTTTTCTTTGCAAAAAATGCAATGTTCCATTGCATCCGACTGATTGTTTTGAAGAATTTCATCGTTCTAATTAAATCGTTCCATTTCATTACTACTTAATTTTATGATAACTCCGTAAAAAATAAAGATTGGTACAGTTATTACGTTTTTTTTTTTATTTGTCAATGTAAATGCCAAGGTCCCGATGGCAACTAAAGTTGCCACCTCCCTACTGCCACGCCCCTTTATTTTGTTTTAAAAAAAATATACAAACTTTCTAAATACACTATTTATACTATTTATCAAAAAAAATCTTAACATATTATATAGGGGAATTCTGGGATCTATTGTGCTTGTATTGTTACTGCATATGCAAGTCAACATTTTTGCGATAAATCGTTCCAATTTTATTGTTTATCTGTCGAACTCATTCTGTGATATTTTGATATTGTTTGTGTTGTGTTATTATGTTCATTTTTGTAAAAAATATTTAAAAAAAAGGATAATAGTTTTATTACATTTACATCCATGCAATTAAAACAATGTGTGGAAAAAGGATATGAGTTTTATTACGTATATCCGGAAAAATTGGGGAAATACTAAATCATTGAGAATATCAAATAAAAACCAAAGAGCATGTATTTGATATCAGAAAATGTAATAAAATTGGATATTTAAAAAAAAGGGGTTCAAATATCGGGTTTTTCAACAGGGACGCTACAAAAGTTGAGCGACTGGGACAGCAAGCGACGCCATATTTCTTGCCGCTCTTTGTGCATTTCTCTTCAGTAGGGTTTGCCATTTCATGATGGAAAGATATACGATCCAACAACGAGTCGAAATTATTAAAATTTACAACCGAAATTCCGAGTCAGTGCCCTCAACATTAAGAGCGCCACGTCAAATTTATTCTCGTCATAATCGTCCTAGCAGATCAACAATTGAGCGTCTAGTGGAAAAATTTGAATCCACAGGCACAGTACAAAATGTTCTCGTGCCAGTGAGACAAAGAAGTGCCCGTAGTGTCGAGAATATTGCTGCCGCTGAGGTTTCAGTTGAAGAAAGCCCAAATGTGTATCGCACACGTCGTTCTCAAGCGTTGTGCATCTCTGTGACGTCGTTGTGGCGAATTTTGCAAAAAGATCTTGGCCTACATCCTTACAAGATTATATTGACGCAAGAACTGAAGCCGCTTGACCACCAGAAGCGTCGTATGTTCGTGAATTGGGCTGAACAACAACTTGAAAATGATTCGGATTTTCATCGAAAAATCAACTTCAGCGATGAGGCACATTTCTGGCCGAATGGCTTAGTCAATAAACAAAATATGCGGTATTGGTCAGGCAGCAATCCACACGTACTCCATGAGTCATCATTGCATCCCGAAAAAATTACGGTTTGGTGTGGTTAATGGGCCGGCGGCGTCATTGGGATGTACTTCTTCCGTGATGATCAAGACTACCGTTCAATGATAACCGAATATTTTTGGCCCCAATTGGATGATATGGGTTCCAACAGGACGGCGTGGTGCCACAAGCCACAGAGCGAATGCCACAATCAATTTATTGGAAACCAAGTTTGGAGAAAGTGTTATCTCACGAAATGGTCCAGTCGCTTGGCCGCCTCGGTCGTGCGATTTGACGCCGTTAGACTATTTCCTGTGGGGCTACGTCAAGTCTATGCCAACAAGCCAGCGACGATTTATGAACTTCATACGAATATCGAACGTGAAATTGCAGCAGTATCGGCCGATTTATGCTTGAAAACCGTCGAAAATTGGGTTCAGCGTCTGGAGCGTGCCCGTGGTGGCCGCATATTAACGCACGGCCTTAGAAGATTTCTCGTTAAATCCATTTTGATTAAAGATAATTCACATTTCATTTGCTTTTATTAATGCGGCTGTTAGTGAGTGGAATATTTATTTTTTGCAAATGAGTAAATTTATCAGCAAAAAAAAAACAGTTTATCAGAAATATGAAATGGGCGAATTCCTAACCATTAAATATGAAACTCAACTTTGTCTGATCAACAGAGACATAATAAAAGTCGGTACTTAAAACACCATTTATATCGTTTATAAAAATAAGAAATTATCCTACTTATAATAACTCTGAGTTGGAAACGTACTATCTTCAGAATCTTGCTTATCAAATTACGCAACACCCCATCACTCCGAAGTAGGAATCGACTACGAAAACTCAAAGGGAATTTTTAAATTAATACATCCTCTCGGAAATCATCTTGTTTAGAAATGAATTATTACACTTAAATAGTTGGTTTTTGTCCTTAAGGAGGAGTTTAATACATTCCATTCATATAATTTACAAAACAAACATTTACTTCACTGAATACATTCAAAAACATATGTTTGTATTCACCAAAACATACAATTTTGAGCTGTCATTTAATAATTTAGTTTGTTTACATTTTTTTTTTACTATTTTCGTTTGTTTGTGTAACATTGAAGTGCAAAATAAAACAAAAAAGTGCGCTTAAAATTTTACATAAAGTTAATTTTTTTTTACTATTTTCGTTTGTTTGTGTAAAATTGAAGTGCAAAATAAAACAAAAAAGTGCGCTTAAAATTTTACATAAAGTTAATTTGTAAAGTGCGACAAGACAGTGCGAATATATTTCCACGCACGCCAAAAACAACAAACGCAAAAAAATAAATCAATGTCGATTGAAATATCAAAACAAAAATAAATCTACCACACTGCTAAACAGCTGTTAATGAAAGTTACCAAGCCCAACATTTTTCGTCTGCTGAATTCTTTTACTCGGAAATACATGTATTCACAGACAGGGTGTATTGGGGGTGGATTACAACAAAAACAACCAACTCTTACGGGGATTCAGGGTGAGAGAGGCAGAAGTTTGGTATCTCTTTACTTCCTTTTTTCTCTGGTCTATAGGTTATAGGCCCAATCATGGACTACAGCGTACTGCAAGATCGGCAAGCTACGAGCTTGGTCTTCAAAGAACAACTTTGGCCACAATTTTGCACATGGATTTGCATTTGTTTCCATTTAAGATTCAGTTGACACAAGAGCTTCTTCCATAAGACAATTTACGCAGCCGTACATATGCCAATAGGATGTTACAGCTAGCCCATGACAACCCCGATTTTTATGAAAAAATCATAATGAGTGACAAGGCACATTTTCATTTGAATGGATATGTGAATAAACAGAATGGACGGTCTCGGGCTATGGAAAATACTCAAATTATTCATCAGTCACCTTTGCATCCATTAAAAGTTACAGTCTGGTGTACAATTTGGTCAGGAGGAATCATTAGACCTTACTTCTTTGAAAATGAAAACGGCGTTAAGGTAACTGTGAGTGGGGAGCGATATCGTGATATGATTGAAAACTTTTTAACGCCATAACTTCATGCTTTGGGCTTGATTAACATGTGGTATCAAAAAGACGGTGCCCCATCGCATACAATCACTGCGAGACATCTTTCCACAACAAGTTATTTCTAGGAATGGTGATGTTGATTAGCCTCCCCGGTCGCCTGATTTGACTGCTCCGGACTTCTTTTTGTGGAGATATCTGAAAAGCTAGGCTTATGCAAACAAAACAGAAACACTTGAGCAACTTAAATAAATAAAAATAATGAAATTAATGAAATACCGCGTGAAATGTGTGAGAATGTAATGAAAAATGTGCTCAAAAGGGCTCGCATTTGTGAGACTAACAGAGACGGACATTTACCTGATATTGTATTCCATACATAATTGCCGACATTAAATAAAACATTTATCAATATAAGATCCATTCTCTTTCATTTAATCAAAAATTATAAACAAACAAAGTAGTGTACCTTCCCGGTGGACACCCTGTACAAATGCCAAGTTGGGTGACACACATCTCAAAGAAATAGCATCATGAGGCACACCGCAAGGATCACCTCTGTGGGTCCTAGTCATTAATCATCTATCCGATACTCAATAATCTACAGCGCAATGGGGTCAAAATCATGGGCAACGCTGACGATGTAGCGGTGCTAGTTAAAGGGAGAAATCCACTATTAGTGAGCATGCATTGAAAACTCTCAACGAGTGGGCAAAACAATGTTGGCTTGTCATCAAAAACGTTCTTTATATGTACTTATAAGAAAAAAAATTCCAAAATGTTTCTGCTGGACTATCCGATAGCTTACCTGGAACCTAAATGTGTGCGAACGCATAAAAATGGCCACAGTAGCTTTCGATACGAGTAACCGTATATTTTGAAGAAACTGAGGTCCGAACTCTAGGATTATCCTTTGGATGTACACGGCCGTTGTAAAATCTATATTAACATATGGAGGACTTGTCTGGTTGTAATCCACAAATAAAGTCAAACATCTGAAAAATATGAGAAGGGTACAAACGTAAGCATGTGTATGCGCTACCACCATCGGGCCTGGAAACCATCCTCAACCTGCTACCGCTAGACCTTTACATACAAGAATCTGCAGCCAAAAAGGTATTAAGAATAAGACAGCTCAACTATTGGGAAATGAACTCAGGAGGGGACGATCAAATTTTAAACATATACCAGGGCTCAGTTGTATCCTCTCACTACATGCTTCTTCACGCACTGACTTTCAAAGACCATTCTCCTGCATCTTTCCCTCTATCTGGAAGAGGGACGGTAAATATCCATCTACCGTCTGGTTCGGAAATATACGTTGGCTGGTGTGTTTTCAGAAACGCTAAAGCTTAACAGCACTTTTCGTTTTCCAGGCTAAGATGATATCACCATCTTCATTGACAGTCAGGCTTCAATAGAAACAGTCTCTGCTGTCGAAAAAAAAATTCTTGACGTCCAACATAATGTTAAGCTATGCTTGGTACCCGGACACAGACGCATACATAGCAATGAAATTGCTTATGAACTGGCGAGAAAGGATTGCCATTGATCAGGTAAACCAGTCTGTCAAACCGCCACTATGTGACCTCAAATCAAAGGTGGTAGAGGAAACGCTGAATACTACCAAAAACAGGTGGCCTGAGTTTGACATAGCAAGAACCCACAAACTACTTCAAGGAAACAGGAAATCTGTTTCGACAATAGTAGGGTTTCGAACTGGACACAACTTCCTTAAAAGCCACAAACTGAAAATTCGTCTTATAGATGATGACCTTTGTAGAGGCTGCAGTGATAACGAAATAAACGAGGAAACCCTCCATTTTCATTCCGACTGCCCAGGAAATTTAAGGAAATTTCCATGACCTCACGGATCTATTCAAACTCCCTCTCTTTAATCTTTTGAGGTTTGCAACAACATCTGGATGGCTGGAAAGGTACTCACAACAATTGACAGTAACGAGATAAAGAAATTGGCATCACAATGGGTTTATATTGACCTGAGTGTAATGAGGGAAGAGGCACACCGCCTACCTAATCAACCCACCAATCTAAACCTAATGGTTTTAAAAATGATTAGAAAATTTAAATTCACTTCATGCCGAGTAACGCATGCGTGACATCAAAAACAATGCAAGTCCTATAACCTAGCTTGTCTATTAATTTCTGTTTGATATTTGCCAAAAGCTATGTATTGTATCTTACCACACAAGGTTTATATTTGTTGGGTTACGAAGCGTGGCGTCCCTGGCGCAGTAGAATAACCCCTGCGTAATTTAGTCGCATGGGGCTAAATTCCCAAAAACGACGATACCATTTGAAATTGACATTCTATTCAAGTTTTTGTGTGTGTTTTTTTTTTTTTTCTATAATTTACACGTACTCAAGGGGTTATGAATACCCTTTATATGTTACCATAGTACGAGCGTTTGATAAGGGGAAGAAAGAGAGGATAGGAAAGATTTTTTTTGGATGTAGTGGAGACTTAAATTCCATGGGTGGTGTCCGAACTAGCTTCGGGGAGTCACTTTTTCTTGTGTTCGTTAAATTTGAAGAAATTCAAGATGGTGTGCATACTTTTAGGTATTACACCGACCTTTTATTTCTTTTAAATAAAAGTGAAATGGATTTTGGTTGGGATTGAACGCGCAACCTTCCAATCAACAGACGAACACATTACCACTACACCGCGGCCACCCACATGCTGCTTCCCTGCAACACCTGCTCATTGTTTGATTTGGTTTGCATCCGAGTTTGGATTCATGCAAAGAAAATAAACCCCAAAAGCAAATGGCATTAACTGCCGCAGGGCTTATTTCCATTTCCAATAAGTTATAAGCCCCACAGGGACTATTTCCCTCTTTTTGGGAATTTAGCCGCATGGGTTTTAATTCCGCGGGTGTTATTGCAATCCACCTGGGGTCCCTCTCAAAAGTAATAACATCTACGTTTTTTTGACACCTCTTGCGAAAGTTTCACAAAATAAGGATCAGCGTTGAACAGTGGTTCGGGAGTCCAACGAATTGTAGAGTTTCACTAGTTTATTCCATTTTTAAATTTTCGCTTAAACTTTATCCTAGAAGGCCTGGTTATTTGTGAACTTTTCCATTTTTTTTTAAAACCATAGAGATTGAATACAATTATCTTTTAACGTAGTTCTGCAAAAACTTATTAGTCTAATATTTATAAATAAGGCTCTTCAGTCTTCAGAGACCGATACATTGCGACCTTTTTTTCCGTCCAGCCATCATGGTAGCACATCACAATGACTAGATTTGTTCAATGTTTGAGCATCGAGATCAAAGATCCCCTAGATATTTCCGCCTATCTAGTATCCTAGTTACTAGTCCGTATAGACACGGGAAAACACTTATACTTATACACTTTCCTCAATAGTCAGCCACCAAAACTCCGTTCACAGCGCTGCCAGCGTGTTGAAGGTGATGGGGTAATGAGCCTTGTACCCATATCGAAATAGAATTTGTCTGCGTCCACCATTCGAAGCAACCTCTGCCAAAATTTCAAGCAAGTCTGAGAACTTATGTTTGCTCGTATTTTTAACCTTATAAGCAAACAATATCAAATCTGTCTGAAGTGACGGACTGTCTGCTGATAAACATTCGAGGAGATAAGTCGAAATGTGTGGAGCGAACTGTTTAGCAGCAGTAATTATTATTTCCTGCATCAAGGATTTCAATCAAGTGTTTCACTACCAGCCTAATGGTGGTTCATCAGCTTAGAGGAGGACCGCAAAACTTGCCACAAAAAATTACTCACACCTGCATATCCTCCTTCGAATTATGAAGAAAAGTAGGCGAGGCTAATATCTCTTAAAGGTTGAATGGAAGTATAGGCAATAGAATTTCAGGGATGAAGTATAGTCAATAGAAGTTCAGACACTTTCGAAATGCCTTAGATTTTTACCAAAAATCGTTTTTTTATAAAAACGCTTGGTAAAAACTGATGAGAGCATAGACCGTTCAACCTTTTTTTGTCTCGGTAAGTTTCAAGAATATTATTAAATCTTGACATACACAAATCATCCAGTGAAGTGGAGTGTGAAGTGGTGTTCTTCCACGCGTAAGCTTTTCCACGCTTTCCTATTAATCAAGACTCTTTCCGTCCCTAAAAATGCGATTCTTTTTTATTTTCAAATTACTTAAATAAAACGCCGATAAACATTCAGCTTTTCTGCATATGAAATATCATGAACATCGAATGTTTCTTGGTCCCCGAAAAATGGTTTTCGCGGCAACAGGTCAACGAAAAGTGGACCAATCAATCCACCTTGGTGGTAAAACAAAAGGTGGTTGAACTTGATATTTCTAATGCTTCGAAAACGCAGTGCTATCTTCTGCAATCAAAGCGAAATCATTATCGATGAACGACACTTGCATCGCCGGAACCGAACTTTAAGTTGGCAACACTATTTTAACTGACAGACCACAGACGTTTTGTCAGCTGGTTTGGCATTTCAACGTGGATATACTGACGACTGCACACCGCCTCCGAACCAGCAAATTTATCGCGCGGTACGTCCATTTTACGGCCAACGTAATCGTTCATCAGAGAAATTAATACGATATCACACAGCTCGTGCCACAGTTGTTTTTATGAAGGAAACGTTCGGGGACGCATAACTTCGCGTTTTGGTCCTGTGAATTGGCCTCCAAGATCGTGTGATTTAACGCCGCTTGACTATTTTCTGTGGGGATATGTGAAGTCGGTAGTCTATGCCGATAAGCCCAAACCACTTGGAGGACAACATTCACCGCGTTACTGCTGACAATTGCTCCACCAGATTAGACTACGCCCAAGCTAGCCGTGGCGATCATAAGTCAGAAATCATATTAAAACTAAATTGCCAGAGGATTATCTTTCAAAAAAAGTAAATTACATTTCAACTTCTAGAAATCATTTTTGTTCTATTCCATTTCAAAGTTCTACACCTCTAAAAAAAACAAATACCCTATACAAGGCGCATTTAAATCTCAGCGGCCGCATCTGGGGCCAATGTATCCACAGAGAGTGGCAGTTTGGTGAGGATTGTGGAGTGTTGGCATAATTGGACTATTATTCTTCGAAAATATGGTTGGGTACATCATTTCGATTAACGGTGAGCATTACAGAATCATGTTACTGAAATTTTGTGTTTTACTGAAAATGAAGACATGAATTTGGACGGCCTCTGTTTCATTGGCGCGCCATGCCACATAGCCCATGTCACAATCGATCTTTTGCACACAAAATTCCCAAATCGTGTTATCAGCCGTCTTGGCGATATCGGAGCTGTGATTTGACCCCTTTGGACTTTTTTTATGTGGAACCGTGAAGCACCGATGTTATGCCAAAAATAGAGAACGGCTTAAAGCATATAAGGATAATATCACCCAAGAAATACCTCAGCTACTGCCCATCAACAAGGTCTTGAGAAATTGGCGTGACACAATGCGCTATTGCAAGGACATCCGAGGCAGACACATGAACGACGTTGTGTTCCATAATTATTGGGAATGTTTGCTCTTACTAACCAAGAAATAATACATGAAAAAAAATGTTTAAGCAAACTTGTATTATCTTCAAAAATCTTTTCATGCTTGAGTTGAAATCATCGTAACTTATGGATAGGAAACAAAAGCGTGCGATAAAACTGGTAGCAGACTCAACCAAAGCGAATTATAAAGGGTGATCCATTTCGAGGTTCCCTACTTTTTTAAAGAAAAAAACACAGAAAATTCAAATTTAAAATGTTTATTATCATTTGAAAGAACATTCTTTGGCATTTATTTTTTGAAGATTATGTCTATCAAATGTTGGCCGTTGCTGCGTCGCAGATGGTCCATCCGTTGAGTCCAATTTTCGATCACTCGTTCGAGCATTTCGACTGGTAACTGGCGAATGACACGCGTGATGTTTTCCTCCCAGGACTGAATCGAAGCGGGTTTGTCGGCATAAGCTTTTGACTTTACATATCCCCACAGGAAAAAGTCTAACGGTGTGGTATCACACGATCTTGGTGGCCAATCGACCGGCCGGTGATGGTGTTGCGAATAGTACGCTCAGTAGGCCGATTATGTTGACCATAAGTTGAGCGAAGTGCACGAAACACATTCCTCACAGAACGTGAATTTTCATAATAAAGTTGAACAATTTGTAAACGTTGTTCACGCGTAAGTCTTTCCATTATGAAATGCCAAACAATACTAAACAAAAATAACATGACAGCATGACACGACTCACAGGTGATCTGTCAAAAAAGGCTATTGAAAAAAGTATCTCTACTTGGATCACCCATAATAGTCTCACTTGAACAACGTAATGATATCTCCTGCCTTACAATCTTTTACCGCTATTATTAAATCTTTTGGGATAAAAGTTAAACGTGTTTAGGTTTAAGTGAAACGCAAACCAATTATGTTACGAGTGGTAGAGATTTATTATTGCGACTGAAACGTGGGTGACAACTTTACACATATTTACAGAACATGATAAATGTTTAGTTTTGTTACATTGTATCATTTTTTTGTGTACAATATAAATTTATATATAATGAAAAAAAATGCTCAAATGAAATATCCATTTGAAATCCGCCATTCGGCAATTCAATCGTTATACTCGACGTGCTATGAATAATAATATATTGTCCCTAAAGTCTATCTTCGGGCTTCGTATGAAATATAGAGATTTATTACTAAATAAAACAACATAAATGTGGAATACATTCGGCCTCAGAATACGGCAGCCTTATTAAGCTTTAGTTTAGTTTAGTTTAAGTTAAGATATTGCTATCCTCACTTCACTCAGGTCGGGTGGTTGGCAGCTTTTATTGTCGTTGCCAATATTGAATGGTTCTTTCTGCCTGACAGCGGAATGTTGTTCGTCATCGCCGTTTAACCGTCTGCAGAAGTGGTTCTTCCATATCCTCAGCATAGACTGTGTCTCAACTACGATATTTCCTTGTTCTGTTCGAGCCTTGTATCCTTGGCCTTGACGTTTTACACTTTGGTAAAACTTGCGAACATCTTTCCAGGAGTGTCACCTCTCTATATTCTCGATCGCGCGCTTTTCTTCCTCTTTTTCCTTCTTTCTGAAAAGCTGGTGTTCTTCCCTTCTTCCCTTGAGCCTATAGAGCTCAACGGCTTAGCCTTGTAGGCCTCGTTCTTGGCTGCGAGCATCTGTCGGCATTCCTCATCAAACCAGGGGTTTCTTGCTGGTGGGCGCGAGAAACCTAGCACATCAGTTGCGGCTGATCTAATGGCTTGTTGGCATCGTTGCCATAGTTCTTCGACATTCGATGTTGGTGGTATGGTGTTGATCGAGAGGTTTAGGGATACGCGTTGCGCGAAGGTCTTGGCGGTCTCTTGCGATTGCAGTCTTTCGACATTACATATTTTTTACAGTATTTCTGGATTGTTGTGGCGTAGTGGATATCCGCATTCTAACCTTGGCTGCAACAAGGTAGTGGTCCGAGTCGATGTTAGCTCCTCGGAATGTTCGGACATCCAAAATACTGGATGCGTGGCGCTTGTCTATCGCTATGTTATCAATTTGATTGACCGTTCGTTGATCTGGAGACCGCCATGTCCCCTTATGGATATCGAGGTGAGAAAACCGTGTGCGAAGTCAATTAGCCTAAGTCCGTTAACAGACGTGTTGTTGTGTAGGCTATGGTTTCCGACAATACTGCTAAATATGTCTTCTCTTCCTACCTTTGCGTTAAAATCTCCCAGCATGATTTTAACATCGTACTTCGGTAGTCGCTCATAGGTTTTGTCAAGGAGCTCATAAAAGCAGTCCTTAGCTATATCATCTTTTTCCTCCGTTGGGGCGAGAGTGCATTTAAGGCTAATGTTGGCGAATTTGGCCTTGATGCGGATCGTTACAATGCGTTCGCTAATGTCTTGGAAACATAAGACTTCTTGCCTAAGTCTGGCTTTTATAACAAATCCTCAACCGAATAGTCGCTGTTTCTGCTCACTGTAACACGGTCCGTAGTAAATGTCACAGTTTTTCATCCTCTTTTTGTCCGGCCCATCCCATCGTATTTCCTGGATGGCAGTAATGTCTGCTTTGTAGCAGTTTAGGGCTTTCGCTAGTTGTTCGCTTGCGCCTCTCCTGTTTAATGTTCTCACATTCCAGGTGCAGATACGAACGTCGTTGTTCTTTTTTCGTTAAGCCGTGTCGTCAAAAATAAAATCAGTCCTTTCCGAGGCTATTGGTTGCTTCGTAACCGTTAGATTTCTCCATGATTGGGTAGTTAACCCAAAGCACAACCCCCAACCTGGAGGGCCAGTTCCAATTTATTAGATACCCTAGGACACGGGGCCATCAGTATCCACTACGGGATTGAGCGCTGCCGTTGGCCTTTCGGTTCATCCGCCACCAGCTCTGTTCAAGGGGCCTGACTAACCCTTGAAATTCCTAGAAAACCTGTTGTCCGAATATGTCGAAGCATCTTGTCTAGGTTCGCCTGGGACAGCAGGCCGGGTATTCATTCCGTGCCATTCTGACCTGGCTGTTTATAGTGTTGCTGTTTTTCGTCGTGTTATCAACACTCGCGCTTATCGTTTAGCAAGTCAAATCCGGTTGGATGAGACCAGTACCCGATGGTTACCACTTGGAGGTAAAAATAAGCACTTGATGTGTAGTCAGAGTTACAACACTAGGCATTGCCAAGTTAAAGCCAATCAGAGTCTACCCTCATTCTACAACACCCAACCATTACAATTTACGGACATTTCCTTAAATCTCGCGCTGTGCTTAAACACTGTAAAAAATATTCTTAAACTCTTTAGCGCGTTCTAAATATCAAAACAATATCCATGGCCTACCTTAAAAGAAATGTTGCTAGAGGCCCAGACTCATCCAGAACCAGACTGGATGAAAACATATTATTAACCCTAATCTTACCCCCAATTCTTTCCCCTTGAATAAAAATAAAATATCTGGCATTAACGGTTGCCAACCTAGGTTCTCCCTTCAATTAATTGTAAGATGCTATTTATTATGTTAGCCACAGAGAAGAGAACCTCGGACAAGGGGGCTCAGTGGCGCGAGGGTTAGTGCGATGAACTGCCGCGCAGAAGGTCTGGGTTCGATTCTCAGCCGTAGCAACACCTAAAATGATTTTTCACTGGCCCTCCTCTCGTGATGATCTGGCAAATCATCCGAGTGGTGTCAATTGTCAAGAAAAGCTTATTTCAAACTTGCCGCACTGATTCGGCATACAAAAGAAGTTCCATCGTGCAAAAAGTAAACACGCAAACGTGAATGGTCTTGAGAAAGCTAGGCTCCAAGGAGGGACCAGCGAGCTGTTGCGGCAAAAATTTGTATTCGTAGAAGAGAACCTTCTGTTTAACGTCGAAACCGAAGCGCTTCTAAGGACAGTGTTAATCTTGGGCGTTCGTTAGATCTTCGCCAGATCTGAGCAGTGGAAAAAAATGCACGTGTTGTCACTTCTGGGATTTGAACACGGGAAATGCGCTTCGTAGTCCGAATATCTATCCATTTGTCCCGCACTTACCTACTGCCCTATAAAACAATGAATAACTATCTATCGAATTTTCATAGTTTTCTTTTTTCAGCTTTTTCTAAAACAAGACATAATACAAGGCAATTAAAATATCACTTCATTTGATAAAGAAACCACGTTCTCACTACACCCAGGCTATTGTCATCTCACCACAATTTCACACCCCCGAACCCCACCCAACCACTGAAATTATTCGAAATTAAAAAATTTCAAAAACCAACTGGAGTAATCTCTGCTCGCTAACAATAGTACCATCTGCACCCGTCCAGCCGACGGTATAAAACTACCATAATTGCTAAAAAGGATACCATAAATAATCCCTAGACGACAACTTGTAGCCCCTTCCGCAGCCCGTAGATTTAAATCCTTTCTTTGTTGCTTGGGAAATATGCAAAAGATACATCTTTTAAAATCAACCATCTAAAGGATTACCCCTCATAATTTGCTCCGTGGAAGTTCATTGTTACATAATGTCGCCTTCCTGCACGGGACACCCTAGCGCAACCACAAAGTGTAAAACGGAGACCAGTCTTGCATAATTGGAATTAATTATACGGTCCCTACAAATGAGGCACCTATTTCATTTATTTTTGTTAATTTATCGCGCAATACCAAACACATATACACTCAGACCTAACGGCGTAGCTCTAAGCCATTTAAACTGAAGAAGCTCACGCTCAATATTTTTGTCATTTCGCTGCTACCGCATGGACCACGTAACCACCCTAAAATGTCAAATAAACAATGAAAACCACACAAACTCACAGCTCCTCTCGTATTCTTGAAGCTCTAGAGTTCTTTTTGAGATATCTCGAGAAGTTCTTAGATTAAAAGGATTCAAATGACATCATTAATCTTCGAAATTTCGAGGACGCAACCAAGCCATAAACGGAGAAGGATACAAGGGAATAGCAGCGAACCAACTCAACAGAGTGGTTTGGTATCTTCGCAAAAAAAAAAAGAAAAAAGAATCCCACAACGTATTCCTCATTTTATTTAGTATCCTGCGAAAATATATCCCCCCCGGCAAGATGTCACAACTTAAGTAATGGCGAATGAATTATAATTTTCGCTTTTATGCTCAAATAGAAAGCAAGAGAGTGCCATGCCGAAGCACAGTACAGATAGCGAAATAATATGTATCATCATTTTATTCATCCTAGTCCGGTCGGGAGGAGTCTCCTCCCAGATCTGGAGTACTTTTAAAAATGTGTTAAATTTTTGAATGGAAATTTATGAGCGATTATCAAAAAGGAGAAGAGAAGAAATCAGAAAAACGAAATCAAAAGGATTATAAATGGGTTCTTGAGCGACACCCTCGAAAGGGTGCGACAATATTGTTCGCATTATAATTATATTCGAAATTTTGAAGGATAGCCCCTTTTATGTTCGGTCGTAAATAATATATTTCGGATCCTGTTGAAAAGGATATGAAGCAGATGTTATCAATAAATGAATACAATTCAGTGTCAATGTCAAGAGTGATAGCACGTTTCGCAGTAAAATCATAAAGGGTGCAGCTAGACATGGTGCACTACCTTTAGACCATGGTTAGCAAAAAGGTTCTGATGTTGTGGTTTTGGTTCTAATGTTGTGGTTTTTGGATTAAATAAATTCACCACACAGTGATGTTTTTTTAAAGTGAAAGCGCGATTACTGCTTGCTGTTAAAAAAAAAACTAATTTTTGTCATTGAAATAAATATTAAACCAGTCCAGGATGAAACTGAGCGGTAACCAATATTCATCTCTAATTTACCCGGTCCTTATTCTACTACATCTATATTCTGGCTGGTAATCGACGAAGACAATGCGGTCAGAAATATTGGTGGACACTCTGCGTGTGTTCAAAACTTGTAGTTTTTTTTACCAGGTGTATGTCACAGTACAGTGATTCATCAACGAAAAGCGGACAAACCGGACCGCAGATTTTCCGACCAATCGTTCGGTCAAAAAGACCCCTGATTTTTTCATTCGCTCTTAATACGACCTAAACTTTAGCGTCGATCTTACATAAGTGGCACAACAATCCGGACCAATGAACCTTGACCTAAACCAACATTCTTCTCCAATTAGCCCGGTCCTTAGCTTACTTGCGCACTTCAAGTTGGTTGAGGTCGATTCTACTTGTCATATACGTCCGACGTCTGGATAGTAACCGAAGACTCTTCGAGCTGGAGAATTGGTGTCCATTCGTTCTATATGTCCTAGCCATCTTAAAGAGTCCAATGAGGATCATGTCGCTGTACAGATCGTATAGTTCTTGGTTGAATTTTCGTCTTCATCGCCCGTCAATGCAAACAGGACCAAAGAACTTTTCTCTCAGGGTCTTAAGACTGGGATGATCAGGGTCTTTTATAAGATCTCCCTAGTAGTTTGAGTGAGGGCTTTACTACTGAATTACCTTCTTAGCCCGAACAAACAGCTGCTGGCAAGAGTAATTCTTCGTATTATTTCGGACGAGATGTTGTTGCCAGATTTGAAAGCGGAGCCGAGGTAGATAAATTCCCGTACTACATCAAATTTGTATCTGTCAATGGTGGCGTTCTGTCAAATTCGTCGATGTTGTTAGTCCTTTCTTGTTGACATTTACTGCTTAACCCATTTTTACCGCTTCATTCTCTATACCATAAAACGTGGTGTCAGTATCGTCGGCGTTTGCTAGTAGTTGCACCGATTTTGGAAGATTGTGCCTCTGGCGTTAGCTCGGGAGTGTTGCACAATCCTCTCTCAAATCAGATTAAATAAGTCCCATGACAACGCATCGCCTTGTCCAAATCCTTTTTCTGGTGTCGAATATGTCGGTGAGGTCGTTTCCGACCCTGATGGAGTAGCGATAATTTTCTATCATCATCCTACACAGACGGACATGGATCTGTATAGTTGGTCTCTATAAATGCGGCTCTGAAATCGATGAATATGTGGTGGGTATCGATTTGGACTTCTTTTTTTTTCCAAGATCTGACGAAGTGTAAAGATGATCAGGGCCTTATAAATGAACTTATTAGCAATTAAAATTAGGGGTTATTAGTAAATTTACATCCTAGCCCAAGAAACAGACGTTGGCAAGATCAGTTTATTGAGTGGTAAGATTTTTGACGATTTGTCGTTGTCAGAGGTAACAGCTGAGCCAAGGTTGATCTTTCGTGTAGTTTCAACCCTGAAAGCTGTAATACGAACATTCTCTTGGTTTCTCTGATGCATTACTTTACATTTAATAAAGCCGACATGTTTTTACCTTTCAGGGTCCACATCCACATTCTGGAGAACTGATAAAAAGTTGTGGTTGTATCTGATTCTCCATTTTCTTTTCCCGTATACAGGACCAAAAATACGACAAAGTTTTTTTCGTTCAAAAGTGCCTATTAACGATACCCTTTCCTGCATAGTGCCCAGCACTTGGCGCCATAAAGAAGGGCTGGCAGGATAAGGTTCTATTAGAGAAAGCTTTTGAAGTGAGAAGTTTTGATCCCAAGTGTTTGGCTAAACCAAATTAGGATTGATGGTTGACGAAGTCTGTTCTAAATTCCTGCTGTCAAAAGTAACGATTTGTTTCCCATATTGTGTGTCGACTGTACCTTGTTTGTTTGTAACATGTACTTCGCTTTTTTCTTAACTATTAGACCAGAGAATTTCGAGTACTTAACAATTGCCATAAATGCATCTTCGGCGGGACGAGAGCAAAGAATGATTTCGATGATGTTGTGGATTGATTTGTCATACGCACTATTTAATCCAGCACTAGATGACATCGCGCCTCCTTTTCGGAATCCGGTTCATGTTTGGAAAGTTCAGATGAGTTATGTTGCGTGTCTTCCAGTGTAAGGCGACAAAGCTGTATTGGTTTTGATGAAATCCCAATTTCCTTTAAGAAAGCTCTAGGCAATGGATGCTATTAAACTCGGCCTCATATTCGAATAAAAGATGGTGTCTCTCTTCTTAAAATTCGTTGGTCTATTTCAGGGGTTCAGCTTAAGTATAAGCAATTAGTCTATTGTCGATCAGCCGCTGACCGGCAGCTACACATTGGCGTTCACATAGTACGTTGAATAGGCTTCTATATGCGACATTTAGCTGGGATATGCATTGGTAGGTGGTGCAAGGCATGGAAGCGCCCTTTTTTGTAGATGAGACATAGTTGGGTGATATATCAGTCACCGGGCTTAGTTGATAGTTTGGTGCATTTACACTTCTTGCCAACACCTCCGTGTTTGAAGAGTTCTGCTGCTTATAAACCAGATGGGAGCGTTACCTTTGCATTGACTGGACGTGGATGGGTTTCTGGCTCTATCAATTAATCCATGTTAGCATGCAGACTATAACGTCTTAACGCATTGAATACGTCTAAAATTTTCTGTGCGTCTGTGACTATTTTATTTATATTACTTTGTAGAGCCTGTGTTTCTACCTTAATCGGCCTTAAGATAGAAACACAGGATATCAGATCTTGATTTTTTTATAGAAGTGACGGATGATCTGTGATTGTTGTCTTTTCTTACGAAGAATTTGTTCTCCCTTTTGTTGGCTTGAATCTCTTGCCCAGAAAGTAGCGCCTTGATATGTGTATCATCTGTGAACTCTTTATGATACCATCGGACATCTATTCAAGAATGGCGGGTAAGTCTACAGTGGATTTGACTACATCTTACTGATATTGCGATACTGTATCCATATTTGAATGGATCCGTTATCTGAGGATGTTACCCTGACTTCTCAACCCCCAAGCTGGGGGTCCAGTTCTAAATCATAAGACATCTCTAGGACATGGCGCTTTAAGTAATTATCTACTAACTAATTGACCCTGCCTTTGGGCTTTCGAATCATCCGTACCCTGCTTGGAATTCCTAGATGACCTATTGTCCAAATATACTCAGGGGGGTTGGTTCCCTAAATGTGAAGGCCTATCGTGAAGCAATCTAAGCTGTCTTCATGTAGGTCCGCCTCCTTATGGTCAATGACTCTTAAAATTTGAAATGAGAACAAAGTTTTTATAAAAAAAAAAATAAGTATGGGGCATGAAGTTGGAGAGTTACTTGATGATGCTGAAAACTACTTGCCTCGGTTAGTAACATTGTAACGTTGAGATTCTGGGCTAGGTTTGTTAGAGACCCATAAAGGAGCCTTACCAGAGGTTATAGTCTGGTACCACTGAAATCCGGAGCCCCTAAGGCATGAAATCCTCGGTCTGAATCTTAGCCTGATTAAGAGGTGGGAGTATTGTGGTAGCTGTCATCCGGCTTGGTGGGAACAGATGGTATTCTAAGATCTATTTGGTGGTGAAGACTTTGGAATACAAGAGGTGTAAGTTGGATCTCGGGCCTTAGCAAGGATGAAGTTCGTGCTAACACATGATTTTCAAAATTGCACCAATGTAACCATTAACCAACACTGTGCTATGGGTGGGCCCACCGTGAAATAAGAGCTTTAATGGCTAGTTGACCAATTATATAGGTTATTTACTTTGTCCAGCCAAATTGTGGTTTTTGACCATTGATACTACTCGGATGATTTGTCAGATCATCACGAGTGCCAGTGAAAAATCATTTAGGTGCTGCTACGGCTGGGAATCGAGAACCCAGACCATCAGTGCGGCAGTTTATCGTACTAACCATCAAACCACTAAGCCCGTCAATACAAAGTGGTTAAATCCCATACTATGGTCAAGGCAGTTGGCACTTGGCAGTAGTGGTCGCCACAGGCGGTGAGATCTGGAGTTGGTAGGCATCAGCAATAGTTTGATAGTTTGATACTGCAACGAGATTTAAAACGGCGAGGATAACAATCAATATTGGAGCGAATATAATCGCCTCCTAACTCACTCAAATGAATTGTGAGTAGCAGAAAAATAGATTATGTCAGGCATTGGACCTTTTTCATTTCTAAGGCCATGTGTCAATTGCGTTAAAATTTTAGCCAGTGGATAATTATTGACATTAGTGTGGTGAACAGCCTGTTCAACAGCTCACTAAAATGTATCCACTGGCTAATTTTTGACATTTGGTATACCTACTGAGGAGTGACAGAGATGGAAAGCACGCTCATGGATTATTCCTCGTTACCAGTGTTCACATGTTGCATGAAAATATTGCGTCATTTCGATTATTAAATAAAAAGCAAAGAACATGTGTTTTATATCAGAAAATGTATTGAAAGTTGTAAAATAAACTAAAATTTGATTAAAAAAAAAAGTTGGTTTCAAAAAATTTGTTTCACTCTATGTGAAATATGTATAGCATAAATTAAGTAGGATGATAGCTCTAATCATGAGTAGAGCTTTAAAAGTAACGATAAAATGAATAGCCGTATGTATTCGGTACTTTTGCACTGACTACCCGTTACAAGATTTCGATACTTTTGTATGTTAGGTATTAACAAAGATTATAAAGCCTACAGATGGCGCATTGCGGACAAAAAACAGAAACTCTTGATTACCAGCTTCATGGTACGGTACGGGCGGTGTGCACGTGCACACATGAGAAACGAGATCCAAATATATGGCGCGCTGTGCCAGTACGACCCGCCATAGAACACTTTTTCTTGTATGCAGTGCCTCTCTGTATGGCTTTATAATCTTTGGTACTAAGTAAGGTACTCGGAGTACTTTCCTACGTTCGGTACAAATCATAGTATCATTTACGTTTCAAACAAAGTATGTACTCAGGGACCAAGGTACGTCAGTTCACGGTTGAATCACTCATCAGAAAAATCTATCGTACGATGTACACACTGACACATACAACAAGGAGGTGAGTAATCCTCATAGGATACCAGTGGTCCGTACCATTGGTTATGCCCGACTCATATATTTTCGGGCCTGACAATTTCATTAATGTCAGTCAATATATGCCTACGGGCTAAACCTCAGCCCTCAGAGAGGCACTATGAGAACCGGCTGCGCGTGCTCATAGTAGTATGGAATTTATTCCTCTCATTTTTTCATTTTTTTTTTTTTTGTGGTGACTACGACTAAGTATCCTTAACAAGTAGTTTACGCTTCTGTAGTGTTAATCGCGTTTGGTAGGTAGCATTCCAGTGAACGCACCTACTAATACCGTCATTACATACGGGTTTTCCTTATGGCGCTAGGTCGAACGGTCTTGTTCTTTGTAGCCGGCGCTCAAGGTTTGTCATGTCCAGAGTACGGATTATTTCGTTATTACAATGAACATATATACAAGTACGAAGTTTGCGAGCAAAGTTTGTTGCTTCGTTACTCACGGTAGCAATTCCTAAATCTCTGTGAATATCACTATTCCTAATATACCATGGAGCATTCACTATTGCTCTTAGGGTTTTGTTTTGGAATGTTTGCAGTATAGCAATATTGCTTGGTTTGGTACAACCCCAAAGCTGTATACCGTATGTCCAACAAGGTTTTAGCACTTTCTTATACAGAAGTAGTTTGTTGTATATGCTTAGCTTCGAGTGTCTTCCAAGTAGCCAATACATTTCTCTGAGTTTGATTGCGAGCTCGTCCCGCTTTTTTTTAACGTTTGGCTTCCACTTAAGCTTTGCGTCTAGAGTCATTACTAGATATTTTGCCTCATTTGCGTATGGTATTTGTGTAGAGTTAATGAAAACAGGTTAATTGACATGCGTTCACTTGGTCTCGTTAAGTGCAATTCGCCAGGTTTTTGTCCACTCACATACTTTGTTAAGAGTCCGTTGGAGTTGTTCCCGTTGATGATTCGACTGACTCATCCATTGCGAGGATAGCCGCATCGTCTGCGAACGTTGCTACGATGGTCCCTTCATCTTGTGGTATATCTCTTGTGTAGAGCAAGAATAGGATTGGTCCGAGAACACTTCCCTGCGGAACACCGGCGCGGATTTCTTTGAATTCTGAGTATTCAGTCTCATGTCTAACACGAAACAGTCTGTTTTCAAGGTAGGATTCCAGTATTTTGTATAATTTTGTCGGTAGGGTTTTCCTTAATTTATACCTTAGACCTTCGTGCCATACCTTGTCGAAAGCTTCTGAGACGTCGGGAAAAGCGGCAGAGCAAATCTTTTTCCATTCTAGAGTATTTTCAATTTCATTCGTTATTCGATAAACCTGATCGATTGCGGAATGTTTGACCCGGAAGCCGAATTGATGATCTGGGATCAAGCGTCTTTCTTCAATTACTGGTTGTAATCGTTTTAGCATCATTTTCTCGAAAACCTTAGATATTATCGGCAGGAGCGAAATGGGTCTATACGATTTCTTATCGTTTGGACTTTTCCCCGGTTTTGGAACCATAATGACTTCGGCGACTTTCCATTGCCTTGGTACATATAAAAGTCTCAGAGAAGCATTTATAATGTAGAGCAACTTAACTAATGCTTTTTTCGGTAGCTCCTTCAGGATTTCGCCGGTGATTAAATCATATCCTGGAGCTTTGTTATTTTTCAACTTGCTTATTGTCATTCGAAGCTCGGACAGGGATACGACTTTTACTTTATAGTTGTCGGCTGCCGTATTGGCATTCGGTTCTTCGTTCAAAGGTTGTCCATCGAACGGCTTGAAATTTCTTCTAGATGCTCGGCAAATAAATCCGCTTTCTCTTTGTCTCCTTTTGCCCATTCGCCGTTAGCTTTTCTAATTGGTGGCGAGTGTATTTTGCGTTTCCTTATGGACAGCAGTCAACCCCTCGAGGTATGTAGAAGTCTCGCGATTTCTTAAATCCTGTAGCTCATTCTTGAGTTTGTTACAGAGATAGTTCAGATATGTTTTATCAGTGCGAGTAACGATATCAAAACATACGAATAACGAATCTGATGCCGAGTAACGAAACATGTGAAAGTAACGAAACTTAGTTGACAGTAACGACTCGGTACTTCGAGCAGTATCGAATACCCGTTACTCAGTAACGAATACATACGGTTTGCTACAGCTCTCATGATTCATGAGCACAAATTGTACAACAATATTGCTTAGTTAATAATTCTTTTTTTTTTATTACTCAATTTTTATTTTATTTTATTTTTTGTATTACTTAAATAATAATTAAGGAATTTTTGAAGATCTTTTTGAAATCTATTCGTTTTTTTCTATGCAAGAAATTGTAAAGAAAGGAATTTTGTTCAAATTCTTTTGGGAAATTATTGAAAAAATATCCCTTTTAATCCATTTGCAACAGCAAAAATATCACAAATTAGTCAGTGGATAAAATTCAATTCTCATTTTAACGCAATTAACAGACGGCCTTACTCACTCACTGAGTGAAACAGCCGATGGTAATCGATCTTGGTGGATGTTGGCTCATAATGTCTGCCCATAAGACCTGAATGTTAAATGGTTTAAACGAGACGGTGCATCATGCCACACTGCAAATCAATACAAAAATTTCCGACACTGAACGATTACCAAGATTATTAAATTTGTCCCTGCGGACTTATTTTTAGCCCGCAAGCCTCAGACCATTGACGAGCTCGAGGCAAACATCCATGCCGAAATCATCGGTATACCGCCTGAGATGCTCGAAAAGTGATGGAAACCGCAGGAAATTGGTAAATTTAGCTTTGGGCGGCCACTTGATTGATGTTCAAAAACGAATCCAAATAAATTGTAATGGACCACATATTCACATACCGACATAAAAGATGGCAAACCATAGCCATCATATAATCTATTTGTCTATCCCTATCTACCAACTATCTATCCATGTATACTCCAATTCATTGATACAAATCTTACCTACAAATAGTAATCCTAACCATTTAAATCGACGATATAAAAAAAAAATCTAAACCAATTCATCTTCCTTAGCACGTTCGAAAAGAAAGAAAAACCGTCCGAGCAGAACTCTATTAAAACACGTGCTCTTTTCGTTTCTGCTTTCTGTCGTATTGAAATCTGAGTACATTTCCTATTCGCTATCTGACAGATCAAATGTATAACTGTGAGATAGGCGGATATAAATTAATTTCCGGAAACCATCTGCATAACAAAGCGACTTCATTGAGAATGTAAACAAACTCAAGTGATGCCACACGTCAGTCCAGGCGACAGTCTCTTCCAATCTATAGAGAGCTTTTTCTCTTCAATTTTTCAACCCTCCTTTCAATTGCTTGAAAAAGCTTTGCAAAAATCCGTTATAAACACACATTACCACTCTTTCATAGAGCGATGCATTTATGTTCCAATGTATGCAATTGCAGTCCCTTATCGCTTTTCAAATGAACTAAATCAAACAGCTGGTTCCGCTCTAAAGCTACCAATCAAAGTGACGGCGTTCTGTCGTTGTGTATATGTAATAATCTATTAAACAAATTAATTATTTGACATTATTTACGCGGCATTGCCAGTGTCTCCTTTATACAACAAAATAAATAGTGCGGATAAGACTACTGAAAATAAGATTCAAGTGTCCTTAAGATCAGCGCACAGTGCCCTCGTATCACAACTCTTCAATGGTGTAAGTCTGAGCGACATTCCTGTTTGCGAACGGATATCTATATAAAAAAAAACTCAAAATAAGGGAAAACCCTTCTATAATGGATAGCGGCGAATTCAACTCTTCCCCTTCGAGAAGTTTAATGTGGGTGGGAAACTGGGAAGTGCAAGTGAGAGCCAGAGAAACATGAACGGAGAACATGATTCGTAAGAGAGTTATGATGTTACATTTGGATTGTAGATTCTAGTAAAAATTGCCAGGCCGATTTTTTTTCGTTTAAAGTGAGGTTGTATATAAATACGAGGATGGGTAGAAGTATATGTGTGTTTTAAAAACATAATCCAAACAATTCAACAGGAAACCTACATAACTCCGGTTCTGTAATTAGATAATTTGCTGCAAAAATGACATATACAACTACTTCTTTCAAGCTGTTCAGACGCTAACAAATATCACCAAATTTGTTAACAAAATAATGCCTGGAAGAACTGGTAAGCATTGATTTTGCAGGCACATTTGCCGTGTTCCGGATTTCAGATTGAGTACGGTATCTTATAACGGGTGATCCAAGTAGAGATACTTTTTTCAATAGCCTTTTTTGACAGATCACGTGTGAGTCGTGTCATGCTGTCATGTTATTTTTGTTTAGTATTGTTTGGCATTTCATAATGGAAAGACTTACGCGTGAACAACGTTTACAAATTGTTCAACTTTATTATGAAAATTCACGTTCTGTGAGGAATGTGTTTCGTGCACTTCGCTCAACTTATGGTCAACATAATCGGCATACTGAGCGTACTATTCGCAACACCATCACCGGCCGGTCGATTGGCCACCAAGATCGTGTGATACCACACCGTTAGACTTTTTCCTGTGGGGATATGTAAAGTCAAAAGCTTATGCCGACAAACCCGCTTCGATTCAGTCCTTGGAGGAAAACATCACGCGTGTCATTCGCCAGTTACCAGTCGAAATGCTCGAACGAGTGATCGAAAATTGGACTCAACGGATGGACCATCTGCGACGTTGTTACTCATAACTTACCCACTACCATCCCAGTGTTTAGTTCTTTGGAGACGCCGCAAAAAATTAGTTTTGTCAAGAATTTTGAGGACCGTTGTTTTAACGTATCCCAATAAGCGTTTTTTTTGTGTTCGCGTGCAACATTTTTCGTTTTATCTTTAACCGCGGGAATACCCAGATCGCTGCGGAGATCTTCATTCCTTATATACCACGGAATGATCTTAACATTTTGTTTTCAAAGTTTGTAGAATGTTTAGATTCATTTTACTCCATAGTTGTATACCATATATCAAAGCCGGCCTTAGCACTATCCTGTATAATAGCATCTTATTATCAAGGTTAAGCTTCGAATATTTTCCACGTACTCTGTATTTATATTTAAGTTCTTCGCATTTCTTATTTACATGCGACTTTCATTTCAATTTTGCATCGAGTGTCATTCCGAAATATTTCGCTTCATTATTACATCAGTAATTCGAAAATACACCCAAGGTGCCAGTTCAGTTTCACTTGAAAATTATGTAACCCTTTTGGAAAAAACTCAAGGGTAACGAGGTGATGGTCATGTGAAAGACGTTTCTGATCAATAATGGGGTGTAAGCGACCGAGTAATATCCTTTCAAAAATTTTTCAAATTATTGGAAAAAGTGGAATAGTACTGCAAGATTTCATTTCATTCGGTGATTTTTCTGGTTTAAAATCTTCCGCGATTTTGCACGAATTATAGAACAACGTTAAGTTCCAAATGGAATCGTATAAAGTGACGCAAAATCACTCCCTCGATTTCAAAAGGTATAAAATAAATAAAAAAATGTTTAAATTGCTTATTTACTATGATTTTTTTTTATTATTTTGATAATAATTTTTTATTATAATGACAAAATCGGCAAAGTGTCGATCGAGTTGATTAACATTTGGGCTAGGCATTCGCTCCAAAGCGATCATTTTGTTTAATCCCCATGAATGAGCAAAATTATTCCTTGAGGACATTAAAAATCCGCATTGTCGACGTTTATTATGCTTTTCAAGAGAAACCATCCTCAATACGGTCGAGGTTAAGTAGGCCTTTGGTTTCATTTGCACGCAATTGGTTGCTGATGCAAACTACTTTTTGATGGTTTCAGTTTGTAGCTCAAGGATTACTAGGATAAAATTGAATACCCTATCTCATTCCATCCTCAATTGAAACATCCCAAAAAAGAGGGCGTGGCATTGTAAAAATAAAAATTGCTCAGACAGTTTATCAAAGTCGTTAGGTTAGCTTAAGTAATATGCTGTTAACGCTCAGGTGAGCAGTCAAACTCGCATATTGCAGCAGAAACGGACGATCTGTGCTTTACGGATATTTGCTACCCCCGTCAAGTCCTTATAGTAATAGTTGACATTGACATTGACAGCACATGAATGCAAAGAACTACAGACACGTAACAGCACTGGCGACTGAGGTCATCGGCTTGGACAGATCAAGACATTAATACAACAGAGAGAGGCAGATAGACGCATAGAAGGAAAGACATATAACATAAACCCATGTGGCACAGAGGAGGAGACATAGATTTATGCTGCCGAAGCTGGGGCTTGAACCCGCAGCGTTTGGTTTAGCAGTCAACTACGCATTCCTCTGAGCCTTGGCCACCTGTTATAGTAATAGTTACCAAGGAGCATATTGCGTCTGTTGCTGATCGCTGGGCAGTGAGAGAGTAGGTGGGTGATGTCCTCCTCCACGTCTGGATCTCCGCATTTCTGGCATAGTTGATGTGAGTCAGTTAGTCTAATTCTATTAGAGTGCTTACGCAACAGAATGTGACCTGTGATTGCTCTTACCGCTATAGAAATAGAAGCTTAGTTCAGAGATATAAGCTTGTTTCATTTCATTCATTTGCTACCACCTAATTCCGGCCAAAGGAATACACTTTGCGTGTATTCTGTAATTGCCTGTTTTTTAATAGCGAGTGGGGGTTTGAATCTACTGTCACACAAGGAGATGCAGCTGCAAGACCATATACTGACTAGCTCGTCTTGCCTTCTCATTTCCTGGAATTTAGGGTATACAAATATTCTTTTTCTTATCAAAAAACGCCCCTAAAAATTGGATGTTGGCTAAAATGATTTATGGACAAAATATTCATGTTAATGTTACCAAGGATTATGCATAAAACGTTTTTTTTCGAATATTTTAAAATTTGAGTGAAAAATTGTTTTCTAATGAAAATGTCCCCGGAAAGTGGATTCGGCAAAAAAAATTGTACGGACTAAATATAGGTATTGGGATTATCTTAATATGTTAGTCCGACCCTTTTTTAAAATTTCCTATCGTTTGGCCAAAAACAATTTTTTTCTGAAAAGTGGTAGTAGCTTGGTAGTGTAAGAAATGTTTACATTTGTTTTGTACTAACGCTCAAAAATGTAAGGCCTACAAATGGGTGACATACAGACAGACGGGTGGCCGGAAGGACATACAGATAGGGTTAAGTCGGCTAGCGATTCTGAGTATTTCATATACATTAACGCATATTTACCTCAATTATTTGTCTATGTTACAAACTTTGTATAAAAACTAATATAACCCTATGGCATAGGGTATAAAAAAAGTCGGATAACATGGCTCTACAGTGGCCACCGTTTACCAAAGCGCTGTTTCCAGGCTCATTTGCGATGAGAAATGGTCCAATGATGCCACCATTTCACAATCCGCACCAAACTGTCACTCTCCGTGGATAACTTGTGCGTTTTCAGAGCCCCAGGTGCGCAATTTTGTTTGTTAACGTACCAGCCGCGATGAGAATGCGCCTCGTCAGAAAAGATGATTTTTCGCCCGAATTCGTTGTCTAATTCAAGCTGCTCTGAGGGCCAAAGTGCGAAGCTATAAAGAAGCGGATTATCGTGCGCCTCCTATTACTGAGTCAATTGGATCTTTTAAGCTACTACTCCGAAATCATTGTGCAGAATTCTCCTCAGGCTAGTGCGTAAAATGAGGAGCTGTTGAGATCGATGGCGAGTTGATATTCGTGAATTCATTCTCACATTCTCGGCAACAGCAGCTAGTCTCACGAACAGACATTTTATTTCGGCCAAAACTTGTTTTCAAATTAACGCACTGCTTGGAATACACAGCACTCACTTTGGAAAACAAATTAAATATAGTCGCGCAAAGCGAGTGTCAAGATTTCGAGCGAACAGCAGCTGTCAGTGTCGAAATAACCTATGTTTTAAAAATAAACCACTTGATAGCCCACCCTGTATTAGTTTCAACGTTAAGTGTGTAACATAGTGAATTAGTTCCGAAACATATGTCTTTTGGTAAATGGATCGACTCAGATTCCGCTAGCTGAGTCGATTGAGCCACGTCTGGCTGTGTGTCACCGATTTGTGGGCCTGAAATTCTAGAACGATTAAATTTTTGTCGTATGCCCTAAAAATGTAGTTTCCTGTCGAACCATAAAATATTTAGATAAACTATCTGAACAAAATGTGGTGGTATTGTACTTTTATATATTCCCCATTCATCCCCATTCAGTTTTAAGCCACACCCACTCCTTGGGGACATTTATTTTAAGGATGGGATTGTGTTGATGATTATAGCCTTTTCATATGATCTCATTTAATTATATGCACTTTCTCTATAACTACTTAATTTGTTTATGTTAAAAAAAATTAATAACACTCTGATTATTAATAAATAAAATAAACTTAACAATTGTTTTTTTTTTCAGGTAAGTCATCTCACTTTACTTTTTATAATATGTTCGAAAATTGGTAAGATTTCATTTTTTGTGTACTAAAATAAAATAATGTTCGTGTAACAAATACAACGTTTTTTTTTAATGAATTAAACTCTCAATTTTATAATGAAGAAAGTGAATTGCCTTAAAATTTAAAAATACGCATGACAGCACGAAAAGTTGGTTTGTCTTCTGAGAATCGTTTTATGTTGGTTAGAATCTTTATGTATAAAAAAAACGTATGCACCGGTTAATATAAAAATTAAATATTTAGTTTAATCATTAAACATTAAAAAACAAACGTTTGAATTAAATCGCCCTAAAAATAGGTATGAAATATACAAAATGAAATTGTCTAATATTTTCTGCAGACAAGTTTTTTTGACAGTAGGCGTTGAAGTAGGAGGATTAAAAACAAAATATTAAAACGCCATCTCCGTCCTCACTTAGATGGTCAGTGCTAAGTTAGGTCAGATCATTTAATCAAGATTTAACTCACCGAAGTTGTTATGTTACCTCTGAGTTAACTTGAGCTTAATTATGAAAATGTGATGATGTTTTTTGATGCGCTTTCAAACTGTCCCATAGGTTAGGGTAATGGATCGGTAAAGTATCCTCTATCCCCAACTAATGTCAGTCGCATTGTAACACCCATTTTTTATAAAATTTTATCAGCTAGGCGAACCTATGTCGCTTTAGGAGCATTCTGAGACAATGCTTGCAGATTTTAACTGTCTCTGTTCTTAAATTCGTGGACGCTAGTATTCCTTACTTCCTTCGCTTAGCTCGTTCAGCTTTATCCAGCCATCTGAATGTATACTCAAAATATTTACAAAGAGAAGTTAGTGGGATTTTTTGAAAGCTGTAGCTTCCAAGTGCTTTGTTTCTCAAGTGACATAGAATGACGAGTATCATCAAGGGTCAATATCAATATCACTGCAGTATCTACTGATATTGCCAGCCTTAACACTTAGTTTCATTGTGTGATTTCTTAGGTGGTAATGACCAGTGAGTGATCCAATCAGCTTCGACAAGGATGTTCTGACCAAAATTAACTTGATAATATGTGGTGTTTAGAGATTTCAACCTATTATTGGCATTTCTTTTGATCTTTTACACGACTCGGTCGCTGAGATTATAAAGCGGTAGTTAAACCGCTTGAAGTACTTGATCAAAATATTTTGCAGATCCGCTTCTCGCCAGTTCATTGGCCATCTTATAGGAGGCTATATCCCTAGCGACCATTAACCTAGAAGAGTTTGACATTATGCTGTTGGTTGGGGGGTGCAGGTGGGCAGCATAACCCCCTATACTCATTGCACTGTTAAGTATTTTGGATTTGTAGTTCCGAAACATGGATATAAAGAAAAATTAATCATTTTTAACAATTTGTTTCTACATTTTTTGTGAAATATGTTGTCTTAATTTCTTATCTGGCAATGCTACATTTTAATGTTTTTCTTCTCATTTATCACTCAGGTATGTGTGGACTGTCAAAAGTTGGTTGATTTCCATAGGGATTTTCGGAATTTTTATTGTTGAATAACTTTTTAAGTAATTGAGAGCAATGATTAAGAAAAATTGCTAAATTTTTAGTTTAATTTAAAAGCAGCTAAAGTAAATTTGTTCCAACTGGTGGCAAGGTAGTGTATATATTTTTTTATTAGATTTATTGCTTTCAACCAGACTGAGCTACCATTTGTTAGTATTAGTCACACGATTGTCTTATTCCATTTCGTCCATTCAGTTGACATTCAGTTTCCAACAGAGTTTTCTGCCTAGAATACCTAAATATTTCGCCATTTCAGCCACTTTTAAGAGTTTACCTTCGATAGCAAAATGTTGTCTTCCGGGGTAAATCCAAAGGGTGCATTGTTTTGCCTATAGACTTAATCTACGTAGTAACATTTAAAAATTTCTTACAAACCAAACCTAAAGATGAGTTTTTTAAAAGTTTTTCTTTACATTTTTAGTTATTGAAAAATTTTAAATTCGAAGTAACTTAATTTTTTTGTTCAAACTCACCTTTTGAAACATGCCGCACGTCCCACATAGAAAACGAAGAAAACAAAACGAACCCATTTTATTCTTAAGAGCTCGTGCGTCCCTGGGTCCCTGGTTGATATTCCGAAACAGACAACACCCAAGTTGTTTCACTGCTCCACCTTTTGCGAAAGTCTGACAAACATCCAAAACACTGTTATTAGAAACTGCTCAAGTTATTTCCGAGTCAGTGTTAAACAGAAAGATCTCTTCTTTGAGGAAAAATATAACTTCGCACACACAAATGAAGGGAGAACCTGTGTTTGAGGACTTGTATAAACCGTTAGGCCACTTTTTTTTCAAAAACATATCGGTATAAGTGTTTTTAATTTATTAAACATTAACGAAATCTTATTGAGGTTCGGTGTGAAAGCCTTTTTAGGGCCCAGTTATAGCTATCGGTGAAAACCCTCTTTTTTATAAATTCAATCATTTGCGAGTTAGTGTCAAAACAAGGCTTATAAATTTTAGAACATGATTATCCAAAAATATTTTAATTTCTACATATAGTTTTCGCAGAAAATCACTTCCTATTTTTCACTGATCAACATTTCTATGAAGTAATGATTGCTATTCCACCGAATTGAAACGGAAGAAGCTATGGGGGTGACATTTCAATTCCATCGTGTTTTGTGTTCCAATGAAGTCGGTCAATGGGCCCTTAGGCTCCGGTTATGTAGCACATCATTGGAAATGTTGTTTTTGAAGTTAAAGACAAATTGAAGCATAGAGGTTTAGTGTGAAAGCGTCTAGCAGTTTTCGGTTCGGTTTTTATGCCTTTTTAGGCTCCGGTTATGTAGCACATCATTGGAAGTTTTGTTGTTGAATTTTAAGAGAAATTGAAGCTTAGGACGAATGTTTGTTTGTTTTAATAAAATTGAATATATTTATTAAAACTAATTTTTGATTACCTACGATTTCAATCTGCTTATAAAATTATTTCAATTATGAAATGATCATAAATCAATTTTTTTTTATTGTAATGTTAGCTTTATTTTTATTCATGAAACACCAGTATCTTATCTAAAATTCCCTTAAAATTAAGAAAAAAATCCAGAAAAGCGTTTTTTGGCCTAGGGTTTAGTTATGGAAATTTTGGAAATATTCTTCAAATTTTATATAATCATCCCTTACCTTGAGTGTGGTTGTTACCTCACAGTGCTTATTTGAATGACAGAATCTTCTAATGATTGTTATAACCATAAAATGTTAGTTCCATCATATTTTTTTATTCCAATGATGGCTCTTTCAGATTATTTTATTAAGCCTTTTATAAAACTTTTATAATGTATCTGTATGACTCTCTCTTTTAGTGATTTAGTTTCAGAGCGCCGACATGGTTTTGCTGTATTGTTTTTTGATTCCTTCAGGTATTGCTCAAGTGTAGCTATATTGCGATTTCTTACAACTTTTGGTCGTGCTATTCCAATGGTGCTTTTTAAAGATAGAATTATAGGGATAGGTACCTATAACTGGAGCCTTAATCTTTTCGAAAATGCCAAAACTACTATGGCAACGCTCCACATTTTACTCCCTCGCGCACGACTATCAACAAATACAATTGCATTTTTGTTTGTGTATCACTCACATAGTCACATGCAGTGCAAATGTATCCCTCCAAGCCAATTCGCCGTGTTTTGTCTCTCCGCAAATGTGCAATTTTAAGACAGTATCTGTGTGTTGGAATATCTGTCATCTGTGTAACTTGCCGAGAGAAAATAAACAAACGAACTTCTAACATTTTTGTTTGTTTTTTTTTTTCTTCTGTGAGTCGGTGACTGTGCTCTGCTCTTGTCACCGCTACACCACACTAAATGAGTATAGCTATATACAAAGTGAACGGCACTTTACACAACCAAACAAGCATGAAACACAACACACTCTTCAACACATACAAATTAGGTATCTCCATACACACTCAATAAAGAAATTCTTCCGTACCTACGTTTTCGCCGCACATTCAATTCAGGTTTTCATTTACAAAAGATTAATTTGCCTCAGTATCTGAGCGATATTCGACTAGTGATGGTCGTTTCACGGCGCGATACCCTTTATTTTATTTCGAAATCAAAACAAATTTAATCAAAATAAACACTTGTCAGACATACCGGAGAATATTATTCGTCATAATTAATTTTAAACAATATCCGATTTTACACTTAATCAAGTTACGGCGAATATTAGCTACGATTGGCAACTGTCAGTGTCACTATAAATTTCGGTAAAACAAAAGCGAATACGATTTTTTTTTGTTAATTTATTCAACGTGGTTCAAAGGCTAGACTAGAAGCCATATCTGATGGATTTTTTGTCATAACAAACGAATTAGTGTGTAGTGGAGTTTGTTTTAAGGTATTGCGGCGAATTTCCTCCCCCTAAAGTTTAGTGTTATCCGTACCGTACGCAACAAGTCGGGAAAAAAGGTCCTTCAACGTGTGTTGTTTTTTTTTTGCCAAAAAAAATTATGACCAGCCGGTTGCGGTTCGGGTATTGACTAAGGTTGCATGCAATTGTCTTGCCAAATTGTTCAATGAACCTGGGATAGGAAGTGTTGTCAGACTCAATGGATTTCCATGTAATTTGATGCGAATTTCCCATCTGTTCCAGGTTTACTGCTCAATTTTGTGATGTCAATTTGTTGTTGTTTGTTTTTCTATTACCTCGGGTGTAATAATTAAATCGGAATTTGTCATGCGGTTTGGCCATTGGCCTTATCTTGGCTTCGGTTGGTCGGGCTCCGACAGCACTTAATAAAACCACGACCGTCTGTTGTTGGCGTATGACGACACGTTATGTTTTTCCCAATAAAATCGTTTTTTTCCACTTCAATCTGTTGATATAGTATTGTTTTTTGTTTGTTTGCTATAATTGCTGGTAATACGATGTGCCCTAAAGATTGCACACTATCTATTAGTCAGCTATCAAATTTTTGTACTCACTACCCCAACACATGCAAACGTAGCGACAAAGCAAAAAATTATATAAGTATCGTGAGTGCGCGCACTCTGTGTATCCGTATAGTGTGTGTAAAGTAGAGAAGCAAGTAATAAGCGGAAAAAAGTGAATTAAGCAATCGCACAAAGAAAGGCAAAACAAAAGTGAAATAATTACGAAAATAAAAAGTGAAGCAAAAGAAATCTATCGTCCACCTTTCACATGCTAAAATAATAAATAAAAAAAAAAGATACGAAAAAAAAGAGGCCAAATGCGAGCAGTTTACGCCGCGTGTTACAGTAGTAGAGCGAAGTAGAATTACACCCAACTGTGTGTGTAGGCTACGTGTATGCAAGTGCGCGGCGATTTCATTCAAGATTAATGGAAAATTCCCTAGGACGGGTTTCTGTCCGGTCTAATCGTTAGTGTCTTGTTCTTTTGTTTCTGTTTATATTATTTTTTCTGTTCGTAAATCTTCTGTGCAAATAATTAAAATACAAAGGAATTTAAATTACGGCGAAAATGAATCGTAATCGTTCGATAAATGCTCGTTGTCGATTCATCATTTTTGTTTTACTATCAATTGTATATCTATCTGTCTATTTATCTATTCTAAGAAAAAAAAAAGCATAGTCACAGTATAATTTTATAAATTTATATAAATTTTTCCCTCTAAAGGTATACAAAACGTGATTATTACGGCGAATTAAATTTAAACAAAAAAAAAATACAAAAAGTATCTCTTCCCCCCTTTTGTGTATCTTCTACACAGAAAAAAAAAGACGATTTTGCAGTTTGTTTTTGTTTTTATTTCTTTTTGGGGCAATTTTCGCTAAAAAAATTCACTTGTGTGCGTGCGGTTTTTTTTTAGTTCGTTTGTGTTATAATGCGCGAGCATCTCATTACGGATGAATCTATACAAAGGCAAAATCAACAACACTACCACAACGATCAGCAGCAATTCCCATCATCACCATCATTATCATCACCATCATCATCATCATCAGTACCAACAACAAATTCACAACAGCAGCTACAACCAAACCGAATTAAATACAAATCAGAACCACATCACAATCCTACAAGAACAAGAACAACACCAACAGCAAACATCAACTGCACACCAACTACAACCGCCACCACACACTGTCATCAATCGCATACAAACCGATATTGGAAATTGTATCCGTGTGTGGAGGTTAAAACATAAAAAAGATAAAAGGAAAAAAGGTGAATAGACAATAATAAACAAAAATAAAAAAAAATCATCCATTTCGACTCAGATGAACGTTGGGTTAGGTACCGAAATGCGAAATTCCTCTATAGGCTATCATTTACCTTAGGTTAGGTTTACATGAAAAGTTGAAAGTTTATTCCCACTCGGATGGAAGTCATGCAAATTTTTTTCAAAGCTGAATGAGTTTATTTTTAGTTCATCTACAATAGGTTTGGTTTACATGGAACGTTGACAGTCGATTTTCACTTAGATTGACGTTTTGGAAAAATTGACAAATGAAAAGGTATCTACTTTGGGGTAGGTTTAAAGACCTTTAGGACTCAGATATGCAAACATATTCTGAAAGTTAAAGTGTCACCCGGGGTTTAGATTGCAAGTATTAAATTTAACTTTTATTGTAAATTTATGTGTTAGTGGATCTGTAACACGTGATCTCTGTTCTGCCATCGTGTACAGATACACTAACAAACACCATAAAAGTTAAATTTAATCCTTGCAAATCTAAACCCTAGGACACAAGTTTAGGCTAGGTTTACATGGAAGATTGAACGACTCCACGAACGCTCCTTTCTTCGTATCCCCAACTTCTTTAACGAATGCCCTGTGATATAACATTTCATAAAGGGCTTTCATAACACCTTGATGAACGTTATGCGAAATTCTTTTAAAAGGTATAAGGGCCTCCTCTTCATTAAGTTAGGTTTACATAGAAGATATAAAGTCTTTTGGTACTTAGATTATCATTATGCGAAATATAAAATTTTATTAATCTTGAAAAAGTATACTTTTAGCCCAACTGTTTAGTTTGGACCAAAGATTATAAAGCAAAGATTATAAATGGATCTTGCAGTAAATTCCCAATGACCCAAACACTTTATTTTATGAAACCTTTTTTTTTTAATTTCAATTAAGTGGTCCAACCATCATAAACGCGTTCCAATGCGGACAATTTTTTTTTATAAATTCATAAGCGATTGAGTTTTTCTATCTCTTTTTAAAAACTACCTTTCACCACGTTGTACAAATGTTTTTGATTGTTAAAAAAAAAAGAAAACAAAAGACAGTTAGTGACCAGTTATAGCTTTCATTGAAGAACTTTATTGGAATACAACACATGATGGCATTGAAATGTCATCCCCATAGCATCTTATACCTACCTAGGAATTGTTGGAAAATTCCGTTTCAGTTCGGTGGAATGGCAATCATTAGGGTCCAGTTAGGCCCCAGTTAGAACTGTCATTGAACAACTTCATTGGAACACAGCATATGATGTAATTGAATTGTCATCTCCATTACATCTAATAGGAATTGTTGGAAAATTCCGTTTCAGTTCGGTGGAATGGCAATCATTTTTTAACAAAAATTAATCTTGATAAAAGAGATTTTCTGCGGAAACTACAGTAAACAATTTTAATATTTTGGATAATCATGTTCTAAAATTCATAAACTTTGATTTGACATCAACTCGCCAATGATTGAGTTTATAAAAATCCTCAAGAAGTCAAAGAAAATTTCCAATGAGGGTTTTTAATGATAGCTATAACTGGGCCCTTAGTCACCGCTAAGCGGGATAAATAGTTCTTTCGCAGTTCACTGTTAATTCTGGTTCAACCAAACACCGTGATTCGGAATGCCAAATTGTAGGGCGAAATGCCTCGTATTTGGGGTAAAATCACGTGTTTCGGTTGGGTGATATTTTACTGTTCTAATTTTTTATGATCAGCACGTGCCTACAGAATTATTAACACCCTATAATATTTAGCACAGCAAGGGCATTAAGAAAATTCAGGATAAAAAGCAAGGAGATACAAAGTGTGCGTTGGTTTCATTTTTCTATAAATCTTAATGGGGAGTTTGGTAAAGTATTCCACATTATTGTTGCTCGGTTTAGGAATAAATCTCCATATTTCATAGTACATCCGAGTATAGGCTTGAAAGTGAATTGAGAAGGTATTTATGGCACGGCTCTAAATAAATCAATTAAGTGCGAAAAACATCTGGTATTTCATTTAACTATCTATTGATATAATAGCAGTAAAATATTGTAAAACAGCAGACATTCCTACGATGTTCAAGCGAGACTATGGAGTTCGGTGTGGTCAGATTAGATTAGATAAGCTAAGGGAGTTGGAAGCAAGTTACCAAATCACTGCGGCCACAGTTTGGCCCAATTAGAGCTCACTCATGATACCGGACTTTGTGATGAATTCTAGTAAATCTTTGAGTGCGCTGTCAGATATGTCCTCTGTCCCATGGTAGTGTTTAACTAGATAGTGTGGACGAAATCTGATTAGGCAGTAACAGTGCCACAGGATGTGTTCTGCGGATTTTTCGTCCTCGTTGCATATTCTGCAAGTGTTGTCTTGCGTTATTCCCATAATCGTGAGGTGTTTTTTCCTTACTCGACAATGTCCGTTTAGGAACCCTGTGACAGTTCAAACCTGGCTCCTAGTTAGGTGTAGGAGTTGTTTCAGTTGTTTCGTTCTTGTGTTGGAAGTGTGAAGCATGAACAGTTTGGCTTGACTGTTACCTTCAGTATTAGTCCAGTAATGATTGGCCCTGTTTTTCAGCCATGTCTTGCACATGGAGATGCAGATGGGTCTTGGCATCATGAAAGTTGATGCCGATCCTTTTCTGTCTAGTATATCTGCTATTTCGTTGCCTGCGTGTCCACTGTCTCCTGGCACACAGATGAGATGTACTCTGTTTGTGCTGGCTAGCGATTTGATTAGTTGTAGGCAATCCTGTATACTAGTTTTGGTGTTATCTTGTAACTTTGTAAGGCTGATTTCTGCTTGAAACACGGATGTACGTTTGTCCATGCTTGTGTAGATGAACGTTTTTGTTTTAACACCGTATGCTCCAGCTCCATCTCCTTCATTTGTTTTTGATTCATCTTTTGAAAATCGTTGGCAAATGTTGGTTTAGTTTCTTCTCAATTCTGGCGATTTGGGAATGTTACCTTGAAGGGTTGGCTGAAGTTGCATTTGTTATCTATCATGGTGATCCAAAGTATTTCATATTTCTTCAGTTCCATAAGAATTTTACGATCGGCATTATCAGTTATCGCCATTATCCGATATGAGCATGAAAGCATTTGTCATCGTTTCTTTCTGTATCTGAAGATTTAGAGGTGAAAGGTTTAGGATAACTTAAAGCGCTGCTGTGGGAGCTGTTCTTATTGCGCTCAAAGTGCTCCGTTTTATCGCACGATTTGGTATCGTATGCAGTAGGTGCAATGCTGTTTACGTGGGCGTTGATCTCAAGTTTTATGCTTATACGATTTATATATTGACGCCAAATCCTAGAAGCGGTAATGTCATAGTTATTAGCTGTTTGGTTTATTTTTCAGCAAAAAAATGAGAATGCTATGGTCGTGATCTTAAAGCAGTTTTGAGTGCGTATGAATATATCGATAAAATTTGATAAAACGTCCACACCAATGGAATTGAAAATAATTGTTTGTTTGGTATTTTATCTGTCAAAAACATCTGATACTTTGGTCTCAGGGTTTGCTCACCAAATTTTCTGGGTTAACTCGACCTAATTCTGGATTTAAATTGACTGAAAAACTAATTTCTCGAGTTAACTCGAGTTTAATCCCGAAACTAGAATGATCTTGCACTGAAAAACCGGGCCGAAGTGTATTAGAGCCCCATTAATACATAACCTACATAAGGTTACGGGCTCAGTGGCGCGATGGTTAGTGCGTTGAACTGCCGCGCAGAAGGCCTGGGTTCGATTCCCAGCCGAAGCAACACCTAAATGATTTTTCACTGGCCCTCCTCTCGTGATGATCTGACAAATCATCCGAGTAGTATCAATTGTCATGAATAGCTTATCTCAACTAAGCCGTTCGGATTCGGCATAAAACAGGAGGTCGCGCCATCGGGCGAAGAAGAACACATGCACACATGAATGGTTGTGAGAAAAAAGCTTGGTCCTGGGTACTAAAGAGCCTGTTGCGCCATAAATTTAATTTTTTTTTTTACATAAGGTTCCGTTGAAATGAATTTTTGAAAGTCCAATTCGACTCAAATGAACGTCTCTCATTTTTATCTCATTTCTTTAAATTAACGTATCTCAACTTAGCCGTTCGAAGTCGACATAAAACAGGAGGTCCCGCCATCCTGCAAGATGTACACACGAACACATGAATGTTTGTGAGAAAACTCGACCCTGGGCACTAACTAACGTGCCTGTCGATAGTTAATTTGTATGCTTGAGGCACGTAAATCGTTCATTTTTTTCGGGAATTGGTTAGATTTCATCGAAGCTTGTTTAAAATATAAAATAACCTGCAGAGTATAGATAAAACGTTCTGTGTAACATCAATTAACCACCTGGCTTTCCTTTTAATCAAATTGTTCAGACGCTTCTTTTTCAGCCCTACCGAGGTTTCCGTTCCGATTATTATTCTGAGATACCCCGACCAAGTTTATCGCAAATGATCGCCCAGCGGCATAATGCGTTAAGTCCATAATTTTTGACAGCTACACGTTTAATTTCTTCGTAAGTTATCCGACGAAACATTGTTGCGGAATCCATCGAACGCTATTGTAGGCGTCATTCATTTTGTTCAGCAACGGATACTTCGAAAGCAAACTGAGTTCCGATTGGTAATTGAATTTCCTTTCTGAAATTCTTCCGAACGGATACCTCGATAGGTCTGACTGCCCGAGGTTGAAATTCGATTTCAGCCATGCGTAAGGTTATTTGCTGTGTGTTCGTTGCGTCGGTTAGACATTCAGAAAACGTTCCAGCGACTAAGTCGGTTTTTTTTCTTTTGTGTTCTAGCTTGTAATCCATGAATGAAGGAAAACTAAAATTGTTGCTAACTTACCTCTTTCCATTTACCAAAAATCCACACCTGGAGTTTATTCGTTACTCTTTCTTTTCGCCGAAACAAATTGTTCGCATTGTTTATTGAACCATTGCTTGTTGGAAAGCGCTTAATAGATTGAGCAACGTACATTTCCTACTGTATCTGCATAAGTACCTATTGACATTTCTTTTTATAAATCCAGGTAAATCCAAGAATAAGAACCGTAAAAGTCTTGCAAATTTTCGCAGTATATAGTTAATTTGGTAGGTTTACATGTAAAGTTGAGAGTAATGGCAACTTAAATTCTTGCAAAGGGTTTTTTTTTTTTTTTTTTAGAGGTACAGATCTTTGAATTGAAATAAAACACAAGAAAAAAGTTTTAATGTTTATCATTTTGGCATAATTGGAAGGATAATATTATGCCATTAATTTATAAATATGATTTCGTGAATGTGGCCGCCGCGGCTGGTTCGAATAAAGCAAAAGCTCGAGCATTTGGGGCCGTATGTCGACAATACCGCCACGAACGTTGGCTTCCAAGTCCCCTAACGATTCTGGTTTGTTGGTGTAAATGAGCGACTTCACATATCCACAAAGAAAATAATCCAATGGTGTCAAATCACACGATCTTGGTGGCCAATTAACAGGTCCATTCCGCGAAATTATGCCCTCATCGAATGTTTCCTTCAATAAATCGATTGTGACGTGTGCTGTGCGGCATGTACGCCGTCTTGTTGGAACCACATCTCATCCACATTCATGCCATCCAATTCGGGAACAAAATAGTCAGTTATCATGGCTCTATACCGGTCTCCATTAACGGTAACTGACTTTCCAGTATCATTTCGGAAGAAGTATGGCCCAATGACTCCACCAGCCCATAGAGCATGCCAAGCAGTCAGTTTTTGTGGAAGTAATGGCGTTTCAAGGGTTCATGTGGATTCTCTTCACTCCAAATGTGGCTGTTTTGCTTGTTGACGTAGCCATTCAACCAAAAATAAGCCTCATCACTGAACAAAATTTAGCGATGAAAATCAGCATTGAGATCAATCTCGTCTTCCGCCCATACACCAAAATCACGACGCATTTCATGGTTTCGCGGCTTTAATTCTTGCACAAGCTGGATCTTGTAAAGTCGTAAGCCAAGATCTTTGCGCAAAATCTTTAAGTTGATGGACAAAGCTCCAATTGCTGTGCTAGGTGGCGAATCGATTCATTCGGGCCCTCTTCAACACGTTGCTTCACAGCGGCAATTGTTTCTTCGGTGCGCACTGTTCGATGTCTCTGCGAATGCGTGTTATCACATAGAGTAAACGTATTGCGAAAACGATCCATGATTTACCGAATTAATATGCTCTGATGGACGAATATGACGACCACAAATTGGACGGAGCTTGCGGTAAACTTCGCGAACTGAACCATAAATTTGCACAATTTGCAAGCGTTGTTGATTTGTCAACCTGTTCACGAAGACAAGGCAAACCAAACTGAACATAATGACTTTAGAGTTGCCCGACTTGACCACAAAATGTCAGTTTTATCTCCATTTGAAAAACGAACCTCTAAAAACAAAACCGTTACCTATTGACATTTTTATTTCTAAAGAAAGGTAAAATCCAAGAATAAGAAATGTGAAAGTCATGCAAATGTTCGCTGTATATAGTTAATTTGGTAGGTTTGCATGTAAAGTTGAGACTAATTTCAACTTATATTCATTGTAGATCACAAAATTTAAGGTGACAACTACAAGATGGCGCAAAATACATCACACTATCGGATTGTATCTATTAATTTTATGCAAACCTTCTGACGTAGATACTAAACACATTTACTACAAGATGGCGCAAAATTCATAGGAAGATACTATAATATTTGCATATGACGGCAAATGTTAATTGTACTTTGACATTTGTGAATTGATTTGACGTAGCACATCGTTAATTTGTTTAATAGATTTATTTTGTTGTTGTTAAAAGTGTTTGTTAAAAAGTTTGTACGTCAATTAAACTTAGTCACAGAACTGTCTTTTATATAGCATTGCCAGGGAACATTCATTATGTTTTCCTTATAGAAAATCAGGGTCGGAGTTCATAAGGTTCCTAAAGCAAGTATACATAGTTTTTTTTTTCTGATACTTTATGAAGCTTCCTATTGTTTCCCATATTATCCCGAGGATGGGGATTCTGATTCAAAGAAAGACATTCAGCATAACAAAACGGCTACCACATTTGTCAGTGGGTTTTGTGTAGTCGTCTTAATTGAAATATCTAGATATGTGGTAATATGTCACTCAGTAATCAATTACTTCTGACAGGGATTTTGTGTCTGAATACCAAGACTAGTTCAATTAAGCAGAGCACTTAAGTGCTTAATTTTATATGCACTCAACTCAGATAAGTAGCCACCCTTGTTCATAGACTCTGTTTTTTATGCTTTTACGTACTACGTGTGTGGGCGTATCTCAGAAGGTAAACAAAATGACAATAAATGGTCCGTATCATAGTTTTTATATTAAAAAAAAAACAACCGAAAAGTGAAAATATGAAACAATGCGCATTTTATTCTTATTAGTTAAACCTACTCTAAAGAAATGTAAACAAAATTTGCTCAATCCGATTCTCATATAACTTAGGCACACGTAAATTTTCTAAAATAAATCTCAAATATTTTATCAGTTTTTTTTACCAAAAAAAGTTATACCACAGCATATGATTCCATGAGTACCTACATCAAAATAATTTAATAAAACAATTTTTTGTAGGTCAAACCACAACCCACACATCTGTTGTCTGGTTGGTTCCTTTATTTAGCAGGTGTAGAATAAATTCAGGGAAAAAATTAACCAAATTCTCCATAGAGAAATAAGAACAAATTCGTACATTCAAGGTCGCTCGTAACAAGATACAAACAAAATCAGAGAACATATTACTTCAGTCAGAAGACATGTGGATAAAGACAAAAAGTATCTCAAATGCGATGAGCAGTAAACATATTAAGCGCTCTGTGTATACAAAAATTCAGTAGCAGTGATTAAAGCCTCCGCTAAACTTTTATGAGAACATTTTTTATTGAATTTTTAAAACGTAAATATTATCAAAGATGAATATCTATTTTGGTATAATCTTTTTCTAGACTTTGACAAATTCAAAGAATATATTCAAAACGATATTATCGTATATAGCCATACAAGTATAGTATAGGGTGGCAAAAAACTTTTTTTTTAAATAAAACAAACAACAAATTAAATGGAATGACCAACATTTTGGCTTTATTAGCACACAAATTTGATTGCATTTAAAATTTACAAATAATGTCTGGCATATGGCCACCGTGACTGCGCCTTATCAGTGCAACCCTGTCGCTCCAAATTTCTACCATTTTTTCGAGCATACATGGTCTTGTTTCTTCAACAGTGCTTCGAATGTTGGATTGTATGTGATCAATTGTTGCTGGTTTATCAGCATAGACTCCAGAGATGTCAAATCGCACGCACGAGGTGGCCAATTCACAGGTCCATTTCTTGAGATGATTCGGTCAACAAATGTTTGGCTTAACAGAGAAAGACTCCATAAAAAGTAGTCAAAAGGTGTCAAATCGCACCAGCGAGGTGGCCAATTCACAGGTCCATTTCTTGAGATGATTCGATCAACAAAAGTTTGGCTCAACAGATTTATGGTTGTACGCGCTGCATGGCATAAAGTGCCTTCTTGTTAGAGCCACTTTTGCTCCAAATGATTTCCAATGAAGTGAGGGATAAAAAAACACGAATCACTTGCCTTGCCTGTAGCGTTTGCTATTCAAGGTAAAGTTGACACCAGTTTCGGATTTAAAGAAAAATTGGGTCGATGACGCCTTCGGCATGCAGACCTCACAAAACAATAATTCTGCTTGTTTACATATCCGTCAAGCCAGAAATGAGCCTCATCCCTGAAGATGATTTGACGATAGAAATGTGGTTTAACTTCTAGTTGATGGTCCGCTGGCTTTAATTCTTGCGCCAGTTGAGTCTTATATGGATGTAGGAGCTTCCTTATTTCTTTTCATCCTTTTTGGGATATTTTTGGCACCAACAAAATGTTTGTCGTGTATAGGGGGTGTGTGGTGAGCGTGCAAGAACTATCCCGTCCGACGAGCTTAGCTGGGCAAACCGTAAGCGTGCCATGCCCTCATCACCTCCACTTAAGATGCCTCTTTGGCCCCACCTTGACTCACAACAATTTCAAAATTTTCAAATTGTAGGACGAGCAGGGACCGAGCTGCTGAGCACGTTGTAGAATTCAAAAATTAGGGGCCTCTGTCACACATCTACAGCGGCGACTCAAGGTTATGTTGACACCAGTTTCGGATTTGAAGACCAATGGGTCGATGACGCCTTCGGCATGTAAACCGCACAAAACAGTGATTTTTTCGGAATGTAATAGAGTAACAGGAGTCTCAAGAGGATTGTGCTCACTTCAAAAACAATAATTACGCAGAAATTAGCCTCGTCGCTGAAGATAGTTTGTTATAAAAATCCGGTTCAACTTCTAGTTGATTCTCAGCTTATTCACCGAACACAAGACGCCATTGATGGTTCGCTGGCTTCAATTCTTTCACCAGTTGGATCCTGGATTGTCGCAGAGGCGCAATGGCTAGTGCTGATGAACTGCCGCGCAGAAGGTCTGGGCTCGATTCCCAGCCGTAGCACCATCTAAAAAATGATTTTTCCACTGGCCCTCCTCTCGTGATGATTTGACAAATCACCCGAGTAGTATCAACTGTTAAGAATAGATTATCACAACTTCGCCGTTCGGAGTGGGCATAAGACAGGAGGTCCCGGCATCGTGCAAGAAGTACACACGCACACATGAATGGTTCTGAGAAAACTCGGCCTGTTGCGGAAAAAAATTGTATTTATATTTTTTGTTGGATTTTATATGGATGTAGGACAATATCTTTTTCAAAATTTTCCAAGGAGAAGACGGGCAGACACCGAATGGCTGAGAACGGCGTCGAATCGATAAATGTTGGTCCTCTGTCACAATCACGTCTACAGCGGCGATGGCTTCTTCTGTATGTACGGTACGGGCTCGATTATCAAAAAGACTAACTGTGGTCATGGAGTGATCCATAAAATTATCATATTAGCTGCTCAGATGGACGATTATGCGCACCATTAACTTGACGAACGCTCTATAAGTTTGAAGAAAAGAGCTCGAATTTTGGAAGTAAATTTGCACGAGTTGTAAACGTTGTTCTGATGTAAGTCTTTCCATTGTGATATGCCAAAGGATACCAAAAATAAAGTCAAACATCATTAGTATGATAGATAGTTTGACAGTTATCCCTATCGGAAGTTTTATACCTCCAATAACACCCTTTACCAGTAGGTTAGGTTAGAGTGGCTCCCAGCAAGTTCGCCATCACACTACGACCATTTCGTTGGTCCTTTGTAATACCACGTTGATATTGTCCATTCTCTTGTTAGCTATGAGATAATCATTCTGAGCTGTTAAATGAGACTTTTTACTTCCGTGTTTTGTCAAATCGCTGAGATTTTGAAAGTAGTAAGCATCAAGATGAAGCTGCCCTTTGTTTGATTGGACCGGTCAGTTACAAAGCAGATGAAGTATTGTTTCTTCTTCCTCTTCGTCCATGCTACTGTCGTCGTTTGAGTGAAAGCCTAGCCTTTATGCGTGTCTGCCTATTAAACGTGGCGCTAATGTCGAAATCATTCAATTGGATCTTCTTAAATCCAGCTTTGCCCAAATTCGTTTGGTGATTTGACACGATCTGAGATTTGATTTGCTGTTAGCCTGCTGCGCTAGTATGCTTTTGCATGTCGCAATAGGAATACCTTCTGCACCCGTGTCTGGTACAACTGGTAATTTAGAGCCATGTCTGGCGAGTTCATCAGTCTTACATTCCCTGGAATGTCACTATGCCCAGGCACCCAGTATAGCTGATAGCTCTTGGAGAGATGAGCGGCAATCTAGAGTTGTCTTTGAATTTCTTGAGACTAATTCCTGGATTTGATGGCCGCTTTACTGTACGAGAAGATGCTTATATCCTCGGCAGGTATTACAATTTCTTCCAGCCACGATAAGGCTTATTTATTCGCCATGATTTTCCCCTGGAACACGCTGCAATGATAAGGAAGACAGAAAGATGGGCTAAGGTTTAGCCTGTCGAAGAGCACACCAGCACCGATTTCATCATTTGTTTTAGAGCCATCAGCCCAAAAATGGATCGAGCAATTTTGCACGATCTGTCTAGGATTGTAACCTGGAAACTCTTATCAAAGTTTAATCTGGTAATGGCATAAGCGGGTTATTGAAGGATATTTGTATGTTCGTTTAGAATTTCTAAGCGGCCAGTATGTATGTTTCACAACTGTTTGATGGCTTTAAGACGGATCGCTCATTTGCTTGCCGAAAATATCTAGGGGTAGTGAAAAAGAATGTATAGTGCTACCGAGGGTGTTCTACGAAGTTCATCACCGATGCACAGACACGTAGTTTTTTGCACCTTGATTATTTTTTTTTGCTGTTGAAAGCTATCTCTACTGCTGTCCACCATTCTAATACTCCATAAATAAGTATCGGTCTAATAACCGAGATATAGAGCCAATGCGAGATACGGATTTTATTTCCCATTTAAAAAAGGAATTTGTATTATTTGGTGAAGATATAGTGTGCGCCATCTTTTATGTCGATATTTGAATCTTGAATAACTTTAAAAAACACAACAACCGATTTTCATATATGTGGTAGTTTTGTTTAATTTGGTCCTTTATACATTTTTTGGACTAATATTTGAATACATAATAAATCAAGTGGTCGCCTCTTTTGACCAAAGGAAAATGACCCCTTTTAGCAGCGCTTTCCATCACTATTTCGGCAGAAATGTAAGCCTGGAGCTCGTCAATGGTCTGCGACTTGATGGAGTGCACTTTGATTTTCAAATAACCCCATAAAAATAACTCTGGGGGGTGGCCAATCAACGTCGCCATTTTTCGAAGGCACTTCCAGGGAATTTTCGTTGCATAAACTGAATTGATTTGTAGTGTGGCATGGCGCACCATCTTGGTGAAACTAGTAATCGTCCAGACCATTCCAACACATTTTTGTGCAGCCATTAAGAGGCAACCCACATTGATTCTGAAGGAAATGCCTTAATAATGGTTTTGGGACAAACGCAGGCCCAAACAGTCACTTTTTAGTCATGCATTGGTATTCCATGGGTGAATTCTCATTTCCCCAAATGCGGCAATTTTGCTCGTTAACGGAGCAAGAATATGTGAAAGGGTCCTCCTTGGTTACTTAGCAAACCATCTCCACCGTTTTTGTATACCTTGCCAAGAAGATCGTCATTTCCGTCAGCCTTGTTGAGTTTGAATTTTTATATGGCTTACACCATTCAGGTAGTGTGTCTCCCGTCTGGTAGGTACTCTGTCACGCCCAATGTTGAATGGTTCGTTCTGGGAAAATTGTTTTTCAAAGCCGTTTTACAGTCTGTGGAGTTGGTTCTTACCTATTTTATGCGCCTCAACTAAGTTGTTTTCTTGTTCATCTCGACAGGATTCTGTTCGCATCTTGTATTCCTGACTTTGACGTTTTACACTTTGATGAAACTTGCGAATATCATTCCCGGAATTGCGGGTCTTTATTAGCTCTATCGGGGAATCTGTTCGGAAGAACTTGCGAAACTAAAGTCAGTTCCTAGTTTGCTTTGGGGGTATCCATTACGAAACGAAATAAAAGAAGCATAGGTACAATTGGGTTCGTTTGATTCCGCAACAAGTCCTTGTCGGACAACTTCGGAAGAAATCCAACGCACAGATGTCAAAATTTGTTTGTCGGAAGATCTGTTCGAAATGCCATTGGGATATTTATTTTCCATCCGGCGCTTTTCTTGCTATTTTTTCTTCTTCGTGAAAAGTCGGTGTTCTTCCCTCCTTCTCCGCATGTAAAGCTCACTGGCAGCTATCGCCTTCATCTGCTTGCCTTGTAAGTCTGGTTCTATCAGTTGCGGCTGATCAATTGGCTTGTTGCCATCATTGCCATTGTTTTTGGATAGTAGATACTGGTGGTATGGCGTCAATCGACTGTAAGGGATACACGTTCTGCAAATAACTTAGTGGTATCTTGCGATTGCAGTCTTTCGATGTTAAATTGTCGTAGTAGTAATTTACCTATGCTTTGTAGTAGCTTAAGTCTTTCGCTAGTGGTTGTCTGATTAATGTTATCACATTCCAGTTGCGGTAACGAACATTATTGTCCTTTTTTCGTATATGATGGTCGGCAACAATAAAATATCGGTGCTTTTCAAATAAAGTATTTTCTAACCAAATATACTTGGAAGTTAACATACTTTTACAAAAAAAATCCTTCAAATATGCCATTAACTAAGCGATCTTTTGTTCAACCCTAACTTCAACCCTGTCTGGGTATCTCATTTCATTCCAAAAAAAAATTATATTACTCAAATCACTTCAACGACTTAGAACCTTCCTCATAAAATGTGCATGTAACACATAGCCGACGTAGGTTGTCATAGGTAAAACAGTTCCTCAGGTACATCCCTATGCATATACATACTGCTTGTTTAAACGGATGTGTTCACAAATTTTCACTTTTCTGCAACCACCCTTTCTGAATTTGTTTGTTATTGTCGCGTCAATCCATGTGCATAGTTTCGATTCGAAAACTATTCAAACAAAATCCTTGTCAATCAATAAACAATCTGCCCATTCCGTCCATTCCCCACTCGCTATGTTCTCTAATAAAAGAAAAATAAAAACTCAGACTATGCAGTCTCTATTTCATATTCGGTATCGAAATACAATATTTTGCTTACGATTGCAAAACTTAAAAAAAGAAAAAAAAAAAAAAGGTTCACAGATACCTACACTATACCATCGGCAACCGTAGCTACCGCACCACAGCTCCAATTGGATGCAAACCCCCTTGATGTTAAATTGAACATTTTGTATAACATGTGAGACTACGTCTACCAACCGGAGACCCCAGCTCAAGCTTATGTAAGCGTAAGTGTCTATTTTGAGTTTTATTTTGAATTTTTTTTTTTGATTTCCATACACACGGGTGCTCAAGATAACTTCGTCATCATAATCCAGGTGTTCCTGACAAAAGAAAACACAAAAATACTCTCGCATCTAAATATCGTTTGGTTCGAGATACTCGTGCAATGCAACAAAATACCGAATGCCAACAACAACGTAATCACGTGTTGCGACATATGTAGCTAGTTGCCGTACCACTAGCAGAAAAAGGTTCACAAAATAATGACACGTCGTTATATTGGAAATACACAAACGGTATGCTCTGGCTAGGGGTGCTGCAACTATTGTCGGAGAGCTATGGCTCCATGAAACTAAGGATAATTAATGGCAAAGCAGTTAGTTACTTCAAACAATTTTTTCTGTTGGTATTTGTTGGTACATCAGTTGTGATGTCTGTTAATCGTTACCAAGTGACGGAAATCGCAGTAAATAGGTACCATAAAAGCGCACGTTTTCGGCACATGGTTCATAATTAAAAGCCTCATCAGCATATTTCAATTAGCAGCCTGTGAACTAAAAAAATTGCCATTCGAAGATCAATATGTATTACTGCACAAAGGAAACGAAGCAAATATCCGCATGTTCAGGATTTGCATATTGTAGATACATGAGTTTTGCACAAGTATGAGTTTCCTTGTTTGACCAAGAAAACCTTGTCATTTAGTTTAATAACCCCAGGCTCCTGTATTGAGAAATTTGATGACACCATAAGGTTGATTATGGAAAACATGCACATGCATGCTTAAAATGGTTGTAGGTGTTGTTTTAAGTTGGTGATAGGTTAGGTTGGTAGGTAAAAGGGGTTGATGGTGATTTTAGGTCAATGCAAATCTATTTTGATAGATAATAGGGTGACCATGTTTGTGGTTTAATGGTTCTTTTGTATTCTTTTTCATTTATCTTCTAACAAACCATACAAAAGCTGTAACAAATATATAAATATATACAGTTCGGTGGTAGTAATATCCTTGAGTTGTTGGTGTAAGATAAAAACTGCGTTGAATACACGCTTTGACCTTACCTTGAAAATGGAGATGGGTATAACTGCAGTCTGATAGCCAGTGGTCTTCTTCTCTTTCAACTATTAAGTAAAGAGTGTAGACACCGTTGGGCATGCAAGGCACCTATGTCGGTTCCTTATTCTTCCTTGTCATTCATCACCTTTCAAATAATCACCTATGGAGTTGTCAACAATGATTGGTCTTAGTCCAAGATGTTTATACTTTATCCTGAAAGACAGCTCTGGTCTTTATATAAATTAAAGGGATCATAGAACTTAACTTACATACCTACTTAAGTGGCGCTACAGTCCGGAAATAACCTGGGCCTCAACCAACATGCCTCTCCAATTAGCCCGGTCGTTAGCTAACTGCCTCCAGTTGCGCACTCCAAGTTGGTTGAGGACGGTTTCTACTTGTGCGCGCCACTTAAGGCGAGGTCTTCCTCTACTGCGTCCGACGTCTGGCTGGGAATCGAAGACTATGCGAGCCGGAGTATTGGTGTCCATTCGTTCTACATGTCCTAGCCATCTTAAACGTCCAATGCGGAGTTTTTTGACCAGGGGCATGTCGCTGTACAGCTCGTATAGTTCTTGGTTGAATCTTCGTCTCCATAGCCCGTCAACGCAATCGGGACCGAAGATTTTTCGAAGAATTTTCCTCTCAAATCGACCAAGGATTTCTTTATCCGCTTTTGAGACGGTCCATTCTTCAGCGCCGTAGAGCAGGACTGGGATGATCAGGGTCTTATATAAGATTTCCTTAGTAGTTCGAGTGAGGGCTTTACTACTGAATTGCCTTCTTAGCCCGATGAAACAGCGGTTGGCAAGAGTAATTCTTCGTTTAACTTCTGACGAGATGTTGTTGTCGGATTAATAGCGGAGCCGAGATAGATAAAGTCCTGTACTACCTCAAAGTTATCTGTCAATGGTGACGTTCTGTTATCGCCGTTCAGCAGTCTGCAGAAGTGGTTCTTCCATATTCTCAGCATCGACTGTGTCTCAACTACGATTTTCCTTGTTCATCTCGACAGGATTCTGTTCGAGCCTTGTATCCTTGGCTTGGACGTGTTGCACTTTGGTAAAACTTGCGAACGTCTTTCCTGGAGTTGCACTTCTCTATATCCTCGATCGCGCGCTTTTCTTGCTCTTTTTTCTTCTTTCTGGAAAGCTGGTGTTCTTCCCTTCTTCTCTGCCTGTAGTGCTCAACGGCAGTTCTTGGCTGTGAGCATCTGTCGGCATTCCTCATCAAACCCAGGAGTTTCTTGCTGGTGGGCGCGAGAAACCTAGCACATCAGTTGCGGCTGATCTAATGGGTTGTTGGCATCGCTGCCATTCGATCTTGGTGGTATGGTGTTAATCGAGAGGTTTAGGTACACACGTTGCGCGAAGGTCTTGGCGGTCTCTTGGGATTGCAGTCTTTCGACATTTAATTTTTTACAGTATTTCTTGATTGTTGTGGCGTGGTGGATATCCGCATTCTAACCTTGGCTGCAACAAGCTAGTGGTCCGAGTCGATGTTAGCTCCTCGGAATGTTCGAAGTCATCTGTATCCACTACGGGATTGAGCGCTGCTGTTGGTTGTATTAGTGTGATTTGCGGGTTCGGAAGCTACCCTGGAATGTGGCGATATGTTTATTGCAGAAAGACTTAAGACGCTAGGTGCATGCATAGTTCTATGTCAACACCTCCATATTTGAAAACTTCTGTGGTATCCTCCATAAGAACCGGCTGTCTTGTTGTAGTTTTTATCGCAGTTTAGCTGTGGTTCTTTGCAGCGGCTTTGATTTGGCTTGCAGTATTTTCCAGCCTGAAGAAGCGGCTTCAAAGTAAATGAAAGGCTGGTCTTGTAGAGAAAAGGAAAAACTAGTGAATAAAACCTTTGTATGTCCTGTGAGAATATGGTTCCCGACTGTAGACATTTTCTATAATTCATGTACACTTGGTCATGGTTTCAATGTGGCTGCATTTGCAATAATGCAAAAATCGTTTAGTCTGACTGGAAATTCAATATCTTGACGATATTATAGAGATCGAGCTTTCCTGAATCTAAAACAACTAAATTTCTACCATTTCTCCTTAAACCCCGGATGTATCCCAAAGGGGTGTGGATTTCATTTACATAGTCGGAATAAAACAGGAGGTCTCGCTAACACGTGAATAGCTGTGAGAAAGCTCGGCCGTAGGTACTATCAAAGAGTATAGAATAACATAGAGTACTCATCACAGCTAAAAATTTTGTAGCCGTTTCAGACGTGGGCGGTAAGTGCAAAACGAAAATTTCGTAGATCCTATGCGTCGGCAAGGCTGTTGTTTGATGCTGGGGTAGCAATGTGAACACTGGGGTACCAATATCAGTACCCCAAATAGAACATATTCGTTGCATGAGATGCGCACTCTACGTAGTTCTTTACTCTTTGGGACTATGGAGCCTGTTGGGCCAAACATTTGTATTTTTATTTTATTTGGTGTCAATGGCCTAAAATCAGACTATACCCATTCTCGTACAGTTATATGCAATGTCAGGATGTTTTTTTTATAAATATTTCTACATTGCAATGATTCCTCCACCATGTTCCTCCTAGGTTGAAGTCTGATGAGATTTTGACTCAGTTGAAGCAGCAAACTTGCTTTGGCCTTCATGACATCTTATAGAGGGAGTATATCTAGATCTATCTTATTACCCTATGCGCTGTCAATGACCTAAACATAGACTATGCGCCTTCTCATAAGGTTATATACAATGTGAGTCTGTTTTTTATAACCCACAAAGTTCCTCCTATGTTGAAGCTTGTTGGGTTTTTGACGCTCAGATGAGGCAGCAAACCTGCATAGGCCTGCATGGGCTTCTCTGATAAAATCCTAGTCTAAATAGATTTGCAATTTCTTTTCCAGTTCTGGTACTCCACAAAGGGTCACTTACACTGACATATTTGTTTGACTTATCAGTAGTTGGCTGGGTAAAATCCACAAGGAAATGTCTGAATAGCTAAGTGAATTGGTAAAAAATCTCTCTAAGCTACCTTTCTTTGGAATCTTGAGTATGATTCCCTTCTTCTATTTGTGAAAAAAATTATCAACTTTCACAACCTTATGTTGATGTTGCCGCTTTAACTCAAATGGTCAAATGTTCAAATCGCAGATGCTGTATCTTTCTTAAGCTGCGATGCATATTCGGATCTTAAATTCCTCATCTGAAACTGACATATTATAAGGTGTTTATATTTAGTGGATTAGTCCAAATGTAAACCTTTGCATTTAGAGGACTTATTTAGTCGAACTCTAAGATTTCCTATCTTCGGTAGATCCGTAATGGTTGCTATTCGTGGTGTATATTTTCTTTTAAAAGCTCAAGAGAAGTCAGATTTATGGCGTTAATCTTAGGTTTGAGATAACCTTACAGGTAAAATTCCATTTGGGTAAAATCATTAATTTCACCTTTTCTTGCCATAAAAAAAACATGAACTCGTGGCAGAGAAGTATTCGCGTGTGTGATGTAGCTCGGCCCTGCTGTTATACCCAATTAAGTTCTGTAATTCAGGCAACCACAATTGGTCTAACATCTTCACATAACGCCCTGCATCTCGGTAGCTCAGCCCTGCTGTTATAGCCAATCAAGTTCTGTAATTATTGCAACCAGACTTCGTCTAACATCTCCACGTAACGTTCTCCATCTGCACGTCAACTTTCATCTTTAAAAAAAAGGACCGATAATTCCTCGCGCAGACATTACATCCCAATCCCATACCGTTACTTTAGCAAATGCTTGTGCTTCGGATTCGTTAGACTGCTGTAGCTGTAGTGTACATTAAGATGAAAATGATCTTCATCGGAAAAAAAGATGTTGGTAAACGTTGAAAAGCGCATAATTGTCTGGCTTACGAAGTAAAGGCTCTGACGGGCATCATGGAGCTTTAGTTTTTGGACCGATTTAGTATTAAAAGTGTACAGCTTTATTCTTAAGGTGAATTAATAATACTCTATGCACACTTAAAGCACTTCCGCGGTTACGAATGGAAAGCTTTGGATCCTCACGAAGACTGATTAAAGGCTGAACTATAATAGTCGGATGCAATCGGAAGCTATTGACAAAATTCTTCTTCTTCAGTACTGAAAATTACTTAAGTTGCCCATAATAGACTTTTGTGAATGAAAGGGATTGTCAGAGTGCCAAAAAAATTCGTTGCTTATGAACTTACAAATTTTAGTGTACGTGAAATGTAAACTTTTTGATTGAAAGAACAAAAGAAAGAGAAAGAGCGAATGAATTCGCTTCTTCGCTTTTTCGCAAATGAGAAAAAGTAAACGAAAACTGAACGAAACGAAGCGAAAAGCTATTATGGTCGTACAATACAAATTACATGTGTTCCGCACAGTTACGGAAGTGGTCGTCCGCAACCATCTTCTATTGTAGTTCAGCCTTAACAGTCCGTCAGTTTTTGACCGTTTTTGACAATCTTGGTCTTTTTAAAGTTGTTAACCCATTTCGGACTGAGTCGTCAAGTCACCGTTTTTTTTTTAAACTCTCGCAAGCACAACACGCTTGCGCATTTACATACATATATTTGGAGAATCACTCGCCGGGAGATTTCTTAAAGTCTTTATGGCCGATTCGAAACAAAATTATAAACCTTACGTCAAACCTTCACACGTGTAGGTAAGATACTATGCCGGAATTTTAAATTTTCATGTCAAGCAGACTTGTGTAACAAGTCTCACCATAACTTACTCGTTATGGTCTTGATAAATTATACTCTTGACAAAAAACAACCTCCTCTATATGAGAAGTTCATCCAACACTCGCTTACCCCAGCCATCTAAAAGTAAACTTTCCCATTTGGACCACGATTAATCAACACACCACCTGAGCTTGTAAAGGAAAATCGACGAACACGACGTTAATCCATTTTTAACCATACAAACTCTGACCACTTTAGCTATTCGTCTTAATTAATGTTTAATGCATGAAAAATGACCTCTTACATCCAAGTCCATTCTGGGTGCTTCCCAAGTGGTCAGCAACAATTATATTTTTGTTTCAACAGAATCCACCACCCATGTATCCCATTCCTATTGCAATCGCGATCGCTAGTTCCTACCCTCTTAAAAGACGGCTTTTTGGCTACATCAGTTCTGCGGGATACAAAAATATCTATCTGCTCGTGATATATAAAAATTTCGTCATGATAAAGTTTAGCCAAATTGACTACACAGCTCGCTTTTGACGCAATGACTGTTTTTTGGGCTAAGGGGGAAAGGCGAATGCACACAGCACACAACTACCACAGCGATATGGGAACGCGATATTCAGTATAATTGGCGTTAATCACAAAACAAATAAACGTTCTCACACTACGACTAGAACTACACCTACACCTTACCTCTCGATGTGTCGTCTCCACTATCTCTTTGATTATGAGCGCTTTTGTTGTTGTCGTTGTGGCTTTTCTTCTGCGAATTGATTCGAATTAATGAAAAGTCATCGCTTGATTCGCTTCATTCTGTTTTTTTTTTCATTAGATACTGTTGGCTCAATAAAAAAAACAATTCACGAGGCAAGTGGAAGAGGCAACGCACGGCCGGTCGCACTATGACCGAATCAATTTGCTTACGAGCACATCATCGACAGGGACTTCGTCGACATGTTTTCGTTTTTTTTTTTTTTTTGGAATGGGGGGTATGCAGGAAGGGAATTGGAATCGGAATTTTCTATTTTTAACAGGAAGGAAAATAGTTTTTTCCTTATTTTGTTCTTCGAGTTTTTCACGTGTGATGTTGAAAGGTTTTGGTGGCGAAAAAGTAAAAAAGAAAAACGGAACATATCTAATGTTTGCTTTGGAAGGGGCGCAAATACCAGTGAACAGAATCGGTACGCATTCAGGCGACGATAGAAGATACTTGAGGGTTAATAGAGAAGAGTGCCTTTCTGAGTTTGGCAGCGGCACTTTGAATACGGCAAAGGCAAATTTGATGGGCTTTGGGGGCCAGGAAATTCCAAAATAATGGACCCTTTGGAAATATAGACGGGAATAAAGTCATTTCACTGGGGAATTTCACCAATCCAATGGCTTTGACGGGAAGCCATTCACTTTGGATATCAATTAACGTCTATTGTTCAATTTGCAAGAGATTTTTCAAAGGTAGTATATCTAACGAGGCAACAATGTGTGCTCAATCAGTTGATGAATTGTGTTTCGAGGAACCTTGTTCATAGTGGAATTTTTCTCTAACGAATGTCCTTTGAAAAATGTCACTCACTTAGTTATGAAATATTTACCATGGCGAATAACCTAAAAAGTAACGCACAAAATTTCCATTTTTGTATTTGAACATATGAGAAGGCTACAATCAGCTGCGCGAATAATTGATAGGGTAAACCACACTTTCCTTAAACTGGTGGTGTGGTACCAAAAAAACGGAATGGTGATACTGATGATATATAGAAATTGGCATAGTCACCACATCTCTTTCATAACGTTTATCTAAATCTTTTATGGTTCCACAATAAACAACGTTTTTCAATTACAACTATGGAGTTGGTTATCTTCTTTACACGAAAACGTTCCCAAAAAGTAAGCGTTTGTTAAAATCATCTTTCAACTTTTTTGTATTTAAAGTTTTTTTTTTGAGTTTTAAAAGAAAATATTTACTGAAAATCGTTAAAATCGCCGGAAAAAGTAGTCGTGGCAATAAACTTTATATGGGTGAAATTAAAATATCGAGTCTAAGACGAATATTGTCTTATCATGTTATTCAGATACTTTTTCAAAATTCTTAACCGTTTGGCCAAAAACCCATGTTTTACTGAAAAGTTGGATGGCGTGGGAGAGGCGGCTTTAAATTTTGTTTACACTTGTTCTTCTTCGGACACAGAATCTATAAACAAACCCCATCACTTAAAATTTAAGGCGCAATCGGTGACACACAGACGGACGGACACACAGACAGCTGACGACATCGATGGCGAGTTAAGGTTCGTAAATTGAGTCTCACACTCTCGGCTTCATTCACGCTTGAGCGGACCGTACTGTCCGAACGATATCGAATATCGATATTCATTTTACCCAGTGTAGACTACAAGAAATTGAACCAAAATCGGTACTTTAAAGTGACTTTTTCAAGAAATGTATCTATTTGCGCGCAATCAAGGGGTTACGAATGCCCTTTAAATGTTTTAGCATGGTATTGCTTACGGAAATTAAAGATAAAACGAAACGATGTACCAATGCACATTGGTTTTAAGTGGCCCTAAGTTATATTGGAAAGGAAAACCAGAGCTCGGAAGAGCATTCCTCATTCGTGATGTTCGGCTTATATATGAATCTCTGTATTTCAGCGTACGAGTATTGCTGATAAACTGTAGTATGGGTGGAATGCAACAGGCATTTTCAATGGAACATTGGTGGTTGAAGCAGCGATCAGTCAAAGTAAGGCAGGGCACATATTGATGATGTTCAAGCGAAACTTTTTAGTTCGCTATTCCTACGTCTTTTGTCAGTTTTTTGCACACGATTGAAATTTTTCTGAAAATTTGGGACTTGGACATGAAAACGAACATGAGAAGCTGAAAGTTTGATTAAAATTTGCAGACAGGATTTCATTTATAAAAAGGAGAAGATAGTCAGAAACAAAACGGAAGCTTGACGAACGCCAGCATTTATTTACTGAGTAGCAGACTTGAAACCGCATAAAATCATATGAGAAGGCTACAATCCACTGTGTGGATCGTGTTGTTACCTATCCTATCCCTTCCGTTAAATTAATATCCCTTTGATGTGGGTTTTATGGTAAAGAAATATAAAAATTGCAGAATCATATTGTTCAGACAGTTTATCAAAAACTTTTATGGTTCGACCAAAAACAACGTTTTTCTCATGCATATGTTATGGCATAGGGTATACGAATGTTCTTTGTATGAAAAAGTCTCCAAAAAGTGGGCGTGGGTAAAAATTATATATGAAAGAAATGTTAACATTACCAAAACCAATTATTTTGCATCAATTTTTTTTTCGAAATTTTTAAATATTTACCGAAAAATTACTTAAGTTGCCCATAATAGGCTTTTGTGAATGAAAGAAATTGTCAGAGTGGAAGTCGTTTTTCCACAAAAAAAAAAACAATTCGTTGCTTATAAACTTACAAACTTCAATGTACGTGAAATGCAAAATTTTTGTTTGAAATAACAAAAGAAAGAGAAAGAGCGAATGAAAGTGAGCAAAAGTGAACGAAGACTGAACGAAACGAAGCGAAAAGCTATTATGGTCGTACAATACAAATTGCATGTGTTCCGCATAGTTACGGAAGTGGTCGTCCGCAACCATCTTCTATTATAGTTCAGCCTTAACACTCCTTAAGTTTTTAACCGTTCTTGACAATCTTGGTCGCTCGGATTCCTTTCTTTCCAGTGTTATAAAAACTGTATAAAACGTTTTGTACTGAAAACGCCCCCAAAAAGTCGGCGTGGCAAAAACTGTATATAGAAAATATAGACATTAGGATTGTCTAGATATCTTGTTCAGACTTTTTTCAAAATTTTGAACAGTTTGGCCCAAAATTAGATTTTACTAAAAAGTTGGCGTAGCAATAGGCGGATTTCAAAAATGTTTACACTTGTTCGAGCAAGGCCCAAAAACCGGTTACAGACGGACGGACAGACAGACAGAAATGGCTTAATCGACTCAGCTGGCGATTCTGAGTCGATCCATATACTTTGAGGTATACCTTGCTAAATTATTTCACTATGTTACAAACTATGTATCAAAACTAATATACCCCTATGGGATAGGGTATAAAAATTGAATTGAACGTTTCTAAAGATAATTTCTAGTCCATGGAAGAAGTTTTGCATCAATTCAAATGCGTGCATTTTCGACATAGGGGTTTGAACCCAGTTGAATTTTGAAATACCAAGCGGAACAATCCTGCTTTCAACGCCATGGTGGATTGATTCATTATACTTTTCAGTAAGGCAAGTCATCATTATCACCAGTGGACCTGTTTCTGCGAAAACCAAACTGCCGGCCATTGAGAAGTTTTCGTATTTCAAGATGTTTCATAAGGGTTAGGGTCATAATTCCGAAAACCAAAATCCCGTAAAGCGAAAATCCAATATCCAGATAATCCAAAATTCTGAAAAATTATATAAAATGAAAAAAATTGCGCATTTTGGGTTCTTAGGATTTTGGGTTTTCAGGATTTTGGATTTTCGTGATTCTATTCGACTGCCATTTCAAAAGCTAATAGAGAAGCTTACGTAGTGGTTTTAGTGGCGTAGAAGAAAACTGGACAAGTTGATTTGTGATTTTCGCGATCTAGTAAGTTTCTTGCAACTGCAAGAGTACAAAAGTGAATTTATCCCATTGAGACTGGACACAATTTGGCAACGTGGAACTGGAATGGCCTTATCTAAATATCATACGGGCCTTTTTTCAATTGGTTTCATCTCAAATTCGACAAAATTGATTGTTCACATTGTTCAAATGTTCACACACATCCATTCACACAAAAATAAGGCCTATAGTTAAAGATGATTCCATGGCCATAACTCAAGTTTTTCTGTATACAACTTTCATTCTCGTGTACAGAAGCGATGTTTTCAGCAGAACTGCCATTTCGCTGGCTGGTTATCAATCGCACAAGTTGCCCCAAATTTGGCAAGGTATTCGAGAAGGTAGTCAATAGAGCTCTGCTTAAGTGGATCGAGGAAAACAAAATTATTCCGGATAATCAGTTTGGTTTTCGAGCGAGGCATGACACCATTCATGCCGCGTCGAAACTAGTGTTCGACATCCAATGGAATAAATCCAAAGGACAATGCATAGGGGCCTGTCTGGTTGACTTTGAGAAGGCCTTCGATACCGTATGAACCAGAATGGGCATGCAGAAACCCATGCTATATATGATATATGAAATGCTTATGGGAAAGAGTTCGTTGTCAAATGTGGCAACGTAACTTCGAGTAAAGTCTTTGAAATTAAAAACGGTTTACAACAGGGGGCGGTGAATTCCCGATATTGTTTAACATTTATACAAGTGATCTTGTAGGTTCTCTCAGACACGCTATAGCGTACGCCGATAATCTAGTGGCGTACAGATCAGGTCCGAAAATCGGAGTCATAAACACACTTTTGCAACGTGACTTCGATCACATTAAGGGATATTGCGATGATTGGAAATTGAAGATCAATTTCCAAAAAACCGAAACGATTCTGTTCAGGACCCCGTTGCATAGGGCTTCTAGGGATACCAGAAAAAACTGGAAAATTGTGTATCATTGGACAGCATGGGCAGCCGTTGGCGTTGAGAAGTGAAGTCATATATCTTTTCATCTGGCTTGACAAGTTTCTGTATTTTAACAAAAATGTAGATGCTTGTCTGGCTAGGGCTAGGGGGGCTTATGCTCTGACAAGAAGATTGTTTCAAAGCAGTCAACTTGACTCAAGGGTGAAAGTCATTTGCTACATGGCCCTCATAAGGCCGATCATCGCTTACGGTTGTCCCGTGTGGTTCAATGTGGCACCAGCCTACATGGAAAGGATACTGCTGTTTGAGAGGCGTTGTCTCCGATCCTGCTTAGGATTGTACCGAACGCCGGACTCCGAGTACATAAAATATTATCGCAACGAGGTTCTATACAATGGGGCTCAGTTGAATAGAATTTGCAATTTCCTAATTAAGGTGACTCGAAGGCACGCTTCAAGGGCGATGAGTAGCGACAACAGCCTGATATTCAGGGCTTATTACCCCAATGAAATGTACATGGAGAGTGCCCTTATGTCCGGCTTTATTCCACCAGAGGCATTTATTTACATCGATTCGTTAGGGTTAGTACAACTCAGGAACGGTATCCCGGTTTTATACCACCGCTATCGTGACGCGCGGGACAAACGGCTAATCCGCGACGGGTACGTCGACAATGCTCCGGAGCTCCTTCGCTTTAGCACGGCGGTATCGGGTCGCGATAGGGTCGATGCTGCAAAACAGCGCACTGAATTCTGGTGGCTATATGAGGAAGGTGATTCTGCACTTCCTCAGGACTTTACGGACTTTTAGTCCAACTCCATAATTAAGATTTTAAAACTAGGAACAAGGTCTGGGGCGGTGCTTGTGCACCATATTGGCGTACAATATGGTTGAACGCATGCTGCCGTGGGACCGATCAGGATGGCGACCCCTCGGGGCATATGCAACGAGGGCTCGCCGACCCGATTATAATTAAGTTAGGTTTAAGTAGTTAAGTAGTCTTAAGTTAGTTATAATCTAGAATAAGCTTATTTATTTAAAAAAAAAGTCACTATACAAAGTTTTTTATTTTTTCTTTGTTAATTAAAATTAAATATAAAAAAAAACCGATGAATTTAAGCCCAAAGGCAGAATAAAACAGCTAAATATAAGCTTACAGCGCCCACTAAGGGCCGATAAGTTAGATTAAGTAAACCAGTTATTGATAAGTTAGATTTAAGCATTTTTGCCTAGTAGTAAGTTTATATTGTAAGTAAATAAAAAATGAATTTAAAAAAAATTACTATAAAAATTATATTAAGACCGTTCCTATTGAAAAACTCTCTATCAAATAACCCCGTCATCGTTACAATGAGGTGCGTGTTCTACTTGTAGATCCCAATAAGATCTCTAATCTGTAAATGGAACACAATAAAAAGACGCAATATACAAGGTAGGCCAAAAGAAGTCATCCGATGTTGTATGGCCTTCAGAATATCGGATGTGGCTCGCGCAGTGTGTGCCGTTGTTCCGTCCCTTTAGAACCACATGTCCTCCAGTTCTTATTTGTCCAATTGCGGCAAAAAAAAACTCGGTTAATATAGCCCTATATCGCGAACTGTCCACTGTTGTCGTTTGACCAGCGGCGTTCTCGAAAAGAATGGCCCGATCACTCCTCCATCGTGAACAGCGCACCATGCAGTAATTTTGAGCGGGTGTAATGGGTCCTCCTGCATTACTCGTGGATTTTTGGTGCGAAAGAAGCGATAGTTTTGCTTGTTCACGTACCCGCTGAGGAGTAAATGAGCCTCATCGCTCATTATGATTTTGGTCGAAAAATTGTCCACTTCGATTATTCCGCGTCCTTGGAGAGTGTATCGCTCCATGACTTGTTCATTTGTATTCTACATCTGTCTAGTCCAGAAATGTCAAAACAGGTTTGACATTGGCGGCCATTTGCAAAAATAAGAGCATCTTCCAATAGGGTGATCTGAACTCTTTTGGCCCACCTTGTACTTACTGACACTAAAATTTGTTAAAGTCTTCTCCTAACCATTTCTGCAAAGAGTACAGCTGGTTATATTTGACATTTTATAAAAGGAAGTCATCATTGTTATAAGCTGAGAAGTAAGAAAATTGTTGTATGACAGAAATAGGTTGCCATCTGCTGAGAATTTTGTTCCGCTTAATCTGAAAATCTCAGCTGTGAATCTGCGGAATCTGTTAATAACAAATTCCTACTAAATCTAAAAAAACGCCTTAAAAAAAATATTAAACCTTTAAGTTGTATCCAAGAAAATGTTGTCCATGTTACCCGCTGAGTTTTCGTAGTTCTCATAAGAACCCTGTTAATCCCAACTTCCGACTAGTATCCAATCAGTCCACATGATGCCGAAGAGCTTACTGTACATTTGCACCCAACTCTATCTACATGTGACCGTGAAATTCCCTACTTTTGCTTCCCACAAACACCCACACACAGCGCTAGAGTAATAGAACATGACACCTCGTGGTCTAATTTATCTGGTATATCCCCCACAACATCGAATATCGTATTTTTGCATTGTTTACTATTTTTCATGTTCCCCGCAGACAAGCAAAACACAATCAACAGTTCAAAATGTTGTTTTTTTTTTTATCGAAAATTTAGCTAGAACCAGCTGTTATCTGTCCTCGGTCTTAATTCTCTCGATCAAACAAAATACGAATAAAAAAAAACAAAAAAAAAAAACTATCTCAAGGGGATTTCTGTTAGGAGAATCAAAATCATGAGTAAGGGAGAAAACCTTTTTGTCAATGTGTTTGTGGTGTTCACCGATGGGAAGGTGTAAATTTTGATTCGAATTGAAATTGAATTTATTCAAGATGGGGGAGAGTGCTAATAGTTTGATGGTATGAATTGTACACATCTACAAGTGGATCGCGCACTCGAGATACTATTTTACAGAATGCCAAACATTTGTGTTTTGTTTGATTAATATTTTCGTGTAGTAGTTAACGCGATAAGTTCTACGACTAGGGTGAGTTTATGTGGATGCCATAGTGATATTTCACAAAACTTGACCTCGGATTGTTATCATTATCAATCGATTATTACGCAGTGAAATTTATTGTTTTGTAGGTACTTGCACCTGACATAGATAGTTTGTGTGGTATTGTACTGAAAGGTTGCTACAAGGAGAAGGAGGAATTTTGTTGTTATGTAAAATTTAGTTAATAATGTTTAGGTATTACCAAATCAATATGTGGTAATACCATTGCAGGGAACGGTAGTTTATCAATTGGTCTATCGCATATTATTTACGGATTGATGTTGTTCATAAACTCCAATCTATCAAAACACGTTTAGCTTATCCTCAGGCATAATAAATAAAGAAAAAAAAAAAAACAAGTTTTTTTCTCATAATGTAGCTTCTGACAGTCCATTGGTAAATTAAATTAACAGAAATTCGGTAAAGTATAATTGGCAGGTGAATCTCTATAAATCTTAAATTTATCTCGCTGAAAATAATGTTTAACATATTTTATGCAGGCTCTTGGTATATAGCATAGATATAACAAACACAAAATTCGGCCATACTAATAATCTCTGATTAGTTCGAAACCCACCCATGCTGGTGAATTTTCGCTAGTGATGATGAAAAAGGACTAAATAGTGATCCACATACAAACTAAATAGTGATCCACATTCAATAGAAACCTTATGAAACCAACATTTGAAGGACATTTTACAGGGTTCTGCTTTTAGTCTTTTTGTAAAAAAAATAATTTAATTTGGAACTATGGGTCACGAGTTATCTCTCAAAACTTCCAATTCAAGTTTTTTTTTGGTAAATGGTTTGACATTTCAGGGTGCAATGGCCTTAATGTTAGTGCGTTTGACTTCTTTGTTCGTGCTCATGTCAAAATATACCTGTTAAGCATACCTCTTGCAAACATTTGGCAAACACCCAAGATTTGTTATGAGAATCTTCGCATATTTGACGTTTGGAGTCGGCGTCAAACATTGGGCCCCATTATTTGTGGCAAAAGTATAACATCGCACACGAAAATAAATGGAGATGGCCCATTAATGCCAGATATTGTTTTTTTTTAATCTGCGGTATATTTTCTCGTTAAGTTGATAGTCGGTTATACTTCTATTTGGTGTGTGACAAAATACCGTCAGATTTAAATCGGTTGTTATTACAAAGCTACTAATGCGAAAGCAATGGTTGATCACACACCTGATAGACTAGGTATTTATGAACGGTATTTAGTTTGCTTGTAACGTCATCGCAATAATTTATGAGCATTCGCGTAAAAGTGACGAATTAGCTTTCCATTACCATGTATGTTCATAACGACCTTCATTGGAACGACATAATATTCCAAGTCCCTGGAAATGCAGATAAATTTGTAGAGTTTCTGAGTCAAACTTAGAGATAGTTCACATCTTTTGTACTGGGAACCATATATAAAGCCTTTATACGCCCCAAACTTCACACATATGTCTGCTGTTATTTACATAAGCTCTACAGTCCAGATTAAACCTTGATCTCAACCAATAAGCCCTTTCCATAACTTATTCCCTTTAGTTGTACATGTGAAGTGGATTGATGTTTCAACTTGTCCGTGTCACTCAATGCGTGGTCTTTCTCTACAGTGTCCGACGATTGGGAATTGAGAAGTTGCGAACCGGTGTAGACATTGTTATGCAATTGCTCTAGGTTACCTAGCTATCTCAAACGTTCAGTGGCGAGTTTTTTCGTTTACAAGGTCTATGTGGCAGTTGGTTTCTAATTATCCGCCCCTTTCTATATATTGTAGGACGTCGACGTCTGACGGGGAATGGATTACTCAGCGAGTCGGATTATTATTGTCCATTCGCTCCACATGTCCGTCCTACCCATCTTAAACGCCCAATGCGGAGCTTTGTCTCTATAGCCTGTCAACATAAGATCATACATATCCCTAAGACTTTTTCATTCAAAACACCCAAGGATTTCTTCATCCGCTTTTGATACAATCCATGGTTCGTCGCCGTAGGTAGAGCAGAACAAGGATTATCAGGTTCTTTGATAGGACCTCCTCAGTAGTAATAGTAAGGACTGTACTACTTAAGTACCTTTTTGGCCCGAACAAAAAATGGTTGGCAAGGGTAATTCTTCGTTATGTTTCTGACGAGATGTTGTTGTCAGGGTGAGCAGTTGCAGCTATCGATGGTTACGTTCCATCGATAGCTGCAACTGCAGCTACCACTTCTACTTCCTTTTTTACTTGGTTATGACAACTCGTTGAGTTCGACGAATGACGATGTCAATAGCGTCGGCCTATTAGTTGAAGAGATTGTTAAAGATTGTGCTTCTGGTGCCTTTGCTCAGGAGTTTTGCAGAATCCTCTCAAGGATTATGTTAAGGAACACATGCATTGATGGTACGTCTCTATAAACGCTGTTCGCGGCTGAAATCGATAAATAGGCGGTTGGTATCGATTTGGACTTCTTGTTTTATTTTTCGTTTCTGTCGTATTGTTTCCTGTCCTAAAACCACAATGATAAGGATCAATCAGGTAGTTTGGTGAACGGATACAGGCGTTCACACATAATATCTGATTTTGAAAAGACTAATACCTCTGTAGTTGGCGCAGTTCAGACGGTCTTCTTTTTTGTCGATCGAACAAATAACGCAGAAGTACCATTCTTCGGGTATACTTTCATCCGACCATGTAACAACGCATATGGGTTATATTATCTTTACACATTCCGAATTAAGCTAAAATTTGGGCTTGAACCACACTTAATGAAGAGCACAACCTGCTACCCCTAGACCTTTACATGCAAGAGCCAAAGAGCTTTAAAAGTCAGCCAATTTAGCTGTTGGAAAATTAACCCAGGAAGACGCGCTCAAATTCAAAACAGATACCAGGGCTGCATTCTACATCGTGCTTCACCTTGGCTTTCAAAGAGCATACTTATAATTCTTTCCAAGTAGAGATGAGTGAAAGGAGCAAACTGGGCAACGAAACCATATCCATTGAAGCGGGAGTGTCTTCCGAAACACTAAAGCTAAGCAGCATTTTTCGTCTCCCCGAGCATACATATATAAACAGAGGCAGCCAAAGCGACCTCAATGATGGAGATAAGCTAATTACAATCTTTTCAAAGTCTAGGGGCTACCCAATTTTAATTGTTGATCGTTCTATGTAGTAGTTGCTGATCATGTTCTGGCAAAGAATATTTATATCTTTCAAATATAAATATCTACTACTCAAAACAAAATAGTACCACGCAGCATTTCATTGTAGAGTTTGCATGTGTATGAATCTTTTTCAATGTCCTGAACAACAATTTTACCGTTGCCTCCAAGTGAGCAGGCAAAAAAGCCCATTGCTCCAAAAAAACGAACTTAACTAACTACCTAACTGCCTAAAAACTTAGTTGTCTCTGTTTTGTTTTGAGTAGCTTAGTTCCCGAATTTGGGTATGCACTTGTGTAAGGTACGAGTGCAAAATCTATATGCAAACATAAACATATATAGAAAGCACTCACTTTAAAATACACATTCAGCATTCCAAACGAATCACAATGAAGCCATCAAATGTCAGCCCACAATGAACCTAACAACTGCATATATTCAAAAGTTTTATTATATCTATCTATAAGTTTAGTTTAAACACAACAAAATATCCTGTATAAACAGCTCACCCACCATTTTCGCATTTCCATTGTGCAATAGGACATAACAACTCTATACCACCCCTTCTGGCTGTATGACAAAACTAGGTCGAAAATGGTAATGTACGAGTGCGCTAGACTAAAAAAAAAGAAGATAATCAATGAAATAATTTTCCTAATTCGAATTGATAGCAAAACCCCGATATGCCATTCATACAAAACTCCCAATAAATGTGATCAAACATCGAACAATTCTGTGAAATTCGAAAAATCAATTTCAATTTCATCGACAAGAGTTTGCATTTGAATTGGATTCCTTTTGTCCTTTTTGCAACCACCAACTCTGCAACAATAGTCCGAAAATTGCCGTAAATTGAATCAATTCCATAAAAGTTTGACAAATTTCTAATTTCTGATTCATCCAAAGTTACTCCTCTGAGTTCTGAACAAAAACATGAACAACATCATAAACACACAAATTAGTAAATTAATAAAATTGAGCAAAAAAAAAAAATCAATTTCTTCTCACAATCTGTCATTGCAAGTTAAGTGTCTCTCTTTTCGTTTGATAAGAACAAAGTTTGACGCCAACTAAGTGTTCAGCGCAACAATGTACACTGCGAGGAGTATCTCACATAGACGACATTCAACCACAATGAACTCTATCATTCACCCCCTCCGACCCGACCATCCCCATGCAATACATGAAAGCAATTTATTAATGCAATAAAGAAAGAAGAGAAACTTCAATTCACATTCTCGTTATTTTCGCCTCCTCCATTCATCGGGAACATTGTATAGTTCTAATGAATGAATGACTGAACAGATATTAATCAGGTTCGGATCGTAATTTTCCTATTTCATTTCTGCTCGTTTTGTTTCAGTTGGAAAAAAAAAATTTAAGAAATCGAGTTCAATGCCTTACCATAATTGAATTGACCGGAACGTGTGAGGAAACGTAGAAAAAGACACGAGCAGATACTATTGATTGTGCGATTGTTGCATAGATACTTTTAATGAATGGTCGATATTGGTGAATGCTTGAAGGAGGAGCGCAGCGACTAGTTATTACTTATTTACTTAAGTGGCGATAAAGTCGGGGGTGAACCTGGGCCTCAACCAACATGCCTCTCCAATTAGTTAGGTCCTTAGCTAACTGCCTCCAATTGGGAACTCCAAGTTGGTTGAGGTCGGTTTCTATTTCTGGCCGACACTTAAGGCGATGTGTTCTTATATTCCGTCAGACGTCTGGTTGGAAATAAAAGACTGCGAGCCGGAGTATTGGTGTCTAATTTTTGTTCAATGGGGGAATGTCGTTGTACAGCTCGTTCTACATGCTCTGGCAAATTTAAACGTCCAATGACGAGATTATTCACTAGGAGCGCCAGTTCCAATTTATCAGATACCCCTAGGACACGGGGCCATCAGTATCCACTACGGGATTGAGCGCTGCTGTTGGTCGTGCGGTTCATCCGCCACTATCTCTGTTCAAGAGGCCTGACTAACCATTGAAATTCCTAGAAAACCTGTTGTCCGAATGTATCGAAGCAGCTTGTCTAGGTTCGCCTGGGACAGCAGGCCGGGTATTCATTCCGTGCCGTTCTGACCTGGCTGTTTATAGTGCTGCTGTTTTTCGTAGTATTATCAACACTCGCGCTTATCGTTTAGCAAGTCAAATCCGGTTGGATGAGACAAGTACCCGATGGTTACCACTTTGAAGAATAAAAAATAAGCACTTGATTTGTAGTCACAGTTACAACCACTGGGCATTGCCAAGTTAAAGCCAATCAGAATCTACCCTTGTTCTACAACACCCAACCATCAATGTCGCTGTACAGATCATATAATTCTTGGTTAAATCTTCATCTCAATACCCCGTCAATGCAAACGGGACTACAGATTTTTTGAAGAATTTTTTCCTCAAATCGAACAAGGATTTCTTAAAGGAGATCGAGTGAGGTCTTTACTACTGAATCGCCTTCCATGTCCAAAGAAACAGCGGTTGGCAAGAGTAATGCTTCGTTTATTATCTGACGAAATGTTGTTGTCAGAGTTAATAGCGGAGCCAAGGTATACAAAATCCCGTACTTCCTCAAAGTAATATCTGTCAATGGTTATGTTCTGTCCAATTCGTCAATGTTGTGTGTCCTTTCATCTTAACAGCACATACTTAGTCTTACCCTAAGAAACTGCTGATCCCTTTTTTGCCGCTTCGTTCTCTAGACTAGCGAACGTCACAATAACATCAGGTTGAGTCGTCCTACCAATTATGTAAATATCTTCGGCGTATGCTCGTAGTTGTACCGATTTATGGAAGATTGTGCCTCTGTTGTTGGCACAATCCTCTGCAGGGTCAAGATAAAGAAGTCACATGACAGCGCATCGCCTTACCTAAATCCTTTTTTGGTATCGAATGTGTGATGTATCGCATATGTGATGTTGTTTCAGACCCTAATTTGGCAGTGATTTTTCTTCATCGTCATCCTGCACAGACGGTCGGGCTTATGCGGTATACCAAAACTATACATGGCTCTGTATAGTTCGTCTCTATAAATACTGTCGTATGCGGCTTTGAAATCGATGAATAGGTGTTCGGTATCGATTTGGATTTCTTCGGTTTTTTCCAGGATCTGTCGAAGTGCGAAGATTTGATCAGTTGTGGACTTTCCTGGCCTAAAACCACACTGATAAGGGCCGATCTGGTTGTTGGTAAACGGTTTCAGGTGTTTACACATTACGGCTGATGAATCTTATAGGCGACGTTGAGGAGACTTATTTCTCTGCCATATAGTGCTTAATGGCAGCTCTCGCCTTCACCTGCATTATTAGCCTTTAGGCATCTTTGGCTGCATTCCTCATCTTAACAACGGTTTCTTGGAAGTTAGCGCAAGAATCCTAGCACATAAGTTCCGGCTGATCTAATACTTTGTTGGCATCGTTGCCATTGTTCTTCGATATTCGAATCGAGAGATTAATGGATACGCGTTGCGCGAAGACCTTAGCGATTGGCGGTCTCTTTCTAAATTAAATGTTTACATCGTATTTATGGTTTATTGTGTCTTGTTGGTTGTCCGTATCTTATTCTGGCTGCAACAAGGTATTGGTCCGGGTCAATGTTAGCCCCGTCGGATGTTCTGACATACAAAATAATGGATGTGTGCCTGATGTCTATGGCAATGTGATCAATTTGGTTGACCGTTCGTTGATTTTGGAGATCATGTCCCCTTATGGATATCGCGATGAGGAAACGATGTGTTGATTATAGTGGCATTTCGTCCTAAGCGAAGTCAATTAAATCCTTTTATACACGTGTTTTAATGTAGGAAGTGCTTTCCGACAAAATATACTGCAAAACCTATCGATCTATCCTCTTCATCAGGTCTCTTTCCGAGTACTTGGAAAACTGCATTTGTCCAGCCTGTACCAAAAAAAAAAAGGCGAATCTTCTTCTTTCTCCAACTACCGACCAATTGCACTTACGTCCCTTCTCACCAAGGTCATGGAAACGCTGATAAATCGTCAGTTTATGAAATATCTCGAAACACGAGAACTTCCTAATGAGCGGCAGTATGTTTTTCGCAGCAACAGGTCGACTGGTGATTTGATGACAATCCACCATGGTGGGGAAAGTAAGATTGTTACACTTGATATTTCAAAGGCATTTGACAGGGGTTGGCATCAAGCTCTTTTTTCGAAAATGCGTGCATTTTGAATCGATGAAAAACTTCTTCTATGGATTAGAAATTATCTTTCGAAACGTTCAATTCAAGTTGTTTTGGACGGATTCAAATCTTCAACTCACCAAATAAATGCTGGTGTCCCGCAAGGCTCAGTTTTGTCTCCGACTCTCTTTCTCATTTTCAACAATGATCTCCTGTTTGCATATCGAATCTAATTCATTCCTTCGCTGATGACAGTACTCTCAGCTTCTTAAATTCGTTTTCAAGTGCCCGTCCCTCATCTTCGAACGTGAAACCTAAACGACAACATATGTTAAGCTCATTGAATTCCGACCCTGACAGCATCATCAAATAGGGTAAATCTAACAGAGTAGAATTCAATGCTTCCAAAATACAATGCGTCTTCTGTCGTTAAAGCGAAACCAAAATCTAGAATCATTTTCCATGAATGGCACTTACGTCGAAGAAACCGAAAAACTTTCCATACTAGGTATGTGTGTTAGTAACGACTTACGTTAAAACGACCACATATTCAAAGTCGCTAAAAACGCTGCGAAATGTCTAGGTTTCCTTAATCGATGTAAAAAAAATATTTCACCCCTTCTGATCTGGCCACAATATATAAACTAAACTTGAGTTTAACGCCCACATCTGGTCGGGTGCACCAAAAACAACATTGCACCTCCTAGATAAGATTCAAACGCGTGCGAAAAAGCTTATAGGAGATATTAGAATATCGAACCCTTCAGTTTCGCTTGAACACCGTCGAAATATCTCCTGTCTTACATTGTTTTATCGCTATTTTAACAACCAATGCTCAAATGAAATAGCCAGCTGAATTCCTCCCATTCAACAATTCAACCGCAATACTCGTTACGCTATGAATGCAAATCAGTTTACCCTCAAGCCTATCTTCGGAACAACACGAATGTGGAATGCTCTACCAAACTCTGTTTTTCCTCTCCATTGTAACTTACAGGCATTCAAAAGCATCGGTATCTTCTTTCTTCTTATCCCGAATTCCCTTAACGCCCGCACTGTGCTAAAACATATAAAGGGTATTCATAACCCCTTGAATGCGCGCAAATAATAAAAAAAAAGAAGATATCTTCTGTTCCTATCATGGTGTTAAAATCTATTTATCATCTTACATCGTCGATCGCAGATTCTAGGGCGCTTGGACTAAAGAACACAGAGTTCCTAGGATGAAAGGGTACCTGTCTGAAACGAGGTCGCAGGGAAGAACATATCTTATGTGATGTAGGTGCATTATTAAATAATCAAAATTATGTCCAAATTAAGCAATTTTATGCACAATGCAGTTTTACACAAAAAATATTTGACAGATTTTTGTAAATTCACTAATTTCACTTATCGAATAGAGAGCTAAGCTGTTTTATAAAAGTCATTACATTTTATAAATTTAGCCACTAATCATGTATTCATATCATAGTACTTATCTTAAAAAAAACCACTGACCCATGTAAAATGGAATGAATGGTCGGTTTTAGTGAACAGCCGAGATTTGAATTCTTTCCAACTACACAAAAACTCTGTCATATTTTATTGCGTTTCATGGAAAATTCGTTTTCATAAAAAAAACAGTGAACAGATTTTTAAAAACAAGTTTATGGAATGTTGATTCTTCTACAAGTCCTATCTAAATTCATAACTAAACAATCAAAATTGTGTCCATATTAGCAAATTTTCTGCATAACTCACTTTTTTTTTATGAATTTATTAGTTTCAATGAAATTCTGAATAAAATTTACTCAAGCATTTTTTCTGCTATTCCGAATAAATTTTCTATCGAGATATTTGTTCCGATTAGCATTTCGAACAGATCTTAAGACAAAATGTAACGCACTTGACCGCTCATCGGTTTAATTTCTTCCGAAGTTGTCCGACGAAGAATTGCTGCGGAAGTAAACGCGACGCGGCTGTAAGCTTTTTCATAATTTTCCGCAAGGAATACTTTGAAACAAAATGAGTTTCAGTTGGTATTGAATTTCGTTTCGCAAATTGATTTAAATGGATACCATGATGGGTGTGAATATTACAATACACCCCACCAGATGGTTTTGGGTTATTTTTTTGTATTTTTTCTGAAAAGTCTCGAAAGGCACAGTGAGGTTCAAAAAATGCAAGGTACTGTGGGACTCTAACTGCACTAAGAACACCTCCTGGATCATGACCAATCAGGTAGTGATCGCCAAAAGATTTTATTTTATAGTGATAGGTATTGGCTTGATTTTGGCACGAGTGTATGCTTTTCAATGGTCTGAGGTATAATTTGTTTTTTAAGTAACCAAACAAATATAAGTCCGGAGGAGTCAAATCCGGTATAGGGTTAAGATCGGCACGAGTGTATGCTTTTCAATGGTCTGAGGTATACTTTGCTTTTTAAGTAACCAAACAAATATTAGTCCGGAGCGGTCAAATCCGGACATCTGGGTGGCTAGTCAATTTTTTGACAGCACATGTGGTAACGAAGCAAAGAGTATGAAATGGGTCATAAAAAAATTGCTTCCAAAAACCGTGTTCAGTGTCAACTAATCGAGTTACTGTTTGTCCGTATTTCGAGCGGCTTGAACGGTGGTCGGCAATATTCTGTGAGACAATTGCACTTTTCCGTATAACAAATGCAAATCGTTCTTCAAAATGTGCCGAAAAGTGAGGCTACTGCCGCCTCGACACACATGGGTTCTCGGCAACAATCTTTCTCTTACCACATCGACCAGCTCATTGCAACGTCTTTGGCATTGATAAACGGCATATCGAAGATATTCAACTGTTCCGTGCTCAGAAAAAAAAAAATCGACACAAATAGTGTCCCAAGTATTTAACACAACCAGACAACATATGCACATACGCTATATGCACAGGGCTATATCGACTTACAGCTAGCGACTCTAGGTCGATTCACATACCTTACATTATGTTCGCCTAAATTATTTCTCTATGTGAGAAACCATGTGTCAAAACTAATATACTCCTGCGTTGGGCTATAAAAACATTTTCTTAATAAAGAACAACAACACCAATGGTTGCTGCATTTACATATCTGCATCTCATGTGGACTCCGAATATATGTAAGTACTTCTCGGATTAAGGGTAAACTCAAATTTCCCAGGATAAAATCGGTTGCTCTTCGCCAATGTCTACGAGTGAATGGAGTATGAGATCTAAAATCTAAAATAGTCGTTTGCTGTCCTGTTGATGTGCTTGTATAGTATATCACACGCACGTGCTAGTGACCATTGTGGGTTTAGTTTTGTTTTTGACAAGTTACATAATAAATTACATAACATGTCTTATATTTGGCCTTGAACTACTTTCTATTTTGATTTTGATAAAAGCAATGGAATTTGGTTAGAAAGTCATCATATTGTCATCTCTTTTTTGTGTGAATGCCATTTTCTCAGGTGCGATATCCATTTAACATTTTGAAAGGCTTCCAGAGTTGAGTTTATCCTTCCAAACATGTCAGATATAGTTATAGCCTGTGTGGGTATAGCTTGGATATATTTTTACATTAACCCGAATCCTCCTGAACGTTTATTTTTGCCAATAAATTGAAGGTACACTTTTATTAAATTAAGGATAGACAAACTGTATCAATACATTTTTAATAGAAGTCCTGGTATTGTCTAAATGTCCTGTTGCCGTATGGCAACGCCAGTAGAGATAGTGTACACTTCTATGTCCATATGGCAAATTGTTATTTTCTAACCATTTATAAAAACTGTGACCTTATTTCGTAAAACAAAAAGAATTCTTTTTTTTTTCAATATATTCTTGATTTTATGTTAAATTGGTTATACAAGTTTGGCATGTGAGTTTATAAAAAAATCTTAAACAAAAACCTTTATCAAACTTTGAGCAAGCAGTTCGGATAATCGATTTGCACAGGTCTCTGGCACAGCGTCTTTTTTCCAAAGGAAAGACCAGTTGATTGGTTGTAGCGAAGTGTAGTTGCTAATTTACCAGCTTCCGTTTTTGGCTTGTAACACTGCTATGTGACGGATCAGCAAAATGTTTGCAGTAATAAAGTGCGATGCCACGTTTGAAACGTAGTCATGCCGATGAAGTTGCCATACATTTTGGACGCATGCATCGATAAGCAAAAATTCAGTACCACCACTTTTTGTCCCTTAGAAATATTCTGGTCGAATCGATCTACACCCCTCATTTTAACGAATTACTGTATTTATCGGTATCCATTATAAATTTTCAAGAACTTAAAGTTCCGACACGACTCTGACAAACTTCCCGAGAAATGTAGAAAATAATTATCTTTGCTTTGAACTTTGAACAAATCCAGTTTTATATAGAGTCTTGTCAGCAGAGAATGGATTTGGTTGACCTAGACTTTTTTGCCCTTTTTTTTATAAAATTGGCTTTTTCTGCATTTTTGGTCATATTTATCAGTTTAGGCTGAGGTGGCATACAACCAAACCAATTTTGGATTATTCAAAAGTTTTTTTTTTAAAAAATAGCTGATTTTAAGTGTTTTGTTTTGATTTCAGTTATTTTTCAAATGCATATCGTAATATTAGGAAGCCCGATTGGAGATATTTTTTCAATATTTCGAAGGGAATGGATGAGCAATTGCAAAGGAACCAATTGCTGAAGCTGTAGTGAAAAAGTTCAACGCCGTATTTTTTGCAAATGAAGGACTCACGACCATCAGAGAAATAAAAAAAAATTTGTAATTGGCCGAGAACTTCAAATTGCTCGCATATATTGCAGTCGGCGACGTGAAATGTTTTAACTGGGCTCCACTCATCTCTGTCCACATGGAGAGGTCTGTCAGCTCTTTCAAAGCTCTCCCAAGGGGCAATCGCAGGCGTTTGTTGAAGGAAAAGTTTAAAATGCTTATGGTTGTACAGTGTTATTAAAGCCTTTCTTGTTTCTTCTTAATAAATGTCAGCAGAGAATGGATTTGGTTGACCTAGCCTTTTTTGGTTTTTTTTTTTATAAAATTGGCTTTTTCTGCATTTTTGGTCATATTTATCAGTTTAGGCTGAGGTGGCATACAACCAAACCAATTTTGGATTATTCAAAAGCTTTTTAAAAAAATAGCTGATTTTAAGTGTTTTGTTTTGATTTCAGTTATTTTTCAAATGCATATCGTAATATTAGGAAGCCCGATTGGAGATATTTTTTCAATATTTTGAAGGGAATGGATGAGCAATTGCAAAGGAACCAATTGCTGAAGCTGTAGTGAAAAAGTTCAACGCCGTATTTTTTGCAAATAAAGGACTCAAGACCATCAGAGAAATAAAAAAATTTGTAATTGGCTGAGAACTTCAAATTGCTCGCATGCAGTCGGCGACGTGAAATGTTTTAACTGGGCTCCACTCATCTCTGTCCACATGGAGAGGTCTGTCAGCTCTTTCAAAGCTCTCCCAAGGAGCAATCGCAGGCGTTTGTTGAAGGAAAAGTCTAAAATGCTTATGGCTGTACAGTGTTATTAAAACCTTTCTTGTTTCTTCTTAATAAATACCATTTATGCCTTTTTAAAAAGTTAAGTTTTGTCTTTTTTTAATGTATACGTCAACAAATTCAATTCTATAGTTCAATTCAATTTTATAATTTTATGAAACACATGAGTTTCTAATTTAATTTGGTGAGGTTTTAATGGCTGCAATGCGCGTGCGCACTTTAGCCAGAAAATGTCCGTTGTGGTACCACGTGGATCTGTCAACTTTTGGTAATATTCGTTTTTCTAAGTGAATCATTCCGAGCTTACTATATTAGCCAGCTCACCTGGATTGTTAAAGAAGTATTCTCCTAGATAGAATTTTCTTTTGAATTCACTCCTCCTCCACCTCGTCAAAACAGCTTCTGCAAAAGTCATTGTTAAAGAGACCCAGTCTTCATGTAGGCCTTGAGAGCAGTGTCCTGGACATCGATGAATGGACTGATGTTTGATGTGCTCAGCATTATCAAGCTGAAAATGCGTTTCTCGTTTTAATTTGGCCAGATTTGCCATGAATATTAGATACGTAGTGCCGTTTCCATCTGCAGTTTGCTTTTTTGATCGCTTCCAGTTTAATTAAGGATTTACAGGTAGCGAGAGCCACTCCTAATAACGGGTGATTTTTTAGCTGGTTTGGTTTAGGCAACACTGGTTTTGACAGCTGACGTGTGTTTAGTACCTTGTGTCACTGTCAAACAGCTTCAGTTTGGTTTGCAATTTAACCATGGATCGTCTTACAAATGAACAACGCTTGCAAATTATTGAATTTTACTATCAAAATTCGTGCTCGGTACGAAATGTTCATCGCGCGCTGCTTCCATTTTATGATTGGCATTCTCGACCTTCTGAGCAGTCTATTCGGAAGATTGTGACCAAATTTCGCACCAAATTTACTTTGTTGGACATTAAACCACCAACACGTTTACGTACTGTGCGTAGTGAAGAAAATATTGCGGCCGTATCAGCTAGTGTGACAGAAGACCGCGAAATGTTGATTCGGCGCCGTTCCCAGCAGTTAGGCCTTTGTTACAGCACTACGTGGAAAATTTTGCGGAAGGATTTGGGCGTAAAGCCTTTTAAGATACAGCTGGTGCAAGAACTAAAGCCAGCCGACCTACCACAACGCCGAATTTTTGGTGAATGGGCTCTTGGAAAGCTGGCCGAGGATCCGCTTTTTTATCGAAAAATTGTGTTCAGCGATGAGGCTCATTTTTGGTTGAATGGGTACGTAAATAAGCAAAATTGCCGCATTTGGAGTGAAGGTCAGCCAGAAGCATTGCAACAGCTACCAATGCATCCCGAAAAAGCCACTGTTTGGTGCGGTTTATGGGCCGGCGGCATTATTGGGCCATATTTCTTCAAAGATGATGCGAATCGCAGCGTTACTGTGAATGGTGAACGCTACCGAGCGGTGATAACAAACTTTTTTTTGCCCGAAATGGAAGTTCTTGACTTGCATGATATGTGGTTTCAACAAGACGGTGCCACATGCCACACAGCACGCGAAACAATGGCGCAATTGCGAGGCGAGTTTGGTGAACAGTTAATTTCACGTTTCGGGCCGGTCAATTGGCCGCCTAGATCATGCGATTTGACACCATTAGATTATTTTTTGTGGGGTTATGTCAAGGCTAATGTCTATAGGGACAAGCCCGCTTCGATTGACGCACTGGAAGCCAACATCCATGCATTCATTCGTGAGATACCGGCCGATATGTGTGAAAGAGTATGCCAAAATTGGACTCAGCGGATGGGCTACCTGAAACGCAGCCGCGGTCAACATTTGCATGAAATTATCTTTAAACATTTAATTGCAAGGTTCAAACTATCGATTCAAATAAATATTTCATTCATTTTTTCGAATTTTTTGTGTTTTTTTTTTTTTAAAAAAAGTTCTAAACCTCTTAAAAAATCACCCGTTATTTCTGCTGGAGGTAGTCTCCAGTCTTGCAAGCTCATCAGATTTCCAGTTCCCTGAGATATCTCTGTGAACCGGCACCCAAAAGACGTGAATAGTTAAATGATCTACCATCTCATTAAGAAGAGATAGTCAGCCTTCGTGGGCTGATTTCGATGGCAAAGATATGGATCCTAAGGATTTTATTGCCCCTTGTCTGCCACTGAAAATGCTCACATTCTTTGTCGATATTATATTAGACCTCAGTTAGAACTAGGCTTCTTTTAATGGCAAGATTTCCGCTACAATGATTTTGCATGTGTATAGGTCTATGGTGGTTTTTTTACGCGTTTTTAATATTGGCTTTCCGGTTCAATTTTTTATCCAAAGCCAGATCCAGGTTCTTGACTGTTTCTGCGAATTCGAAACAAAGGCAGCGTTATCGACAAACGCTAGTAAGCATTAGCACTAGTAAATCTAATGTGTAGATAATTAATAAGGTGGTCGCAAAGCACGCTTTTTGCTTTCGCGCTAGTCCGTGCTAGTGCACGTTAGTCCGTGCTAGTCCATGCTTGTAATTTTGTATATCAAAACTCATTTGATTTTCAAGTTTACTAGCATAAACTTGCGTGAAAAATCGTCCACGGTTTTCTTTTTACTAGTCATGGATTGCTTAGAGTCCACATCTGGCTGCCTATGTAGAGAGTACAGAGAGGCTTTTTTGTAATAGTTCTAAGGGCAATAAGGTACTTCCATGATACAGCTATTGTCACGTCATCTATGTAGGCAACCACCTTGCAATCTTCTCCTTCTAGATTAACTAGTAGCGACTACTTGATTAAATAGAAGTCGAGACAGGATGCCCCTTTTGTGGGTGCAACAGCTTACAGATCTACGTGTGGATGAGATGGCAAGATTTGTGTTGATAAAATTTCACTCGAGTGGGTACAGTATGTTCCTACAATAACGTCTTGTCCGATGCCAGTACAAGTTCGCTCCAAAGTAAAAAAAATTTACCTTTTAACTTTTATTGAATCTTTTCCTTATCCCTTACAGTTTGTTTTTTTCTTCAATTGGACCTTATCATTCCACTACCAACATCTACTACCGACCATTCCGTTTCTCATAACCTGTGCTTCTCATTTTTCTATTAAATAAAAGAAAATTAATTGCGCATCATAACGTGCTCAAGCATTTGACAATCGCTTCATGTGTGTCCTTGTCACCGCACATTAATTTTGCTGAGAAATGAATCCTTGCCCACAGACAGGATTCGCCATTTGCAGGATATTACTATTTACCAAGGGAAGCTAGAAGATATCCTCCTTCACAGTGTGGTAGTTACATATGGAATCAAATAAGGATGGATATATAAACTAGCACAAGGCTGACAGTGTCCTATCAAGTGATAAGCCGCAATGTGAGACGTCCTCATACACATTTGCGGTGCGATATATGAGCGTTTATATTATCCGCAAAGCTACGTGCAGTGTGTTTGAAAAATGTCTTCAAGCCCTTCCCTCCTTCCGGTACCCATACGACGACTACTATACGCAGTCATTTAATGCGATCTCCTCAGACTTGTATACCTATACCGGTACGCAGTGTTGTTGTCATCCATGGATTGGCATAGTCAACTCTTATTAGGGAAACGACGAAGCTAAAGAAATGTGAGGTTACCTTTATCCCGACATCAGGTGCAATCTAAGCCGAATTCGTTCCTTTATTACATAATCGCACTATGTCAGAGAGACAGAGAAAATCCCCAAAACGTATCCGCAGAGGCGGCTTAAATGGATTACAGTGTAATATAAAGCTGATGAGGTTTGTTCCCGAGGGTAGAATAAATCGAAACCGAAAAAAGGTTAAAGTGTTAACCACGCAATCCAGTTGAAAACCGAAGCTGCATTTGACTTCCTTGCCTTGCCGTTTCGAATGGGGCGGGATATAAAAGATCATTAAATACATTATGCAGTAGGAGTAGATACAATCTGCGTGTGCGGTGCATTCACAAAAAAAAAAGAAAAAAAAAAAGAAAGCAGACTCACTCTATCTGTGACTATTTTGTGTAGTACGACCGGAAGTCGGCTGCCAGTTGGGTGTATGGCTTGTCGTTTTTCGTTTTGCCTCCCAAAACTAATTCCACTTTAAATACATTTGGCCTTGACAAAGACCCTGAGAGATTGAATTAAATTGTCGAGATAAGGTTCAATTGTATCTAGAGGTATGCTTTGTTATTCGGCGAACGAAATGTGGTCTATTGATGTTTTTACGTTTAGTTTTGTGTGCTCCTTTTCTTGTATCTTGTGCTATTTAAATGTAAATTGCGGATTGCATTTTAATGTGCTTTCTGTGCGACTTCATTGTTCTTTAGATGGCTGCGCTGAGGCTAGAGGTTCTAATAATTGAATTCAAAAAGTTTTTTTTTTTTTTAATTTTAGCTAAGATGCTTTTGAAGACAGTCTATTAGTGATTTTGCTTTATGAATTTGCTTGGCAACGGTGTTTTGCTTTATGAATTAGCTTGACAACGGTATGGAAAAAAATCGAAAGATGGTCATCTGTCACCGCTAAAATTAAGATCAATGATTTGAGGGTTAATATAAGCTGTTGTTTGCACACTTCCTGTCAATGTAAATCTTATTTTCAAGACGAGCTCTTAAAGGTATTGATATACATAAATATCAAGGGGGGATTGTCAAATAAAATTTACATCTTCAGAGGTGTTTAGTAAAGCTCCCCTTTCAAATAAATGCGTAACCTTAGTTATGGCCTGCCTTTACGCCAATATTTCTAGGGAATGACGTCGATGACTATTCTTTGTACTCGGCCATAAAACGGTTCATGTATCTGTTCCACTTTGATTATCGAAATCGAGATGGCTCGTTTGAAGATCACTGGTGTCTTAAAAACTGCGGTACTGGAGATTTAGTAAAGTGGAAAATTTTGACTTTTCTGGATACACATGGATTCATCAGAATCCCTTAATTTTTTTGCATATATGAATCGAACCGATCTTCTTATAAATCGAAGTAAGTTGCCTATGTTATTTGGTAGGTTACCTGGGTTGCCAAAGATGAGCTTACCAAAGATAGGTCTTCCTTAATTGAGTTTCGCGAAAGTTTCTTTTCAATCTCATTTGAATGTAATGAGGTTTGGGGACAACTTTTCATATGTGAAAAGTAATCAAGATCAACTTCAAACATAATATGGTTCCTAAGCGATGAAGATGTTCAGCATTGTTTAGTAATGGAGAGCTTCTTATTACAGTTTGGCCCTAGTTGCCTGTATATTGGACACGTTGTGCCGTTTATCCAATTAGGGTTGCTTTCATCGCATCCAGTTTGATCTGTATTTGTATGTAGCGAGGGGCAAACATAACATATCTACTGTCTGGCAAACTCATCCGCCTTGCAGTTCCCTAGTATGCGGCCCGTCACCCAGAAGTGGTGAATGGTGAAATTCTCTGCCATCTCATTAAGAGATAGTTGGCATTTGTGGACTGATTTCGATTTGATCGAGATGGATTGCAGGGATTTGATTGCCGCTTGGATGTCACTGAAGATGTTATTATTCTTCATGGATATTACATTCCTTTCAGTAGAAAAAATTGTCTATGATTGGCATGATTTACTGCAATGACCGGGAAGGCGAAAGGATATGATTAGGTTAAGCATCTCCGCACACTCCAGATTTTGTTTTAGACCCATTCGTAAACAGTTTTTTTTCCGGGGGTGGTGAAAATCTTAAAAGACACGATGAGCACATGCCCAAAGAAGTGTGGGACCTTAACTCCACTAAAACCACCACCCTTTTTGTATTTTTATTGCAACTAAGTATGCGACTTATCTAGCAATTTTTTTTTATCACGATTAATTAATGTTTGGCAGGCAACTTTCCTGTGAGAGTTCATGCTCTCTCCGCAATTTATAACGCGGTTTGTTATTATCGGGCCAAATCTAAGGGCTTAGTTCTTTGAAGACGCCGCAATAAATTTGTTTCGTCAAGAATTCGGAGGACCGTTGTGTTAACGTGTCCCAATAAACGTTTTGTTTTTTCTCGGTTAAAGATGAACAGAAACAGTTTTTCTTGGCTCGATCGTATCCGATTCCCATTCAAGGCGGCTGGGAACAGGTTTCCTGAAGTTATGCTTAAAACTAAGTTGGTTAGTTGTGTGGTCGGTATTTTCTTGTATGTTAAGGTCATTTAGAATCTTTGTGTGTTTACCTTGAGTGGGTGTCTATTGTGACTAGGCTCTAAGTTTCACAGCTGCACAAGCTGCTGTCTGTTTGCCGTAAATGTCTAGGGACACTTGATGTAGGATATCATCTAGGGCCGCGGAGTTGGTTGTCCTAAGAGTCGCCTTAATGCATATGCAAGCTGATCTTTGAACTTTACCTAGCCGTCCACCAGACTAAGACATCATACAGGAGTATGGTTCCAATCGTAGTCATGTAAAGCCAGATATGTGGTTGCATACCCCATTTCATTCTGGTTAAATATAAAAGGAATTTAATGCTACAATGACCTTCTTAACGCTTTCTTGGATGTTAGCTTTTCAGTTCGGCTTCTTATTCAGAACCAGACCCAGATACTTGGCTGATTCTTCGAAATCGAGACTGACGCTATTAAGTTTAGGAAAGTCAATGTGCGGGACTTTGTATTTTCTGCTGAAAGGGACAAATTCGGTTTTTGAATTTAGATACCCTAAGAGGGACTCATTATATGAGTCCATTGTAAATTAGGAAAATTTATATTCTCCAAAATTAAGACAACGGGGCATACAACGATATCAAAGGGGAGCTTTTGAGAGTTACGAAATATGGAGGCGATTTTATTTCGGAGGCCTCGGAAAATTTGCTAATATATAGACAAGCATTCAGGAAAGGTTAAAGTAACTTGAATTACGTTTGGAACTTTATGGAATGGAAGTGTGTTTATGTTGATCATAGTCTACCTCATTGAATGGCAAAGTAAAGTACCAACGCCAAAGATACCAACCTTGGGATCGAGAATTTGAACAGAACTGGAATTCTAATAAATAGATGTTGCTCCATGGAGTTGAACCAGGTAAAAGATCTAGCGACTGAAGTTTAAAAAGAACGATTCCCTGTGATATTTGATCACAGACTTTACAGTCTGTTAACTGATAAACAAAATCTATTGCGTTTATAGTTGGATACAATGTACGCTGCAGTGCATTAACCCCAGCCGAATTAAGCTCCACGAGGCTAAAGATCAAATTCATACAACTCCCCTTTTGGGCTCACTGTTGGTTTTGTGTTACGTGCAAGTTTGTATGCTTGCAAAGGAAATAAGCCCCATAAGCAAAAGGCATCAACAGTCATGGGACTTATTTTTTTTTCAAAAAGAAATAAGCCCCGAGGGGTCTTTTTCCGAGGCACAATTTTCCAAAAATCGGTGCAACTACTAGCATATATATGCCGACGATATTGACATAATTGGTAGGACTCCACGTGGTGTCATAGCCACGTTTGCTAGTATAGAGAAAGAAGCGGCAAAAATGGGTTTGGCATTTTTGCTGTCAACACTAGGGGACAAACAACATCGACGATATAACTTAGAGATATTGGGACTTTGTCTACCTCGGCTCTGCCATTAACTCTGACAACAACATTTCGCCAGGAATTAAATGAAGAATTACTCTTTCCAACCGCTGTTTCTTCGGAGAATTGCCTTATAAGCAGGCAATTTAGTAGTAAAACACTCACCCAAACTGCTTAGGAGATCCTATATAGGACCCTGCTCATCCCAGTCCTGCTCTACGGCGAAGCATAAAGCATGGACCGTATCAAAAGCGGATGAAGAAATCCTTGGTCGGTTCGAGAGAAAAATTCTTCGAAAAATCTTCGGTCCCGTTTGCTTTGACGGTATATGGAGATGAAGATTAAACCAACTTCTATACGAGCTGTACAGCGACATGCCCCTGGTCGAAGAAATCCGCATTGGACGTTTAAGATGGCTAGGACATGTAAGCCAATGGATACCACTACTCCGGTTCGCAGAATCTCCGATTCCCAGTCAGACGTCAGACTCATAAGTATTTTCAAAAGTTTAGGAAAATGGCGATAGTTTAGGAAACTGTCGATAGCTTATGTTGCTATGTTACTAGCTTTTGATTTAATATTCCTCACAATAGTATGTTTTCCGGCACATATGAACACCTAAAATGAAGAATAATCCAAGATGGTGCTTTCTATCTCTTTCATTTTTGGGTAGGTATATCAAACGCCAATGGATAAATTTCTAGCGAGCTCCGGACTACGTAAATTTCAAGTCTATAATGACCACGCATTAATTTCAAGTCTTTAATGACCACGCATTGATTTCAAAAATGTAAACACAATTGGCACACGACCAAAGTAAGGTTGGAGTACTTAAGGCCACAAAAAATTAGGTACGAACAGATTAGCCTTAATAACCATTATGACTCCATTACCTGAAATCCAAAATCTGAAGACGTTTCAGACTGCCTTTGACACTAAACATTAAAAGATTCATAAGTATCATAAAATTTACGTCCTTGAATCACTTGAGTGTGAAATGTAAAGATTTTATAAAACCTTCTCATGCACAAAGTGGGTTACAAATTTAAACAGAGTTAGCCAATCGTGGTACCCTACATGGCTTGACCACGTTTAATGTCTTTTCCGACCCACAGTCACAGCATTCGAATGTCTCTGCGATTAAAGTGAAAATAAACTTCATAATGGCACTGATCTGATGAAACGGCATGTGGAATGTTTTCATCAAATCATTCATTTTACAGCATCACTAAAGTCTACGACTGAAGGGATTTTCGTCATAAAAAAGCGAAATTTATACAACCAGCTTTATGGTATTGGACGTAGCCTCCATCTAGGTTCACTGTACAAGAGAAAGTCAAAAATATTCAGCATGTAATCGAAATTGCACAGAAATCATTTGTGGTATGCCGCATGCAATCCCAGATTCCACATAGCGGGATAATTATTGTTTATTTTTGTTTTTTACAGCACACTCATTCCAAGGTTGGATTTTCTTAATTTTCTTAAAAAAAAGAAAATCTCTCTCATAAAATCGTATTTCACTGCGTTTTTATTACATCGGTAAGGCGATAGATACAAATGAAGATACGCAGAACTTAAATTAAAAGAAAATTGCGCTTGGGTTTTCTAATCTTTTTTTTTTGTTGCCACTTTTTTTTCAAATAAATTGTACGATTGGGTCGTTTGAATTAACTACGTGGATGTTCCGATGTTGAACTGGTTTCATCTTGTGTATTATTAAGACACCTCCTGTGTTATGACGAATCCGGACAGCATAGTTGAGATAATCTTTTCTTGACAGTTTATAATGCTCGAATGATATATCAGATGATACCGAGATGACTCTTCTGTGGAAAAACATTAAGCCTGGGACTCAAACGAAGAACTTCAGCGCGGCTGTTTATCACATTAAGTATCGCGTAAATAAGCTCGTCAAACTTCGAGTGATCCTTATATTTTTGGCTGGTTAACCCTTGATTATGCATTTCAATATTTTAATTTATTTATTTGTTGAAGAAAGTATTTTTACAGCCGATGACGATTTAATGTATGTATTCGTTTCTGGTGCTGAATTTTGAACCTTCGGTATAATTATTTCATTAAGCGCTTCTTATTTTTAAATTTAAATAAAACAAAGCCTGTGTGAGATGTCATCGACATTTTTTATTCCTTTGAAAGGCCTGTCGATGCTATTATCTATGGAACATAACATCGTAAAATGTGAAATTTTTCATGACTGGCACGTAAATCAGGCTGAATTTGACTTATGGCTTAGGTTATGTTGATTACGATGGCCTCTGTGGTTTGTGGCTTATTCGCATAGACCTGCGACTTCAGAAAACCCCTTAAGATAGGAGTAAATCGCACGATCTCGGTGCCCAGTTCACATCACCTCCCCGTAAGATGACCCTACCCACGAATAACTCGTAAAAAATTTCCATTGTGGAGTGAGTTGTGTGGCACGTAGCGCCGTCCTGTTGAAACCACGTGTCGTCGGTGTCCATATAACCGAATTCAGGCCAAAAGAAGTTGGTAGTCATCGACCTATAGCGCTCGCCGTTGACGGTGATGACATGGCAAATGTCGTTCTTTAAAAAAAAAACCAAAAACGTCGCCAGTCTAAAATCCACACCAAACAGTGATTTTTTTCGAGACGTTTGGACGCTTTTGTAGCTCATGTGGACTGGTATTGTCTAGTATTCGAAAATTTAGTTTGTTGGCGTTCCCATTCATCCAGAAATGGGTCTTATCGCTGAAGATGAATTTTCTATGAAAATTAGGGTCAGTTTCAAGCTGCTTCACCATTGACAGATATAACTTTGAGGTAGTACGGGACTTTATCTATCTCAGTTCCGCTATTAACTCTGACAAAAACATCCTATGAAAATTAGGGTTTGTTTCAAACTGCTTCACCATTGACAGATATAACTTTGAGGTAGTACGGGACTTTATCTATCTCGGTTCCGCTATTGACTCTGACAACAACATCTCGTCAGTAATTAAACGAAGAATTACTCTTGCCAACCGCTGTTTCTTCGGGCTAAGAAGGCAATTCAATAGTAAAGCCCTCACTCGAACTACTAAGGAGATCTTTTATAAGACCCTGATCATCCCAGTCCTGCTCTACGGCGGTGAAGCATGGACCGTCTCAAAAGGGGCTGAAGAAATCCTTGGTCGATTTGAGAGGAAAATTCTTCGGTCCCGTTTGCGTTGACGGACTACGAAGATTCAACCAAGAACTATACGAGCTGTACAGTGACATGTCCCTGGTCAAAAAACTCCGCATTGGACGTTTAAGATGGCTAGTACATGTAGAACGAATGGACACCAATACTCCGGCTCGCAGAGTCTTCGAATCCCAGCCAGACGTCGGACGCAGTAGAGGAAGACCTCGCCTTAAGTGGCGCGCACAAGTAGAAACCGACCTCAACCAACTTGGAGTGCGCAACTGGAGGCAGTTTGCTAAGGACCGGGCTAATTGGGGAGCATGTTGGTTGAGGCCCAGGTTCATTCCGGACTGTAGCGCCACTTAAGTAAGTAAGTAATTTCATACTGCTTCAGACTATTTATTAGCTCGAATAATATGCTGGTAACATAGAGAAATAATTTTAGAGATCTAGCCATGTCTATCATTTCTCTCGTCAACTCGTCCATATCATCAGTTCTCGGTCTTAGAATTTGGAGCTACACATTCGAAAATCCACTTCACTTACAAAATTTGTAATACGAATTATTTTTTTTTGTGCTCTCGGGAGAGCTCGTGTAAACATTTTCATAAACAGCCCTTGCCACGACTTTTTCTTGTCGTTTTTAGTCAAACCATAGGAATTTTGAAAATTTAGATTCACTTACAAGATGTGGTAGACGAAGTAGATTTGTTTTGCTCCCAGGAGTGCTCGTGTAAATATTTTCAAAATCATCTCTCGCCACGCGAATTTTTTTTATTTAGAAATCTTTGTTTTAAGCTACACTTGCAAAATTTGACACTAGACCTAGTTTTTTCCTCCCAGGAGAGCACGCATAAATATTTTCAAAAACAACCGTCGCCATGCGCATTTTTTTTTTTTTGTAGTCAAACCATAGTGTATTTAGAAAAAGTGAACAAGATATGCCGACCTTTCTCCCATAAGTGGATGTGATTAGTCCACTAAATTTCTACTTAACAGACTAGGTAACCTTTCGTCCTCTTCGGTCCTAGGCACGTTAGAAGTCGTTGAGTCCCAGCGCTCTGAAACCCACTATCGCTTAATCCTTAAACCAGAGGTTTGGTGTTCCTTGTCTTCTAGAAAACCGCAATTTGCTGCAAGCTGCAATTCGAAGATTCTCTTGACTGGAGCATTAATATCAACTCGATGTGATCGAACAAATGTATTCGAAGTGGTTTTACCTTTTGAACTGCTCATAAAGTTCGAGGTTGTCTCCCTCCAATGCTTCCTGCATTGGCGTTAGATCTGCATATTTCAGTCACGCGGAGTTGTTTTTTAACAGATCTATGTCCCTGCACATTAGGTAAAATTCGTGGTTGAATATTCGTCTCCATAGCCTACAATGGGGCCGAAGATAGTCCGAATAATCCGAAAATTTTTCAACAGGCACATTACGCCGTCGGGCTCAGTGCGATGAACTGCGTTGCAGAAGGTATGGGTTTGATTCCCAGCCGTGGCAAGACTTAAACGATTTTGCACTGGCCCCCTCCTCTCGTGATGATCTGACAAATCATCCGAGTAGTATTAATTGTCAAAAAAAAAAATTTCTCAACTTAGCCGTTCGGAGTCGGCATAAAACAAGAGGCTAGGCCGTACTATTTAAGGCACCTACTGTAGTTGCGTTTGTAGGTTCATCTCCATTTTTTTTTACGAACAAACCTTTCCGCCTTATCCTTATTCTCTTATACCACTGCTGGAATATAAAAAAAAATAGAGGCTTCTTTGGAACGTTTTAGAAAAGGCATATCGCGAAGTCTTAAAACTGAGTCATGCAGCCAAAAATATTTTACATATTCAACCTCGCAATCTCTATCCATGCATTCAATAAAAATATCTTCATGTAAATTGAAAGGATGTTATTTTTTCAACTTTATCAACGAATTGTTTTCAACTCTTGTTCAGATAATTTAGACTTCTTTTCATCAAATACTCTGTTCAGCGAATTTCATTTCCATTGTCAGCTACAGTAACACTTCAGTCGGGGTTCACACAAGACAATCACATCCACACCTACATGCAACCACATATTTACGAATTTGCATAATATATCTATGCACGCGATTGAAATCCATGAAAAGCATTTTATCTCACAAAAAAAATGAAAAAATATTTAAATATTTTAGAATTGCATGTTGGAACCTGGGATGTTTTGGGGTTGCAAACTCCGAACAGGGTTTTCTTGACACAAACTAATGGTCTATATCAGAAGCAGGGAAATTGCAATGTGAGTTAACTTGACATTTTTTTGTATATCTATACTCATACGTGTATATAGACTCAAATTGTTTTCTTCAAGTTTGGCGGTGGATCGTCTAAAGTTTTAGAATTCAATAAAAAAAACTCGGGATTATAAAAAAAAACATTTTGGGTATGAAATTGAATGAAAAGATAAAAGTGCTGCAAATGAATCCATTGTGAGATAACATTTGAAATTCAGAATATTTAGGTTTTGCAATATAAAGCCATCTGTATAGATTTGGCTGATATGTCTTATTTTGTGACATCCACAGTGACGTATCTATGATTTACGACCTAGTCAGTTAAGGACATGGCAAACCCAAGCCGTTTGAAAGTGCTTTTCCAACACCGCGATTTGTAAAAATAACTTTCGAATATGCTTATGCCATGCCACTACATATACATTTTCGAAGCCCTTCCCGTGATAGGTGGATTCATATGATTCAGTGATTAACACTAAGGCCTGGTTTTTAAGTGCTGAGCTAACTCTGAGTTAGCTTTGAGACGGTCCATGCTTCAGTGCCGTAAAGCAGGACTGAGATGATCAGGGTTTTATATAGGATCTCCTTAGTAGTTCGAGTGAGGGCTTTACTACAAAATTTCCGTCTTAGCACGAAGAAACAGCGGTTGGCAAGAGTAATTCTTCGTTTAATTTCTGACGAGATGTTATTGTCAGAGTTAATAGCGGAGCCGAGATAGAATTCCTCGATGTTAGTGTCCTTTCGTGTTGACAGCATATACTTCGTCTTGCCCTCATTTACTGTTAAACCAATTTTTTCCGCTTCTTTCTCTATTTTAGCAAACGTGGCTATGACATCACGTTGGGTCCTACCAATGATGTCAATTTCATCGGCGCATGCTAGTAGTTGTACCGATTTTGGAAAATCGTGCCTCTGGTGTTGGCTCGTAAGTTTTACACAATCCTCTCAAGAATCAAACTGAAGAAGTCACATGACAGCGCATCGCCTTGCCTAAATCCTTTTTTGGTATCAAATTTGTCGATGAGTCGCTTATGACCCTAATGGAGCAGCGAGAATTCTCTATCGTCATCCTACACAAAAAGACGAGTTTTGGCGGTACACCAAAACCAGACATGGCTCTGTATGGTTCGTCTCTATAAACGCTGTCGTATGCGGCTTTGAAACCGATGAATAGATGGTGGGTATGGATTTGGACATCTTGGGTTTTTTCCAGGATCTGTGAAGTGTGAAAATTTGATCGGTTGTGAACTTTCCTGGCCTAAATTATAAATACACATATTACGGCAGATAGGATCTTGTCGATGTTGAGGAGACTTATGCCTCTGTAGTTGGTGTAGTTTCGAGGGTCTCATTTTCTGTGGATCGGACAAACGATGCTGAGGTTCCATTCTTCAGGCATACTTTCTTCCGACCAGATTTGGCTTATGAGTTGGTGGATGTTTCTTACCAAGTCATCTCCGCCGGCTTGATAAAGCTCGGGTGGAAGGCCGTCATTTCCGCCAGCCTTATATAGCTTGAGTTTAGATATTGCTATCGTCACTTCACTCAGGTCGAGTGGTTGGTTTCCAATATTGAATGTTTCGTTCTGCCTGACAGCCGAATGTTGTTCGTTTAACAGTCTGCAGAAGTGGTTCTTCCATATCCTCAGCATCGACTGTGACTTGATCTATTACAATGTTCTTATGCTCATCTCGAAGGGACTGTATTGGTACCTTGTATTCCTGAGTTTGAAGTTTTACAACTCTCTTCGTTTGTTCATCCTTTTTTCTTTTTCCTTCTTTTTTTCTAAAATGGCGCTGTTATTCCCCTTTTCTTTGCCTACAATGCTCAGTGACGGCTCTCATCTTCACCTGCACCTTTCCCTTTTATGCCTCATATTTGGGTTCGAGCATCTGTCGCCAGTCTTCGTCAAATCAGGGGTTTCTTGCTGGTGGGAAGAAACCTTCCACATCATTTGTTGCTGATCTTGTGGCTTGTTGGAGTTAATCGAGAAGTTAAGTGCTACGCGTTCTGTAAACGACTTGAGGTCCCTTGTGATTTAAGTCGTTCGACTTACATATTTTTCGTGATACAGTATTTTGCATTAGTTCTGGCATGGTGGATATTAGCATTCTTACCTTGGCTGTAACATGGTATTGCACCAAGTCTGTCTGCTCTATAATACTATTTGCATGCCTCTTATCTACGCCAATGTGATAATTTTAAATGTCCATGTCCCCTTATAGATATCGACGTGACGAAACCTTGTGTTGGCTATAATGGCATTTCGTTCCGCAGCGAAGTCAATCAGCCTAAGTCTGTTGCCATACGTGGTGTGGTGTTCGTTCACCTTAGTCGCTATAAAGTTTTGTTCAGGAGCTCGTAGACATGTCATATTTTTCACCGTTGGAGCATGAGCGGATATAAGTTAGTGAATTTGGCCTTCACGGAGACTGTAGCAAGCGTTCGTAAACACCATCAAAACATACAATTCTTGAAAAAATATGATCGCTTAAAGCAAATGCACATCCGAAGAGTCGCTGTTTCTACTCGCTATAACACGGACCGTAGTAGTTGTTACATTTTTAAAAATATTTTTGTTAATAGCATCGTGGATGCTCGTAATTTCTGCGTTGTAGCAGTTTCCGTGCTAGTTCGACTGCATGTCTTCTGTTTAACGTTTACACGTTCCAGTGAACTTCGTTGTCTTTTTTCGTTAAGCATTGTCAACAAAGTAATCAACAATAAAATCAATCCTTTCTAAGGCTTTTGGTTGCTTTGTAACAGAGTTTTTTATGTGAGCTGGTTTCACATAGCTTCCCCTAAATATTCTTTCCAGAACTATATGAGATTCGAAGATAGTAGAGCGTGAGATCCTTCTCAAATGCGCGATATATAGATGCCTTCTTATCTATAGCAGACACCTTACATTGCGTAAACCCATTTTTTACATCAAAACTTCTTTGTTTTTTTTTAGAAAATGAAATTTATTTCTAAAATATTCGCAAACACTTAATTATTGCTTTATTACATATACGTTTGTATCTACACATTAAAAAAATTCATTTCAAGAGCTTTGAAAAAATATCCTACAATGATCCATATTCCAGAACATAAGATATTGTAACTTGTAAGTCATCATAAAAATGGAATGAATTTTCCAAATAACATTCTAAAAAATGTAAAAAAAAAAATTTCCATTCACTACCATCTGTATCTGACAGATTTACGGTAATTTTCATTACACACATGCTTATTTATAGGAAACAGAAATTATTGGAATGCCTTTGCCTCATCGAAGTAACCGATAGAGCTGAGTATGAAATTTATTAATATCTCGGCGCTACACACACATACACGGCTGGGGTTCATCTTCTCGTGGGGTTCTCGGAAAATCCATTTACATCCCAAAAGAATCCCATATGCATACACTTAAGCTATATTGTATGAAATAAAAACTTCTATATTATATCTGTATGTGTGTTGTGTTGCGTGCATCATATAAAGTCAGATCATGAACATCTCTGAGGACGTGATGACACAAATCCCATCGCCTGGATATAACAGGACGGATATATCCATAGCGTTTAAGTGAAACAGCAATAAGAGTTGACAGAATTTCAATCAGCATCATCATTATCATCCTCATCGTCGTCGTCGTTGTTGTTGTCGTTGTATGTGAAGTGCATCTTGCACCGAATGAAGGAAGGGAAAGTATCTGTACCGTACCGCAATAAAATCAAGTTCCGCATTGCAACACACACATAAAGATGAAATATTAATACTTAAGTCTTTGGTTGAGGTATAAGCACCCTCCTCATATGATGATGGTGATCTTTTCAGTGGAATGGGTATAAGTGCATCATATTCTGTCCAGACTCGCTCTCGGTATTTAATATAGAGCTTGAACGAATGCACTGGACTGTTGCCGTAGCTACTATTTTTAGGGCGGAATTGCAGCGAATTCATAGTGCAGTCTGACCCAGACAGAAGTTTACATCTTTAGGGAGGGCACTTGTGAAAAGTGTTTAATTCGTTTCTTGAAAATTTCACTTGACAGACTAAAATGGTGTGATTATCTTTTGTATCTTTAATTTAAGGAATCGGATGAAGCTCTTAAGGTATTTATAGATAATGGGTTCATTAATGGAATGTTGTAGAGCAGTTTATTTTTATCAAATAGAAGCATATTGCAGATTATATTAAAATCAGGGTCGATCCCAAGCACTTGGTGATAAATAAGTGCACTGGGCCCGTTTGCTGATTCGAATCATAAATCCTGTTAATAGTTAATTTACACATAACTTTGAAGTTATATGTACAAAAAATCTATGTAGAACCAAGCAAAGTAACAGATTTAAAATACAACTAAGATCACTTCGATCTATGTGATCTGTCCAAATCTTAAAATCATCATACAAAGTTAGAATTGAAACAGTGAAAGTGTATGTAGAATATTTTTTTTAAACATTTTTTTATTTTTATTGCAACTGATTCAGAATGATTTAAAAACAATCACTTTATTTTAGAAACAAAGAGTTTGAGAAACAAAGCGTTTTCTTTGGTCACTTTAGGAATTATTAAACGGTGCCAAGTGTGTGAAATTGTGCAAAACTCCCGTGCCAACACCAGAGGCACACTTTTTTAAAAATCTGTGCAATTACTAGCATACACCGACGATATTGACATCATTGGTAGTTCTCAACGTTATGTTATGGCCACGTTTGTTAGTATAGAGAAGGAAGCGGCGACAATGGGTTCTATGAACAACGCTTGCAAATCGTGCAAAATTATTTCGAAAATAATGGTTCAGTTCGCTAAATTTAACGAAAGCCATCAGATCAATTAATTCTGTTAACCAAGGATCGCACTACGTTTACTCTGTGTGATAATACGCATACGTAGAGACGCCGTACAGTGCGCTGCACCGAAAAAACACTTGCCGCTGTCAAAATGATCAAAATGTTAAAGAGGATCCGAGTGAATCGATTCGCCACCGTGCACAGCAATTGGAGCTTTGTCCATCAAGTTTATGAAAGACTTTGCGCAAAGATCTTGGTTTACGACCTTTCCAGATCCAGCTTGTGCAAGAATTAAATCCGCGAGACCGTGCAATGCGTCGTGATTTTAGTGTATGGGCCGAAAATGAGATTGATCTCGATGCTGATTTTCATCGCAAAATTTTGTTCAGTGATGAGGTTAATTTTTGGTTGAATGGCTACGTCAACAAGCTAAATTGCCGCATTTGGAGTGAAGGGAATCCATATGAGACCCTGGAGACGCCATTACATCCACAAAAAAAGCGACTGTTTGGTGTGCTCTATGGGCTGGTGGAGTCATTGGGCCATACTTCTTCCGAAATGATGCTGAGAGTCAGTTACCGTTAATGGAGACCGGTATGTTAACCGACTATTTTGTTCCCGAATTGGATGGCATGAACGTGGATGAGATATGGTTCCAACAAGACGGCGCTACATGCCACACAGCGCACGTCACAATCGATTTATTGAAGGAAACATTCGACGACCGCATAATTTCGCGGAATGGACCTGTCAATTGACTACCAAGATGATTTAATTTGTGATTTGACACCATTGAATTATTTTCCTTGGGGATATGTCACTCGTCTACACCAACAAACTAGAAACGTTAGGGGACTTGGAAGCGAACATTCGTGGCGTTATTGCCAACATACGGCCCCAAATGCTCGAAAAGTGCTTGAAAATTGGACCTCTAGACTTGGCTTTATTCGAACCAGCCGCGACGTGCACATGCCCGAACTTATATTTAAACATTAATTGAATAAACTTATCCTTCCAATAAATCCAAATTAAAACGATTTTCTTGTCTTATATTTCAATTCGAAGTTCTCTTCCTCTGTGTCTACCTCGCTTCGCTCCGCTATTAACTCTGACAACAACATCTCGTCAGATGTTAAACGAAGAATTACTCTTTCCAGCCGATGTTTCTTCGAGCTAGAAAGCAATTTAGTAGTAGGTAAAGCCTTCACTTAAGCTACTAAGGAGATCCTATGTAATACCCTGATCACCCCAGTCCTGCTCTACGGCGCTGAACGTATCAAAAGCGGATGAAGAAATCCTTTGTCGTTTCAGGGGAAAATTCTTCGAAAAATCTTTTGTTCCGTTTGCGTTGACGGGCTATGGAGACGAAGATTCAAGCTGTACAGCGACATGCCCCTGGTATAAAAAAAAAAAAAACTCCGCATTGGACTGGACGTTTAAGGTGGCTAGGACATGTAGAACCACTGATCACCAACAATAGATTTAGATTCCCATCAAGCCGTCGGATGAAGTAGAGGAAGACCTCGCCTTGGAGTGCGCAACTGAAGGTAGTTAGCTAATGACCGGGCAAATTGGAGACTAATGTTGGTTGAGGCCCAGATTCATTCCGGACTGTAGCGCCACTTAAGTATGTAAGTAAGCGTGCGAAATAATTTGTTCTTGAATTATTTTCATGGGAAGAATGGTCAATGTATATATGTCCACCGTTGATAATATGTTCAAGATCTTCATTTTTCAAATCTAAACTTTCAATGTTTTCATCAATTAGGTACCTAAGTTATTTTGTCTTAAGACGTTGAGCAGGGCGCAATATTTTTTAAAAAAGTCTTAGAAAATGTTGGTGCACAAGCTGCTTTTCCTTCTGAAATAAACATAAGCTGTCCTACCTTATGTAAGACACTACATTGGTGACTTAAACTATTTTATAAATAGTTATAACTTACCCATTTTTTTAAAACTATTTTACCTAAATTAGCTTAAAAAAAAGTATAGAGAATATGATTCGAAGACCTTTGAATGGGTAAAACAACTCAAGTCCACTTAAGATGTGGTACCAGGCACAGATATTCCAAAGCCATAATAAAATAAATAAATGAAAAAACGAAAGAGAACATAATACCTACTAAGCAGGAGACTTAATTTTAATATGATTGCCGTCTACAGCACCTATAACGTTTGGAAACGATGCTATTGCAAAAAAATCCTTTTTAGTTTTTAAATATCAGCTGGGTTGTCCGGAAATTTAATGAAGTCGTTTCCAAGTCTTGCAACTGCTTTGGAAACTCTTAAAAATATGCTTGAAACTGTGAAGACATGCCTTCCTCCAAAATCCGTTATGCTAAGAAACAACTCAATCGCTACTATCAGACTTTTGGTTGCTTTCCGGAAACCACTTTCACTGGAAACCATGCAAAAAAAACCGCAAAGCAACCAAAATTTGCTTGATAGTACCAATGGAGTTGTTCAAATTAAATTAAAATATTAATTTAAAAATTACTTAGCTAGCTGTAACTATTTCTGGACATTCCAATAAGCTTTCCATTTTCGCTTAAACCACAATTGTTATTTCTTTTGTTATGCGGAAATCTTTTAAAAAGCGATGAAGTAAAATATAAATGTTTCTCGTATATTCAACGAGGAATTCTAACTTCTAAAATTTCAAGAATTTCCACGTCATCGTCAAGCACATCCAGAATTTCGAAATCCATTTTTTGTATTAAATGCTTTAAAAACTAAAAATACCGAGTAACCAAAAATTATTTTCTGTCTTATGTCATCCATAAATAACTTAAGTGCAAGTTTTTCTAAAACATAAACTATGTTCCTCTTAACGACTTTTATGTTTAGGTTTGAATTTGGTGCAAAGCTGTGTTATTTAAGCGTTTATGTGGAACAAAAACTCTTTAAGTTTCGCAAACGGGGCTTAGTTTTTATACCCAAGATATGGAAAAGATTTATTTGATACTAGAGGGCCTTAAACCAAAATGGAAATGTTCATTCCTTTTGGAAATGTTGGGAATAGCATTGGATATATCGTTATGATACATGGATCCATATTCCTTCCTCATTTTGTTTTCCTATGTTAACCATCCCGAGCTTCATATAAAGCGATGCAAATTACTTATGTTTATATAAAGGGTTTTTCAATAAGAGCGCTACAAAAACGGTTTTGGATATCAATGAAATTCGTTATTCTTGTGAAAGTACGTTCGATGCCATTATGTATGGAACTCGAAGTTTTTTGCATGGCCACCACGGGGACACTTGCAGAAGTCCAGACGCTGAACCCAACTTTCGACGGTTTTCAAGCATAAATCGGCCGATACTGCTGCAATTTTACGTTCGATATTCGTACGAAGTTCATCAATCGTCGCTGGCTTGTTGGCATAGACCATAGACTTGACTTACCCTCACAGGAAATAGTCTAACGGCGCGGCGTCAAATCGCACGACCGAGGCGGCCAAGCGACTGGACCATTTCGTGAGATAACACGTTCTCCAAACTTGGTTTCCAATAAATTGATGGTGGCATTTGCTGTGTGGCTTGTGGCGCCGTCGTGTTGGAACCACATGTCCTCCAAGTCCATATCATCCAATTGGGGCCAAAAATATTCGGTTATCATTGAACGGTAGCGATTCCCATTCACAGTAACGTGCCGGTCTTGATCATCAAGGAAGAAGTACCGCCCAATGACGCCGTCGGCCCAAAAACCACACCAAACCGTAATTTTTTCGGGATGCAATGATGACTCATGGAGTACGTGTGGATTGCTGCATGACCAATACCGCATATTTTGTTTATTGACGAAGCCATTCAGCCAGAAATGACCCTCATCGCTGAAGATGATTTTTCGATGAAAATCGGAATCATTTTCAAGTTGTTGCTCAGCCCAATTCACGAACATACGACGCTTCTGGTGGTCAAGCGGCTTCAGTTCTTGCGTCAATTTAATCTTGTAAGGATGTAGGCCAAGATCTTTTCGCAAAATTCGCCACAACGACGTCACAGAAGTGGCCAACGCTTGAGAACGACGTGTGAGAGACACATTTCGGCTTTCTTCAACTGAAGCCTCAGCGGCAGCAATATTCACGACACTACGGGCACTTCTTTGTCTCACTGGCACGGGAAAATTTTGTACTGTGCCTGTGGATTCAAATTTTTCCACTAGACGCTCAATTGTTGATCTGCTAGGACGATTATGACGACCATAAATTGGACGTAGCGCTCTTAACGTTGAGGCCAGTGACTCCGAATTTCGGTTGTAAATTTTAATAATTTCGACTCGTTGTTGGATCGTAAATCTTTCCATCATGAAATGGCAAACCTTACTGAAGAGAAATGTCAAAAGAGCGGCAACAAATATGGCGTCGCTTGCTGTCCTTGTCGCTCAACTTTTGTAGCGTCCCTGTTGAAAAACCCGATGTTTACTATGCCATCCAGGTTGTTCAAAAACAAGTTATCAAGGTTAATTCTCAAGTCTCAAGATAAAGTGGGGGGATGCTCAATTTTTGCTTATCGTCCAGAAAGCTACTGCAGTAATCATTGCTGGCAAGGCCCAGTCGTTTTTGCGTGTGGGCCTATCGGCCAGTATACTAAGAGTTTATCGATCGTGGTCTTGATGTATGATCTTTTCAGCCTAACAAAACTGAGAAAGCGCTCCTCGTTAAAATTAGGTCTAGCAGTTAATATATTACGAGAGTCATACCATTGATTTTCTTTTGCCTTAGAGTGTCGTTGGTTTTGTTCATTCCAGCAAGCTCTTCAGCCTTACAGATCTCTGTGATATCCCTGTAACTGGGCAAACAGACAAGATGAATATTGTAGTACGCAGCCATTTCGTTATGAGGCAGTTGGCATTTGTCAGGAATTTGAGTGAATATCACGTTACACTTTAACCATGACAAGACTTTAATTGTCATGATTTTCGTCTGGAACATCCAAAATCATTTTCATTCTTCCTCTTCTCGAAATCCCGCATTAAAGTAAATTGCTCAAAAATATTCATAACTCCTTCGGTGCGCGCAAATTTAAAAAAAAACTACGATAAGGAAGCGAAATGATAAGATCATCATTTCGCTTCCTTATCTCGGAGAAGACGCCCCACTTAAACCAGATAGAATCGATTTGTTATTTCCAACTGTGTTCGATTCTATTTCGCAGCTCCACAACTGCGGTCTGTTCGCCAACATTGTCTAAAGGAACCTCAATATCTGGCATTACCAGCCCATACAGTCCCTTAAACCTAGGTTATCCATTCATTTGAATGTTCGATGTTTTAATTTTACCATTATATGGCACTTCTTGGTGAACACAGACTCTGACTGGCCAAATAGTTTAGTCTATATATCTGCCTGCAGCCGTAAACACTAAACAGCAGTATGGGTCTAATGATGGCCACCTAAAGCCCAAAATGTACACATTTTCTGGTCGATTTCCGATTTTACGTTCCTGAAAGCTGGCCTTTCAGTTCAATTTTCCTACAAGCCTAGACCTAGGTAGGTACTAAGCTGATTTAACATTGAAGAGTCAATGTGCGGAACAATTCGTTATTTAGAGCTTGCCCCAAATATACACTTAATATGATAGCAAACCGTTTTTCAGTAGATCCTTTGGGGTATTTAGACAAACAGACCTGCTTGTAGCCTAATTTTTCTGCGATAACAAGTTATAATAAATAACACAAGTTGGGCTATGTATATCAAGGCCTCAATCAAACACTCTTCGGGTTAGATCATTGGTGTTCGCCCTACATTTGCTAGCCATTTTAAAAGTCTACTCCGGAGTTTGTTTTTACCATGTCTATGTAGCCTTAGCACCCGTAAAGCTTACAGTGCTCCATTAATCTTCAAGTTGGTTATGTTTGGTTTCTGTGTTTGAACCACTTACGGTGAGGGCCTTCCTCATCTGTGTCTTACTTCTGGCTGGGAATCAAAGACTGTGAATAATTGAAGACTATAGAGTCGTAAGGATATTGGTTTATCTTTTTCTCCATATTCCATCAACAGAAATGGGACTGAATATTTTCCGAGTAGTTCGATCAAAACGATCAAGGATTTCATCACCCGTACATGCTTAACAGCCGCGCTCAGCACTGGGATGCTCAGGTTCTTTTGTAGGATCTGGTTGTTAATTCGATCGCCTTCTACGTCGTAATAAGAAGAGATTGTTTAGAGATATTCATCGGTCGATTTCTGACGAGATGTTGTTGTCAGAGTTATTAGCGGACCCGAGGTAGAGAAAGTCCCTTATCACCATTGACAGCGAGCTCTTAATTATTGTTATCGCTGGTGACGTTCTGTCTAATTCGTAGATGATATGTATTCCTTCTCAATGCTTGGTCTGACCCTTACTGCGAAAGTCTGACAAATATCGAAGAGCAACACTGCCATGAGAAGCATCACAAATTTGCGTTCTGATTCGGTGTTAAGCAAGGGGTTAATATTTAATTTTCCCTACTTTTTGACGCTTCACAGATTTATGAAAAATTGCGTTTTCTCGTGACTTATGTAAAATCCTTTCCAGAATGACATTAAAAGAATCACTCACTCACCTTGTTTAAAAAAATTGTTTGGTAGCGAATGTTTCGCAAGGGATCATGCCTACCCTTGTGGAGCAGAAAGAATTTCCATGGTCATCCGAGTTTGCACCTAAACTAGACATGGCTTTATAAACATATATTTCGTCTCTATCAATGCTGTGAAATCGATGATTATTTTTCCAGGATCGCCCGAAGTGCGTTGATTTGATGATTTATGGACTTTCCTGGCCTAAACCACACTGATAAGGGACGACCATTTGTTGGTGAACAGGCGTAAATGATGCGAATTTAGCCTTTAATGCGGATTGTTTCACTGCATTCGCTAATGTCTTGAAAGCTTAAGCCTTCTTACCTAAGTCTGGCATTGAGAACAAATCCATATCCGAATAGCCGCTGTTTCGGCTCACTATAACACGGTCCGTAGTAGATGTCACAGTTCTTCATCCTCTTATTTCCCGGTCCATCCCATCGTATTTCCTGAATTATTGATTTTTAGCAGCTTTGAGATTCCGCTAGTTGTTCGGCTTTGCCTCAATTGTTTATTGTTCTCACATACCAAGTGCAGATACCTTTAACAAAAAACAAGTCCTTTCTGAGGCTTTAAGTTGCTCCTTGAAAATACACAATCGATAAGTAGTCAAATTTTAAATGACTGGACATTACCAGCCGATCAAAGTTTGTCTCGTTCTACAACATCCAATTATTGAAAAGTTGTCCTTTATTGTATTAAAGCTTTAAAATTGTTCTAAAGGGTGGGGTTATGAGAAATCTAAAAGATCCAAAAGCTATCATAGCAGATCGAAGGCACCTTAATTTGACGTTACCTGGGTATGCTCGGGAAATCTTCGATCTCGTTTGCGTTGGCAGGCTATAGAGACTTAGATTTAACAAAGAATTTTACGAGCTGTTTAAGATGGCTGGGACATATAAAGCGAATGAACATCTATACACTCCGACTTGTTGAGTCTTTGATTCCAAGCAAGAAGCCGAAGGCGAAGAGAAAAAAAGTACAAACCAAACTCAACCAACTTGAAGTGCGCAACTAGAGGCAGTTGAGATCTATGTTCATTCCGGACTCTAGTGCCACTTAAGTAAGTGACGAAAGAAAGAAATTTCCACTAAACTGAAAATCTTTCAAGGCACGATGTATAAATTACCGCTGTTAATGGTGCTACCCGTCGCACAATCCCTAGTAACGTTGTAAGCACTCCATTCCATTCTCCCACGCAATCCTCAGAGCAAAAGTTTGGTCATGCCATTACACAACTTTCCTGAATATTGCAACGGCGACCAGAAAAAATAAATAAATATCCCTCACAATCTTTGGAGAGCTATACAAACATCTGAATCTCAACACCTCTCCTCAAAACATTCAAAATAAGAAATCTAGTAAATTTTCTTGCTGCCAACAATCTAAGGACCAATAACTGAATCAACAAATGAACTACAGCTGCGAGCACCCTTTTAATTAACGTCAAATAATTATGAAACGTTTTTTCGCCCGCCGGCAAAACTTCTCCCACTCTCCAGCATTACTAAGGCCAACGACTACGACTGGGACAAAACTAATGGAACACCAATTACTTTCATGTCGTTCGCCTAGAAATGAGCAATCATCATGTCTGAGTCTTAACCGTCATGCTGCTATAGAAATTAACTCATTTTCGTACAGAGGGAGGGTCTTTAAATATCAAGGCGATGTGGGCCTTTCACTCTTTTCAAATGGGAATCAGAAGCGGCAGTGTATTTGTACTGTTGTCGCTGATCGACTGAAGTCCCACTCATTTAAATGAAAACGACATTTTCACTTTTCCATCATCTTGTTAATGAAAATGTACCATAGTCCCGTTACATTCATAAAATAGGGATTGGGGCAGCGGGCTACCCAGTTCGTCTACTTTAATGTGATTCTCTGCACTATGGACATGTCATGGTGTCGCATGGTTGTCACAGTGGCTACCACCTTCTGTCGTTACGGTCAATGTTGACACTTTAAGGTACGTTAAGCTAATAAAATATTGTCCTAGGTGTCCTGACCTTTGCTATATTCTATTCAGTGGCATTCCCTTAGGAGAGGATAGAAAAATTGCATTGTACCAGAACAACACGACCATATTGGTGTGGATACATCTACTCCATGTTCTGTTCTGGAGAAAAATGTAGACAATTGGTTTTTGTTTTTTTTTTCTCCTCTTCTTATTGTTGTTTTTCTTATTTTCTTAAAGCCACCTTAAAGCCACAGATACTAGAAACATGTAGAACGTTTGCACTTGGTGCTCACTCGTTTGTGGTGTTCTCTGTTCAAGGTGTTGTGTCGGATTCCAGGACTGCAACGCGCTTGAGGTGAATAAATCGATTTCAATAAATTTACTTACCCCCATGAAATTCAAGGATACACTTGTGCAAGAACGGGGTGTGACATTAACAGCGTTTAATAGGTCGAGCACTATGACTTTTGCTGATACAAAAATATACCGAGTGTAGTGTAACGTTTGTTATGATCTGAAAGGATTTTTGAAGCCGACAGTGTGAAGGGGTACATAGGCTCTACATCGCTGGTTTTGAGTGATAGTTTTTGTGTTGAATGGATGGGGAGATATGTCTTAGCAAAGATTATAAAGTCATAGAGATGACGCACTGCATAGAAGAAAAATTGTTATATGGCGGGTCGTTCTGACACAGCCCGTGCACACAGTGCCTTATGTTTGGATATCGTTTCTCAGGTTTGCACACTGCACAACGCCCGCCCGTAGCATGAAGTTTTTGAGCAAAAGTTTCTGTTTTTTTTTGTTCTCAAGGCGTCATCTGTATGAAATGTTGGGAAGTTATGTAAAATCCGCATAATGGCTGTAGGTATACATTTTATTAACGTCAGTAAGTCCATCGATTCCCAATATTTCTGAAAATGTGATTTGTTTTTTGCTTTAAAAAATTTGTTCCTATAACCTAGCGCAAAATTATGGTACTTGCGCCAAATTTAAGGTCCCATTCGGTACTCTACATTTGATATTTAAGTGTTATGAGGATTAAGTAACCATTTTCAGTAAAAGTTAACTCAAAATAGGATTAGTTCGTCTAAGATGAGTGCTTTATTGTGAAGACTCGATTTGTTTATCCATTGATTTTCTTTTTTGCCTCAATGTTGAAGTTTTTTCGATCATAAAAGCTCGAAGGAAGTTGAGTACAACTGCCATCTGATCTCTTTTACTGACAATTTTTGCCGAAAATTATCTAAAAACTTAAATAGTACCTTCCGTGTTTTACTTACTTACTTACTTAAGTGGCGTTGCAGTCCGCAATAAACCTAAGCATCAACCAATATCCCTATCCAATAAGCCCGGTCCTTAGATAACTGCCTCCAGTTGCGCATGCCATACTGGTTGAGGTCGGTTCCTACTTGTGCGCACCACTTAAGGCGAGGTCTTCTCTTACTTACTATATATGTGCCCTTAACATCGTAAACGTCCAATGCGGATTTTTTTTTTCGACGAGGGACATGTCGCTGTAGCTCGTGTAATTCTTGGTTAAATCTTCGTCTCCATAGCCCGTCAACGCAAACGGGCCCAAAGATTTTTCGAAGAATTTTCCTCTCCAATCGACTAAGGATTTCTTCTTCCACTTTTGATACTGTTCATGCTTCAGCGCCGTAGAGTAGGGCTGGGATAATCAGAGTCTTCTTAGTAGATCGAGTGAGGGCTTAACCACTGGCTTGCCTTCATAAAAAAAAACAGCGGCTGGCAAGAATAATTCTTCCTTTAATTTCTGCCGAAATGTTGTTGTCAGAGTTAATAGCGGAGCCTAGGCAGACAAAGTACTTGCAGTAGTTGCACCGAGTTTAGTTTTGAAAGATTGTCTGCTGTTGGCTCATGAGTTTTGCACAACCCTCTCAAGAATCAAATTAAAGAAGTCACATGAAAGTACATCGCCTTGCCTAAATCTATTTTTAGTATTGAACATATCGGTGAAGTCGTTTCCGATCCGGATCCGGACCTAAACTAGACACGACTCTGTATACTTCGTCTCTATAAATGCTGTCGTATGCGGCTTTGAAATCGATGAATAGGTGGTGGGTATTAATTTAGATTTCTAAGGCTTATTTTTAAGGATCTGCCGAAGTGTGAAGACTTAGATAGTTGGGACTTTTCTGTCCTAAAACCACACCGATAAGAGCCGATAACGTAAACGGATTCAGGCGTTCACGTATTACGGCAGATATTATCTTCTTGGCGATGTTTAGGATACATATGCCTCTGTAGTTTCCGCAGTTCAGAGGGTCTCCTTTTTGGTGGATAGGGCGAACGATGCCCTATGAAGTTCCATTCTTCAGGGATACTCTCCATTTTTCAGATATACTTTCATCCGACCAGATTTGGCTTATGAGTTGGTGGATACTACATATCAAGTTATCTCCGCCGCCTTACTAAATCTCGGCGGGAAGGTCGTCATTTCCGGCAGCCTCAATAAACTTGAGTTTAGATTTTGCTTTCTTCATTACCTTGATTCGGGTGTTTGGAAGTTTTCGTTGTCGTCGCCAATATTTCTTGCAAGACTTATTTTTGTTTGGAACATGCAACAATGGTTTGTCCCTACAGCCATGATGAAAACTCTAATGGTGACTAATATCTTTTTTTATTACATTTAAGCTTTAAGATTAAATGAATTTTTTGTTTTTGTATAAAAATTCAGGGTACAATTAGTGATCTTAGATACTCCGTGTGTCCTGTCACAAGTTTTTCAACAGAAAAGTTTGAAGCAGTTCGCGAGAATATTGCTGAGAGTCGGGGAACATCTATTCGGCACCTATGCCAGAAATGGCCATTTCGTGAAGCTCTCTACTGCTAGTTCTCACGAAATACTTGACACTTACACAGTTCATTTGACTCAAGAACTGAAGACTGCCAACCACGCAGCGCGAAGAGTATTCTTTGAATGGATTTGGGAACAACAACATGTGGATGCTGATTTTTCAAACAAAATCATCTTCATCTTGTTGCCCCTGAATGTCAGAAAACCCACTTATAATTGTTGAAATAAAAATGTATCCACAACGCGTAATTGTACGATGCGGATTTTGGGCATTATCGGACTATTCTTCTTGGAAAATGCTACTGGTCAGGCGGTAGCTATTAATGGCGTTCATTATCGTGATATAAAAACCCAGTTTTTAGTGCCAAAGTAAAAGATATGTATGTTTACAACGTGTGGTTTCAACAAGATGTCATACATGCCCTACAGTCATACAATAAATTCAATGACTGCTCGAATCATCTAATCGTCCGTTTTTGTTATCAGAGTTGGCCATCCAGATCTTGCGATTTAACGCCATTGAACTTTTTTTGTGTTTTTTTTTTAAATCAGTGGTCTATGCAAACAAGGCCACGATCACCAACGCCTTGAAAGATGAAATTTGTCGATGTTTTAATGAAATTCAGCCACATTTATACGAAACGTTCATAGAAAATTTCAATAAAGGAGAACGTACTGTTAGTGTGTTAGTCTGTTACTCTATGAATCAATAAAACATTTAAGCGTTTTAATATAAAAACTGTTTTTTCTATCAAAATTACATATTGCGTGAAATATGTGACACACTTTATGTTTACAGGTCATAGTCCAAAGTAGACACTATACAATTATTGTGTGATATTTTTATTCGGCGTACAAAAGAAGTTACGAAAATCGGAATATTCGTCGCGGAATCCCCAGAGTTTACGATATTAACCGCAAAACAACTTAATAAACATCAAAACTCAAGTGATATTACCTACTAGGTACTGATACTCATCCGTGCTTACTAAGAAACCCACTTAGTTATGAAACAATTCATCAGATTGCGACAAAATCCATGATAAAACCTAGCACGTAAATCTACCAAGATCCGCACATGTATGGCTGGATTTGTGAAATCAAATTGAACCTGAACAGTGATTCAGATTTTGTAATCTAGTTCATTTAATAAAAGGCATTACTAAACGAATGACACTTGTTGACAATGGCATGGCATTATCGCGTTCCATATTTCTAATTTCGAAGAAAGTCAACTATCATCCGGAGATACCTAGAATCGTATCGCTGATGGTGACTTGCTTGGGTTTATTTCCAATAAAAATAACAGCAACAGCGATAGGCTTTCACTAAAATTTCCAAAGCTTAGCAAATAAACAGAATTATGTAAATAAACCATATCGGGCCTCATAACCTTGTAAAATCATTAATTAACAAATTTAAGAACCCCTGTCCAGCATATTAAAACGTTGAATGCTGAGGCCAGTACTACGCATCATTGGACGTCACATGCCTTTGTTTACATTATTCTCAGTGTTGCCATTGGATAAACAAAATTTTTCGAGAAATTTGAATTTTTTAGTGAATTCCGTTGTTATAAATTCAGTCCGACACTTCTTCAAAAATTAATTAAGTTAAAATTAAGTGGAGCTAAAGTTAATAATGCACCTGGAACTGAAACAACATGCCTCCAGTTGCGCACTTCAAGTTGGTTGATATCGGCTTATACTTGTGCTCGCGACTTCCTCTACTGTGTCGAACGTATGGAAGAATTTGCGAGTCGTAGTGTTGATGTTCATTGGGTGTACATGTCATAGGCGTCTTAAACTTCCAATGCGGTCCAACTTCAACGCAAACTGTTATGTCAGGAGTTTTGCACAATCCCCTTAAAAAAATTTGTTGAAGAAGTCACACGACGGTGAGTCACTTTCTCTTAATTCGTTTTTGGTATCAAGTATTTCGGTGACGTAGTTTTTGACCCTGATAGAGCAGCGAGAATTCTCCATCGTCATCCTGCACAGCTGGACGAGTTTGGAAGGCATACCAAAACTAGACATGGATTTGTCTCTATAAATGCTCTCCTATGGTGGTGAACCAAAACCTAGGTTCGACCCCCTGATTGTTTTGCAGGATCTGCCGAAGAGTGATTTGATCAGTTGTGGCCTTTCCTGGTCTAAAACCAGGCTGATAAGGGGCGATTAGTTTCCTTGTACAATGTTTCAGCCTTTCACAGATAAAATCTTCTACGGATGTTCAGCAGACTTATTCCTATCTAGTTGACGCAGTTCAAAGGATTTCCTTTTATTTTTGATCGGGCAAATGATGCCGATCATGTGATTGCAGTGTGTCTACAATAAATTTTCCTTATTTCGCAGTATTTTTTTAAAATAAAAAATTGCAAGTAGCAAAAGCTGTCGAACGTAGCAATCAGTATCAGATTTTGCTTTCCTCTCTTCACTTAGGTGTTGCGGATGGTGGTTTTCGCTGAAGTCGGCAATATTGAATGGTTCGTGTGACTAACGGCTGCAAATTATTATCGTTGTGAAATTGTCTGTAGAAGTATTTCTTCCGAATTCTCAATCGTGTCTCATTGTCGCGCCTTGTATTATAGTTCTACACCTTTTTAAAAACCTACGAACAGCAGTTTTGGAATGGCTCCTCTCCATATCTTCAGTTGCTCTTCTTTTTTGCTCTCTCTTTACTACCGAAAACCGATGTTATTCTCTCCTTCCTTGCCTATAAAGCTCAATGGTGGCTCTCGTCTATATCTTCAGTTTTGACTTGCAGGCCTCTTTTTTGGGTGAAAACATCTGCAAACATTCTTCGTCAAACCGAGATTTTCTTGTTAGTATGTGAGAAAAACCTGGCACATAAGTTGAGGCCGATATTATGGCTTGTTGAAGTCATCCTACTGGTATTGTAGTATTAACTAATAAATTAAGGGATACGCGTTCTTCAAAAGGTTTACAGTCTCATGTGATTGCGGCCTGTCGACAATACCTTTCCTTATTTCGCAGTATTTTTGTAAACAAACAAAAATCACTGGAAGCAATAACAGTCATATACAAGCAATCACTGTCGAACGTAGCACTAAGTGTCACAGAGCATCAATCATTTTCAAAAGTAACAATCCCTGTCACATAGAAGCAATCACTGTTTCCAAGTACCACTTTGCGTCTACTGGAGAGATCATAAAGTATCGATTAATCCTGTTAAATTATTCAATCAAAAACTATGCCGTTACCATTAAAATCACTGTGACTATATAGTAGCAACCTAAGTCAGCGTTCGTAGAAGTTTGCATTTTTTGACGATATTGCTCTATGGAGAACGTTTGCTACTGAAAATTGTATAAATTGGTTTCGTATGATATATGTTGTGATTTTAAATTGTTCACCTGTTTAAAGCCTAAGTTATCTGGACTACAAATGGTATTGCGCCAACGCTGCCACCTACGAATCATTGAATTTCACATGCATATGTTTTTTTTTATTAAATTATTTTTACTAATTGGTCAAACGAAATTGATTCCATTTCGATGGAGCTCTGAATCAAAGGAAGGTTTAATATTGAATTTTAATTTAATTACACCTGCTTGCACTTCATGCAGGTTACCCATGATGATGCGATGCGACAATGATGTTTTTTTTTGCGTTTTATGTTATTGAGAAGAGGTACCTTACACGTAGAGATACCCCACTGATGTCGACAACTCTTAGGTCCGGTAGAGAACCACCAAACTGATCAATCAACCAAACTGGGCCATGGCCAAAATTCATACCCTCTTTTTGTTGCTCCCAGACGTACACACATCTACCCCGATAGGGTGACGGATGTGGGGCGGGAAACGAACTACAAGAATTTGTAAACACTGAATTCAGAGACCCAGTGTCAGCAGATTGTGTTGTCAGATATATTGTTATTTTTTCTACCCAGGTTTGTGTAAGTGTGCTAGTTCGTTCCAAGGACTATAGGTACAATATAGTGATGTACGTCCTTGAAGATAAGCATTGACATGGCTTCGATTGGTGGGGCGTGCCACTTGCCCATAATGTGCTAATTGATATTGTAAGTGTTTGACTGTCGATGCAATTGGTTAGGGACATGCTTGAGTGGCGTGCCACGTGTAGATGTGAGCTGCCCAACTGCTCATGTTGCTATGCAGGCGAATGACTTATCTATTTGCAGCTTAATTTCTTGCAAAGGTGATGGGGTTGGAATGCATGCCAAGGAACATCTGGTTAGAGATCTATTTGATTTTAGATTTTTACTAATTTAGAAAGCGATATTTTTGGCAACGATTTAAAAAGGTCCACAACATGGCAAATTGGGGTTCACCTTCATGTTAAAGTTATGCAATTTGAGTAACAAGTAAGCACATTGAATATCGAAAATGCTATTTTCATGTATTTGAAATCCATATAAAGGATGCTAGATATGGCCAATTTGATTTAAGATACTTTTCTATTTATAACACTGCTGTGGAAATGTTACAACAATTCTATGATATTCAGATCGATTTTTATTGATATTGGAATAGAATCTGTTTATCGTAAATAATATTCACATGTAAGACATTTTTATATTAAAAAAAAACATAACCTTGAGCAAAATCTTATTTGAACGAAGATATGATTCCTAATATGGCTCATATTTGAAGCGCTTAGAAAATGAAGGGCCTAAGTAAAATTTTAAACATTTTAGTAATCAGCGTTTGATATTGTTTACCTATAATTCTTTTGATAAAAACAATAAAAAGTATAAAAATATATTTTGATGTAAATAAAACTCAAGTGTTTTATAATTTCATTAATACTTAACGTTCGTTGTCTTAAAAAAGACAAAGGTATTGTTTTCGTAAAAATGGATTGTTTCGTAAAAATGTATTGTTTTTGTAAATAAAACAGATTTTTGCATTTAGGCCATATAAAGAAAATTGTCAATTTCTCAATAAATATTTGGTGAAAATGAATAAATTATAATTTATATACTACGCTGTTTGCAACAATTCCAAATAATAAGTTTTGACCCAATTATCAATATACGGAATTTTCGGTTTTAGAAAATCGTTGTTATTCACATAGGCTACCGATTAGATTTAAAGTCATACAGATGAGGCACTGCATAAAAAAAATTGTTTTATAGCGGGTCGTACTTTCACAGCCCGCCATATCATTGATTCTCGGTTCTCATGTGTGTACGTGCACACCGGCCGCACGTACCGTGAAACTGGTGAGCAAAAGTTTCTGTTTTATGTTCTCAATGCGTCATCTGCACCCAGTCGAGCACCCATCACTCGTTTTTATTGAAAAGACAGGATTTGCGAAATATTTGCAGTATTTGCAGCAAATAAAAAAAAAATCGCTTAAGCCCATCTCATCTTCTAAGCTCTTCATTTATATATTGCAACTTCAGTATCAAGGTTTTTTTTTTAACTTATAAAATACTGAACGAGAGTGAAATAAAATAATAGGCTTTAAGGGCTTCTGCGTCAGGTGTGAAATGACCGTGCTTATAGCTTGTCATCTGCTACCACAATTTAGTCATTAGTTTTAAGAAGGAAGAAAAGTGGACCGCAAATGTAGCCTTGAGGGAATCCAGCTATAGCTAAGAATAACCCAAAATTAATGATATCAGTGCATAAAATATATATACGGTTAACATATACCTAACAATACTCTGTGCCCAATAAATGGATAGCAAAGCTCAGCAGGCTACCAATTGAGTGTTTCATTCTGAACTTATACTGAAGATATCTTGGTAATCTACTTTTTTATTGGTACTTATGGTGTCTTCCGCCGTTTCAATGTCGTTTTTAGTGTCCTTCTATCAAAATTTACAAAAAAAAATAGCTAAACTAAAAAAGTCCTACTCTGTGTTAAAGGACTCTTTTCAGTTTGCCAAGCATGTTTACCACCAGCTTATTAGGTTTTGACAGACTTGTATTGCCAGTTCACCGGCTTTGCGATTCCCTGGAATTTCGATAGGAATCTCTTTCAAAAACGTATGTCTGTCTATTACTAGATTTAAGGGTTAAAGCTGTTGATATTTATCACACACCTTATGTAATATCGGAGAATTCTTTAAATAATCGTTAGCCTGATGAATATGGACAGCTTCGACTTAACAGACGCGTCATTAGTTCCGCAAATTGTAAAAAAATTGTAAAAAAGTAAACCTCAGCCTACGAACCTATGTGTCTGTTTTATATTACACTTTGAAGATGGCTAGATTGTCGTCTTTTAGGTGCTGTTTTTTGTTACTTTTATGTCAGGTTGAAGACCGTTTGTGAGTAAAAGACTGCAGCTAGAGTACCTCAATACATGCCGGTTCATTTGACCAGCTCTTTGTTTCGATGATTTTGTGGGTGCACTGTCCTAGCGTTGAACTGCTAAGCGCGGTGTCACTGGTTTATATTGCGGAAGTGATAACACCTAAGGTTTTTCTAATGATCCACATCTTGCCAAAGTCTGACAAACATCCAAAAGTAACACTTTCATGACAACTTTCTCAAATGTGCGGCTCGGATTACGCTTTAAATAGGAGGTCCCCTTCTTTGTGGCACAAATTATAAACAAAAATTATAAAAAAAAATAAAGGAGAAGCTACGTTTGAGGACTTGTTTGTCGATTACCTAATAAGGAATGGTTAGTAAGCTCAACTAGAGAGCTGCTTAGTTTTGTATCTATAACATCTCCGACGGAAAATCATAGAGAATCGAGAGCTGTTGCCCTAAATATTTCAAAGGCTTTGCTATCCAGATTGCAAGAAAAGTCCGTATTCTTGCAAATCAAATACTTTTTTACTTGGATGGCGTTTCTTCAGACAAATTCTGTACAAACGCAGGGTTACCTCAGGGATCAATTCTTTCACCCACTCTAATTCTAATTTTGGCAGATTTATCATGGCAACTAGACGTAATTTCTACAGCGAAATCGCCAGCGCCCAAACTAAGTTGCCTTTTCAGAGCTTAGAGATATTTTGCACAATCCCAACCTTTTTTCTGTTTAAATACTGACGAGGTCTTGAATAATGTGTTCATGTTTGGAGTTCAGCCTCGAAGTATGCACTGAACTTACTGGACTTTTTTTTTTTAGTGGCCTGGTAGAATTCTTCATATACACGATGAACACGTGCCGACAGTGTGATATTTTTACTCACTAAGGCCACCACCCTTTTTGTATTTGTATTGCAAGTAATTATCCGACTTGTCTAAAAATTTTCTTACCATGAGAAATGAATGTTTGGCAGGTAACACTCCTTTGAGAGTTCCTGCTTTATCCGCAATTTATCATGCGGTTTGTGATTATCGGGCTAAATCCAAGGGTTTAGTTCTTTGAAGACGCCGTGATAAGTGTTTTCCTTAATAATTTGGAGGACTGTTGCGTATGACCTTAACATTTGGTTTTCAGAAGTTTGTGAAATGTTTAGATTCGTTTCACTGGCACAATCCTATAGTTGTATACCATATGTTTCAGCACTTCCTTGTGTAACAGCAGCTTGTTATCGAGCTTATGTTTCGCATATTTTCCGAGTAGAGTTCTCTGTATTTATTTTTTTTTCTTCGCATTTCACTTTTACATGCGACTTTCATTTTAATTTTGCATCGAATGTCACTCCGAGATATTTTGCTGCATTTGCAAAATGGACTTGAACCGTATTTACAAATGCAGACAATTTGTTTGTCCGTTTAAACGATCTAAATGAATTGATTTGCTCTCGTTAAGTGCAATCTGCCAGGATTTTCTCATTAATGCAAGTGATTCATTCATAACCCTCGTTAAGTGCGTTTTGTAATTCTATATTTGTTTCCTCTATTGTTGTGCCAACTGCTAGTAAAGCAGTATCGTCAACAATCGTTGCAAGCATTGTATCGTTTGTTTGTGAGATATGACGTATAAAAAGGAGGCACGCTTCCTTAGGGTACTCTTGCCATTATTTCTTTGAGCCCTGAATATTAGTTTCCAAGTTTCGAACGGAAGAGTCTATGATCAAGATACGAGTTAATATAATTGTTCAGGTAGAACTTGTCTTAATTTGTGTTGAAGGCCTCTATCCATAGACGTGCATTCTTGTGAAATTCTTCCCAACATTTAAGCTGTAACCTTTGACGCGGGGCCGTCTTAGAGGAGAGCAGCTGCTCGCGATTACAGATATTTTATCCGAAACTGTTTGTCATTGCATTTCAACCATTGACAACACACAGTTTCAACTAACAAAAACACTGTCCACCTAACAACGACACGAACAACGCAATACACACTTTATTTCTTTTTGCTACAGAATTAGCAAAGATTGTAACAAACTTCCGGAAGACCGTCTGCATCAGTCCAAGAATAGAGTCAATAGTCAATAGACATCTGCAAGCATCATATCAAGGCAGTCTTGAGAAAGGTTTATAAAAAAGGTGCCAATTTGATAGTTGCAAAGTTGATTGGTTTTACCACCTATAAGGAACACTTTTTTTTTTATTATTTGCGCGCACTCAAGGGGCTATGAGAATGAGCGTTAGAGAATGGGAAGAAAGACTAACTCCATTAATGTTGTCCGAACTAACTTCTGCGAGTCACTTTTTTTTTTTGTTCGGTTAGGTTTCACGGCTTGACATCAACACGCAGAATGACATTTAGATTAACGTAGATCCGTATTGTGGTGCCATTTTGGGGTGCTTGAAATCCACTAGTTATGAGACAATTGTTGGGGTTCCCTGAACATTTAAAAGGCTTTGAAGAAGCTATACAATTGGACGAATTATCAAAGAGTTCTACCAGATATTCGCCATGGTCTTGGATATAAAATCTTGTGGTTTACTCGAGTTCACCTTCCAAAATAGTGAAAAAGTCAACTCGACAGAACGGTTGTGACAAGGAAAAATGCTCGAAATGTAGTTTTGAAAACATAATTTGATGATGACGTTGTTAAACGTTATAACCTTCTATATGGTGATTTGTCATACATTACTCAACAATTCAAAAGAAATTTGCAAAATATTGCCTTAACAAGAAGGTTGTTATCATTAAAAAAAAAAAACAAGCGTCCCCATGGAAATACCGTCTTCATCGTCCTTTCTAACTAAATAACTTAAACTACGATCCTAAAAAATTCATAATATGAAAAATTCAAATTAAACTGAATATCTCTGGTTTCACGTTTCTCTCGAGAACAAATTCCAGGAAATGTCATCTCATGGCAATCTCAAATATTAAAAAAAAAACATCTGGTTGTTATCATCCTGAAGAATAAAAGGAAATTACAAATAAGGAATAGACTCAAAATATACAAAAAAATGTATATATATATAATGTATATAAAGTAACTCTCGTTTTATAAACTAAGTTGTTAAGAAAGTTCTCTGCACCCATAGTATTGTATCTGCGAGCAGTTAAATACGGATTGTGACTTACTTTTCAAGGACATCATCTGTAATTTTTTTTTGTGTATTTCCACAACCACTTTCGAGCATAACAATAATAATAATAATAATAATCAAGACTATGCTTGGATGGTTTCCAATTTATTATTTCGCTGGTGGTGGATATAGATATACTGTCGCATCCAAGGACATATTTTGTTTTCAATTTAAGTGAAATGTAGACAGATATTGTCGTAGGTGTTCCAAGTGATTACATTCTGCTCCTCACTGGAGCGATTCGTTTTTATTCCTTAATGGCTTTTAGTTTTTACATCAATCCTTTAGAGTGAAGATTCAGAACAAAATGAGTGGTAACACCCACTAACACACGTTTATAGCTACACACTCATCATTAATCGTTATCTAACACTCTCGGATGCTTAACCATCTATGTATATTGAATAATCTAGATGTGGAACACTAGCGTCAAAGATCAGGCAGGCTAATTATTTATTCAATCTTTTCTCCAGCGATTGAATTAGTTCTATGGAGACGTAAAGAGATGTATTGACGTCAATGGGACGTGGGAAGTTCATTAAAATTACTCACAACCTGAATTGCGTATAGAGAAGTGAGTCGAACAAGTTTAAAGAACATTTCAGTTTGTGCTTTTGATTGATCGACTCAAGGGAAAGTGGGTTGAGAGCAACATTCGCAAAGTATTTCCCTACTTATACAGATGTGGATTTTAAGTTCTACTTAGAAAGTCGCCTAGAGTAAAAAACTGGCGGTAGATTATTTAAAAATTCAACTTTCTGGTTGCAATTGATTATAGATAGATTTAACGGCAGCTGCGAATGAGATGGGAATTTCCAACTTTTACTTTTTATACACGAGTTGTATCTGCTGAGTGGTATAGCTAAGTGAGTCTGATTGGAATATCCCTGGTTAATTGCGGTATACCTATCCGGAGTTAATTTTATTTGCTTTCCCGTGAGTAAAAGGGTTCTCAAGCGTTTTTGACGTAGTCGCAAATTACGAAGAAGTTTCCAACTATTTCTGTTTACAATACAAGACTTAGTGGTCGGTGGTTGTGGGGGGAACTCTTTGTCGCTGACTGTGATAAGTAGGAAATTCTATTGGGAACGAAATAAAGTTAACTATGCGTAATGCACTAAAGACACGTAGGTAGGACTGCTTCTAGCGCACTGACTGGTTGAGCTTTCTAATAGGGTTATTACTCATATCTTTTTAATTGGTTTGTTCGATTTTATCTAACTACACTGAGTTACAAAGAAGTGGTGCACCTTGAAATTTCCCAATAACTTGTGAGTAAATTAAAAAAAAAAAAACGTTTTTTTTCGATGTGTTTTTGTTTCCTAACACTAAAATCAACAATTCATACAAAAAAATATAAAAATTAAGGAAAATGAGAATAAACTAAATTTACTAACATTTTCCTGTATTATTATTTTTTTCGTAAGCAATTCGACATTAATGGGTATTGACTCCCCGAATATATAAGGCAATGATAGCAGGAGTGGCGTAACCCTCATATTCTCAGTTTTGAGTTTATTTCACCATCATGATGAATAAAAATAGTTTATTCGATGCAAAAGTGCCATTAATTGTGTTATACTTTCCGTTTTTCATCTTTTATTTGAAAAAATAAATCAAATAAAGCCGTTTTTTTTGTACAATTGTTAACTAAGAATATATTTACTGTTGAAGAAGTGGTGCACTACTGCTCTAAGTGCCTCATATATCCAAGCCTTAATGTGATGGTGCATGCATAGACTAAGGTTGTTACGTACATATTAGATTCATCAGAGCTGTTTTCAGGCCATTTAATGTCTGTGGAAATGCAGCTTCCTTATCGTTCCCCCAGCACATCCCACATAGGTTCAAGTGGATTTATATCTGGGTTTTTCCCAGGCTAATCGATCACTTTGATTTCCATTTCTTTCAAGTAGGTACTTGTTAACGCAACTGGCGGCTTTCTATCTATCATTGTTCTGCAGCAGCAAGAAGTTTTCCCAAATAAAAAAAATGTGAATGTAACCATGTGTTCTTCAAGAATGTCGTTGATGTTATAGATAGACCGATATTTCCATGATATACAGCTCGGTTTGTTACTTACTTAAGTTTGGCTACAGTCTGTGGTGAACCTGTTCTTAGCTAACTGATTCCAGTTTCGCGCTCTAATTTGGTCGAAGTCGGTTTCTACTTGTGTGCGCCATTGATGTCCATTTGAAATTTTTCTTGACACCGGGGCCGTCAAAATTTTTGGAAAAGATAAAAATTTGGATGAAAAACTAAAAATTATCGTTACCCCGGGGTCGTCCGAAAATTTTAAAATGTTTAAAATTTTGATCAAAATTTAGAGTTTTTGTGACCCCAGGCGGTTAAAAATTTCGAAAAAGTTAGAAACGTTGATCAAAACCTAAAAATGATCGTTACCCTGGGGTCGTCCAAAAATTTGAAAATTTTTAAATTGCTGATCAATAATTTAAATTTTTCATGACACTTAACGCAAACGGGACCGAAGATATTTCGAAGATAAGATACGCAGGACTGGGATTATAAGGGTCTTATAAAGGATCTCCTTAGTGGTTCGAGTAAGGGCTTTACTATTGAATGGCTGACTTCTTAGCTCGAAGAAGACTTATGCCTCTGTAGTTGGCACAGTTCAGAGGGTCTCCTTTGTTCTGGATATAACAGCGACATACCGCAGATTTTGACTTTCCTCAACCAATTCCAGTACCCTGGCGACTTCTTTGTTATGAGAAATTAAAAATCAAGTATAAACGGCAATTCAGGACCATAAAACTAACTTTTGTCTTCCTAAATGGAGTATCTAGTTTCGGGGCCTTGAATATGTCGTTAATTGCAGTTATCTTTAAATGTTTTCTAAAGTGGTTCAAGATTCGCAAGCGTTCAACTTTTGTGAGGCTACTTATGTGGGACAGCCTCTCTTATAGTCCACTACTCTCTATAGTCCAGTCTATGTCTCTCTATAGTCCACTACTTTCAATCCTAATCAGCTGTACCATATCCTCTCATCTTGTATGATTTTGTTGGAGTGTTGCGTCACGGCTACCGCGATATCGTATCCGATTATAATTCTCGCCCTGAGATGATGCTTGCGGAATTGCTCTACTCTGTTATCACACTCACCGCTTTAGAAATAGAAGCTCTATTCAGAGCTATAAGTTTGTTTGATTTGCTACCGCTTAAATCCGGCCATAGGTCTTTGGTGTGTTTAAAGTGTTTATACTTTGGCAGCTAGATTTTTTATCATTTTGCGTGTATTTAATTTTAAAAAAGTGTTACCAAACCTGCTGTGGGCCTGTTGCGCATAGTTCATGTTATGAGTACACATGCTGTTCTTTGAAAGTTTTGTTAGTGCAATCATGAGCTTCGTTTTTCATGGAATTCCAGCAACCATAGGTGAGGACTGGTCTAACAACAGCTGTGTATAGCAATTTCGTGACCTTCGGGGAGGTACCCTTTCGTTGATATTCAGGTTCTAATTTAGCTTGTTGTCAAGTATCACCGCATGGTATGGACCCTCCCTGAGTCGGTGCCACAACTCTGTGATCGATCTCTTGTTAGTGAAGAGGACTAGTTCGGCTTTCGTCGGATTTACACCCTGGTTTTGGGGTTCTGTCTGACCATCTATATTGACAATATTTAGGCTAGTCTGCATGACTACACTAAGAGTCGATAGATCCACATTGTCTGCATAAGCCACTTTTTTTTTATTGCAGTGATTTCTAGTCTGGAGAAAGTGAAGTGAAGAAAGAATACCCTATGTGAAGTACCTCTTGTCGTTGTTATCCTTTTGTAATGATACGTTTTTGAAGGATGGTTATGATCCAGTTACTAATGATTGTATCTATTCCTGGCTTTTCAAGTGCTTTCACGATAGATCCAGGTTTCACGTTTTTTAAGGCCAATTTTATGTCTAGGAAGGCTGCTAGTGTGTATTTTTTGTGATATATATATATATAGATATATAGATATATAGTTTCTACCGATTTGCCCTTGATATAAGCATACTGGTTTGGTGGTAGGTAGCCTGGATTCAAGTTACTACGTATTAGAATTTCTAGTAGTCTTTCCAGTATTTTCAATAGAAATGAGGATAGACCTATAGGTCTATAATCTATCGCAATAGTGTGACTGCATTTCCTCGTTTTTGGTATGAATATAACATTGACTTCACTCCACACTTTGGGATGATATATCAGCTGAAGCCATTGAAGGAAGGTGTTGACTAATGCTGGTTTGTAACCAAAAGTTTTTAGTATTCCATTGTAAAATTTGTTGATCCATAAATCTCGTCAAAAAACTGACCTCTCTCCCAGTAATTTCAAACTTAATTATCCCGTGTCTGCATAAAAAGAGGGTTCTTTTTTCAAAATATTTTTTTATTATTTCGGCCAAGTTTTTGGACACATTTCATATGCTACCAGATTTGTACAATTCAATTTCCTGTCTGTGTGTCTGTTAGTTCTGCAATTAAGTTTGAGAGTTTCAGCTAGTCCGTTTTTCAATTGCGCTCAATTCCTTTATTACAGGTACCCCAGCAATGTTTGGATTTATTTACAAAGCCAAGTTGTTGAAGTTCATTGAGACAGGACTTAGATAAATTGATATTCAAGCTTTTAGCATCAAAATTATGAATAAAGCTTACGGATTCATGGATAGCATGAAGATTTGGCTGTTGTCCAATGGCATGATGCTTATAATTTATATTGATCGGTCTAAAAACTGCCTTCTTGCTTTAGGCTTATATTGATTAATTTTTGGGGAATCCTAAAAACCAACCACAGACCATCACAATAAGATCTCAAATAAGTAATCCCTTCGGACAAGGCAACGTTATGCAAGCAGTATTCAAGCTTAGTAGTCTCATATTTGGTTTCGCAATCATTCCTCAAATTCAACTCACGACGTCTTTTTATGCAAACGACTGGTGACATAAGTCTAGGAGTTCCTGAAAAGTTTTGTTTAAGTAGATTTCACTTTCTTTTCAAACATTGTCATTAGTCATGCATCACTGCCGCCCCCTCACTCTGATCAATGAACTTTCTACAGTGCATTTTATATATTCAAATGTGAAGCATTTTTTGTCAAAAAAAAAAAAAAATCCCCTATTCAAAGGCCGTAAAAATGGCATCCATTTAAAGAAATTTCGACAGCGCCATTCACCGCTAAATATTACACACACAAACTCAACTCTACACGCTTATTCTTGTTTCGACTTGGAATTCTGCGTAATACTTAACTTGTACTAAACAGCCATTAAGATTCTCATTACGATTTTGAATTAGCTTCTCAGTCACCCCCAATAAAAAAAAATCCTACAAAAAAAAAAAAAGATTTTTGTTTGTTATTTAATTATTTTTTTATAGTATGTAGATACTTTCGCGAATCCCATTTGCGGGCTAATTTTACAAACATAATTCTAGTCACACTCTTGTCAAGCAATTGTCTGATATTCATCAAAATTTCATATTCCATTCTGGTGCTGCAGTAAATGTATACAATCTAGTAGATACATTCGGAGGGGCACCCCCATTTGACTTTTATTGTGCTACCATAAAAAAATATCAACTCCATTCATTACAACCTTTTCCGGACTGAAATACTTCTGGGTGGTCAAAGCTTAAAGCCGAAAAAAATACATGTGCATAAACCGCACAAGACGAAAATATGCCATCTTTAGGGGCAAACGAGGCCAACAGTCCTGCATGTTTCCTTCCGTATAGGCTTTTATTGCGCCCAGTCCAAGAACGTTGGAGGAGATACTTTATGCATAAACGCGTATAAATCATAAAAAAAACAACACAAATGACAAACAACAGCAATAACAAATAATACAAAATGCAAAAAAAAAAAACATAAAAAAACTAATGAAAGTATCTGTTCTGCTTAAATAGATAAATAGACAGTAGATAACGTTCCGCATGGAAATCCCAATAATTAAGTTTCATTTGAAAACAGATTTTCTCATGCCTCAGCCTAAACGAGTCGACAATTAGTCACCTTTCAAATGAGGTACTTTGGGAATGCCATCGAGCTTTGTCGTCGTCGTCGTCGTCGTCGGGAAGTGAGGAAACGTTTTGTTCGTAAAGTAGTTTGCGCTGGTATCTCTTTGAAGATCAACGTAGAAGTAAAAAAATAAAACTCAAGCCTAAAAATTGATAAAAAAAAAGAAGGAATTTCCAATTTTTTTTTATTTCTTCGATAACCTATGATGAGAGTGCATGTGCGATTTACAAGTTTGTGCTTATCGCAGATAGTGTCGATATACTTGATAAAGAGCGGTGTCGCAAGTGAACATTTATTAAGACGGAGGGTTTAACAATTGCTGCATTGCTGGCGGGCCCCATGGGCCAGGCTGCAAGTATGTGCCGATTTCGTGGATGTCGCTACAAAAAGAATAAATCAAACAAAAACAGATCAGGTATGAGAGTGGATGTTTGTGTTTATTTATTAGTAGCGGTGTTTAGTTATTTTTTTTTTCACTTATAAGCTTTAAAATAATAATAAAAATATTTTTGATGTTGTTGTTGCACATTCTTTTAAATTGTATTTTAAAAAAAATCCTATATCCTTGGCAGAATATTCAAATTCACTGGCATGTATGAAAAAGGTCACGAAGAGACGCGCTGCGCTGTAAGTTAGTGTTTTATTAAATCCATATTTTGGCATCAGACTCATAACCGTTTTGGATATTGTATCTAACAGATAAACCTTTTTAACCCAATTCAAGATTTTAGTTGACATTCTGCCAAGATTTAGGTAGTTTGTGTTCCCAAAAGATTTGACTTCGTTTCGGGGTATCAGTTTGCATTGAAGTGCACTGAAGTGAATAAGCGGATAAGATATGGTATTCTGGCAAAAATGTAACCACCGTGCATATGCAATTACTTTAGATTAATGCTGGCATTGTGTTGTATATAGTTGTGTGAGTGGTTAGATGGGGTCTCTTGCCAAAGAACATTCTACAACTTGTGACGTGGGGAACATCATTCATATGAATTGGAACGAATACGGGTTTGAAATCGATGAATTATTGGTGGGATTTCCGGATCTTTTCCATTATCTGCGGAAGTGCAGTTTCGATCTTGTTTTGACTTTCCTGTACTCAAACCACACTTATGAGGACTGATCAGGATGATTTTTTTAACGGTTTCAGGCGTTCGCTTGTTACTGCCAAATACGATATTGATGCTTCCCTTCCATTGAGGTACCAATTTGCAGGCACACTAAAATCCAAGCAGATTCTGCTTAAGTGTTACCAAATCACCTTCACCGGTTTTATGTAGATTGGCAAAGAGACCATCATTAACGGCAGCTTAAACTTAAACAAAACTAGTATTGGTATACTAGTTTGATTTAGGTCGGGTGTCGCCTTTGCTTTCGTACCCTATGTGGAATGGTTCGTTTTCCCTGACAGCGGAAGATTATTCTTCATTGCCATCTGCAGAAATGGTTCTTCCATATGCTCAGCATCGACTGTGAATGTCGAAATCTTTTCTTGATAGACAGAATGCTGTTTGCGCTATGTATTCCTGGCTTTGACGTTTTGCACTTTAGTAAAACCTACAAACATCATTTCGAAAGTGGGACTGCTATGCACCTTCGATTGCTAATTTTGCTTTCATGTTTCTTCTCTGGCAATTGGCTGTGATGATTTTTCGGCATTCTTCGTCAAACCATTGGTTTCTTTCTAGTGAGCAGAAGAATCATAGCACATCAGTTGTGGCTGATTTGATGATTGTTGACATCGTCCCATGGAGGGAATAGAGAGTTTACGAGATACACGTTCTGCAAATTTCTTGGCGGTCCAATGTGATTGTAGTATCCGACACTACATTTTTTTAACAGTATTTCGCATTTATTGTGCCATATATCCACATTCTTGCCTTGGCTAATACAAAGTAGAGCTCGGAGTCGATATTATGCCCTCAGAAAGTAAGTATATCCAAACGTCAATTTAATTGACCGTTGAATGTTTGAAATTACAACCACAACTTGTGTACAACAACAATATTTGGTTAGTTATTTGCTATTTCTGACATCACCAAGTGTCCTCATCAGATTCCTTATAAAATTGGCGCTACTTCGAATATTGAGTTCTCTGTATAATTATCGAAACAACTTTTATTCCCTAACCGGGGATTAAAATCGGAATCCAATGACTAGCGAGTCAAGTGCCTACCACTTGCGCCACTGAAGTCTTGGTTTGAGCGTTTGACAGTTTGTTGGTCCGCGAAGACAATTAGCCTAAGTCCGTTCCCAGATGTGGTGTGATGTAGGTTTTCGAACAAAGAATCGTAAGGTATCGCCTACTCCCACCTTTTGACAACCCAACACACATAATCTTTATCTTCGGCATTCCCTTTTAAGTTTTGTCGAAGAACTCATAGAAGCAGTCTTTCTTGATGCCATATTTTTCCTCCGTTGAAGAATGAGCGCATTTAAGGATTTCGCTGGCGAATTTGGCCTTGGCACGGATTGTTGCATTGCGTTTGCTAATATCTTCGAAGTTAATGACTTGTTTGTCATTTATAACAAATCCGAATAGTCCTGATTCTGCTCACAATAACATGAATCGTAGTAAATGTCACCTATTTGCATCGTTCTTTTGCACTGACCATCTTCTTGCATTCCGTCTATGTAAGGAATATCTGCTTCATAGAAACTAAGGGCTTCCATAAAGCAAAATTCCATCCCTAACTTGGAGAGTCAACTCGATGTGTTTACACGATGATAACAGCAGGTGGGTTCAGTTAAATAAGTGAATGTACGCGATGCGCGTTCACACTCAGCCCATAAAGGTCTGTTGTGGTGCCACATGGATCTACGACTTACCCTATATTCGGTCGCCTAATTGAACCAGTCATAGATGACTTTATAGCAAAGGAAGTATCTGCTGACATCGATACTAGCCAGCTCACCTAGATTATCAAATAAGTAGTTTCCCAAATGAAGTTTTCTTTTTGGGAGAGAGCTAGACAAGATAAGAGAATTTATGGAATACTTTCCTCCTCTTATAGGTCCAAGCAGCTTCTACAGAAGTCATTGCTGAAGGACAATGTCTGCTCTATTCTTGTTCTATAACACCCAACCATAGTCCTTGTGGGAAATAATACAAATTAAGGATCGCTTTACGACACTTGTAAGTGGAGGAATATAACTAACCTTTATATTATTTTCTTACGTACTCAAGTTGGCTAAAGTCCGTAATGAACCTGAGCCTCAACCAACATACCCCTACAATTACCACGGTCCCTAGCTAACTGCCTTCAGTTGCGCACTTCAATTTGGCTGCGGTAGGTTTCTTCTTGAGCGAGCCACTTAGGGTTAGGTTTTTTCAACTGCGCCCGAGGTCTGACTTGGTATCAAGAGTTCTTTAGATAATTCGTAGGTCAACATTTTTTATGAATTTTAGCTTGATTAACTGGTACTAAACAGGTTTTTCGAATAACCTGCTGATGCAGAAGTCTAATGGAGCTCAGTCGCTTTGGTGACCAAGCAGATCTCTCTTTTTTTTTTGAAAATATGTTGACGGTTCAATGAGATGTTTGTGGTTGGTCCAATGACCAAACTTCAATTTTCTTATCGTGTAACCGCATCTCATATTCTCAATAGGCAACCCTTGTAGTTTAAGCACGGCCTACTTACGACGAATCGAGGTTCGTGGTTCATTTTGAACACATTGGGTTGCAGTGATGATGGTTTGATGTGTACGTGCAGACCTGTTGTGTAAACTGTATCCAAAAGCGACTACTCGAGGTGCGTGGATCATTTCGAACACTCTGACCTTTAGCGATGATTTTTTGACGTATAACTGTACGGCATTCATATTGATATGTTCCGTGTTCATAAAGGGGGCTATGTTGACGAAAAAAACTGCATGGCTCCACCATAAAAATGATAAAATTCATTAAATCGGTTAATCTCCCCGCATAACTTCTGTTGACTCAGCTTTTAACCGCTTCTCTTTGCACAATCGGCCATTGCGACCTTTTTAAATACCTCTAGTCAATTTTCCAATAAAATTAAATGTACACCACAATTTTTGAAAAACCAAATACTGTCTTTCTGTTTGTTCAGCTTAAATGAAATTAAATGTACGTCAATACATTTGAAAAATATTATAAAAAAAAAATGTTTGTTTGTTCCGCTTCGGTTAAGTACCTCCCTCACTGGGAATTAACACACCCCACCATTCAGACCGCGAGACAGCAATCGTACGATTGTTAGTGCCATTAAAAATTGCACATCCTATAAAAGAGGAAATCCGTCATCCAAAAACACTCTTCTCCGAGTACATCACCCACTTGTCGCCTTGTTCCATGTTCCTGCTCCCTATAGCCTAGTCGAAACCTCACCAACAAACAAAAAGATGATTCTGCTGCCTCTCCGCAGCCATGTTGATCACAAATATTTGAGATCCACTTTTTCCAACAAATACCATTCCCAAAGTTACCATCCTCAAACAACAACAATGACGGACGCAGAAAGAAATCACTTAGCACCACCCTGCGGAAGGCAATGCAAATAAAATCAAAAAGCGAAAAACTTGACTATCTCGTGGAGCCAAGCTCTCTACAGCTCTGCACCAATTCCATAACCTAACCATGTATATTCTCGATGCAGAACGGGAAGTGATAAACGTTGTATCTTCCATTTTACAATCTCTGACACAATTTCCCACTGACACACCTACCGACCAACCCCACCACCATCACAATACCATAGTGGAATGTTTAATGCATGGAATATGTTAACTTCTAAATGGCTTCCTCTTTGTGTGCTATCTCTTCGCAAAGTCCTTATAATATTATTCTTGAAATAGGAGATATCTGTTGTTGAATATACTTTTTGTTGTTCCATTTCGGCTCGGTTCTCCCCCCTCTATCGCTGATGAATAAGAATCCTTGTAAGAAGATTGCTAGTTATATAAAAAAAATAAAATCCTTCACAACCTCCAACGCTTCTCGAATTTATGATGCGTTAAGACCAAACGTCACATCAATTCCTGTCTATATACGAGCAATCTCGAGCTGTGGAACTATGTCTCATTTGATTGAAATACATGTTCCGTTCGTTAAAAATGTTGTGATGTAATGGTGAATTTTTTTCCGTTTTTTTTTATGCGCCAACTAACGGAAAAGCAAATTGTTTAGGGGTTGGAACAATACCAATCCTAATGGACGAATAATGGATAGTTATGCTACATAAGTGGCCACTTATAGGGAAGTGGGTACGTGAAACTATTTGTCAGCCAGTTCAATGGAATTTATTTTCCTCTGGTATTACCGACCAGTCGACAATTTGTAACGGATTATTAGTGGCATAAAAAAATTGTATAGTGGTCCACTATATATTTTTTGTTCTTTTAGAATGAAAAGGATTTTTTTTTTAGATGGAGACTTGTGATTTGTTCTGCGTCATAGATTTTAAGAAAGCACTAACCTCGTGTTGAGATTTTTTTAGGTTCTTGGTTAATGTGGTTTGGTAGTTTAAATTTTGATATTGGTGGTCGATATAAGACACATCGAATTATGACACGTCATTACACCGGGACGCTTCATACCACGAGAGAAATGCACACTCAAACATTTCGACTTAACTGTTACTTAAGGCTAGAACTTGATCTGTTTTTGCCCACCACCTAGTTGGGAATCGAAGACATTGCTTAATCCGTTAAATCTTAACTCTTAAATCTAGGACCTAGGTTTTCCGCTTCCTTTTTTTTACTCCCAAGCACGATAATTCGATCTCATTGACCATTTTTTTACCAAAAAGGATGTGTGGTCAACTTGTCCCTCAACCATCATGCATCTCTATTAAGCTAAGTGTTTAGCTAGTTGTCTTCATCTGTGCACTTCAAGTCGGTTCAGATCGGTTTCTACTAATGCGTTCCACTCAAGTCGATTGGCATCGAAAAATCTTCGGGCTTCTGTTTGTCATCTTAAACTTTATATTGGAATTTTTTTTTAACCAGGTCTATGTCAATGTACAGGTTGTCAAGTTCGTCTTCTCCATAGCCTCTCTGCAAACGTGACCAAAGGCTAATAAAATGATTTTTATATCGAAGAAACCAAGGATGAGATATTGCCGTAGATCAGGATTTGGACGATCAAAGTCTCATATAAGATCTTCTAAGTAGTTCGAGTGAGGACTTTTTTACTAAATTGCCGCATTAGCGCTTGTAAACAGCGGTTGGTTGGAGTAATTTTACGTTTAATGACTGACAACAAATTGTTATCAAAGTTCATAGCGAAGCAGAGTTAAAAAAAAATCCTATACTAGCTCAATGTTATACCTGTCGACTTGAGGTACCGTTCGATTCATCGATGTTGTGTTGTCTTTTTGTCTAACCCACTCCTTGCTCTTACCCTCGTTTAAGGCTTAACACATTTTGACATTTCAATAATTTTGATATATTGTGTCGGTTTAACCGGTGCCATAAAATAACGCTAAGCGAAATAAATCTGAATTCCGAAATTCGGCGTTTTTTTCACTCTGTAAAAGTATTTTGGAATTTGTAGTAATTTCACAAATCTGAAATATAGCCGAATTCAGAGAGAGTGGAAATCATACTTTGGACCAATCCGAATGCTAGTTTGGGTGCATGAATAGTCTTAATGCGGGTGGTGGGGGTAGGGCATGCTGCCCTCCTGCAACCCCTCCTGCTTGGGCTCACTGTTGGATTTGGGTTGCGTGCGAGGTTGAATTTAGAATTTGTAGGCAACCATCTGCTTGTTTGTCCATACATCCAACCTCACACGCAACCCAAATCCAAAAGTGATCCGAATCAGGAGGGCTGCAAGGGGCAGCATGCCCCTCACCCATTTTCTAATTTTGCATACACCCAAACTCGCATTCAGATGTATTCAAGTATGAACCCCCTGCTTGGGCTTATTGTTGGATATGGAATGGGTGCGGTATTGGGTGTATGCAAAAGTGAAATAAGACCGAACTTGGGGCGTTGCTTCGCTTTCATAAGGTGAAATAATGCCGAATTTAGGAATTCGGTGTTGTTTCGCTCGTCTTTATTTAACGGCACCGCTATACGCTATTATTTCAACTTATTTCTAGAAGGTTATGCCTCTGTTGGCGGCTCAGGGGTTTCGTATAAACCTTTTCAGATTTATTGAAAATATTTTCAGACGATGTATGACTTTGTGTGACCTTGTCTAAAGTATGTATATCTGACATAGGTACAAGATATTTTTTTTTACTGTAAAACAGGTTGAAGTTAAGTGAGCGAAATTGCGACAAATATTTATTGGTACATAAATATTTTCTTGAGAAAAAAATATTAAAATTTAAGAAAGGTCAGTTATCAATTTTTTGCGCTAGCTCTTTCTAATACCCATTTGGTGGCAGCAGATAAGTAAAATTAGTTTGCTGGTTACTGCATTAACATCGAATCAAGGTATCAGAAAACGTAGATATCTGAAAAACGAAAAAAATCGAGTTATTCACTTCTTGCATTCTGCGGGGGTGATGTCTTAATTTTGACTTTCTCACAAAATCAACTTAAAATCTTTCGGAAAGACTTACAGATTTCGAAAAAAAAACCGTCAAAGCTATCCTCAAGAAACACAAATAACCAAAAGGCAATCTTAGTCAAAAGTAACATCATACAAATATGACCACGTCATCCCATCCAAAACAATCAGACCACCTGCCAATTTTCATTTTTTCAATTTTCAATGATCATCTGTTCTTTTGAAGTGTACCGTCCTTTATATTAGAACCATAGACGTCAGAGGTGTTTCCAAAATCATCTCGGTTTGAAAATGTCCCAATATGTAAAACACTGTCATTCCTGAAGGCAGCACTCCTTTTCCAATAATACATATTTACTATCAGTAACCAAATACACATACACATCAAGTCAAATCTACCTGTTTGGATTCAAGCTTCAATTACAAAATCTATACCTCAAGAACACACCTTCTCAAAAACCATCCTACGCCAAAACACATTTATAACAGACCAATGGAAAGCCAGTACTATCGATCCGCTGTCATTTCAGGATTCAGTGAAAATAACCATTTAAGCTAACTACCCTCAAACCTTTCCGAAAACAGAATCTTTTTCAGAACATGTTTCAAAATGTCGCATCCATTTGTGTAACAACTTTCGTGTGATCACAATTAAGTTTCATAATCTGATCTTGCTCACACACAATGCCACGTACCCACACCACACCACCACACTTTCTTGGGGTGCCGGTCCACAAATGTCATTTGTGTATAACTAACACTACGTCCACCATCTTACTCGTTTGTCAACGCGAGACTTAGATTAAATGACATATCAGCTGCGCACTTCTGACAACGTATACATTTTTTTTGCACACCAAATTACGTGTTAATTGAGATGCAAGTACACAAACAGACACAAAACTCTAAAATCGGTGCGGAATTTGTTTTCCTCTTTTTCGTGATGCATTTTCGTTTCATAAAATCTAAAGGACCGCCCAGAATCTGTAGCTGATGCATGAATCTGAGTGAGAAGTTTAAAACCAGGCAACCCGTTAGCGCTTACACAATGTGTATCTGTAGCTTGAAGTTGAATGGAGGGCAACTTTATGCAAGAAATGTATCTCCCTTTTGACAGCTATACAAGATACCAGTTACAGATAAGCATTCTGGGCGGCCCTTAACTCACACGGTCCCAAAAGATGTTTCACTTCAACAAAATAATTTCCATATATATTTATTTAGGTTGGTCCTTAAACATTTTTTTTCGGATAGTTGTGCCCTTTCTGCTAAGTTTCCCACACATTTTTCGAGCATGTCTGGCGGTATAGCGATGATTTCGGCACGAATAATTGCCAAATCTTATTGCTCATCAAATATTCACACGAAAAAATCTGGAGATGTGAGTGTCCAATGAGTTTCGTCGTTTGTTAACGCCCAGTAAATTTTCTTTGCAAAGACTGCACGGCACAACGTCTTGTTGAAACCAGTATCGTCCAGACCTTATTTACACCTTTGTGCGCAGACTAATGAGCCAAACGTTTCCGATATTGATTCCCATTGACAGTTTCTCTTCTCTGAATAAAAATGGTAAAAAAAAAAATGTTTTGGCGCAAACGCTGGCTGAAACTTTTTGGTCATGAAATGGGGTTTCATTGATCTCGTTTAGATTCTCCGTTCCCTATTTTGTTTGTTAACGACGGAGTCTGTGGAATAAGCATCATCGGTCATCAAATTTTTCTTCCAAAATCAGGTTTAATGTCAGCTATTCGACCGACTGGTGGGACGTATTTCAACCGACATGAACAGTCTATCGCCAATATTTCTAGAGTCAATTGCACTCTTATACGGAAACAAATACAAGTCATCCTAATGAAGAGTTAGGTTTAAAGCCCTCTATGGGGCTGTTCCAAAATTCAGGTTGTGACAAAATCACGCAGAAATTATTTGTTTTAAAGAAAATTGTCACGGGTGTTCCGCGATTTTTAAGATTATTTTTCCACTACAAATATGAATGTTTCGGGATAAGGTGATACATATTGTGCCGCCATGCATTCCTTTTGGACTAATAGTTCAAATAAGAAATATTTAACTGGAAACACGTTAATAGTTTCAAAAATGTATTCCCAGGTGGGTAATCAATCAACCCCCAACACATATTTGTTTGACTTCCTAACAAAGTTGCTAAGATACACACTGCGAGTACAATCGGTTTGCATTTGTAACTTTTTTTTAGTTTTCTACACATATATCCGCTGTAGTGGGTCGTTCTACAGATATTCACGATGACGCAAGTAACTTAAGACCTTTTATCTGGCTGTTGCGGATGACAAATATCAGAAAGAAAAGATAAATACATCTAGCGCGATGTCTGTGTTGCGCATTGGCACCCAATCTGACATCAGCTGAGGTATGACATCATACCGTCTAACGGTGTGGGGTACAACAATAACGACGACACAGCGGATACTGAAATGAACTTAAGTAAACTATTGCTGGCTCGGAAATGGAACCACGGTAATCGTGTACCGTTGAACGGATGTAGACGTCAGAGAATTTGATTAAATCGAGGTTTCTGGTTGTGGGAAAATGTGTTTCCTTTGTTTGATGTATTCCATAACCACCATTATTTTACAACACAAAACAAAAAAAACATCATGAAACTTAATCATATGAAAAGCCAAAAAAAAACGTTTCTTCTTGAGGAAAGCATTTTGTCTGATCTTTTATAAAGGGTGATCCATTTCGAGGTTCCCTACTTTTTTAAAGAAAAAAACACAGAAAATTAAAATTTAATGGAGAATGTTTATTATCATTTGAAAGAACATTCTTTGGCATTTTTTTTTTTGAAGATTATGTCTATCAAATGTTGGCCGTTGCTACGTGGCAGATGGTCCATCCGTTGTGTCCAATTTTCGATCACTCGTTCGAGCATTTCGACTGGTAACTGGCGAATGACACGCGTGATGTTTTCCTCCAAGGCCTGAATCGAAGCTTGTTTGTCGGCATAAGCTTTTGACTTTACATATCCCCACAGGAAAAAGTCTAACGGTGTGATATCACACGATCTTGGTGCCCAATCGACCGGCCCAAAACGTGAAATTATGTGCTCACCGAAATGTTCTCTCAATAAGTCCATTGATTGATGCGATGTGTGGGAAGTGGCGCCGTCTTGCTGAAACCAAATGTCGCCGAGATCACGAGCTTCAATTTCAGGCATCAAATAGTCGGTTATCATGGCACGATAACGGTCGCCATTGACGGTTACGTTTAACCGGTGTTGCGAATAGTACGCTCAGTACTCCGATTATGTTGACCATAAGTTGAGCGAAGTGCACGAAACACATTCCTCACAGAACGTGAATTTTCATAATTAAGTTGAACTATTTGTAAACGTTGTTCACGCGTAAGTCTTTCCATTATGAAATGCCAAACAATACTAAACAAAAATAACATGACAGCGTGACACGACTCACACGTGATCTGTCAAAAAATGCTATTGTATTGAAAAAAGTATCTCTACTTGGATCACCCGTTAGCAACGCGATCCTTGCTTGTAGTGTTTAGCTATTACAACAACAAATGCTCTAACGAAATAGCCCGATGCATTCCACCTCTTCAACAATTCAACCGCAATACTCGCCGTGTAATGAATGTTTTCAGTTCACCCTCCAGCATATCTTCGGACGTACTATAAAATATAGAGATTCATTCCTAAACCGAACAACACGAATGTGGAATGCTGATTCTAATGGACGGGAAAAACTGAATTTGGTAAGTTTTTCCCGTCCATTAGAATCTACAGAAATTGAAAACCAAAGAACATCGATATCTCCTCTTTTCTGCTCCTCTATTTCCTTAATGCCCGCACTATGCTCAAGCACTATAAGGGTATTAATAATCCCTTTAGCGTGTTTTAATTATAAAAAAAAAGCCGCGAACGTGTGTAATCATATGACGGAGTCTTCCTCTACTGCGTCCACCATACGACTGGTAATCGAAAACTCTTTCAATTCACTTTAAATGTCCTAGCCGTCTTAAAACTATAATGCCAAATTGTTTGACCAGGTCTGTGTTCGTGGTTAAATATTTGTCTCCATAGCTCTTTAATGCAAACAGGATTGATGATTTTTCAAAGGTACATTTCAGCTTAAATGAAAGTCGCGGTATTTTACAGGTCCTTCTTATTACTTTAAATAGGAGTTTATTGCTAAATTTTCTTGTTGGCCCGCTTGCAAGGGCAAAAATTTCATTTAATTTCTAACGACTTGTCAGAATTAAGTCCAAGGTCGAGGTATGAAAAGTCCTTACTGCATCAAAATTATAGCGGTCAATTATGGTATTTTCCATACCGCTGCACACACTTCGTTCACTATATTGGCAAAGGCTGCGATGACATATAAATAGTTGAGTCCGACTTATAATGCCAGTATCGTCGATCCGAACTAAGGTATACAATAGTTTTTGCACATATTTGCAGAAGATAGTGCCTCAACCATTGGTTTGGTGTTTTTATAGTTTGCACTTAAAAAGAATGTTCAGACATGGTCACCATATCTAAATCCTTTTGGATTTTTGGAAAAAACCTTTATAGATCATCACAAGTTCTCTATTGTCGTATAGTGCTTATGGGCAAATTTGTGCGGTATGTATATACCAAAATCAAAAAAATGGCTCGTCGGTATTAAAAATTTCATGCAACTTTACTTACTTACTTAAAGTCAGTTGTGGACTTTCCTGGTCTAAAACCACACTGAAATGGTCCGACCAGATTGTTGGTGAACAGTTTCAGTCGTTCACATATTACGGCAGACAGGATCTTGTCGGCGATGTTGATGTTGTTGCCGAACAGATCATGGGTTGGTAGATGTTACGTGCAAAGTCATCTTCTCCGGCTTTATGAAGCTCCGCAGGAAGGACGTCATTTACGCGAGCCTTGTTAAGCTTGAGTTTAGAAATTGCTATCCTCACCTCACTTATGTCGGGTGGTTGGTATTGTTCACTGTCGTCACCAACAAATGATAACAAATCCGCATACGAATAGTCATAATTCAGCTCACTATAACACGTTCCGTAGCATATGTCACAGTTTTTCATTCTCTTTTTGTTCAGCCCATCGTTTTTCCTGTATGGCAGTAATGTCTGCTTCATAACAGCCTGCACCTCTCCTGTTAAAAAATTTCACTTTCAAGGTGCAGATATAAACGTCGTTGTCCTTTTTTTGTTTAGCAGGGTCGTCAACAATAAAATCAGTCCTTTCAGAGGCTAATGGCTGCTTCGTAACAATGGTTCTTTTTTAAATGGGTGGGTAGTTAACACAAAGCACCACCCCCAACCTGGAGGCCCAAGTTCCAAATTTATTAGATACCCCTAGGACACGGGGCCATCAGTTTCCACTACGAGATTTGGCGCTGCCGTTGGCCTTTCGATTCATCCGTCACCATCTCTGTTCAAGGGGCCTGACTTTCCCTTGAGATCTCTAAATATCCTGTTGTGCGAATATCGAGGCAGCTCATCTAGGGTCGCCTGGAACAGCAGGCCGTCTTCTTATCTACATTCGCACATAGGATGAGACCATTGGAGACCATGAGACAATTGGATGAGACCAATATCCAATGGTTACCACTTGGAGGTAAAAATATGTCTTCTGATGTGTAGTCAGAGTTTCAACCACTGGGCATTGCCAAGTTAAGGCCAATCAGAATGTTCTTTAAATTCAATAAGTTTAGGAAATTCCTCGTTGAAAGCCACGCCCACCTATGCGCATCATCTTTCTATGGAAATATAGTAAAGGGTGATCCATTTCGAGGTTCCCTACTTTTTTAAAGAAAAAAACACAGAAAATTAAAATTTAATGGAGAATGCTTATGCTCATCGCTAAACAAAATTTGCCTCGAAAACGTCGGATCTTCTTGGAACTTTTCAAGAGCCCATAGAGCGAAGCGATGTCGCTTGGGAAGGTCGAGCGAAGCGATGTCGCTTGGGAAGGTCGAGCGGCTTCAGTTGTTGCACAAGCTGTATTTTGTACGCTTTCAATTTAAGATCTTGACGTAAAATGCGCCAAGTCGTTTCATACGTCAGTCCGAGTTGCTGCCGAATCGACTCTCTACGGTCTTCGTGTACACTCTCAGCTACGGCCGCTATATTTTCTTCACAGCGTGCTGGACGTGGTCTATTCGGTCGAATATTATCCAATAATGAATGCTGGGTCTCAAAGTGGGTGATTGTGTTGCAAATAGTACGCTCAGTAGGCCGATTATGTTGACCATAAGTTGAGCGAAGTGCACGAAACAAATTCCTCACAGAACGTGAATTTTCATAATAAAGTTGAACAATTTGTAAACGTTGTTCACGCGTAAGTCTTTCCATTATGAAATGCCAAACAATACTAAACAAAAATAACATGACAGCGTGACACGACTCACACGTGATCTGTCAAAAAATGCTATTGTATTGAAAAAAGTATCTCTACTTGGATCACCCGTTAGCAACGCGATCCTTGCTTGTAGTGTTTAGCTATTACAACAACAAATGCTCTAACGAAATAGCCCGATGCATTCCACCTCTTCAACAATTCAACCGCAATACTCGCCGTGTAATGAATGTTTTCAGTTCACCCTCCAGCATATCTTCGGACGTACTATAAAATATAGAGATTCATTCCTAAACCGAACAACACGAATGTGGAATGCTGATTCTAATGGACGGGAAAAACTGAATTTGGTAAGTTTTTCCCGTCCATTAGAATCTACAGAAATTGAAAACCAAAGAACATCGATATCTCCTCTTTTCTGCTCCTCTATTTCCTTAATGCCCGCACTATGCTCAAGCACTATAAGGGTATTAATAATCCCTTTAGCGTGTTTTAATTATAAAAAAAAAGCCGCGAACGTGTGTAATCATATGACGGAGTCTTCCTCTACTGCGTCCACCATACGACTGGTAATCGAAAACTCTTTCAATTCACTTTAAATGTCCTAGCCGTCTTAAAACTATAATGCCAAATTGTTTGACCAGGTCTGTGTTCGTGGTTAAATATTTGTCTCCATAGCTCTTTAATGCAAACAGGATTGATGATTTTTCAAAGGTACATTTCAGCTTAAATGAAAGTCGCGGTATTTTACAGGTCCTTCTTATTACTTTAAATAGGAGTTTATTGCTAAATTTTCTTGTTGGCCCGCTTGCAAGGGCAAAAATTTCATTTAATTTCTAACGACTTGTCAGAATTAAGTCCAAGGTCGAGGTATGAAAAGTCCTTACTGCATCAAAATTATAGCGGTCAATTATGGTATTTTCCATACCGCTGCACACACTTCGTTCACTATATTGGCAAAGGCTGCGATGACATATAAATAGTTGAGTCCGACTTATAATGCCAGTATCGTCGATCCGAACTAAGGTATACAATAGTTTTTGCACATATTTGCAGAAGATAGTGCCTCAACCATTGGTTTGGTGTTTTTATAGTTTGCACTTAAAAAGAATGTTCAGACATGGTCACCATATCTAAATCCTTTTGGATTTTTGGAAAAAACCTTTATAGATCATCACAAGTTCTCTATTGTCGTATAGTGCTTATGGGCAAATTTGTGCGGTATGTATATACCAAAATCAAAAAAATGGCTCGTCGGTATTAAAAATTTCATGCAACTTTACTTACTTACTTAAAGTCAGTTGTGGACTTTCCTGGTCTAAAACCACACTGAAATGGTCCGACCAGATTGTTGGTGAACAGTTTCAGTCGTTCACATATTACGGCAGACAGGATCTTGTCGGCGATGTTGATGTTGTTGCCGAACAGATCATGGGTTGGTAGATGTTACGTGCAAAGTCATCTTCTCCGGCTTTATGAAGCTCCGCAGGAAGGACGTCATTTACGCGAGCCTTGTTAAGCTTGAGTTTAGAAATTGCTATCCTCACCTCACTTATGTCGGGTGGTTGGTATTGTTCACTGTCGTCACCAACAAATGATAACAAATCCGCATACGAATAGTCATAATTCAGCTCACTATAACACGTTCCGTAGCATATGTCACAGTTTTTCATTCTCTTTTTGTTCAGCCCATCGTTTTTCCTGTATGGCAGTAATGTCTGCTTCATAACAGCCTGCACCTCTCCTGTTAAAAAATTTCACTTTCAAGGTGCAGATATAAACGTCGTTGTCCTTTTTTTGTTTAGCAGGGTCGTCAACAATAAAATCAGTCCTTTCAGAGGCTAATGGCTGCTTCGTAACAATGGTTCTTTTTTAAATGGGTGGGTAGTTAACACAAAGCACAACCCCCAACCTGGAGGCCCAAGTTCCAAATTTATTAGATACCCCTAGGACACGGGGCCATCAGTTTCCACTACGGGATTTGGCGCTGCCGTTGGCCTTTCGATTCATCCGTCACCATCTCTGTTCAAGGCTTGACTTTCCCTTGAGATATCTAAATATCCTGTTGTGCGAATATCGAGGCAGCTCATCAAGGGTCGCCTGGATTAGCAGGCCGTCTTCTTATCTACATTCGCATATAGGATGAGACCATTGGAGACCATGAGACAATTGGATGAGACCAATATCCAATGGTTACAACTTGGAGGTAAAAATATGTCTTTTGATGTCTAGTCAGAGTTTCAACCACTGGGCATTGCCAAGTTAAGGCCAATCAGAATGTTCTCTAAATTCAATAAGTTTTGGAAATTCCTCGTTGAAAGCCACGCCCACCTATACGCAACATCTTTCTATGGAAACATAGTAGTAACAACATTTCTCTTAACGAACCGTCCCCACATCACTCTGCTGGTTCATTTCTATATTCGACACAAAAAAAAATTTATTTTGTCAACAAAATTTTCGCCCACCCTATAATTATCCTTTTTAAATGTGGTAATTAAAATAAAAATAACGCCAATGAAAAATTATTTCGATGCAAATCCAATTTCGCACCAGAGTTTGAGTGAAACATCAGAAGTGAAAATCTTTGCATTTTCATTGGAATTTTATACCAACGACTTGTTTATAAACTTGCTAAAATCTAGAATAATATTTAAAGTAATATTTATTAATTTTTTAAATGTATAATTAATTTATTTTTGCGTCGTTTCTTATTTATTATTGCAGGATTGCATTTACGTAGTATAGAAGAGCCTCAACCAACATCGAACAGGATGCCGTCTGAGCAGGGGGGCACAGGAATGGGACTCGATAATTTGGGATCTCGCCCCGGTGTCCCCCTGCAATTGCAAATGCTTCCGTCAACACAACAATGCTATGATGCGGAATATGCACGTATGGAAGCATGGATGGATGAAAATCAAGAATTTGTACAGGATTATTTTTTAAGGTGAGTGGGAAATGCAAATGCACATGTAAATCACAAAATCACATGAAATAATTGGGTGGATACATTTGTGTAAAAAAATTGCAAAACATTTTATCTAAAATGTATTCATAAAGTTCAGAAGATATTTTCGTAAAAAAGTATCCGCAACTATGATTCGATATTAAACAAAAATATTTATATTGCATGCAGCTGATGTAGCTGATGTTATATTATCTCGCCTTTTAATGATTCGTTATATTATAAGCTAATACTCCTAATAGTTAATGTCTGCCGTTTAATTTAAATTAATGTGCCAGCAGAACGGTAATTTCGTTAATTGTTTAATATCTCAGTTTTTTTATAACCTGATAGTACTTTACGAATGTAGGTTGGGTGTAGGTTGATTTGAATAATTTTTTTTTATGAAAAGCATTTAATGGGAACTGAGTACGAAATATGACATCAGAACAGAACCAATGTCCACTATTTTGGTCGATATAGACATTTTTTTTATCGCGTTGTCGCGTTCTATTGAACCACGTAATATATCTATCTGATTGCCTGCTCCGCATTTCCTCACGAATATTAGCTGTCTATAGTCTCTGGTTTATAAAAAACCAATTTGTTTTTAAAATAACCTCATAAAAAAGCCGGTCGCAGTTGAAATCTTTTTTTTTGAATCAAAAGTTTGCCAAATATCTGCGCCATCGCTTCATCTGTTGGAACCACAATTAGGGTGCTGCTCCACCATTAGCCACAATATGTTATCGATCATTATTCTATAAGAAGCCTCGAAAATTGTTTTGTTATTTTTTTTTTTAATTTTGTATGTGTACTAACTTTTTAAGATCAAACCGATAGACGACGAGTTGAGACAGAAGGATCACTCTGCCACAGCTTCCACGTTATCTTCAGTGCGATTATTTCAATGAACACCTCTTGTTTCTTCTTCCTTTTCGTCCATGCTTCGTAGTTAGAGTAGGAGCCTAGGCTTTTTGCGTACGGTGGAGCTAATATCGGGTTTTTCAACAGGGAAGCTACAAAAGTTGACCGACAGGGACAGCAAACGACGCTATATTTCTTTCCGCTCTTTTGACATTTCTCTTCAGTAAGGGTTACCATTTCATGATGGAAAGATATGCGATCCAACAACGAGTCGAAATTATTAAAATTTACAACAGAAATTCGGAGTCAGTGGCCTCACCGTTAAGAGCGCTACGTCCAATTTATGGTCGTCATAATCGTCCTAGCCAATTGAGCGTCTAGTGGACAAAATTGAATCTACAGGCACAGTACAAAATGTTCCCGTGCCAGTGAGACAAAGAAGTGCCCGTAGTGTCGAGAATATTGCTGCCGCTGAGGCTTCAGTTGAAGAAAGCCCAAATGTGTCCCTCACACGTCGTTCTCAAGCGTTGGGCATCTCTGGGACGTCGTTGTGGCGAATTTTGCGAAAAGATCTTGGCCTACATCCTTACAAGATTAAATTGACGCAAGAACTGAAGCCGCTTGACCACCAGAAGCATCGTATGTTCGTGAATTGGGCTGAGCAACAACTTGAAAATGATTCGGATTTTCATCGAAAAATCATCATCAGCGATAAGGCTCATTTCTGGCTGAATGGCTTCGTCAATAAACAAAATATGCGGTATTGGTCAGGCAGCAATCCACACGTACTCCATGAGTCATCCTTGCATCCTGAAAAATTTACGGTTTGGTGTGGTTTATGGGCCGGCGGCGTCATTGGGCCGTACTTCTTCCGTGATGATCAAGACCGGCACGTTACTCTGAATGGGAATCGCTACCGTTCAATGATAACCGAATATTTTTGGCCCCAATTGGATGATATGGACTTGGAGGACATGTGGTTCCAACACGACGGCGCCACAAGCCACACAGCGAATGCCACAATCAATTTATTGGAAACCAAGTTTGGAAAACGTGTTATCTCACGAAATGGTCCAGTAGCTTGGCCGCCTCGGTCGTGCGATTTGACGCCGTTAGACTATTTCCTGTGGGGCTAAGTCAAGTCTATGGGCTATGCCAACAAGCCAGCGACGATTGATGAACTTCGTATGAATATCGAACGTCAAATTGCAGCAGTATCGGCCGATTTATGCTTGAAAACCGTCGAAAATTGGGTTCAGCGTCTGGACTTCTGCAAGCGTGCCCGTTGTTGGCCATGCAAAAGAAATCGAGTTCCATACATAATGGCATCGAACGTACTTTTACAGAGATAAGGAATTTCATTGATATCCAAAAAATTTTTGTAGCGCTCTTATTGAAAAACCCTTTATACGGTCGATGGAGTGAAATCAGTCCCTTTGCTCTTCTCAAATTTATCTTTGACCAAATTTGTTTGGTTATTTGACACGTCGTGCGAAGACTCCAATGAGGTTTGATTTTCTTTTAGCATGTTGCGCTAGTTATCTTTTGCATGTGGAGATAGGAATACCTAGTGCACCCGTGTCTGTTACAACTGGTAATTTGGTCCATTGTCTGGAGAGTTCTTCAGCCTTACAGTTCCCTGGAATGTCACTATGCCCAGTCACCCAGCATAGGTGAATGTTAAAATGTTTTGACATCTCCTGTAGAGATGTAGGGTTATCTTTGAATTTGGCTGTCCGAGAAAATGCTAATATCCTTGGCAGATATTACATTCTCTTTCAGCCAGGATAAGGCTTCTGTGATCGCCATGAGTTCCGCCTAGAACAAAGCTACAGTGATCAGGAAGACGGAAAGATATGCTTAGACTTAGCCTGCCGTAGAAGAAACTAACACCCACTCCGTCATTTGTTTTGGAGCCATCGGTATACAGATGGATCGACTCGTTTAGCACAGGTTCGTTACTCTCCCATGGCGTTCTGTCTGGGATTGTAACCCGAAACTCTCATCAAAGTTAAACCTTGTAAGGGTGTAATCCGTGTTTTTAGGAATATTTGTATATTGGCTTAGACTTTTTGAGCGGCCAGATTGAATATTTGACCACTGGCTTTAAGACGCATGGCTGAACTAGCTGCCATTTGTGTGTAGAAGGTGAAAAATAATGTCTAATGCTGTTGATGCACAGACACGCAGTTCTTTGCAACTTGCATATATTTTTTCTGTTTAGAGCTATCTCTATTGCTTCCCACCGTACTACTACTCCATAAAGAAGTATCGGCCTTTTAACCGAGATATAGAGCCAATGCGTGATACGAGGTTTCATTCCCCAATTCAATCCCATGGCTTTCTTGCAGGAATAAAGTGTGACTTTCGCTTTTTTTACTCTTTCTGTTATGTTAAGCTTCCAGGAAAAATAAAATAAATTTATGGCGCAACAGGCTCGTTAGTACCCAGGGTCTAGCTTTCTTCTCACAACCATTCATGTGTGCGTGTGTACTTCATTGCACGATGGCGGGACTTCCTGTTTTATGCCGACTCCGAACGGCTAAGTTCAGATAAGCTTTTCATGACAATTGATACTACTCGGATGATTTGTCAGATCATCACGAGAGGAGGGCCGGTAAAAAATCATTGAGGTGTTGCTACGGCTGGGAATCGAACCTAGACCTTCTGCGCGGCAGTTCATCGCACTAACCATCGCGCCACTGAGCTTCCAGGGAACCTTCCTGTTAAAAATAAGTCCCAGATACTTTGCTTTGTCTGAAAAGACTAGTTCTATTCCGTTTTGTGAGTGGGGGTTCAATGTGAGGAATTTTTTATTTCCTCGTGAGTAGGACCAGTTCAGTCTTGTTGGGGTTGACACCCGGTCAACAGCTGATTTCCCATTTGGAAAGTTTATGTAGTGCGTTTTGAAGAATCCCCATGAGTATAATCAGGTGCTTTCCTTGGACAGCGAATTAACGTTGTTAAAAGCAACTTCAATGTCCAGGAATGCAACCATTGTGCAGGGTTTGACGCTGGCCAATGATCCCCACCAGCAAGATATCGAAAATAAATTTGCAGGGTTTTGAAGTTGGTTCTCTGAAAGCCAAGTTCAGAGCGATTTTTTGCTTGTGTGATATCATGCGGATTGTAAAGTTAATTTTAACTTTGCTGGCTCTTTTTCAGGTTCAAAATAAAGGAGCTCCTGCTACGCCAGAGGTCACCCAAATTTAGTGGTTGATTCATCAATTACGGATACATTTGGTTAACACAGTTAAAACTAAATTTCATTAATATCCAAATGTGGTAATCATATCATCGCTACATGATATTCATGACTGCAAAACGTTCAGAGTCATGCTGTTTCATTTAGATACCCCAGAAAAAAAATTAACCGACAAGTAAAGTACTATATCCGCATATGAAATGCTTCCCAGAAACCTTGCTGCCAACTTACAAAGTAAGCACATTCATGAACAACTCGAAAACATTTTCAACCTCAGATACTTCGTCCCGTATTGCCTACATCACACCTCCATACCAGCAACTGTTGGTGAATGTCACTCACCCGACTGTTAAGTGGGCTCGTTCTCGTTCTGCAAATGCAAATACTTCGGCCGTTCACCCAAAACCTCACCCACATTAATATAAAAAGCCAACCTCAAGTCGCATGACACCATTCATCTGATGCTTTGACAAGAAGGCCAATAGCCGCTTTATCCAGTGGCAGCATTCGAACTCGAACATTATCACATTTTATCGGGTATAAAACAAAATTTAAGGACCATCATCGATAAAATGCAATTTTCCCCATTATCCATGCGGTGGTAGTAAGTGGCACTTATTTTATTATAAAAAATTATTTTTGGAACAATGCCTTATGCGCCATAGTTACACTCCCTTTCACTCGGGTTGGCATTCTATTTAGGGAACATGCTCGTACGCTATTATAAGACGAATGTAAATATAATCACCATTGAGGCGAAAGTTCTTGACGCAAGCAAATGGTTGGCAATCAAGGACCCTTTATTAGGTTCTGAATAAGAAATAAGCAATTTCCTTGAAATCATCCTAGACGAAGCCGGATACCAAAAGAATGATATCAATAGTATCTGTCGGAAAGTGTTCGGCTAAAATTAGAAAACAAAATTAAAAGTCCTTAAAATAGATGAACAAAATGTTCGAGAGGGCACGTGTGGCATTACACTTGAAATCGTAATCGCATTCGACAGACAGACATTTGGCAAACGAATGTACTCCGAATTACCGGGGAATGTATACACATGAGCTAAGTTCATATGCATCTTGGCTGTGCTTGAGATCACTGCCATTTCGCCTGTTTGGCCATACCTTGACTGAAACTGAACTTGAGCTAACCAGTTATTTGCCTTGGTCTTACAACTCAAACCCATACACCTATCATCGTTCCGATTAAGATAATCGAATTATGTCATTACAAAGTAGTCGTACAAACAGACTCAGAAATTAGTGAATGGCTTGGAGGTACAATTGAGTATCGAGAATGTTAATTCGGTTAGATAACTATTTACGTTTGAAAATTTATTTCAAAACTTGATCGAATCTCCATTATAATTGTGTTTGCTAATTTTATTGGGTGTTTGTTTAAATTTTTTTGCGCAGCAAATATGTGTTTTTTTTTTGCGTGTTAATTAATAAATAATAATGAATAGAGCCGGCTTTAGCGGCCATAATTATAAAAGATTAGACGCCAAAATGTAATAACCGATTTGGGGAGAGGGCATTTTCTCAAAAGCCTTAAGCTTTCTGGTAGAAGGGTGTTTTCGGGTGCAGATTTTGGTGCCTCTGATGCTTGGGACATGTGTTATTGTCCCTCTAATCGGTTTGATTTGGTTAGTTAGGTTCATTCATTTTCTACTTGACAACCTCTTTTTTTTTTTTTAAATGCAAACTACCTGAGAGAGATATTTCAAATAAAAATGTATTGACTTGAATTACTATCAAAACATTTATGAATGGAATTAGACTTCGTTCATTTGTCCACCACGGGAACGTATGCGATACGTTGAACCCGATTTTGGATGACTCGGCCACACATTTCGATCGATTTTTCCTCTTTTTCTCGTTCAATATTGGCTCTGAGCTTCTCTAACGGCGTCGGCTTGTTGGCATAGAACAATGATTTCATGTAGCCCTATAAAAAAAAGTCTAGAGTCGTTAAATCAATCGATCTCAGAGGCCAATCGACTGGTCCGTTTCTCGAGATAACACGTTCATCGAACAGATATTTCAAAAACTTGATTGTTGAACCCGCTGTGCGGCGGGCGATGACGGCCCAAGACGCCACCGGCATGAAAACCCCACCATACAGTAACATTTTTTGGATGAAGGCTGTTTCATGAAGTACATCAGGGTTCTCACCCTTTCAGTAATGTATATTTTGCTGATTGAAGAAGCCCTTTAACAAAAAAAATGTGATTCGTCATTAGAGACGATTTTCGATGAAATTCTTCATATTCATCATAAGTGGGTGGCCGCGGTGTAGTGGTAATCTGTTCGTCTGTTGAGTGGAAGGTTGCGCGTTCAATTCCAGCCAAAATCCATTTAACTTTTTTTTAAAACAAATAAAAAGAGGTCGGTGTAATACATAAAAGTATCAACACCATCTTGAATTTCTTCAAATTTAATGAACACAAGAAAAAGTGACTCCCCGAAGTTAGTTCGGACACCACCCATGGAGTTAAGTCTCCACTACATTAAAAATCTTTCCTATCACTCTCTTTCTTCCCCTTCTCTAACGCTAGTACTGTGGTTTCATATTAAGGGTATTCATAACCCCTTGAGTACGTGTAAATTATAAAAAAAAAAATCCAGAGCCCAATTCGAGAACACGTCACTTTATATGATGAAGTGGCTTTAGTTCATGAATCAGCTTGATCTTGTAAGGGTTAGGCCAAGATCCTTAAGTAAGATTCGACATTATGTGGTCTGGTAGAGGCACAATTCTGGAGAAAATTTGAAAATTTGAAAATTTTAGTTATATGTAATCGTTGTTCTATAATCGGTTTAAGGATGCGTTCATACTGAACTGAAACGAAATATGAAATATCCTTTACTATCAAAATCGATTCAGATCCAGTACCTTGTGTGTTTCATAGTTCAGACATACCTTTGGGTGATATCCCGTGTGTTTGGTGTTAGTGTCCGTGTCTGGTGTCCATGTTGGTGTTATGTTTTACGTTTTGGCCGTTCACTTAAGCACCGCGGTCGGTTGCTGATCCGTTGCTCCATCGTTGGGGGAAAAAGACTGTCTTCTCTTGGCCTTCGATCTTTCCTTTAAAAGTTGAGGGTTTGTTAGAGGAGTGTTTCTTGGGCCGTTCACACTATGCCTCTGCTGCTCCTCCGTTGCACCCGCATTGGGTAAAGAAAATTAGATCGTCTACTCGAACCTTTGCGATTGCGCCCATCATACAATGAGGCTTACGCTTCGTTAGAGTTTAGGTTCCAGGGATCGTCATCATCGTGGTGGGGTCGACATTGGAACGTCCTCCCTTACGCAACGATTCATTCAGACCGTCATGTCTGATGCTGCCCGTCGCGATTTTCCCACCGTCCTTGCGATTCGAAGACGGCGTATTTCCGTGGACCGCCTGTCCAGGAGCTGTACCGCATGGAGATTACCATCACTCGCTGCACCTCTTTTTGATTGCATTCTCCGGATTTGAAGGAATTGGGCTTGATGTAGCCACGGGTTCCCAACACTTTCTCCCAATTCCGGGTTTGCGACCACAAAGATAAGACGAAACGCGTCTATTGAAGGGAAAAAGAGCGTGATCTAATTTTTGCATCTAGTTTTTTGGTAATAAACTCCCTCTCCGCAGTCTGTCTCATCCATGCAACATCATTGCTCTATTTAGGGTATGTCTGTTCGGCTCTCGATTAAAACTAATTGAATGGACCGCTTTGCGGAAATTTACAGTCAAAACGACAAAGGGTTTTGGTCAGCTTTTGACATGGCTCGTGCTTCGGCGCCGTAAAGCAGGACTAGGATGTTCAAGGTCTCAGATAGGATCTTTTTGATAATTCGAGTGAGGGGTTTACTACTAAAACGCCTTCCAAAGAAACAGCAGCAAGAAAGATCCTCTCAAAAATTATGATTCCCTGTTCATCTTAAGCTAAATCCATTACGAATGTCATTCTTGAACTGAACATTAGTTAGTAACGATCCTATGGTATGTCATTCTTGAACGGGGCAATTTTTTAAAAATCTGGATTAACTGCTGATGGGAGTGAGAAAACCAAACATTAGTTAGTAACGATCTTATGGTATGTTTCCTACGACAACGTCGACGTTAGACCTACTGCAAAGGTCTGTTGGGTCTCTTGTAATTTCAGTCTTTTGTCATCATATCTTGTCGCAGAACTTCACCGTGGTTGTTGTGTATTGGATATTCACAAGGAATTGGTAAAAGTCGATGAAGTTAACGCTGACTTGTATAATATCTAAAATACAAGATGCACGACACTTGTATATCGTTTATTTAATTGACCGTTTGATGGTCAGGAGACCGAAATATATATTTTTTTTAGTTGAAGATTTGACAGAAATTTCGGGTATCTATGTTGTTGGTCCTATAGAGGAATTTTTGAAATTGAGGTTTTAGCTCATACCCTTGTTGATTATTTATTTCTATGCAGCCTTTATTCAAGGTCGCACAAATTCGTATTAATAAAATATTTCCCCACCCATAATAGTTATACAGGATTTGAGTGGAATAAGTTACCAAAAATAAGAAAATATATTACAATTAGACTTTAGCTAAAACGCATAGTGAGCACTATGTTTTAAAATTGTTTGAAATTGAAACGTTGGTAACCCTGATGCAGCCTTTATTCAAGGTCGCACAAATTCGTATTTATAAAATATTTCCCCACCCATAATAGTTATACAGGATTTGAGTGGAATAAGGTACCAAAAATAGGAAAATATATTACAATTAGCCGTTAGCCAAAACGCATAGTGAGCACTATTTTTAAAAATTGTTTGAAATTGAAACGTTGGTAACCCTGATGCTCAGCCTTATGTGATAAACAGAAAGAAAACAAAATAAAATACCCTGGGTGCAGTTATAGCTATCATTGAAAACCATCATGCGAAATTTTCTTTTACTGATTGCGGCATTTTTTTTTATAAATTCAATCATTGGCGAGTTGGTTAAATTTTAAAACAATATTATCCAAAAATATTTTATTTTTTAATTAAAGTTTTCTCAAAAAAACCACTTTGTGTTTTTCAATGATTAAGATTTATAGTAACGTTTGTCATTCCACCGAAATGAAACTGATTTTCCAAATTATTCCTATAACCGGCTATGGGGTAAAATTTCAATTCCATCATGTTTTTTTGTTCTTATGAAATTGTTCAATGATAGCTATTATTGCAGCCTTATACAGGCACTATTCAACCATCAGACGAGCTTAGCTTATGCAGCCTGTATTTAACGTTGCATAAAATTTATGAATAAGGTTCTTGCGTTTAGTGAACGCATTGTAACGATCCGCATCAAGGCCAAATTCGCCAGCATTAGCCTTATATGCGCTCACGCCCCAACGAAGGAAGAAGATGATATAGCTAAGGACTGCTTCTATGAGCTCTATGACAAAACCTATGAGCGACTACCGAATTACGATGTTAAAATCGTGCTGGGAGATTTAAACGCAAAGGTAGGAAGAGAAGACATCTTAAGCAGTATTGTCGGAAACCATAGCCTACACGACAACACGTCTGGTAACGGACTTAGGCTAATTGACTTCGCTAGGGAACGAAATGCCGCTATAGCCAGCACACGGTTTCCTCACCTCGATATCCATAAGGGGACATAGCTGTCTCCAGATCAACGAACGGTCAATCAAATTGGTCACATAGCGATAGACAAGAGGCACGCATCCAATATTTTGGATGTCCGAACATTTCGAGGAGCTAACATCGACTCGGACCACTACCTTGTTGCAGCCAAGGTTAGAATGCGGATATCCACTACGCCACAACAATCCAGAAATACTGTAAAGAAATGTAATGTCGAAAGACTGCAATTCCAAGAGACCGCCAAGACCTTCGCGCAACGCGTATCCCTAAACCTCTCGATAAACACGATACCACCAACATCGAATGTCGAAGAACTATGGCAAAGATGCCAACAAGCCATTAGATCAGCCGCGCCCACCAGCAAGAAACCCCTGGTTTGATGAGGAATGCCGACAGAGGAATGCCACCAACTCAAAGGCCAAATCTGGTCGGAAGAAAGTATACCTGAAGAATGGAACCTCAGCATCGCTTGCCCGATCCACAAAAAGGGATCTTATACTACAGAGGTATAAGTCTCCTCAACATCGCCTGATCTGCCGTAATATGAGAACGCCTGAAACCGGTTACCAACAACCTGATCGGCCCTTATCAGTGTGGTCTTAGACCAGGAAAGTCCACAACCGATCAAATCTTCACACTTCGACAGATCCTGGAAAAAAACAAGAAGTCCAAATCGATACCCACCACCTATTCATCGATTTCAAAGCCGCATACGACAGCATTTATAGAGACCAACTATACAGAGCCATGTCTAGTTTTGGTATACCGCCCAAACTCGTCCGTTTGTGTAGGATGGCGATGGAGAATTCTCGCTACGGGACTTTATCTATCTCGGTTCCGCTATTAACTCTGACTCTGATCCTATATAAAACCCTGATCATCCCAGTCCTGCTCTACGGCGCTGAAGGATGGACCGTCTCAAAAGCGGATGAAGAAATCCTTGGTCGATTTGAGAGGAAAATATTTCGAAAAGTCTTCGGTCCCGTTTGCGTTGACGGGCTATGGAGACGAAGATTCAACCAAGAACTATACGAGCATATATACAAAAAACTCCGCATTGGACGTTTAAGATGGCTAGGACATGTAGAACGAATGGACATCAATACTCCGGCTCGCAGAATCTTCGATTCCCAGCCAGACGTCGGACGCAGTAGAGGAAGACCTCGCCTTAAGTGGAGCGCGCAAGTAGAAACCGACCTCAACCAACTTGGAGTGCGCAACTGGAGGCAGTTAGCTAAGGACCGGGCTAATTGGAGAGGCATGTTGGTTGAGGCCCAGGTTCATTCCGGACTGTAGCGCCACTTAAGTAAGTAAGTTCTTGCGTTTAGAGGAATTTTAACGAGTGCATAATTGTATACATCCTTATAATGATTTAATGAATAAGGCTGATAATATTTTACTATAGCAAGGGCATTAAGGAAGCTGAGTCTGTCGCCTATTACAAATCCATATTAGAGTAGCCGCTGATTTTGCTCCATATAACACGGGCCGTAGTAAATTCTCAGATTTTCATCGTCCTTTTGTTTTAACCGTCATATTATAATTCCTATATGGTACTAGTATCTGCTTTGAAGTAGTTAAGTTTTCGAACAAATCGGAGAAAATTTTCTTCTGAACTGATACCTCGAAAAAAGGCGAGGTGAAAAGGCGAGCCCATATTTTGTGCACACAGTGCATAACAATGTGGGAGTCTTCTGATGTTTCTAACGTTGCGTTGTCCTTAAGCAGTTAGGTTTTGGTTGGTTTTTTGATGTAAATCTTTGCATTCAAGTACCCCCATCGAAACAGGGGATCGTGGGGCCAGTTATCACTTTACGACATTCTTCGGTGGAGAACAATTTCTCGCAAAATTCATTTCCTAGCACGAGCTGTGCATGATGTGGCACTTTCTTGTTGAAACCATATTTTCAGTAGACCTAACTGATCCAATTCGGACACAAGAAAGTTTTCCAACATGTCCCGATAGTGGGCACCAGTCACTGTACAACATTGCAAATGACACATCTTAGAGTAGAGGGTAGTGGTCTTTAATTTATCAATCGAGGATTTTCAATGCGCCTATACCACCTATTCTGTTTATTAACAAAGCCGGTCAAGTCTAAATGTGCTTCGTCGCTCATAATGACGTCTTCACTTAGCTGTAATACTCAAGCACTCTAATCGTGACGACGTTGATGTGCATTTTCCTGCAACTGTTGTATCAATTTAGTTTTCTACGGGTATAAATGAAAATCTTTTTTTGAGAATTTTTAGCAAACTGAAGTAGACATTCCCTATTCTTGTGCCACGGGGTCGATAATACTCGGACATTCGGACAGGCAATACTCTGACTCACTGTATTGATCTTTTCTGGCTTACTTTATCTACCATAACATGAACATTTTCAAAATTAAAAATGATAGGTAAATGATAGGTAAATGATTAACACCAAAAAAATTAACACCGAGTGGCTGACTTTGCACTAACGCATTCTTTCACTCCAATTTTCCAAGACCTTGTTGATGGTTTCGGGCTGTAACTCATGGATTTCTTGGATTGGTCTTAAGTGTTTCAATCGTTTTTGGCATAACAATTGCCTTCACGACTCCCCACAAAAAAAAAGTCCAAAGGGGTTAAATCACAGTCGGCTGATAAACACGATTTGGGAATTTGAAGTTGAAAAAATCAATTTTTGTATGGCGCGCCATATTGCATGAACCAGAGGTCGTTCAATTGCAATAAAAAAAAGTCGGTTAACATGGCTCTGTAACGTCCACTGTTGAACTAAACGTTGTTCTCAGCATTATTTTCGAAGAAAAATGGTGCAATGATGCCACCACTCCACCAAACTGTGGAGTGGTGTCACTCCGCCCAAAATCATTGTCCAATTCAATCCTCTCTGTGGCCCCAGATGCTTGGCGATAACCAAGCAGATGGTCGTGTGCCTTCAGTTGCTGAGTCAATTGGGCCTTGTACGCGAATAACCCAAAATCTTAGTGCAGAATTCTGCTCAGGCTTGTGCTTGAAATGTTGAGCTATTGTGATCGATGGCGAGTTGATGCTCGTGATTTGAGTCTCACACTCTCGCCTACAGTAGCCAGATTCTCGTCTCTGCGCACCGTATGACGCCGGAGACGATAAATATTTTTTACTAGCATGTACCAGTCTCATGTTTGCTTCATTTCGGCCAAAGCATCTTCAAATAACGCACTGTTTGGGATACACAGCACTCACTCTGGAAATAAGTTTTCAATATTTCCCAACGTTGGTCAAGCGTAAAGCGACTCATTTCGTTCCACTGATTGGCTTTCTGTCAAGATTTCTAACTGGAAACAGCTCTCAGTGTCAAAAAGACCTACGATTTGAGACGAAACCACTAGATGGCCCACAGTACAACGAAATTACATCGCCGGGTGACACAACCTACACATTTTTGTTTGGTATGACAAATCCAGCCGAAAAGCTAACCCGCGAAAGAATTCCATTTTCAAGATGTGTAATATTAAAGGAAAACTAAGAGCCATCATCTTCCATCGGATTAAATTAGTCAAATTAAGTCGTCAGAAATAAAAAAATTCCTCACACCATCAAATGAGCCTGAGAGTAGCTCATTGAATTGAATATCAGAAATGTTAATCTGCGCAATAAATTATTAATATTTAGAATTAAAAAGAAAAAAAAAATTGTCATTGTTAAATTCATTGTTTATTCCGATCTTTTTTTTCACAAAAATATTTTGTTTTTTTTTGATAACTAATTTATTAAGTGCTTCTAATTAATTGTGTTTGTGTATTTTTCCACAGAAAAGCAACACGACAAGTTGTGGACGCATGGTTGGTTTCGCATGCTACATCAGCTGGCAATGATATCGTTGGCTCACCGACACATGGAAATGGACAAAATTGCTCATCGCGTGGCGGTTCCGGTGCCACAACACCAGTGAGGTAGGTTTAAAATGGAATTAACCTAAAAATTGATCGCTGGATATAGTTTATTTTTGTTATGTGAGGGTTGGTAATGGTGGTTTTGTGTATGAATAAGTGAATTTATTCCTTTGATAAGAGATAGTCTATGTTTCAGTCAAAGCGTTTGGCTAAGGTTATTACGTTGTACCCCTTTGATGCAACTATTACCTTGAAATGATTTTGGTAATGCAATTAAGCAAAGTCCATCTATTTTAAGTTCTGAAACAACAATAGCACTGAGATTAATTATTAACAAATTCTTGGTGCAGCTGGTTCGTGTGGACCTAGGGCCTAGATTTTGTTTATCTCACAATTTTAATTAATTAATGTGCTCGTGTGCACCTTTTGGAGCATGGCGGGACCTAAGGTTTCATGCCAAATTCGAACGGGTGAGTGACAGAGGCTTTCAATGACAGTTGAAATAACTTAATCCGTCACTTGTTCAATGGTGACAGAACAATTTTGTATCTTGTATTCAAATGCACCAGTAAACTTATTTTATATGTCAAACTCTTTGACACTGCTTTCATTTTTTTCATGCTAAAGGTCACAGACGAATAACTACGTTCTGAGCCCCTGTTATATTATTAAAATTATCGGTCCCACAATAGGCAGAGAAGAAGAGAAGAACACCGGCTTTTTAGAAAGAAGAAAAAAGAGGAAGAAAAGCGTGCGATCGAGGATATAAAGAGGTGCAACTCCAGGAAAGATGTTCGCAAGTTTTACCAAAGTGTAAAACGTCAAAGCCAAGGATACAAGGCTCGAACAGAATCCTGTCGAGTTGAACAAGGAAATATCGTAGCTGAGACACAGTCTATGCTGAGGATATGAAAGAACCACTTCTGCAGACTGTTAAACGGCGATGTCGAACAACATTCCGCTGTCAGGCTTCGTTCTGCCTGACAGCGGAATGTTGTTCGTCATCGCCGTTTAACATTCAATATTGGCAACGACAGCGAAAGCTGCCAACCACCCGACCTGAGTGAAGTGAGGATAGTAATATCTAAACTGAAGTTTAATAAGGCTGCCGGAAATGACGGCCTTCCCGCCATGCTTTATAAAGCCGGCGGAGATGACTTGGTAAGTAACATCCACCAACTCATAAGCCGAATCTGGTCGGAAGAAAGTATGCCTGAAGAATGGAACCTCAGCATTGTTTGCCCGATCCACAAAAAGGAGACCCTCTAAACTGCGCCAACTACAGAGGCAGTAGTCTCCTCAACATCGCATACAAAATTCTATCTGCCGTAACATGTGAACGCCTGAAACCGTTTACCAACAACCTGATCAGCCCTTATCAGTCTGGTTTTAGGCCAGGAAAGTCCACAACCGATCAAATCTTCACACTTCGGCAGATCCTGGAAAAAACCCAAGAAGTCCAAATCGATATCCACCACCTTTTCATCGATTTCAAAGCCGCATAAGACAGCATTTATAGAGACGAACTATACAGAGCCATGTCTAGTTTTGATATAACGAGCAAACTCGTCCGTTTGTGTAGGATGACGATGGAGAATTCTCGCTGCTCCATCAGGGTCGGAAACGACCTCACTGACACATTCGATACCAAAAAAGGATTTAGGCAAGGCGATGCGCTGTCATGTGACTTCTTCAATCTGTTTCTTGAGGATTGTGCTAAACTCACGAGCCAACACCAGAGGCACAATTTTCCAAAAATCTGTACAACTACTAGCATACGCCGACGATATTGACATCATTGGTAGGACCCAACGTGATGTCATAGCCACGTTTGCTGGTATAGAGAAGGAAGCGGCAAAAATGGGCTTAGCAGTAAATGAGGGCAAGACGAAGTATATGCTGTCATCACGAAAGGACACACAACATCGACGAATTGGACAGAACGTCACCATTGGCAGATATAACTTTGAGGTAGTACGGTACTTTATCTATCTCGGATCCGCTATTAACTCTGACAACAACATTTCGTCAGAAATTAAACAAAGATTTACTCTTGCCAACCACTGTTTCTTCGGGCTAAGAATGCAATTCAGTAGTAAAGCCCTCACTCGAACTACTAAGGAGATCTTATAGAGATCTTTGAGAGGAAAATACTTCGGTCCCGTTTGCGTTGACGGGCTATGGAGACGAAGATTCAACCACGAACTATACGAGCTGTACAGCGACATGCTCCTGGTCAAAAAAACTCAGCATTGGACGTTTAAGATGGCTAGGACATGTAGAACGAGGGGACACCAATACTCCGTCTCGCAGAGTCTTCGATTCCCAGCCAGACGAAAGACGCAGTAGAGGAAGACGTCGGCTTAAGTGGCGCGCGCAAGTAGAAACCGACCTCAACCAACTTGGAGTGCGCAACTGGAGGCAGTTAGCTAAGGACCGGGCTAATTGGAGAGGCATGTTGGTTGAGGCCCAGGTTCATTCCGGACTGTAGCGCCACTTAAGTAAGTAAGTAAGTAAGTACAATACAGCCTTTGCGTTCTATAGTCGATAAATTCGAGTCAACATTTTCGCTATTGAATTTTCCCGAGCCAGTGTGAAAGCGTTCCTACCGAGGTTACGAATATATTCACCAGACAAAAGTTCTTCAGTTCAAAGGCAGTCAAGTCACAGGAATTGGGAACATCTTAGACTACATTGTTGCGAGTTTTGAGTTAAGATCAAAGATCTATTTAAATCAAGAAGCTAGGTTTTTCTTACAACCATTGATGCCACATGCATGCATGATACAAGCCCCTTTTTATGCCGAATCTGAACCGAGTAAAAACAATATTTAAACGGCAATTTATAATCAACCCTAGCGAGGGATCCGTCGGAGCAAAAAATTCTTCGATTTTGCACGAATCGTCTAATTTCACCTTCGAGGTATTCTTCCGAAAATCTGTTCGGAATATGACTCCGACATTTTGTAACGCACGCCAGCGAATCGCGTTGTACTTCAACGCGATTCGCCGTGATGCGTTCAGATGGATTTTTTTGTGCAATTTTTGACATCTAAGTGCAATTCTATTTCCGATTATTTTCGACAGAAATTCTCCGCGGATTTTATTTACGAATTGTAGTAAATTCATTTGTTTTCCGATGACACATACCTCGAATGGAATTTGAACCACCGACGAAGTATGCATTGGGAAAATTGTCCTCTCCTACGTATACCTTTCTAGGGCAGAATATGCGGACGATTTATCAGATCTTGTGCGAAGCGGGCCAATGAAAATTCTATTTACAATAATCATCCCCCATTTAGTCATTCCTCGATGCAAGTTTTGCATGAGTTATATTGTTACTTGCTCCTATTTGATCAAGTATTGATTTTATGAAATTAAATCAAACCTAATAAAAGCGGCACCGGTAATTCTATATCCGTCTGTTGGTCTGTCGTACTGTCTACGCAGCTGGTGGCTAAACGACTGGATGTATTTACTTCAAATTTTGACATATTGTTAATATTAGTTTTTAAATTGGCATTATAAGGGCTACCATATAACGGTTTTACTAGTATCCATCCATACATCCCGATCCGTTACCTAGTAAAAACCAGCTTTCGATCCTCGTCGATTTTGCACATAACTAATGCCAGTTATTCAGTCCAAACACTCTGGCCTCGTCGATCGCTTGATCCTAAAACCGGAAGTTCGGTCTTGGTACAGCGGTTGTATGGTATAGCGGTTGTATCCTCACGTATACCCTCGAATGTGCCTGATATTTTCTTTTTCCTGTCCAACAGTGGGCGCCGTAATGTAGGGCCGGTAAGATTGTGATTTACCCCGTTTGTTTCGCTAAACCGAAATAGCATCATATTCCTTGGATTAGACTTCCTCGTATTTCCACTTAGGTGTCATTCGTGGGGATGATTTTGACTCCAAGGTAGATGAACTCTGGTGGTAGTGCTGCAGGATTACACCTAAAGCTCCCTGCACGACAGTGACTAGGTTACCATTGTTGTTTCTAAGAGCCTGCGTTCCTACTCTAAAGCCAGCTCCTGTCGTTTGGCTTTCATGTGCACTTGACGGATGTTCTTGCAGCGATTTCCTTGAGTTGGGAGGCTTCTCTTTCCTTATTTACTTTTAAGCCAGCTCCTGTCGTTTGGCTTTCATGTGCAATTGACGGATGTTCTTGCAGCGATTTCCTTGAGCTGGGAGGCTTCTCTTTCCTTATTTACTTTTAAGCCAGCTCCTGTTGTTTGGCTTTCATGTGCAATTGACGGATGTTCTTGCAGCGATTTCCTTGATCTGAGAGGCTTCTCTTTCCTTCTTCAGGCTCCTGTCATCTATTTTAGTACTTGCAAATATTATCATATAACGGGCATCTACTGGGTTGCTGGTATCCTATAGGGTTTTCTCTACTTCTCTTATGATATAGCCATACGATTTCCATTGGGTTTTGATATTGTGGCGTATAAAGGGAAAGCGGGAAGTCTCTCATTCAGTTGCTTCTTGTAAAATTGAAATCTCGCTACTAATGCGATTAATGCGAAGTCACTTTTTCGCAGCATTGCGACGAGAAAACGGCCATAGTCGACTCGGAATGTGTGTACATCCAGGATGTTCGATGTATACCCAGAGCATCGCTTAGAACATCGTCGATTCGATTGGCATTTTTTTGGGTTCGAAGCCGTGTAAACCTTGTGCTTTTGATCACTGCTTCTCTAAAGTCCGTAAGTTAGATGCAATTATCTGTGGTCGTTTTGTTGGGTCTGTGTTTTTTCAACTAACCCACCGCAACCAAGTATGACTTTCACATCGTATTTCGGGTCGTGTGTACACATATAAGTCTGATGTTGCAACACGTTGCTCTGGTGCGCCTCACTGTCAGACGATCACTCACCAGGTTAAATTCGTGGATTGGATACTGCCTTTGTCCTTTCTTCTATGGCGCCAACATCCTTTTTCAAGATTTCTGACTACACCTTTTAATTCCTTAATGACCTACTGTCCGAATATAACGAAGTAACTCATGAATGTTTTTCAATGCCTCCATCCTAACTGGGACTATGGACGCCACCGTTGACTCCTTCTTGGGAATTTTGCCTGTGCCGCCTTGCCAAAGAAACATGTGCCTTAGTGTGAGGACACGTCTCTTTTCCCCGCTCTTAACTGCCCCCTCCAAGACTTTACACAGGAGTTCATACCCTATCTACGGGCAAGATAAAGGGTGATCCATTTCGAGGTTCCCTACTTTTTTAAATAAAAGTTTGAAAGTACATTCTTTGGCATTTATTTTTTGAAGATTATGTCTATCAAATGTTGGCCGTTGCTACGTCACAGATGGTCCATCCGTTGAGTCCAATTTTCGATCACTAGTTCGAGCATTTCGACTGGTAACTAGCGAATGACACGCGTGATGTTTTCCTCCAAGGCCTGAATCGAAGCGGGTTTGTCGGCATAAGCTTTTGACTTTACGTATCCCCACAGGAAAAAGTCTAACGGTGTGATATCACACAATCTTGGTGGCCAATCGACCGGCCCAAAACGTGAAATTATGTGCTCACCGAAATGTTCTCTCAATAAGTCCATTGATTGATGCGATGTGTGGGAAGTGGCGCCGTCTTGCTGAAACCAAATGTCGCCGAGATCACGAGCTTCAATTTCAGGCATTAAATAGTCGGTTATCATGGCACGATAACGGTCGCCATTGACGGTTACGTTTGCACCGGCATAATTTTTAAAGAAATATGGACCGATGATTCCAACGGCCCACAAACCACACCAAACCGTTGTTTTTTTCTGGATGAAGTGGCAGTTCAATCTCTTCAGGTTGCTCTTCGTCCCAAATGCGACATTTTTGTTTGTTTACATACCCATTGAGCCAGAAATGGGCCTCATCGCTAAACAAAATTTGCCTCGAAAACGTCGGATCTTCTTGGAACTTTTCAAGAGCCCATAGAGCGAAACGATGTCGCTTGGGAAGGTCAAGCGGCTTCAGTTGTTGCACAAGCTGTATTTTGTACGCTTTCAATTTAAGATCTTGACGTAAAATGCGCCAAGTCGTTCCATACGTCAGTCCGAGTTGCTGCGAACGGCGCCGAATCGACTCTCTACGGTCTTCGTGTACACTCTCAGCTACGGCCGCTATATTTTCTTCACAGCGTGCTGGACGTGGTCTATTCGGTCGAATATTATCCAATAATGAATGCTGGGTCTTAAAATGAGTGATGGTGTTGCGAATAGTACGCTCAGTAGGCCGATTATGTTGACCATAAGTTGAGCGAAGTGCACGAAACACATTCCTCACAGACCGTGCATTTTAATAATAAAGTTGAACAATTTGTAAACGTTGTTCACGCGTAAGTCTTTCCATTATGAAATGCCAAACAATACTAAACAAAAATAACATGACAGCATGACACGACTCACACGTGATCTGTCAAAAAAGGCTATTGAAAAAAGTATCTCTACTTGGATCACTCGTTATAAGGCACTCAGCAGTCACTACGGAGGTGGTTGGGAGCCGGAATTGGTAGGCATTAGCTAGGTGAAAACGCAAGTGGTTTCATTTCGCGTTCCTTCCAATTGACCGCCACTCAGTTAATTTACCTCATTTTATAATGCTGTCAAGGTAGGAATTTATTGAGGTTTACATATTTTGGATGTTTGTCAGACTTTCGCAAGAGATGGTGCAGTGAAAAACTTAGGCGTTGTTACTTTCGTGACTTGAACCAGGGTCTGGATTCACGATAGTATAGCCTTGGATATCTATGTCGGCATTCATTTAACCCATTGCTGATTGTTCCAATTAAGCGACACCCACTTTTATTCATCTTCGTGTTTTACAGCATCAAAGACTTTTTTCAATACATGAGTATACCCATTGACAGCCTTGTGGAAAAATACTATACACATACCAACAAGTTTTTCGTTTTCAAAAATACTTTTGCTGTTCAATCAAATGTTTAAAATTAAACTAAATAAGTTTTTTCCTGTCATGATTTATCATGGTTTCTTTTTTTCGGTGTCCTTTTAATGCTCATATTTAAGTGTTTTTGTTATAAATGACTACACCCCCACATAATGAAAACTGAATTATATATCTAGAACATCTTGTCATATGTTTTTTTGTGTGCGTTTTTTTTTTATTAATAATCCTTTCTCTTTTTATGCTTAGGAAAATTTCAGCTCATGAGTTTGAACGTGGTGGTCTACTTAAGCCAATTGTGAACACAATAGATGGCACGCCGACATTCTTAAGCATTGGCACACAAAACGATTGTTCGGCGAATACGTCATGCGGCCAACCTGGTGGATATCACAATGGTGGTCAATACTATCGACCACAAAGGCTGTCAAGGAATGAGCTAAAACAGCTGGATGAGAAGGAATTGATTTTTGAATTGGTAAGGTATTGTCAATGTGTGTGATTTTTTTTTTGCGTTTCTGTTAGTTCTTACCATTTATTCAGTCTTTTCTTAGAGTTTTGCTTTATTATATAATTGATCTGGTCTATAGTATTTGCCGGATTTAAGGCATTTTTTTGAGGTTTCAGCTACAAATGGCAATACCCATATTAAGGGTGTCGATTAGCGTTCGACCAAACTACTCATATCTAAGTCTTAGTCGATAGAATCCTTTAGCATTCCTTACGATTGGCTTTAAATGCGCGTACAGGTCTCCTAGTGTAGTGTGAACCACATGTCCATGAAGGAGATGAACATAAATCTTTAGATGAAAGGGAGTCAACAAAGGAAACAAATACATGCCGTATGTATGGTTAGATTGTGTTTGAGGTTACAAATAAAAAACAATAACATACAAGTTGGGTAATAATGTCGATTTCATAATCGGCTAAAGAATCATCTCCTGGTTTTATAACTATTGGATGCGATATTTTGCCATGTATCCGATCGTGAGAAAAGTATATTCCTCCATCGTCCTTACAACTTTTGCACAAACGTTACACCAATTGTCAACCAATATTTTTGAAAATTCTTGTTCAACTATTTTTTGAACATCCAATAATTCAAATGTTATGTTTTGTTTGTCCACTTATACCTTCACAGTCCCAGGGTTGTAATCGTATCGTGTTCCTCACCGTAAATTATATCATCAATCTTATGATTTTCTGGTGCCCGATATTGTTTAATAAGCTCATAAAGTTCATATTTGAGCATATGCCCGAACTATTTTCGGTGAGCCATTGTAACTTCTCATGTTTTCGGCTAGCAGAAATGATTTGGTTGTCTTCCTTTTTTTCATGATATGATGCGTTGTCCATTACAATTATTGAAGGCTCCTCTTGTTTATTTAAAACTTGTTCCGTCATCCATTTGGCAACATTTTTTAAATCCATATCGACTATCACGCCCTTTTTGTTCCAAACTTAAATAAAAGTAAGGCGTTATAAACAAAGACTTTCTCGCTACCTGTATGCGCCATTATCAGCCTATTACTTCCTTACTTAAGTGGTGCCAGATTGCAGAATGAACCTGGGCCTCAACCAACATACCTTTCCAATTAGCCCGGCTCTTAGCTAAATGCCTCCACTTACAGAAGTTGGCTGATATCGCGTTCCACTTAGGACGACGTCTTCCTCTAACGCTTCCGACGCGATGCACATCTGGCTGGAAAGATTCTGTGATATAGAGTATTTATGTCCATTGGCTCTACATATCTTAGTCTTCTTAACCACCCAATGCAGAGTTTTTTTTTTTTTTTGACTATGGGTATGTCGCTGTACAGTTCGTATCGCTCGTGGTTGAATCTTCTTCTACATAGCCCGCCAGCGCAAATGAAAGCAACGATTTTTGAAGAAATTTTCTCTCAAAACGACCAAGGGTCTTCGACCCAATTCGTTCTAAATTCTCGACTTCTCTTTTCTCTTCTGCTCTCTGTAAATTCGGTATTGGCATCTTGTTTTCACGAGAAACGTTGCCTAGCGGGCTACATTTTAGGACGCAAATATCGGCATTCGTCCTGAGATTAGCTGGTGGGCTTTAGAGATGGATGATTTGGTATTAATCGACAGACTTTGCTTTATGCAATGAGCTGGGCGTTCTTTCCCCATTGCATTATATTTCCTCAGAATTTTCAATGTGGTTGTAATGTATTGAATATTTTACCTTAGCTGCTTGGAATGTTTGGACTTATAAAATACTGGCAGCGGGCTTGTTGTTAATCGCAATGTGGGCGGTTAGTCCTGAAGTCCTTATATGGAAGGTATCAAGGTACGGAACCGTTTACTGGCTGTTAATGCCAATTATTGCTACTGCGAAGTAAAACGGCCGTTCCCAAGCGTGGTACCGATAACACTATTGAATATGTCCTTTCTCCTACCTTGGCTTTAAAAACTCCTAGTAAGATTTTAACATCCCCACTCATAAGTTTTGTCCATGAGTATGTATGTAGAACATGGTTAGGTGTTTGGCCTTGATGCTGATTTTGCAATGCAATCGCTGATGTCTTCGTAAACTTCGAAGACTTCGAAGACTTGTTGCCTCACTCTTTCGTCGTTAGCTCACTGCAGTACGGAGCGTAATAAATGCCACAGTTTTTCAACCCCATTTTGTTCGGATCATCCCATCGTATTTCATGGATGACTGTAATGTCTGCTTTGAAGAAACTAAGTGCTTCGGTTTGTTGTGCGGTTGGTCGTCTTTGGATAAACTTTTTTAAAGTTCCAGGTTCAGATACGAGCGTTGTGTCCGTTTAGTTCGTTTAGCATGGTCATCAAATAAATAACCCAAAGCACAACGTCTAACCATTGGGGCTAGTTCAAATTAGTAAAGAACTTGTGAACATCGTCAGTTCACTGTAGAACTCTCATCCGCCACCATTTCTATTAAAGGAACTTGACTAACCCATACAATTCTTATATAACCTGTTGTCCGAATCTGTCAAAGCATCTTTTATCTTTTTTACCACTCTCGAACTTTGACAGTTGATAGCGCCCATATTGTTGAAGCTACATCTGTAGAATTGGCTATCATTTATTCAGTTTTTTTTTTTCTAAATCACCGTGGACTTAGCGTTCAACAACACGTGTAAATGATGAAAGTGTTTCATCAAAATTGACGATTTGTTCGGGCAACGATTCACTCGCTTCGCCCACTATATGGTCGCCATAATCATCCTAACGAGAGGTGGAGAGGTCCACTGGTTCAGTTAACGAAAAACCAACACCCGTACTTCGACGAAATGCAAGATCTGATGAAAAGATCGCTGCTGTCTATTAGAGTGGTAGTCGATACAGTGGCAATTCTAGGCAGTCGATTTCGCGTGCCTCGCAAGAACTCGGCCTTTCGCAGACCACAACTTTGTGAATTTTGCGTCGTGACTTGATCCTGCATTCGTACAAAATTCAACTTACCAAGAAGCTTAAGGTAAACGACCAAAGATAACGGCGGGTATTTGCTGAATGGGCTCTGTAGCAATTGGAAACAGACCCTAATTTGTATCGAAAAATCATCTTCAGCGATGAGCTCCATTCCTGGATGAATGGGTACGTCAACAAACAAAATTGTCGAATTCGGGACAATACCAATCCATATGAGATCCAAGAGTGGATTTTGGGCTGGTGGCGTCATCGATCCGTATTTCTTTGACAACGACATTGGGCAGGCCATCACCGTCAACGACGAGCGCTATAGCTTCGTTTGGCCTGAATTGGATGATATGGACACTACATGGGTTTCAACAGGGCGGCGGTATGTGTCACACAACTCACAGCTCAAATTCTGTACGAGCGATTCGAGGGCATGGTCATCTCACGTGTAGGTGATGTGGTGTTTTCTGAAGTCGCAGGTCCATATAATTCACCCTGATTTATGTGGCATAGTCATGGAAAATTTTACATTTTGGATGCGTCCAACCTAGAGAAGCCGCTGTTTGGCATCGAAAAGCCTTTCTAACGAATTAAAAATGTCGATGAAATCTTACACACACTGATTTATTTAAATTTTAAGATAGGAATCGCTTAATAAAAAACATTTCTGCGCCCTGTCAAACCTAACTGAGATTATATAAGTAATTGTTGATACCATCTTTGAATTCCTCCGTTACCGTCCAGGGAAAGTAAAGAGTGCCTTGATAGAGATCACATTACCCCGCACTCATCTGCTGCTGCTATTTATTGTCAAAGGGCTTAAACCCATTCTATGATAAAGATACTAGTAATCCAACTGTGGCCACATGGAGGCTGGCATTAGCTAAGACTAAAAGCTGGTGTATTTAAGTTTTACTGCCCTGTTAATTCTACCAGCGCCTACCTTAAAATGCCCCTTTATGGGTACCAACTAATATTTATAAAAAATAATCATTACAAAGAAAATCCACGAAAATGTTACTCATACGCCCCGTAATATTAATTTACAAATTGTACACCACCTAACTACTAATCGATTTATCTCCTCCCTGATTTTAGGTAAAGGACATCTGTAATGAACTGGAAGTTCGGTCGCTGTGTCATAAAATCCTGCAAAACGTTTCAATTCTCCTTAACGCTGACCGTGGCTCATTATTCCTTGTCCAAGGCAAATGCAATGGATCAGACGGACCAAAGAAGTAAGTACCACTCCAACCACGACTTTTTAATCTCTTGTATCCTTTTTCCTCTTTAAGGCGAAAGTATCTTAAGATCTACAATAGTTCAATATAACAGCATGTTACCAAATAAATTAGAGTGTCCCCAGCCCTAGTCTTGTGCCAAGAATTGTATTCAATCGTTTATAATGAGTTTCATGTAACTCTAGCAATGTGCTATGCCTCCCTTGTTTGTGTGATGCGAGGCAACATCCTGCGGTAACCGTTTCTGCACCCGTGCATGGGTTTTATTAAACATTTAATTGCGCAACAGTTCAACCCCAGTAGCAGTAAACTCACATATCGCATGCTGTTGAAGTGATATGAAGAGACACAGATTGCGTTACCCGAATTAAGTATCCTATACAGTTGTAGTCCGTGTTGACTGGTTAATTCCATTTCCCGCACTCGTACTAGGACGACTTTTTTCTCTATTCTGGAATTTTGCTTAATTTTACGGTCAATGAGCATCCAATTACTATTATTTTGTCGCTTAGTTTCTTTCTAGTGATGGAGAACTCTCAGTTTCTCCCTTGGTGTGTGTGTGGTTATAATACAATAAGAGGACTTGAACACGTTTCTGTTCCATTGTCCTCTTTTCTGCAACTTTTAAATATTACGTGACATTTTACACAACTTTTCCCATAGAAATGAAAAAAAAGAGCGTTGTTTTTTTTTTTTTTTTTGTTTAATATCTGTGGGGCTAGGTTCTATCTACCTAACCCGGGGCCTATTGACTGATGAGAGTATGTTTCAAAACAATTTATATGATTAACGATTTAAGTTACTCAGCAAAGGCTGATTTGCATGATTGGGTATAGAGGGTTGGAGCCTTTTTTATTAAAGGATACGATGAGTTGGGATTTTCTTTGAAAATCGAATTGTGTTGGCTCGGTGTTTTTTTTTTGTATTTTTGTTGGACATATTTTTTTGGGGAATTCGGAAATCCGTGTTGATCTGAGTAAATCAATAACAGCAAAAAAGTAAATTGTATCAGACGTTGGCACTTTAAATGTTCACCATGATATTGCGAAAGTAAATTTTTGTAAATATTAAATCGCAATATATAGGGATTTTCCAATTACAGGCCTTCAGTCAAGTATCCACGACTACTCCTAAATATATTTAAACTCGGAGGAAATGCTTTGATTAATTTTTCTAAACTTTGAGATTTTTACTTACTTAATAACTGGTTACGAATTGAGTACTTTTTTAGTACTTAGTTCTAAATGACCGGTTTACTCAGATAGGTGAAAAAGGTTCGTTCTTGTTGATTCTCACCTTCTTATGGGATAAGTTTTGTTACAATACTATGATGTGGTGGCCTAGTGGTTAGTGCATTGGAGTATTGGACTACTAAGCGCGGGGTCAAATGCCTAAAGTGACAACACCAGCTTTTTTCACTGCTCCACCTCTTGCGAAAGTCTGACACTGTCATGAGAAGCTTCTCGGACTCGGCGTTAAACGCAGTGCGCGCAATAAAAACGTCGCACACAAATGAAGGGAGAAAATAGGTTAAAGGTCCTATATATAGACGTCAATGACGGATATTAAGATTATTTACTTAATAACTAAGGGGGGCTATCTTCTGCGGTAAACTCGGTCCTCATCCAATATGTCTCGGTGTTTAGGTAACAGCGTAGTTCAAGTTTTATTTATGGTTCTTTTCTACCTGTTAGAGTGGGGACATACTTTAACTCAGAATCGAAGATTCGGTGTATTGGTGTCCTGTCTATTCGCTTTGCTTGTTCTAGCTATCTCAAAAGTCTGGTTAGGGGTTTTCGGACGAAGTCCTATACAACCAACGATTTTTCTTTCGGAACGACCAAGAATTTTATCCTTCCGCTTTAAGTATGGTCCATGCCATGCAACAACGCCACAAAACAATTCCGAGATGATATTCTATAGTATTTCCTTGCTAGTTCGTAGCCCAAAGATACAAAAGTAGACATGGCTCTCCGGCTTTGAAATCGATAATTATGTAAAAGTTATCGAATCTGACTTTTCGGGTTCTTTCGAGGATCTTCCGAAATGATTTTGTTACTTGTGGAATTTCCTGGCTTAAAATTGAACTGTCAAGTGCCCATATAATTGTTGGTAAACGGTTTTAGGCGTCTGCAAATATTGTCAAATGGAATCATGTTGTCTATTTTTTTGCACACATTCATCTAAAAAAATGTTGCTAATGGACTGGTGTATGCTGCTTACATCTACCCAGCTTGTTGTCCTTTCCGGAACAAATTTTGAGCTTAAGCTTAGACATTAGTATATTTAATCTTTTAAGGTTGACAAATGTTGATATGGCTATTGTCGGCAAATTTATATGGGTCGTTCTCTATGATGATGAGATGGGCATCCCCCTATTACATTCTGTAGAGGTTGGTCTTGGAGGCATTTAGGTTGGGACCTTGCCAATAGAAGAGGCATGTTTTATTCAGATGATCACTTAATCATTCCTTAGAATATCGTTGCTTAAATGAGATTATTCTTGAGTTGCTACACGTCGTTGCATTGCAACATTTCGGCTAATTGAATTACCGAAGCTGAAATCTAATCTTCAGTCCTTTAATTATGTGTTAGTAATCCTGCAAATCCAATGAATTGTGAAACTCTATTGAATAATTGGTTGCTTCGTCCGAATAAGTGAAAAGTGAAATAACCAGCTGATTTGTACGCATGTGACTGTCAATATTAAAAACACGTTCATAATTAGTTCCTGTTTCGTCGTTGAAAAATGGCAGCAATTTATCCGGACCGAAATCAAGCCGGTATTTTCACCGGATACTTCTTCTTTGTCAATCGCCATAAATTGATTGGAGATAATCTTAGTAGACGATTAATTTTGGAGTGCAAGTTGCATATTCGTCACCGCAGCTTCTTAACATAACAAAACATATATGAAAGCTTATGACAATCTTGGAATGGTAGCAAGGTTTTGTCGAAAATTGCCTCCAGCTGAATCATTTCGCCTTCGAAACATCTCATGTTATTTGTCAGTTTTTTCATAGTCCGATCGAGTGCCTGAATGCTTGTTTGTGGTACATTATGCATTCATCACAAATGATAATCTTACAAGTCTGCAGCACTTTCGTCATTTCGGAATCATTTCTAACGTTGTTCGTTAGTCAGTTGGAGATTTAAGCGAACCTCTTTTCTGGAGTGGCAAGCAAGCGCGCTTTGCTGGCTCTTTTTTGCTTCTTTCTGAAAAGCCGGTGTTCTTCCCTTCTTCTCTGCCTATAACGTAGCACATCAGTTGCGGCTGATCTAATGGCTTGTTGGCATCGTTGCCATTGTTGCCATTGTTCTTCTACATTCGATGCTGGTGGTATGGTGTTAATCGAGAGGTTTAGGGATACGCGTTGCGCGAAGGTCTTGGCGGTCTCTTGCGATTGCAGTCTTTCGACGTTATATTTTTTTACAGTATTTCTGGATTGTTGTGGCGTGTTGGATATTTGCAACCTTGGCTGCAATAATGTAGTGGTCTGAGTCGATGTTAGCTACTCGGAAGGTTCGGACATCCCAAATATTGGATGCGTGCCTCTTGTCTATACGTACTAGATATTCTTAGTATTTCGGCTTACGGCGGTATTACTTAAAAACGCGCTCGAAAAAACATCGATAAGCTGCATATATTTGCTGTCAGAATTTTTAGCGGATTTTAGGTAGACAAAGTCGTTTCTGAAACAGGTTTTGAAATTCAGTTTCTACATTGATTTGTGTTTCCGAAGTTGTATTTTTGTCAAAAATAATGGTTACTCCAGTTTAACGGCGATTCCGAACGATAAATTTGAAAAAGTTGTTATGGCAATTTTATATTTCATAATACCTTTGCACACTGGTGGTATAAGTACCATAACATTGTTACCATTGTATTGGCAATACCTTGGGTGGAGACACACGCTTTATGTAATATGAGTTGAGAAATTGCAATACACAATTTAGTTCTGCAACGTACAACTTAGGAAGAATGGCGCTCTATTCGACAGAAATCCATGTGTACTACAGTAAACATGATAGTATTGAGCCACACAAACACATATAAATAACCCCCTTATTTCCTTTTTTAAATGGAAATAAGCCCTGCCGCGATAAAGCAGTAAGCCCTGCCATTTGAAACTGGAATTATATTCAAGTTTGGTATATTAAAGTTTGAAAGTGAACGGAGGGTAGGGGTGCCCGCCTGCAACGCCACTGCTTGGGCTAAATGTTGCATTTTGTGATGAGTGCTAGTTTGGATGAATGAAATAGAAATAAACCCCACAAGCAAAAGGCATTAACAGCCTCGGGACTGACTAATTTCCATTTTCAAAAATAAATAAGCTTATCGGGGCCTTTTTACTTTTTGTTTAGAATTAAGCCCCAAGGGGCTTATTTCCGCGGGGGTTATTTCATTGCACCATTGCCCACCATTTTTGCCCTCTTCATCCTTTTAGTAACAAACGTGACGGTAGCATGTTCATAATGTATTGTTGCACAAATAACGGAAATTTGTTCTTCCGATGAATACCTCCAGGTTTTACGCAATCCTCTCAAGGACACTGATGAAAAAGTCACAGGGCAGTGCGTAACCTTATTAGCGTCGAATTTTCAGCGAGTTCGTTCCTGTCCTTTTTGAAACAAACATATTCTTCATAAAAATAACTAAAACTATATGGCTGAGTATAATTTGTCCCATTAAATGCTTCATGACGCCTTTGTAATCAATGCCAAGGTAGATGGTGGATATCGCGTCTAAGATATGGGAAAGTTTGAACACATATATGGTTGTGAATAAAACTAGGTCCTAGTTTTTGTCAGTTTCTTGCACCAAGATATATTTTCACCTTCCTGATCATTCTAACGTGCTTAAAGTGCAGCATATGGCAAGAGGTTTTTGGCTTAGCTTGAAGGGAATGCGGTAGGTATCTGCCAAAAGTATAAACACTTTGACAGCAACTGACTTAAGAGACACTGGAGTCCGGGGAGGGCAGTTGCTTAGTGGTTAGTGCGTTGTACTACTAAGCACAGGTCCCCGTTTCAAATCCCTAAAGTGACAACACCAACGTTATTTAACAGCTCTAGCGAAAGTCTGACAAACATCCAAAAGCAACACTGTCGTGATAAGCCTCTCAAATTTGCCCATCGGGTTCTCCTTCAAACATGAGATCGTCTTCTTTGTGGCAAAACTAATAAATTCGCACACACAAATAAAGGAAGAAGCTATGTTCAAGGACCTGTATATGCCAGATATTTCATTCTGTCATTTCTCAAGTAATTTACACAAATAAAAGTGTTTGGGCCAACAGGCTTGTTAGGACCTAGGGCATAGCTATTTCGCACTACCAACCATGTGTGTGTATTTTCTTCTTGCAGTGGTTCCTTTTTTATGTCGAATCCGAACGTTGACTTGAGATTACTTCTTCTTGGCAGTTGATACTTCTCGGATGATTTTTGGCAGATCATCGTGAAAGTCATCTCTCACGGCATTATTTAGCGCATCAGCTTGAGTTCAGCGTTGACGCGTTGTTCAGCTTGAGTTTGGTAAATTTTTTCCACATATTATCTAGCTAAGTTGGACGACAGTTTTCAGTCTACTTAACAGTAGAAAATCTCCTTTTTTTTATCTAGAAGCCTTTAATTGTTTTCTTATAATTCAATGTCTTCCTCGGTGTGTAAGGCATTCATCTCATTATAACCTCTACATCTACGAAGATGTTATTTTTTCTACGTTCCCATGTATTGGGTTTTTTTGAAGGATTTTTTTCTAAAATACCGTTAAAAAAAAAATTGTAATTTTATTTTCTTAATTTCAGGTGTCTTGTATCGAAACTATTCGATGTATGTCCTCGCAGTACGGTTGAAGAGATGGAACAACAGGATGAAGTTCGTGTAGCATGGGGTACTGGAATAGCAGGTCATGTAGCTGAAAGTGGGGAACCAGTAAATATACCAGATGCTTACAAGGTACGTGGATATTTCTTTGAAGTTAATAGTAGGTTACATCATTACAAACCAAAAACACATACAATAATTTAGCTGTGGATACCATCCACCACCGAGTTCTCAGAAATTTTAAACATCGATTTAATATCTCGTGTGGAAAGTTGTTCCTTTGAAACTAACAAAAAACTGACAGCTCAGATAAAAAACCGTGTGTCAATAGTGCTTCCAAAAACTATTTATGCTTTCGATTTTTATTTCGATTTTTTAAAGTAAAATTGGCGTACCAAGTTTTTGTTTGATTAAAACGTCAAAGAGTGTTTTATTTCTCGATGTCTTATGTGGAACACATTTTCGAATTTAAGTTTCAAATCCTTTCTGATGGAAACTGCAACAGAGATAAAATGCGAAAAGTTTTCTAGGATACTATCATTAATGTGTTTTTATTTGGTTACAAAGTTTTAGTTCTAGTAAAATGCATCTTTTTAAAGCACAGGATTTAGTCTTGCTGGTGTGATGTGCTCGTTTGACTTCAGTTTGAAAACTCTTCTAGCATAACTAATCCTAATGTATCGCTATTACTTCTCTTAAAAAGCGAATTCCTCTGGATTAAAAAGATTTTTGGAAGTAACCTTCTTTTCCCAACGATTACCAACATTACAAGCACTGCGACTTAAAATCTGTTCATGTAAGGATTACCAAATCATTGCTGAAGATTAGACAACTTGTCCGTATGTTTTCGAATCTGCAACATTCCTTCGTGTACATGTATTGATATACCCAGGTGATGTATGTATACTGTGAACATTTCATTTTCATTTTAGTTATTTTCTGACACCAATGTTGTGGGAAGCTGGACTTCTTAAGACATGACATTTGAATTACCCTATTTAAATTCCTGTTTGCATTTAAGAATTTTTATAGTATTTCTTACTTACTTAAGTGGCGCTACAGTCCGGAATGAACCTGGGCCTCAACCAGCATGCCTCTCCAATTAGCCCGGTCCTTAGCTAACTGCCTCCAGGTGCGCACGCTACTTGTGTGCGCCACTTAAGGCGAGGTCTTCCTCTATTGCGTCCGACGTTTGGTTGGGAATCGAAGACATTGCGAGCCGGAGTATTGGTGTCCATTCGATCTACATGTCCTAGGCATCTTAAACGTCCAATGCGGAGTTTTTTTGACCAGGGGCATGTCGCTTTATAGCTCGTATAGTTCTTGGTTAAATCTTCGTCTCCATAGCCCGTCAACGGAAACGGGACCGAAGATTTTTCGAAGAATTTTCCTCTCAAATCGACCAAGGATTTCTTCATCCGCTTTTGAGACGGTCCATGCTTCAGCGCCGTAGAGCAGGACTGGGATGATCAGGGTCTTATATAAGATCTCCTTAGTAGTTCGAGTGACAGCTTTACTACTGAATTGCCTTCTTAGCCCGAAGAAACAGTGGTCGGCAAAAGTAATTCTTCGTTTAATTTCTGACGAGATGTTGTTGTCCCGTACTACCTCAAAGTTGTATCTGTCAATGTTGAAGTTCTGTCCAATTCGTCGATGTTGTGTGTCATTTCAAGTTTGACAGAATATACTTCGTCTTGCCCCCATTTACTGCTAAACCATTTTTGCCGCTTCCTTCTCTATACTAGCAAACGTGGCTATGACATCACGTTGGGTCCTACCAATGATGTCAATATCGTCGGCGTAAACTAGTAGTTGTACAGATTTTTGGAAGATTGCGTCTCTGGTGTTGGCTCTTGAGTTATGGACAATCCTCTCAAGAATCAGATTGAAGAAGTCACATGACAGCGCATCGCCTTGCCTAAATCCTTTTTTAGTTTTGATTGTGTCAGTGAGGTCGTTTCCGACCCTGATGGAGCAGCGAGAATTCTCCATCGTCATCCTACACAAACGGACGAGTTTGGGCGGTATACCAAAACTAGACATGGCTCTTTATAGATCGTCTGTATAAATGCTGTCGTAATCGGCTTTGAAATCGATGAATAGGTGGTGGGTATCGATTTGGACTTCTTGGGTTTTTTTCCAGGATCTGCCGAAGTGTGAAGATTTGATCGGTTGTGGACTTTCCTGGCCTAAAACCACACTGATAAGCGCCGATCAGGTTGTTGGTAAACGGTTTCAGGCGTTCACATATTACGGCAGATAGAATTTTGTAGGCGGTGTTGTGGAGACTTATGCCTCTGTAGTGGGCGCAGTTTAGAGGGTCTCCTTTTTTGTGGATCGGGCAAACGATGCTGAGGTTCCATTCTTCATAATATTTGGTTTATTTAAAGACCTGTGATTAAAAAAAAAACAAAGTCTGACGCGCTGAAATCGGGCTTACTTGCCGGCCAGTACAAATCATCAAAACGAGACATTAGACTACCCGCAAACGCACCCTTTAAAAAGCCTAATATACAAAATCGGTTTATGTGGTCATTATTAGAATTGCAATATGGTGTATTGTGTAATGATGACGGCTCTAGATAAAGCCTCAAATCACCTTGCATGTGCACTAATGGAGCAAGATATGTAAGATATGATCTTTAGCTGAAGCATCGATATTCTTGGTAAAACAAGTATATAATTTCGTTCAAAAACGACATGATGACATGTCAACGTGTATTTACTTAAAAAATATTGGAACAAAACTAACAGTTGCCGTCATTTACAAAAGTCATAGCATATTTCGATAGAGTGATACATGCTGGGCAATCCAATGTATTACCAAATTCTCGAAACCGACAATTCCTGCAGAATTTCAATGTTTTTTAGTTTCTGATAACACAATGTCGGTCTTATTCCATTTCTGACATTATTGTTGTCTAAAGCTAGACTTCAAATAAATAGAGTTCAATGTACACTAATAATCCTCCGCCTATTTTTATAGCTCTGCTAAAATCCGATGACCTAATTCAGTTCAGATATTGCCATTATGACCACTCTATCATGAGGATATTTTTCGCTGACCAGACATTTCGTCCTGTCTAACAGGGGGATTTGGATCACAATACCCTTTTAAATGTCTCAAAAGTGGTTCGCCCATGCGGCATTTTTGTTGAACATATCGCCGGCTGTAGACGCATGCGGTTATTCGAAAATATAGGAAATAAGGGTACGCGTCCTTACACATATACAAAACAACTGGTTCATTATTAGCATTGTGCTTAGCACACAACCATTCATGTGTGCATTGGAACTAGTTCTACAATGGCATGACCTATAATCTTATCCCTCATCCGAACGAAGACGTGGCAATTGATAGTTCTCAAAAGGTTTGTCGGATCATTTCACAACGATGGTCCGTGAAAATAATTTCGGTGTTGCCACGGTTTTGCTCCTTTGTTTTAGAATGCTAATGTGTCGGCACACGAACCTATCCTTCCACAGAGAAATGGTCAGAGTTTGACGCTCGCATTGTTCGAGCAATGATTCATTTGATTTGCAATTTATCGATCCCAAAGCCAACTATTCTAGGAAAAGTATGTTTTTATTAACCTTGACTTGCACTTTCCCGGGTGTGCGTTCAAAAGGTCGCTAATTCTACTCATATATGCCGGTCTGTAGTAAGCAAAAGGGAACAGTTTTGAAAGCTCATCTTCGCTGGCCTATCCCAACGAATTTACTGCCAATACCAATGTGTTGTAACGCAATCCTGTAGCGCTAGCCTCTATCAGTTTCCGCCCGCCTCTGCTTTCTTGGTAGGTTTATAGATCTTTTGATAGAGTTATTTCACAGACTGGGGGGTGTCTTTCACATTTGAGTTCAGTATATTTTAGCAAATTACTATTCAAAGTAAAAAGTCTGGGAACTTAATGAGAAATAGATATAAGGCCAATTTTATCATCATTAAATTTATCAAATCATCATCAGCTATTAGCCTTGTCTTTGTCTTAATGGGTAGTTAACAAGCACAATTGCCATTTTTCGAGCTAGCGCAATGGTAACGTTATTCTCAAGACCCCTGACAAAGTCACTGTTTTGCGTTATTTGTAATCAGTGAAAGGAATTTAATAAACGTTTTGCACTTTTTCCGGTTATTCTCCACAAGTCCACGAACCAATTGCCTAAAAATGATACCTAGCCTCTCCAGTCATACGTGTGTGCGATGTTATATTATTTGCAAGAAATAATCGGACCTCCTGTTTAACGTCGACTCCAAATGCCAAATTTAAGAAGCTCCTCATCAGTTCGTACTTTTTTGTCAGACTGTTTTAATTGGTTGGGTAGTTGGAAAATCTATTAGTTCTTAGGTTTTGTCACTTTCGGGGTTAAAGCACTTACCCCTAAGCCACTACAACGAAAGCCTGCTGATGCCAAATTTTTAACATCGTTGTCTCGTCGAAGTTTCTGGACGCTGTCGGACGCCCTCGATCACAGCAGTGATAATCCCTATCAAAGAAGCAACACGGGACATGCTCCATTTTTCAACATCTCTATTTACCCAATTTGTACCAAACATTTAACTGTTTATTATTGTCGTGTTACTGTTGGTTATTGTCAAATTATTTCTAAATATATATGTTTTCAACATAAATATCAAAACAGAATTACATGTGACGCCATATGCAAAAATGATGGCACATATTCACATTGTGACATTACTTTTGACCCACACTGTGCAAGCTAGATGCGATCATCATTACATTTGTATACCCTCTCCCATAGGGGTATATTAGTTTTGATACATACTTTGTAACATAGTATAATAATTTTGCTAGCTATACCTCAAAGTTTTAGGATCGACTCAGAATCGATAGCTGAGTCGATTAAGTCATGTCTGTCCGTCCGTCCGTTCGTACGTCACCAGTTTTTGAGCCTTAAATTTTGAGCTAGAATGATGAAATTTGGTACACGTATTTGTTGTTGCTCCCAGCAGAACAAGTGTAAAAAATTTTGAAATCCGCCCACTGCCACGCCTCCTTTTCAGAAAAAACGTAGTTTTAGGCCAAAATCGTTTGAGATACTGAAAAGGTGTCTGAACAACATATCTAGACAATCATAATGTCAATATTTTGTTCATATAAAGTTTTTTGCCACACCCACTTTTTGGTGGCGTTTTTAGTAAAAAAACGTTTATCGGTACAATTTTAAACATTTCGAAAAAATGTAAAATCATTGGATCTGTTAATGTAAACATTTCTTCCATACATCATTTTAACCCACGCCCACTTTTTATAGGCGTTTTCATACAAAAAACATTTCTATACACTTCCTCATAGCATAACCAGGCGAAAAACGATGTTTTTTGTCGAACCATAAATGATTTTGATAAACTGTATGAACAATATGTTCTGACAATGACATTTTCTATATTTCATCGCCAAAAAGACTGCATTTTGAGGATATTTGTTTTAAGGATGTGATGGGATAGGGTATAAAACGAAGCACACAGTGGATTGTAGCCTTCTCATATGTTTTTTCGTTCGATTAAGGTAACTGATAATTGTGTTCTGATCGGTAGTCAATTTAAGCTCTTTACCATGTTACCTAACTGATGCTGTAGACTCAAAGTCGGAATTCATTAGAAATCCATCAAAGCTTACTTACTACTTAAGTGACGCTACAGTCCGGAATAATTCGGACCAATGGAGTACTTCGTGATAACACAATCTGAGAGTCTTATCCTTTGTATGAAGCCAAAATTATTGGCGGGGGTCGGTAGTTGTTTTTGCAACTACCCTCCGATCCATCCGATGTCCTTATTAGTTTGAGTGGGGCTTCACAACTATATAACCTTCTTAGCCCGAATAAACAGCACTTGGCCAGAGTAATTCTTTGATTTTCGAAATGTCGTTGTCAGAGTTAATTGTGGACCCGAGGTTGACAAAGTCCAATCTTCCCTCAAACTTATATCTGTCTATGGTTACGTTCTGCCCAATGGTGTTGTGTGTCCTTTCACGTTCACAGCATATGTTTGTCTGTTATACTTCAGCTATACTTCAGCTATACTTAAAGCAGATGCATAAGTCACTAACGTCTGATCCAAGTAGAGATACTTTTTTCAATACAATAGCCTTTTTTGACAGATCACGTTTGAGTCGTGTCATGCTGTCATGTTATTTTTGTTTAGTATTGTTTGGCATTTCATAATGGAAAGACTTACGCGTGAACAACGTTTACAAATTGTTCAACTTTATTATGAAAATTCACGTTCTGTGAGGAATGTGTTTCGTGCACTTCGCTCAACTTATGGTCAATATAATCGGCCTACTGAGCGTACTATTCGCAGCACCGGTGTGAACGTAACCGTCAATGGCGACCGTTATCGTGCCATGATAACCGACTATTTGATGCCTGAAATTGAAGCTCGTGATCTCGGCGACATTTGGTTTCAGCAAGACGGCGCCACTTCCCACACATCGCATCAATCAATGGACTTATTGAGAGAACATTTCGGTGAGCACATAATTTCACGTTTTGGGCCGGTCGATTAGCCACCAAGATCGTGTGATATCACACCGTTAGACTTTTTCCTGTGGGGATACGTAAAGTCAAAAGCTTATGCCGACAAACCCGCTTCGGAAACCTTATGCCGACAACCCTTGAAGGAAAACATCACGCGTGTCATTCGCCAGTTACCAGTCGAAATGCTCGAACGAGTGATCGAAAATTGGACTCAGCGGATGGACCATCTGCGACATAAACTTCAAAAAAATGCCAAAGAATGTTCTTTCAAATGATAATAAAAATTCTCCATTAAATTTGAATTTTCTGTGTTTTTTTCTTTAAAAAAGTAGGGAACCTCGAATTGGATCACCCTTTATTACAAAACTACCCCATTGCAATTGGGTAACGCCGACTATGACTTTAAATTCTATGTAGATTCTGATATTTGCATACCTGGTCTTTCCCGCAAAGGATGTATAATATTTCCTCATAAATTCGCAGCTATAAAATGAGCTCACTCGCTGTTTTACTTAGTTTTAAATAACCCAAACTGAAACCTTGAAACATACACCTTGTCAAGATTCGCACATTTCAACATAAGCTAAAATCTTCATCCATGAGATTCGTGATGTGCACCCTGGTTATGATGCGCATATTGATTTATATTACTGCAGCCATACACATTTGATATGCACAACTCGTAGTATGTATAAAATTGCACATAAAAAATGAGTAAATTGTAGCCTGGATTAGTATGCTAGATTACACCTATTCTGGTGTCAGGATAATAGCTGACACATTGGCAGTGATTCGTTTTTATCCTTAACAAAAATAATTCACATTCCCACAAAAAAATCAGTTTAAATATGAACATTATATGCGCACAAAAAAATTAATTTAATAACAAAATATTTCAAGGACTAAATCCATCACACACGACGACAATGACAGTTTGTATTGAATATGTAAAAAGGCAAAAACATTATGTCGTTGTAATAAAAATTTCCATTTTTATTTTCTACTCATGCGATTTTCGATCCAATGAAATGTTTATCCTATAAAAAACACATGGCCAAACACACACACGCATGCATCCAGTGATGTAAAATATGTCATTTGTTAAGCAGATCAAGCATAAAATGAAGATTGATGACATGTCAAAGGATACTTAACTAAGGCTAAAAGATATTCTCCTTATATCGAAATAAATGTTTAATCCAAATCATAAGACTCTTGAGGATATCCATAATGATACTACGAGCTACTTAATGCAAGTTCAGTAATTTAGATAATGCGACAGCTAATTACGCTCATTATTTCTGTGTTTGCCTTGTAATGTATTACAGTTGCTCAAGTATGTCTCTACATACGATGAAATAATAAAATTTAATTTCTTTTTTACAGGACAAACGATTTAATTGTCAAATAGACAGCATTACTGGCTATCGGACCAAAGCTTTACTATGCATGCCAATAAAGGATTCATCCGGCGATGTCATTGGTGTGGCACAAGTCATCAACAAACTGGATGGCGAACGTTTCACCGAGAATGATGAAAAGGTATGTAGAATTCAATAAAAACAGACTTTTGATGCTGGCATTGCTGAAGGGGAGTGTGGGTGATATATGCTCCATAAAACATGTTCGAGGACAAGTTGTTTAGTTTTTTGCTGAAAATTGTCAAAATTTGTGAAATTTTAAAGCATTTTGGAAATACTATTTACAGAAGGATATATATATAGGGGTCATGGTTATTTAGTATTTAGTTAATGCATTCATATCTAAAAGGGGTCGCCGAGTAGTTCCCACATGACTCCAAGACATCGGAAAAATTCGCATATGAGTTTGTTATAGACCAAGAAATTGGTCCAGTCATCTATACCTAGGGTTACTTTCACGACTTTTTTGATTCCTTTACGATACTGAGATGTGAAAAATCAGTTAAACGGCGATGATGAACTATCTCCAGCTGACAGGCAGAACGAGCCATTAAATGTTGGTGAATTAATTTTTTTTTTGGTTTGGAATTTATTTGGATGAAAGTATTCCATGAAGACTGGGATCTCAGCATCGATTGCTTGATCCATAAAAAAGGAGACCATCTCAACTGCGCCAACTACAGAGACATGAGTTTCCTCAACTTCACAAACAAGATCCTATCTGCCGTAATATGTGAACGCCTGAAAACGATCACCAACAACTTGATGGGCCCCTATTAGTACGGTTGTAGACCAGAAAAGCCATAACTGATCAAATCTTAACACTTCGGTAGATCCTGAAAAAGCCAAGAAGTTCAACTTATTCATAGAGTCCACAGCCACATACGACAGCTATGCAGTGACATGTCTGGTTTTGGTATACCATCCAAACTCGTCTGTGCAGGATGGCGATAGAGAATTCAACGACCTCACCAAAATATTCCATACCAACAAATGTGACGCATTGTTGTGGCTTCCTTAACATAATTATTGAAAGGATTGCGCAAAAAGTCCTAGCAAACACCAGACGCACAATCTTCGATAAATTAGTAGAGCTACCAGCATACGTCGACGATGTTGACATCATGGTCAAACTCAACAGAAGTCACAACTGCGTTTCCTAGTATAGGACTTTGTGTACCTCGTCTTCTGCATTAACTCTGACAACGAAACCTCGTCATCATGTGGAGAATTACTCCAGCTAACTGATATTTTTTTCAGATTAGTAATATAGCCCACACGCTTACAGTCGTGCTCCACGGTGTAGTATACCTACTTCTTCTTAATGGGTGATACCTGATACACTTTGCGTCACGAATGAGGCTAACTAAGCCTCGCCACTTATTCTAGTCTTTAGCTAATTACCTCCAAGTACACATTTCAAGTTGGTCGGGATCTAGTTGCGCACTTTATGTCGGTCGGGATCGGTTACTACCTATGCGCAACACAAAAGAAGGGGTTTTCCTTTGCCTTGCCTACTACCAGGCTGTGAATAAAGGACTCTGAGTAAATATCACAACTATATTGCTACTAAAGATCGTGCTTTAATCCATATAATCCATATATAGTACAACTCAAGGTAAACATATGATTTTTCAAAGAATTTTTCGATCAAGGCTCTTTTTATATAATTTTAATACAAGTCCTTCCTTCAGTGTCGTAAAATACGACTGAAATGTTCTAAAGTATGTCCTTACTAGCTCGAGTAAAGGCTTTGATATTAAATTGCCTTCTTAGCCCAAAGAAACAGCGGTTGGCAAGAGCTTAGATAATGGAAGGCGATTACATTGAATGAGTGCCGACTCTGACTTTCAGCCTCTCCGTGGCTTACACTAGCTGTTTATTATCTTCACCGTAGATTGGGTATTAACCCTGTTAGGAATAGGTATCATACTGAAAAGTTAAATTTTTAGTTTGAAAATGGGTTTCTTTTAAGTTCGCAGGTTTTTTTAAATGTGTAACCAAAAAAAACATAGCCTACACGACAACACGTCTGGTAACGGACTTAGGCTAATTGACTTCGCTACGGAACGAAATTCCACTATAGCCAGCATACGGTTTCCTCACCTCGATATCCATCAGGGACATGGCGGTCTCCAGTTCAACTAATGGTCAACCAAATTGATTACATAGCGATAGACAAGAGGCAGGCATCCAGTATTTTGGATGACCGAACATTCCGAGAAGCTAACATCGACTCGGAACAGTACCTTTTTGCAACCAAGGTTAGAATGCGGGTATCCACCACGCCACAATAATCCACAATCGCAAGAGACCGCCAAGACCTTCGCGCAACGCGTATCCCTAAACCTCTCGATTAACACCATACCACCAGCTGTCGAAGAACAATGGCAACGATGCCAACAAACCATTAGATCAGCCTCAACTTATGTGCTAGGTTTCTCGCGCCCACCAGCCAGAAACCCCTGGTTTGATGAGAATTGCCGACAGATGCCCTTAGCCAAGAACGAGGCCTACAAGGCTAAGCTGCAGGTGAAGACGAAAGCTGCCGTTGAGCTCTATAGGCAGAGAAGAAGGGAAGAACACCGGCTTTTCAGAAAGAAGCAAAAAAGAGCAAACAAAGCGCGCGATCGTGGTTTTAGGCCAGGAAAGTCCACTACGGATCAAATCTTCACACTTCGGCTGATCCTATAAAAAACCCAAGAAGTCCAAATCGATATCCACCACCTGTTCATCGATTTTAAAGCCGCATACGACAGCATTTATAGAGACGAACTATACAGAGCCATGTCTAGAGCCAAACTCCTCCGTTTGTGTAGGATGACGATGGAGAATTCTCGCTGCTCCATCAGGGTCGGAAACGACCTCACCGACACATTCGATACCAAAAACGGATTTAGGCAAGGCGATGCGCTGTCATGTGACTTCTTCAATCTGATTCTTGAGAGGATTGTGCAACACTCACAAGCCAACACCAGAGGCACAATTTTCCAAAAATCTGTACAACTACTAGTATATGCCGACGATATTGACATCATTGGTTAGACCCAACGTGATGCCATAGCCACGTTTGCTAGTATAGAGAAGGAAGCGCCAAAAATAGGTTTAGCAGTAAATGAGGGCCAGACGAAGTATATGCTGTCAACACGAAAGGACACACAACATCGACGAATTGGACAGAACGTCAACATTGAAAGATATAACTTTAAGGTAGTGCGGTACTTTATCTATATCGGCTCCGCTATTAACTCTGATAACAACATCAACAAATCTTGCGTTGACGGGCTATGGAGACGAAGATTCAACCAAGAACTATACGAGCTGTACAGCGACATGCTTCTGGTCAAAAAACTCAGCATTGGACGTTTAAAATGGCTAGGACATGTATGGACACCAATACTCCGGCTCGCAGATTCCCAACCAGACGTCGGACGCAGTAGAGGAAGACCTCGCCTTAAGTGGCGCGCACAAGTAGAAACCGACCTCAACCAACTTGGAGTGCGCAACTGGAGGCAGTTAGCTAAGGACCGGCCTAATTGGAGTGGCATGTTGGTTGAGGCCCAGGTTCATTCCGGACTGTAGCGCCACTTAAGTAAATAAGGATATGTGAATAAACAGAATAGTCGGTTCTAGGCAATGGAAAACCCTCAAATTATTCATCAGTCACCTTTGCACCCATTAAAAGTTACAGTCTGGTGTGCAATTTGATCAGGAGGAATCATTCGATCTTACTTCTTTGAATCATTCGATTCTACTTCTTGATGAAAACGTGGTATCAACAAGACGGTGCCACATTGCATAAACCCAGTATTGCAATGGAATTACTTTCCACAACAAGTTATTTCAAGAAATGGTGATGTTGATTGCCCTCCACGGTCGCCTGATTTGACTGCTCCGGACTTCTTTTGTGGGGATATCTGAAAAGCAAGGTTTATGCAAACAAAGCAGAGATGCTTGAGCAACCTAAACAAAATATTAGTGATGAAATTAATGAAATACCGAGTGAAATGTGTGAGAATATAATAAAAAATGTGCTCGCATTTGTGAGACAGAAGCAGACATTCACCTGATATTTTATTCCATACATAATTGCCGACACTTGATAAAACATTTATCAATATAAGATCCATTCTCTTTCATTTAATCAAAAATTATAAACAAACAAAGTAGTGTAGCTTCCCGGCGAACACACTGTAATTGGACCTTTCGTCGATTAATTCCATCGCCATGTTACGGTCAATCGAGTTTGTTCGTTCTATCGAGTCATGTTTGAAGACTCTTTTTGTTCGAAATTGGATGAACTTGACATCATAAAATTGTGTTTTCAAAAGGATGTAGTATCTCTTCTGTGGTGCGATAGACGGACACGCAAAAGGTTTAAGTTCGGTTCACACCAATATGTTTTTTGATTACCCTCCTATCGCGATAGAAATATCAATTTTCATTTAAACTCTACCTCAAATCGGCATAAATCTGGAGATATATCCACCGTGTTAAAACTATGTAAGCACACATGAAAGGTTGTGAGAATAAGCTATGCCCTGGGTTTAGTGTTTGTTTGAAGGGTTTATTATTCATTTTTATTTTAGTCCGAAAAACCAGCGGTTGGTAAGAGTAATCCTTCGTTTGAAATATTCAAGGACGGATATGGTTAGGTTTCATTGTTAGAATGAATAGCGAAGCATACAAAATGTCTTCCTACGTCAATTTTATAAAGGGTTTACATTTTACAAAAGTTTTTTTTTAAATAAAACGAAAACTGTTTTGGATATAAATGAAATTTTTTATTCCTGTGAAAGTACGTTCAATGCCATTATTGATGGAACTCAATTTCTTTTGCATGGCCACCACGGGCACGCTTGCAGACGTCCAGACGCTGAACCCAATTTTCGACGGTTTTCAAGCATAAATCGGCCGATACTGCTGCAATTTCACGTTCGATATTCGTACGAAGTTCATCAATCGTCGCTGGATTGTTGGCATAGACCATAGACTTGATGTAGCCCCAGAGGAAATAGTCTAACGGGGTCAAATCGCACGACCGAGGCGGCCAAGCTACTGGACCATTTCGTGAGATAACACGTTTTCCAAACTTGGTTTCCAATAAATTGATTGTGGCATTCGCTGTGTGGCTTGTGGCGCCGTCGTGTTGGAACCACATGTCCTCCAAGTCCATATCATCCAATTGGGGCCAAAAATATTCGGTTATCATTGAACGGTAGCGATTCCCATTCACAATAACGTGCCGGTCTTGATCATCACGGAAGAAGTACGGCCCAATGACGCCGCCGGCCCATAAACCACACCAAACCGTAATTTTTTCGGGATGCAATGATGACTCATGGAGTACGTGTGGATTGCTGCCTGACCAATACCGCATATTTTGTTTATTGACGAAGCCATTCAGCCAGAAATGAGCCTCATCGCTGAAGATGATTTTTCGATGAAAATCCAAATCATTTTCAAGTTGTTGCTCAGCTCAATTCACGAACATACGACGCTTCTGGTGGTCAAGCGGCTTCAGTTCTTGCGTCAATTGTAAGGATATAGGCCAAGATCTTTTCGCAAAATTCGCCACAACGACGTCACAGAGATGCCCAACGCTTGAGAACGACGTGTGAGAGACACATTTGGGCTTTCTTCAACTGAAGCCTCAGCGGCAGCAATATTCTCGACACTACGGGGACTTCTTTGTCTCACTGGCACGGGAACATTTTGTACTGTGCCTGTGGATTCAAATTTTTTTCACTAGACGCTCAATTGTTGATCTGCTAGGACGATTATGACGACCATAAATTGGACGTAGCGCTCTTAACGTTGAGGCCACTGACTCTGAATTTCGGTTGTAAATTTTAATAATTCGACTCGTTGTTGGATCGTATATCTTTCCATCATGAAATGGCAAACCTTACTGAAGAGAAATGCACAAAGAGCGGCAAGAAATATGGCGTCGTTTGCTGTCCCTGTCGCTCAACTTTTGTAGCGTCCCTGTTGAAAAACCCGATATTTTACACAGTAAATAGCCGTTCTACTAACTTAACCTCAGCTTCAGCATTGATTTGTTCGGATAGAGAGTCTTAATTTAACAAATCCTCTGCAATTTGTTTGATAGTTTGACGGTTTAATGGCATGGCTTCTTCGAATTATTTGTGTACATTTTAGCCCTTCTCCCTGTTGGCTCAAATTATTTTTTTTCATCAGTTAATCAGCGGCGTAGTGTGCATCGCGGCCTCCCGGGGCCGACACAATTTAATTTAATTTTTCCACACACCTAAAAAAAAAAGTTTTCTACGGTTTCAACCAGTAATACCTACAGACAAAGGCGGTTCATTCATTTATAGGTTTCAAAAGTAAAGCTAAATAAAACCACACAGCTTAAAAATTTTGGATGAAATGTTTTCTATCTATGCATAGTACGAATGTACTCATCTCGAGAACTGCTGATGTGGTTTTCACTGTTTTGATTGTTTCCCTGTGAATGCTATTGCTCTATCTCTTACAGGAGCTGAGCATATAAGGTGCAAGTGGCAGAAATTAACTTTACGGTATAATCGGATAATCATTTCAAAAGGTACGGGATAAGTACCCAACCCAGGGTTGTCATTTCTTATAAAATACATTTGCATACTTGGGAGCAGCGTTCATTGGATTTTCTTATTACTCACTTACTAACTTACTGTGAAGCCTGGTTAATGCTGGTAGATTTTAAATATTTTAATCGCTCCGACCGGCCGGTGCCCTTTTGCTAATTTGTTAAAATAGCAAAATTGATTATTTTTGCCGTTTGATGAAAGAAATTGTTGTTTGACAGATAGTAATACTCTGTAATGAGAATGGTCCATTTTGATAAAAAAAAAAATCAGTGGTGGAAAAGCTCTGAGGGATCCGAAGCTGGAACTCTGTTGATAATACAATGCATAAGCTAATGTCCATTTTCGAATGTCATAATAGGTAACTTTTGCATGACTATTTTACCAATGAATGCAAATAATATTGGGGACATTTTTAACTTTACATGCAAACATTAAAAACGAATATTTTTGTAAGTTTCAATATATCGTTCAATTAAAAACTTACCTCTCCTTCAACAACGATTATGAGCGCATAACCACACTGCTGTTCTAATGGAATGCATTTATTGCGGTGGTATATTTTTTTTTTATTATTCGTCATTGCTTTTGGATGACCGAAGTTCAAAAGAAAATTTACCGACCGATGGTGAGCAGTATCTCCTGAGGTTGAAAGTGCACTTTATAGTTTCTGCTAATCTAAAAGCATCTAAAAAGCAACGAAAAGTTAGTGCAATTTTCCAGTTCGCACTTCAACTTTTAAGGCACTTCCTCTTGAAATGGAAATTTTAACCACAAATACCATTTTGCTCTCTTCGGAAAAATCTTCCATCTTGAGTCTTTATTCAGCAAACAAGAAAAAAAAACTTTATTGGCCTTAAAGGGGACATTTAATGGATTCTTCTTGAGATATAAAAGTGAATGTACTACTACATTATGGTGGACATGGAATAAAATATTACTTATGTCCTTGGCATAAAAATGACAATTGATGTGACCATGTCTACTTGATCCCGATACAATGAGAAATATACATTCATCACAATTTTATTCCCGCACACCAATAAATTTCGATCATAAAAGATAGAAATGGTGTAGCATGTTGGCCAACGTAATGTGTCGAATATGTTGTGGATTCGGATTTAAACATGAGTTACATGACACGTAGCGAGGTATCCAGCTTATTTATTGCAGGCGATGTACAACATCAAGTGCAGTTAAATGCTTACGGGCGTCCGAATTTTATTACCGTCATGGGTGAATAAGCCTGCTTACGCAGATATCGTAGTCCATAGATGTTGCACGAAGAATAAAATTATTTTTTTGTTTTTTAGTTAACACTAGGGCTTTGTACAGTATTTACGTGCATTGGTTGATGATTTACAATAAGGACATTTATAAATCCACAGTTTTAATCCGTTACTAAACTATAACTTCGGACGCACGGTTGAAAAAGCTTGATTTTAGTAACTGCTCTTCCTTAGTAAGTATTTGTTTTGGCTTGAAATGAAACCTATTCAAACTATTTACAAGTCAACAAGTACCTTTGGAGATAATAGTTGTATGTCGCACTGCTGTAAACAGGGGGTTTTCAATAAATACATGCCAAATTTGAAGAAGAGAGCTCTATGAGAGGTAAAAACGGCTTCTCAGAAAGAAGAAAAAGGAAGAAAAGCACTCTATCGAGGATATAGAAAGCTGCCACTTAAAAAACGATGTTCGCAAGTCTTACCAAAGTGTTAAACGTCAAAGCTAAGGATACAAGGCTCGAACAGAATCCTGTCGAGATGAATAAGGAAATATCGTAGCTAATACACAATCGATGCTTATGATATGGAAGAACTTCTACAGACTATTAAATCGCGATGACGGAAAATATTTCGCTGTCAGGCAGAACGAATCATTAAATACTGCCTGCGACAGCGAAAACTACTAACCACCCGACGTAAGTGAAGTGAGGATAGCAATATCTAAACTCAAGCTTAACAAGTGTGCCGGAAATGACGACCTTCCCGCCGAGCTTTTAAAACCGGTGAGTAAATAACATTCACCAACTCAAAAGCCAAATCTGGTCGGAAGAAAGTAAGCCTGAAGAATTAAACCTCAGCATTGTTTGCCCGATCTATAAAAAAGGAGACCCTCTGAACTGCGCCATCTACAGCATAAGTCTCCTCAACATCGCTCACAAGATCCTATCTGCCTATTGTTAACCAACAACCTGATCGGCTCTTATCAGTGTAGTTTCCTGGATCACAGAAAAAAAAACCAAGAAGTCCAAATCAATACCCACCATCTATTCATCGATTTCAAAGCCGCATACGACAGCATTTATAGAGACGAACTATACAGAGCCATGCCTAGTTTTGGTATACCGCCCAAACTCGTCATGTGTGTAGGATGACGATAAGGAATTCTCGCTGCTGCAAAAGGATTTAAGCAAGGCGATGCACCGTCATGTGACTTCTTCAATTTGATACTTAAGAAGATTGTGCAAAACTCTTAAGCCAACACCAGAGGCACAATTTTCCAAAAATGGGTGCAACTACTAGCATACGCCGACGATTTTGACATCATTGGTAGGACTCAACGTGATGTCATAGCCACATTTGCTAGTTTAGAGAAGGAAGTGGCGAAAATAGGCTTAGAAGTAAATGCGGGTAAGACTAAGTATATGCTATCAACACGAAAGGCCACACAACATCGACGAATTGGACAGAATGTCATCATTGAAAGATATGACTTTGAGGTAGTACGTCACTTATTCTACCTCGGGTCCGATCTTAACTTTGACAACAACATTTCGTCAGAAATTAAACGAGTAATAACTCTTGCCAACCGCTGTTTCTTCGTGCTAAGAAAGGAATGCAGTACAAAAGCCCTCACTCGAACTACTAAGTATTGACTTTAGAAGTCCCTGAAGCATGGACCGTGCAAAAGTGGATGACGAAATCCTAGGTCGGTTTGAGGGGATCCGTTTGTGTTGACGTGCTTTGAAAGCCAAAATTCAACAAAGAACTAAACGAACTGTACAGTAACATGGCCCTAGTCAAAAACTCCGCATTGGACGTTTATGATGGCTAGGACACGTAGAACGAATGGACACCAATACTCCGGCTCGCAGAGTTTTCGATTCTCAGCCAGACGTGGGACGCAGTAGAATGAGTGGCGCGTGCAAGTAGAAACCGATCTCAAACAACTTGGAGTGCGCAATTGGAAGCAGTTAGTTAAGAACCGAGCTGATTGGATAGGCATGTAGCGCAACTTAAGAATGTATGTAAGGCTGTCAGCTTTCATCCTCGTTGTGCTTCTTCCATATTTTTTAGCATCGAATGTGTCTCAACTAGGATTTTTTTCTGGTTCATTTCGACAGGATTATATTCGCGCCAAGTATAGGTTTTATTTATGTAAAACTTACGAAGATCTTTCCGGGAGTGGAACCTCTCTATATGACCTTTTGTTGAACTGAGATCGCCATGTCCCCTTATGGACCTTATAAGGTCATAGAAGTATTCCTTCACAATGTTATATTTTTCCCCGTCGGAGCGTGTAGGCAAATAATATTGGCGTATTTGACGTTGATGCAGATTGTCAAAAAAACTGAATAGAAGTTGATTCTGCTCACAATAATACGGACCGTAGTAGTTCTCACAGTTTTTTAATCTCCTTTTTCCTGGGCCATTCGATTGTGTATCCTTTACTGCAGTAATTTATGCTGTAGTACTGTAGTACGCTACAACTATTATCTTTTGACGTTCTCATATTCCAGATAAAAATACGAACGTCGTTGTTGAATTTTTTTACGATTAATGTGGTCGTCATTGAAGAGTTTAACCAACGCGCAACTTTCAATCTGTGGAGCCATGCCTCACCTGAGCAAAGCAGCAAGAAGCATTTGAAAATGTTTGCCAACAAAGATTTGGTGAATTTAAATGGTTTAACTGAACTTACTGTGATTTTAATTCTTAGTTACACTATTATTGTCTGCAGTAAAACTTGAAGCTGCTTGGTGCAAGACTTTGATTCGTCCATTGATGACTTTTTGGTATTAGTTGTTAAATGTAAATAATCGGTTTTCCAGTAACTTTCCCATAGTTTTTTTGACTTAGCAAACACAAGGTCGGTGTGTTTCCATATTAAACCGAATACCAGTTTAAATTTTGCATTTTCAAAACCTACACTCTCAGCTCTGCGCATCAGCATGGCAAGTATCGGAAGTGATTATAATTCGTCTTTGAATCAGCATTTCCCAGCACCATACCTGATAAAAACATACGTACTCTTTTTTTGTAAATAACAATATCGTCAATCGCTTTGAAGGTAGATACACCCCGTCGTTAAACCCATCTGCAAAATTCAGAAACTCTTTTACCTGTCGATACATCACATCCGACAGATGTTTTAGTGTTCGATTGGTTCGAAATAGTCTATTAAATATGCAAAGGCTAGCCTCGACACATGTTGATGTACAGAATCAACAATTCCTTCCAATAACAATTATTTAAGATATCCTTCCCCTTTTCAGGTATTTGCTTCCTATTTGCAATTTTGTGGCATTGGCCTTCGGAATGCCCAACTCTATGAGAAATCTCAATTGGAAGTCAAACGAAATCAGGTCTTGCTCGATTTAGCCCGAATGATATTCGAGGAGCAGAGCACCATTGAGCACATGGTATTCCGAATCCTATCACATATGCAAAGTCTAATTCAATGCCAAAGAGTTCAAATATTGCTGGTGCATGAAGCGTCCAAGGGGAGTTTTTCACGGGTCTTTGACTTCGAAGCGAACGATTTGAGTGAGGAGGACTCGATATCCCGAACCAGGTAAGGAGTAACGCTCTACGAACATACATCTGTTATTTCGTTTGTTTGTCTTTGCAGTCCATTTGAATCGAGATTTCCCATAAATGTCGGAATTACAGGTCATGTCGCTACTACGGGTGAGGTGAGTAATAGCACTGGAATCCAGCTTTTAGGATCAATAATGTTATTTTTTTTTTAATTTCAGACTGTTAATATACCAAATGCATACGAGGACGATCGCTTCGATCCGAGTGTCGACGAGGCACAAGGCACCTTCAGGCACAAATCAATCCTTTGTATGGCTATAAAGAATTCGTTAGGTCAAATTATAGGTGTAATTCAATTAATTAATAAGTTTGATGATCTGGTGAGTACACAGCATCAAATATATATCCTTGAACAGTTTCTGTATGGCATCTTGTCTTGCAGATCTTTACCAAAAACGATGAGAACTTTGTGGAGGCGTTTGCGATCTTCTGCGGCATGGGCATCCACAATACGCACATGTACGAGAAGGCCATTGTGGCAATGGCTAAGCAAAGTGTCACCTTGGAGGTGCTTAGTTATCATGCATCTGCATCAATGGATGATGCTCATCGATTAAGGGTGAGTGTTAAATATGATTGAGTGGGCAGGGTTCACCTACAGAAGGACGACGTTCTTGTCCTTTTTGGAGTGGTTTCGATTCTTTTTTTTTTGTGTGGAACATCGATTTTTCTGTCAATATGAAGTGATTCGATGTGCCCTATCTTCTGTGTAGGATGAAGGTTACTCAATGAAGGTCCTTTATTGAAAAATGAAATACATTTGTGCAAAGGTGACAAAATACAGTTGTAGGGTGTGGAGTAGTATTAAATTACTCTTGAAATTTGATTGTGAGATTTATTTTAGGACCAAGTACGGAAGTGCACCGATAGGTATTGGATGTATTTGTTTGTGAGGGTGAATTTTCGTATCCATTCAGGATTTTTTAATACAAAGGATGCATTTGTAGTTGGCTTTCTTTGTGTCAAAGGTAAGTGCCAATCTTGGCGGTTTATTATTGAGTGCCTTAGGGTTGCATTCATTGAAAGTGAACCCTTTGTGATATTTGAATTGCATTTTGAGAACAATCTGTGTTTCGAAGTTAACTCTTCATATTGATTCAGTCGTTTAAGGTGACTTTTAATAGCTCTATAGTTCCTAACTACAGCACTGTAGATCTCTCTGCGATATGGTCCAGTGGGTGCGAAAAATGCAAGACATAACAAATTGATGCGTTTTCAATTTCTTTTAAGTCTCAAGCGGTTTTAAGATTAGTCGTAATAATATGTGTATCAAATATCTTCTTCTAAATGATTATCCAAAATGTGCATAACTTACCTCCAAGTTGTAGCTGTCAATTGTGACATCTTGGCCAATTTATCGATGTTGTGTGTCCTTTCTTGTTGGCAGTTTTTTAAATGCGGAATAACACAACAAAATTCGAAATACATCGTGAAATGTTTATTATTAATCTAAAGAACTCTTCTTGATATTCACATTTTATAGTTAATTCCAAATTTGGATAACGCATACGAACATACTCATCGGCATCTCGCGAATAAAAATGGTAATTTTGGGCTCCGATGCTTCAATCGTAGCTGGCTTATCCACAAACACCTTAGAGTTTACGTAGCCACAAACGAAAAAGTCGAACTGTGTGATCTTTCTGGCCGATTCACTTGTCCGAAGCGTGAAATTAATTATTCACCGAAGCTGTCTCCAAATATGTCCATTGTTTCACTGGCTGTATGCCATACAGAAACGCCGTCTTGTTGGAACAAAATGTTGGCACCAGCCTCATTTTTGAATAATTACGGACCGATTATTCCACCGGACCATAAAACACACGGTTGCTTTGAGTGGATATCAATGCAAATCATGATCGTCTTCCGGTCGTTCTTCGGCCATATACGGGAATTTAGCTCATTGATGTATCCATTGTCTATCCATGATAAAATGGCAATGAATACTGAATAGAAAACACAATGTAGCAACTTGACACCACTCACGCGCCATCGGTTAAAAAAAAGCAAAGGAGTTTGAATACCAACCCTTGACATGTAGTTTTGAAATCGATGGTTGAAAAGTAGATGACCATAGGGTATCGATTTTGGTATATTTTTTTCGTTTTCTCCTTTCTTCCTTTCTCCTTTTTGGTGAACAGTTCCAGGCCTTCAATATTACGGCACATATGATCTTGTAAGCGATCTAACTGGCACAACTTATGGGGTTTTCAACAGATAGCTGTTGATAGTGGATGAGAGATATCAGTTTCGGGCGTTCTTATTTATTGAAGGCAGTCTCTTTCAGGGGCTTCGACATGATACGCGTTCTTCAAATGTTTCACAGGCGCTCAGACCAACTAACATAGCCACGATCAACGCAGCCTACACGAGAACACGTCTGTCACATTCTGGGGGGCTAACATCTCTGACTCCGAGCTCTACCTTGTTGCAACCAAGGTAAGAATGCGGATATCCACCACGCCACAAAAAAACAGGAATGCTAGGAACAAATTAAATGTCGAAAGACTGCAATCGCAAGAGACCGCCAAGGCCTTCGCGCAACGCGTGTCCCTTCATCTCTCGATTCACATCATACCACCAGCAGCGAATGTCGAAGAACAATGGCAACTGATGTGCTAGGTTTCTCGCGTCCACCAGAAAGAAACCTCTGGTTTGAGGAGGAATACAAGCCTAAGCTGCAGGTGAAGGCAAGAGCTGCCCCTGAGGTCTATAGGCATAGAAAAATGGAAGAACGCCAACTTTTCAGAACAGAATCCTGCCGAGATGAATAAGAAAATATTGAGCTAAGACACAGTCGAATGGAAGAACCACTTCTGCAGATTGTTTAACGGCGATGACGAACAACATTCCGTTATCAGGCAGAATCGACCTTTCAATTTTGTCAAGGACAGCGAAAACTACCAACCATCCGTCCTGAATGAAGTCAGGATAACTTCATAAACTAAAGCTTAATAAGTCTGCCGGAAATGACGGCCTTCTCGCTGAGCTTTATAAAGCCGCCGGAGATGACTTTGTAAGTAACATTCAACAACTCATAAGTCAAATTTGGTAGAATGAAAGTATGCATGAAGGCTGGCGGAAATGACGGCCTTCCCGCTGAGCTTTATAAAGCCGGCGGAGATGACTAAGCAAGTAACATCCACAAACTCATAAGTTTAATTGAATAAAAGTATGCGTGAGGATGAAACCTCAGCATCGTTTGCACGGTCCACAAAAAATGAAACCCTCTGAACTGCGCCAACTACAGAGGCATAAGTGTCCTAAACGCTCAACGTCGCCTACAAAATACTATCTGCCGTAATATGTGAAGCCTGAAACCGTATATGAACAACTTGATCGGATCTTACCAGTGTTGTTTTAGCCTAGGAAAGTCATTACTGATTATATCTTCACACTTTCGCGGATCCTGGAAAAACACAAGAAACCCAAACCGATACTGACCACTTTTTCATCGATTTCGAAGCAGCATACGACAGAATGACGATGGAGAATCCTCGCTGCGACCTCACCGACACGTTCCATACCAAAAATGAATGCGATGCGATGCCATGCGACTTCTTTAATCTGATTCTTGAGAGGATTTTGCAAAACTCCCAAGCCAACACCAGAGACTTCTAAAAATTGGAAAACGTGATGTCATAGCCATGTTCGCTAGGTGAGACTGAGTATATGCTGTCAACACGAAAGGACACACAACATCGGCGAATTGGACCGAACGTTACCATTAAAAAATGTAACTTTAAGGTACTACGGGACTTTGTCTACCAAGGCTCCGCTACCGACCTCAACCAGCTTAGATTGCCAATTTGGATGCAGTTAGCTAAGGACCGAGCTAATTGGAGAGGCATGTTAGATGAGGCCCAGTTTCATTCCGGACTGTAGCGCAAATTAAGTAAGAAGTACTTTGCAGGATTTATTTCTGGGAAATCTTGTCTTAATCATAAGATACTCTCGACAGTTTAACGAGTGTGGTGATTTCGTAAAAACAATCAAATGTGTCCTTAAAAAGTTCATTTTTGTTTCCTTTATTCTTTTTTGAAATACCCAATCAGGAAGAACTATAAAAGACGCCAACAGAATAAAATCACCACAATATCCTCTTTATATCTTTCCTTTTGTGACTTCATATTTATAACCCTGCAACTTTGATTTTTCTCACAAAAAATCTACAGAAACTGCGTTGTGGTTACACAATTTTGTGGCTTAACTATGAAGAGAATTTTTTGAAAGCCCTTAAACACTAGGTCAATAAAATTAAATTCACCGGAATTGATGGGTTTTGTCAACATTGTTACGACTATTAACACAATCTGACACAATCACTTATTTATATCTCATTCAGTAGGAAAGTATCTTTTATCTCACCACGAATCTGTTAATTCTAATTCGCTTGTGTGGTTTTACTGCTTCGGCCAGATGTATAGATTATGCTTACCCGCAATCGAATTAGCACAGTGCGACTTAACTTGAACTGATAATTTGTTGAATTTGATCATGAGTACATTTCAGACCTAGACGTTCAATTTAATCTCAATCTATATGGATGCTATAAAATTTGCGCCTCTGTGGATTTCCGTTCTTTGAAATAAACGGTTTTCAATTCATGTGCACTCCAGGGGCCTGTAGACGTTTGAAAAATCTCATAAGCGAAACCATGTTTTCATTTCATGTACATCTTTGCTGAATGCCTATACCGGGTATGAGTTTTGAGATAAAAACTGCAGCAGAGAGGATCTCCTTTATATCTACGATGAACAAGAACATGATTCAAACCGAGTTTTTCACAATTTCCTATAGGATTGTTAAGTTGGAAGGATTTTTTGAGATCATATTTTAAGTTGAAGAGGGTGTTTTAAAAAAACCTGAACAATAATATATAAAAAAACGTAAAATCCTATAATCGCTGAATTTGTTTTTATATCGATTTTGCCATAACCCAGACTGAGCCACAGCAAAGCGTAGCCGGGTACAGGAATATTTGCATAAAATTGAAGACATTACCTTGAAATAAGCCGTGGACATTTTTATACCCGCCCCTTGTCTTAAGCGTTCCATTTGGAACCCCAGGACTATGCCATCAGGGAAACTTCCGTACAAATTTGTTAGCTACGAAGGAACAACGGTCTCTGATAACGAATTCTGTTAAGCAAAAATCAGATCCGGGACGATCACGGACAACGATGAGAATGGAAACTGAGGCGATAGTCAACAAAAATTGAATCGTCTTCGTTCTTTATAGATAAGATTTTGACTTCCGATTCAAGAAATACTACAAAATAAAATCAGGAATCCAAAAAAAACACTTATTGCATGTACCACCAAAGACTGGCATGTTAGAATGCGGAATCGTTTTAGAAGGTCGACCTTAAGCCGGTTAGTCATCACAGAAACTTCTTGCAACAAATGCTCATGTGTGGAAACCCCTAGCAACGTGAAGATACTGGAAAAGAAGAATTTACTGAAATTTCGAACGAAGCCTTTGCAGAGCGCAGTGTGAAAATCTTACTTGGATAGTTAAATGCCAAAGGAAAGCATCTTTGATGGGTTAGTTGGAAAGCACAAACTCCATGAAATGACAAGCGGGAATGGCTTATGAATGTGTATATAACTTTAGGTAAGCACTCGTTCCCATATTCAACGAGTGGTCGCCATCCTAATTATGTCTTTGGCCTCCACAGGCCTTTGAGTAGTTTACATAAAACTAAGGAGTTGCCTAAAAGCCGTCAAAGTCGCAAGGGAGTGCAGAAACACTTTCCTCACTGCTACTTAGCCACATACATTGGTGCCCTGCTTTTCAGCATCAGTTTTTTCGCGATGTGATATCGCCGTGCTAAAACGGGGAAATTTCAGAGCCTTGTCGACTTACTCGCGTGCAGTGGTGTTGGCGGTGGTATTACAATTGTAATCCGAGCCCGTTGATGTAAATGAAAACCATTGGTGGAATAAAGCCTGACATAAGCCCGCTCTTCATGTATGGAGTAGTAGGCACCCAAGATCAGGTATACAGATTACTGCATACAAGAATAATGTCGTTTCTCCGCCCGCCTGTTCCATGAAGCTGGTGAGCAAAAGTTTTTGTTTTTTGTTCTCAATGCCTTATCTATATGGCCTTATAATCTTTGTCGCTAGTCATTGCCCTTTGAGATGTGCCTTCTAATCAACTTAATAAGGAAATAATTCTATTCAGCTGAGCCCCATCGTATATGACCTTGTTGCGATAATATTTTATGTACTTGGAAGTAAAATCCTTAACAGAATCGGAGGCACAGCGGTCTCAAACAGCCGTTTCATTTCCCTGTAGGACGCCGCTACATTGAATCTCACGGGACAGCCTGAAGCGGGGGCTGGCTTTATAAGGAACATATACCATATGACTTTCGCCCTTGAAGTATGTTGATGACCTTTATTTTCGGACCTGATCTGTACGCCACTGGGTCATTTGCATACGCTATAGCGTGTCTGAGGGAACCTACAAGATCTCTTGTAAAAATGATTAACAATATCGGGGAGTTTACTGGCCCATGTTGTAAACCGTTTTAAATTTCAAAGACTTTACTTAAAATTACCATTTGACAACGAAATTCTTTCCCATAAGCATTTCATAAATCATTAAAAGCATGGGTTAACGCATGCCTAGTCTAGTTAGCTCGTAAAAAGGCCCGCTCTAACCATACGGTGTCGAAAGCCTTTTCAAAGTCAGCAAGACAGGCACCTGTGTGTTGTTGTTTGGATTTATTTCATTAAATGTCGGACACAAGTTTATAGAGGGCATGGATAGTGGCATGACTCGCTCGATAACCAAACTGATTTTCCGGGATAATTTTATTTACTTCGAGAGCTCTATAGACTATCTTTTCGAATAGCTTGCTTATATTCGGCAGTAGGCTTATTGGCCATAGATTGGCAGGGTTTGCTTTGTCCTTGTTTTTTCCAGTGCATCGGATAATGTGTATTGTATCTGTATCGACTGTTCCTATTGGGAGTTATCTCCACACGACGTTTGAGATGCCATACTCTACCGCTTCATTTTTATTTTTCCGATATCAAACATTTTGCGACTATGGCATTTGAGTAGTTTTCGTCATAGTACGTAGAAAGTAAAATTGATTCAACAGAGGTATTTCCCCGATTTCGCGATTAGTCTGGAAAGAAGCCCCTATCGAATTCTGCTCAGGATCTTCCATAGTGAAAAAACCGTTGTTCAAGTCAAGACTTTCCAGACTTATGCCAACACCTAAGAGTGTCTGTCTGTTCTGTGTCGTCTTTGAAATTCGGAAACCACGGAATGTCGTTGTGATCATTTCTCCTGAATATTTTATTTATTTCTGGGAACATATTCTGACAGCGTGTACATTGCACTATGCGATCCAACCTTTTATTTTTTATTTTTCCCCCAATTTACGGCATGATAGCATGCGAATAATTTTTTTTTAAATCGAATAAAATACTCAAATTTGCATCAAATATTCAAAATGTTTGTTGTAATCGGTAAATAGGCCTTTTGCCAACTTCATGTAAATTTTGTCGCTGCTCCGTTTCAAATGGTCCATTCGTAAGGTCAAATTTTGCGTCACCTTTTCGAGCATCACGGCCTGTATTCGGCCCGAATTGCGCGTGTTATGTTATCCTGTAAGGCTTCAATTGTGTTCGGCTTGTCCATATAGACTAACGACTTTACATAACCCCACATGAAATAATCAAGAGGCGTTAAATCGCATGATCCGGCGCCCAACTTACAGGTCAATTTCGAAAGATAATTTTCTCACCAAATTCATCCTTCAACATTTCCATTGTTTCACGATCTGTGTGGTATGTGGCACCGTCTTGATGAAACCACCTGTCAACGAACTCAGCCAACTGGGGCAAAAAAAAAGTGGAGTATCATGGCTCGATATCATTCGCCGTTGACGGTAACGTTTCTTCCACGGTCGTCTTTGAAGATAAATGGAACGATGATGCCACCAGCCCATAAACCACACCAAACTGTCATTTTTCGGAATGCATCGGCAATTCTTGTATATCATGTGGCTCTCCGGATGCGACAGCTTTGCTTATTTACGTATCCATTGAGCCAGAAATAAGCGTCATCGCTGGTCGCCATAGTATGGTCGTAACAAACGGTGCACATTTTTCAGAGAGCACGAATTTTGATAATAAATTTCAATAAATTGCAATCCTTGCTCGTTTGTAAGTATTTCCATGATTAAATGGCAGAGTATACCACCCCTAGCCTTAGCCGTGGTAAACGATTTGATGCCAACGAACTTGAGGTCGTTACTCTGAAAATTCTTAGATCTGAAAACCCACTTATTACTCGATTTAACCACCACATAGAGATTCCTTATAAATACTGCATCTGTATAATGTTACCGCTGTCGCAAAAATGTTTCTTTAGAAAATAATTTTTTTTTCTATCCTTATAGAGACTTCGAGTTCCTTCGGCTGCGCACTTTCGGTTGCACGACTTTAAATTCGATGACATCACCTTCGAAGATGATGACACCTTAAAGGTAAGTAAACGGACGGATCTTGGTTGCTTATATTAACGGTTGTGTCTTATTTCGTAGGCCTGTTTACGAATGTTCCTAGATTTGGATTTTGTTGAACGCTTTCACATCGACTACGAGGTTCTCTGCCGATGGCTGTTAAGCGTCAAGAAAAACTATCGTAACGTAACGTACCACAATTGGCGACATGCATTCAATGTGGCTCAAATGATGTTTGCCATCCTAACGGTAAGTTATCCTTTATGCCAACCACATGATGAAAATGTAACAACGGATTTGTTTTAGGCCACCCAATGGTGGAATATATTCGGTGAGATCGAGTGCCTTGCCCTAATCATTGGTTGCCTGTGTCACGACCTAGATCATCGGGGGACCAATAATTCATTTCAAATAAAGTACGTACACCGTTGAAGTCGTCGTTTATAAATAACCTATAGGCTTACCTAACCAACTCTTTATTTCATTGTAGAGCCTCATCACCCTTAGCGCAATTATATTCTACCTCCACAATGGAGCATCATCATTTCGATCAGTGCATAATGATCTTGAATAGTCCTGGAAATCAAATTTTATCGAATTTATCATCAGAGGACTATAGCCGTGTGATACATGTCCTTGAGGATGCAATCCTTTCGACTGATTTAGCCGTCTATTTTAGGTATTATCTATCGTCTGTTTTTACACACACACATCAATGCAGTTGTTGTTGCAATGATCAATAATGGAATCGGTTTGCTTTTTGTTGCAGGAAGCGTGGACCATTCTTGAAGTATGTCGAGGATAAACCAATGAATTATTGGGCATCTGAAGAGCCCCGAGCACTATTACGTGCTATGAGCATGACAGTCTGTGATTTATCGGCTATAACAAAGCCGTGGGAGATTGAGAAGCGTGTTGCCGATCTGGTGAGTTCGGAGTTCTTTGAACAGGGCGACATGGAAAAGCAGGAGCTTAATATTACACCTATTGTAAGTGGATGGATTAAATTATTGGGAGATTGGGGAAATTAATTCGGTTAACATTTTTAGGACATAATGAATCGGGAGAAGGAAGATGAACTGCCGATGATGCAAGTCGGTTTCATTGATTCAATTTGTCTGCCGATCTATGAGGTAAGATATTTTTTTTTACTATGTTGGGTTCAGTGGCGCGATGGTAAGTGCGATGAACTGCCGCGCAAAATGTCTGGGCTCGGTTTCCAGCCGTAGCAACACCTAAATGTTTTTCCACTGGCCATCCTCTCGTAATGGTCTGACAAATCATCCGAGTAGTATCAGTTGTCAAGAAAAGCTTCTCTCAAATTTGGCATAAAATAGGAGGTCCCACCATTGTGCAAGAAGTACACATGCACACATGAATGGTTGTGAGAAAGCTGGATCCTGTGTACTAACGAGCCTGTTGCCCCAAGAATTTTATTTTGTAGTTAAAATTGTATAGCCTACGCTTTTATTAAAAAAAAATGCCAGAGGTGTTGAACATCTTGAAAATTAAGTCTTCAGCGGATTGTTGAAGTTTGATGTTCATAATTCAGGAGCAGGAATCGATGGTTACTAACTTACTTAATTGACACTACATTCCGGAATGAACAACCGACATCTCTAGCTATCTTCCTCCCGATGAGGACCTCAACTTGTTTGAAGTCGCTTCTACTGCATTCGACGTCTGACTAGAAATTGAAATTGGCGAGCATTCGCTTTTCATGTCCAAGCCGTGTTATACGTCTTAAGCGTAGTTTTTTAGATTCAGCCTATATCATGCTCATCTCATAAAATGTTTCAACGGTACCGAGCTTTTCCGAAGAATTTTTCGCTCAATTTTACCAAAGATACCTTCACTCACGTTTGATACGGCTCCTGCTTCGGCGCCGTAGAGCATTTAGCACTGAGGTATTAGGGGTCTTATATAGGATGTCTTTCGTTTTCAGATTGAAGGTTTTGTTTCACAATTGCCTTTTTAGCCGGAATAACCGCGGTTGACAACAGTAATTCTTCGTTGTATTTCTGACGAGATGTGTCAGTGTTAATAGCAGAGCCGAGGTAGACAAGTTCACTTACTGACGTCAATTTTTTAGCTGTCGATGGTAGACGTGTCCAATTTGTCAAACAAGATCTTATTGACAACATATACTTGGTCTAACACATATTTACTATCTAAGGTGTTTCTATCGCTTCCCTTTCTATAGGGTGGTCCAACGAAAATGCGCGATGGTAATTCTAAATACAACAAAATGTTTTCAGAGAATTATCTTAATATTTTTTATGATAGAAGGATCTATGGCAATTATGTGTGATATTAAATATCAGCCAAATGCTCGCCACGGTTTCGATGGCATACCTCTATCAGATGTTTCATATTTTCAATGACTCTGAGACATAATTGAGTTTAGATGTCGTTAATGTGCAAATTATCTCATCATGTAGCTCTTGAATTGTTCTTGGCTTATTGGCATACACTTTTTCTTTTAAATATCCCCAAAGAAAGAAGTCCAACGACCTCATTCGATACCAAAAATGGATTAACGCAAGGCGATGCGCTGTCATGTGACTTCCTCAATTTGATTCTTGAGCGGATTGTGCAAAACTTACAAGCCAACACCAGGAGCACAATTTTCCAAAAGTCGGTGCAACTACTAGCATACGCCGACGATATTGACATCATTGGTAGGACTCAACGTGATGTCATAGCCACGTTTGCTGGTATAGAGCTAGAAGCGACAAAAATGGGCTTATTAGTAAATGAGGGTATGACTTAGTATAAGCCGTCCACACGAAAGGACACACAATAACTTTGATGTAGTACGGGGCTTTGTCTTCCTCGGCTCCGCTATTAACTCTGACAACCACATCTCGTCAGAAATTAAACGAAGAATTACTCTTGCCAACCGCTGCTTCTTCGGGCTATGAAGGCAATTTGGTAGTAAAGCCCTCACTCGAACTACTAAGGAGATCCTATATGATCCTGATCATCCCAGTCCTGCTCACCGGCGCTGAAGCATGGACCGTATCAAAAGCGTTTGAAAAAATCCTTTGTCGATTCGAGAGGAAAATTCTTCGAAAAATCATTGGTCCCGTTTGCGTTGACGGGCTATGAAGACGAAGATTCAACCAAGAAATATACGAGCTGTACAGGGACTTCATCACTCGTGGATTCTCATTTGCCCAAATGCGGAAATTCTGCTTGTTAACGAATCCAATGAGGTGTGCATCTTCGCTAAAGATTCGGCGTATTGACGACGTTTGAAATGGTCTGTAGGCTTCAGGTCTTGAGTCAATTGAACCTTGTAAGCGTGTTAATTCAAATCTTCATTAAAAATTCACATCAGTGATATTCGTGAGATGTTTAATTGTTGGGCACGACTACAAGTCGAAGTTGGCGTCTCTTCTGCTACGCGAACAACAGCAATGTTTTCCGGAGAACGAACTGGGCGTGTGTTCACATTTCCTACACACCCGGTTTGCTGAAATTTACGCACAATTCTCCCGGTTGTGGACACATTTGGTCTATTATGCTGAACAAAATAATCACGAAGTTTACGAAATTCATATTGATTTGATCGCCCGTTTTCGTAAAAGGCTTCAACATTCTTAACGCGCTGATCAATTGTGTACCTCTATATGGTTAAGTTGGGCAAAAACTTGACGTTAAGGTGTGATTCACAATTAACATCGTGCATTGTGGTGTAACCACCCTTTTTATTTATTAGCAAACGTGGCTGTGACATCTTGTTGAGTCCGACCTGCAGCTTTGGCATTAGCTTAATCTTTTCTGTATGTTTTGCCAAGTGTTTCCTGAAATCGTCGCCATTATTGCTGGTGGTATGGACAAATGGTGTATGGTGGGGTATTGTGTTATTCGAGAAGTTAAGGGATGTGAGTTCTGCAAAAGACTTGGCAGTCTCTTGCGATTATAGTCTTTCCACATAAACATTTGTTGTGACGTGTTAGATATCCGTAATCTAACCTTGACTGCAACAAGGTCAGAGTCATTATTAGCCCCTTGGAATGTTAAGAGATGTAACGGGTAACTGGTTGAAAATTAAACCTCTAGACTTGGTTTTTTTCGAACCATCCGCGGCGGCCACATGCCCGAAATCATATTGCAACATTAATGGCGTAAAATTATCTTTCCAATAAAGCAAAATTGATGGACATAAAAACGATTTTCTTCCATTTTATTTCAATTTGAAGTCATTTGACCTCAAAAAAAAACACCCTTTAGAATACTGATTAGTTTAAATGACCGTTTGTTTATCTGGAGACCGCCGCGCCGTGTGCTGGCTATACTGGCATTTCAAAGTCAATTATGTGTTAATAATATCCACTCTTCTTACGATTTTAACATCTTACTACGTGAGTCATTCATACATTTTGTCTAGGAGCTCATGGAAGCAATCTTCAACAATGTCAACCTTTTCTTCTCTCGAATCGTGATCACATATAATGCTTATGTTGACGCATTTATCCTGAATGCGTTCATGTATGTCTTCGCAGTCTGCCGCTTATAACCTTCTTGCCTTCTTCAGAAAATTTACGTGACGTAACGTACACGTGCTACCAGTTAGTGATAACCCAAATATCTTTCGATGACTTTGCTTATGATGCACCTAAGGCGTAGTATACCCTACTATGGCAAGGTCTATATGGGGATTGAAGACTCTGCGTTTTCGTCACCGAAATCGTTTCATCCCTGGCAATGATGATTTATTTATCCGCTTTTGATACCCCTTCTGATCTACTGCTGTTGTTTTATTGCATTTTACTGGGGCTATAAAACACAAATTTTCTTCTTCTTGCAGGCCTTTGCTCGTCTATCTGAAAAACTTGAGCCTCTTGTGGAGGGTGTTCGAGAAAATTCACGCCACTGGGTCGAGTTAGCCGCAGAAGTACAAAACAAACCAAACAATCGAAGTTCCGCTGACAATTCTCCCAATTGCAATGAAGATGAACCAGAACCGCAGGCTGACGCGAGTCAGGATAGTGATAATCTCTCGACTGACTTGGTTTCAACAACAAGTAACGGTTCATCACCCCCACCTCCACAAACAACAACAACCGGTGAAGAGGATATCAATTCCACGACACCCCTAATTACCGGACAATTCCCAACGAAAGTTATGACCGCCACACGCAGCAGGATACTCCGCAACAACACTGTCCAAGCGCTGAAGGCGAAAAATTGCAAAAACTGTGAGCTCATGCGAAGCAACATCCGGAAATCGGCGAGCCTTAAAGAACCAACTGAATTTCAGCAAATTCTCTTAACGCAAAAATCCCAGAACGGTACAAGTTACTACAGCAAAAGTACGCCATCGGCTCTAGGCAATTCCGGAGGCGTCCTCAACCTGCACCCAGCGGAGAGTGATAAGATACCAAAAATAGTAGGTAAACTCGAAAATCTCGATCGTCAGTTTCTCTATTCGCAAACTCAGAATGGCATCATTTTCGAGCCAAACGGACACATGCCCGGTGACCTACTCCGAAGAAGGCATTCGGAAACAAACGGCTGTACCACCCAAAGGATAATATTCGAAAAGTAATTATGAAAAAGTGTCGAATAACCTATCGGCGGCGACGTGTCCAGCGAACAAATCAAAAGCACAAAACGAAGAAAACGAACCAACAAACAGAAAGTTCGACCGAGAAGTTCTTAATTTTATTTCCGTTTCTCTTTTTGTTTGTGTTTCTGTTTATTGTAAAATCTTTGTAAATAGTAAATTTAGTAACAGTATATAGGGAACGTTTTATATATAGCGAGGATGACTTTGCGGTGAGATCGGCGAGAAGGACACACACACAGTAGTTGTTAGTATCTCATTGATTTCAAAACTAGTGTAAACGATGTACGGTCTACAGTAGTTTCTAATTTATATTTACTTATATGCATGTAACAATAAATGTAACTTTTAGTGATAATTCATACCTATAAGTAAATTGCTATAATTACAACAAATTTGCGGAACAACAAACCCTCCCACATACCTATAAAAGAAAACACAAAACACAATTGTAATTGTAGAGATTTTAATTATATATTCAATAAAACAAAAACAATTAGAAAGTAATGGATTACATTTTTAACTTATTGTATGAATACTTGAATTTAGTTGCTAGTGATATACTTATAACGTTTAAAAAAAAATTATTATAAACAAAAAATTAATATAACTGAGTGATTTGCAAAACATATATATAAAAATTAAATTTAAATATATAAATAGAAAGGGCGTTTACAAAAATCACCACACCATCTTGAAGCAGACGACGCCAGTAGAATTTTCGAAATTTTAAATTTTCAAATTGTAAATTACATACATATATATTTTTTCACAGTTTAATATATACCTCTATATATTATATACAAACAGTCAAATGCAATTTAATCAATTTGTTGTATAAAGGAAGATTTTTTTGGTTTCAAAGGAAGACAAACTGTAAAATACAAACAAATGTTGCATTGTTCTGTTATATTCTGTAAACGAAAATTTATTGATTGAAAATATTAATTTTGAAATGAATAAAACAAAAAAACAAAACACTTGACAAACACTTGACATTTTTGAGTTTTTCTTTTGGGTCTGATATATGGCCGACCAACAAGATAAAGTGGACTTTTGGAAGATATTAACCACAAAGAGAAGAGGACACAATAGGGTAGTAATGATTATTGATAGAAAATAGCTCATGTAAAAATTAAATTTTTCCTGTTATTTTTGTGTGTAATGGCTTAACTGTATCCTCTCCAACTTGCAACGACTGAATTAAACATATTAGAAGGCTAAAATCCGATCTGCGAATCGTTTAATACCCTATCCCATCCCATCCTATCCTTGAAACTAATATCCCCAAAAAGTGGGATATATGGGGCTTAAATTTGAAAATGACATTGACGCACAAATCTTTTTTGGTTCGACAGTGGGTGGTCTTAAAAAAAAAAAACGATTACGAGAGAGAGTCTATCAGCTAGGTTCCAGAAATCGAGTGAAATGAAAGTGAAACTACTTTTGTAAATCGAGTGAATTTGTTTTTGGTGTTCCACATTCCTAACGATTTTCGAAATCACTCGGTGAAATTAAAGACAGCTCATACCTATCTGTCATATCGTCTGCTTAAAACCTCGGAACTCCATTTTTGGCAAAAATTACTTTTTGATGCTATCTTATAGAAACTCGAAGCACTGTGGTAGAAAACCCTGTAGCTCATTAATAACTTGAAATCTCTTAAAAATCTTTTTTTTTATATCTGTAACTCCAATGCAGTCAAAATTCCTGAAAAACCTCGTAACTACGACGAATTACTGAAAAGCAAACCTCGTAACTCCTGCTTTAAACAATAAAAAGTCGTAACTCTACTTTTCAAAGGTATATCGGGTTTTTCAACAAGGACGCTACAAAAGTTGAGCGACGGGACAGCAAACGACGCCATATTTCTTGCCGCTCTTTTGACATTTCTCTTCAGTAAGGTTCGCCATTTCATGATGGAAAGATATACGATCCAACAACGAGTCGAAATTATTAAAATTTACAACCGAAATTCAGAGTCAGTGGCCTCAAAGTTAAGAGCGCTACGTCCAATTTATGGTCGTCATAATCGTCCTAGCAGATCAACAATTGAGCGTCTAGTGGAAAAATTTGAATCCACAGGCATAGTACAAAATGTTCCCGTGCCAGTGAGACAAAGAAGTCCCCGTAGTGTCGAGAATATTGCTGCCGCTGAGGCTTCAGTTGAAGAAAGCCCAAATGTGCCTCTCACACGTCGTTCTCAAGCGTTGGGCATCCCTGTGACGTCGTCGTTGTGGCGAATTTTGCGAAAAGATCTTGGCCTACATCCTTACAAGATTAAATTGACGCAAGAACTGAAGCCGCTTGACCACCAGAAGCGTCGTATGTTCGTGAATTGGGCTGAGCAACAACTTGAAAATGATTCGGATTTTCATCGAAAAATCATCTTCAGCGATGAGGCTCATTTCTGGCTGAATGACTTCGTCAATAAACAAAATATGCGGTCAGGCATTAATCCACACGTACTGCATGAGTCATCATTGCATCCCAAAAAATACGGTTTCGTGTGGTTTATGGGCCGGCGGCGTCATTGGGCCGTACTTCTTCAGTGATGATAAAGACCGGCGTGTTACTGTGAATGGGAATCGCTACCGTTCAATGATAACCGAATATTTTTGGCCCCAATGGGATGATATGGACTTGGAGGACATTTGGTTCCAACACGACAGCGCCACAAGCCACACAGCGAATGCCACAATCAATTTATTGGAAACCAAGTTTGGGGAACGTGTTATCTCACGAAATGGTACAGTCACTTGGCCGCCTCGGTCGTGCAATTCGACGGCGTTAGACTATTTCCTGTGGGGCTACATCAATTCTATGGTCTATGCCAACAAGCCAGCGACGTTTGATGATTGTCGTACGAATATCGAAGTGAAATTGCAGAAGTATCGGCCGATTTATGGTTGAAAACCGTCGAAAATTGGGTTCAGCGTCTGGACTTCTGCAAGCGTGCCCGTGGTGGCCAAAAGAAATCGAGTTCCATACATAATGGCATCGAATAAAGAGTTTCATTGATATCTGAAACCGTTTTTGTAGCGCTCTTATTGAAAAACCCTTTATAAAAGTGGTATGAAAATTATTTCAGCTTCAACTGTAAGTGCTTGACAAAAAAACTGTCAGCAAACCTTATAGCTCCAAGGGTAGAATAACAAAACAAAACGGTTTTTGTCCAAAACTCTGCGATTTCATTATTAATTTAGGATATCAAAAAACAATGTTAACCAAAAAACTGGCCTTGGTAACTAACTTTGGTTCCTCCTGCAAAATGTTAAATTTTGGAGGTACGAGATTTTCTTATTAAGCCAACGATATACGACATCGCGAGATTATTTTTTTTTTTTTTGAAGTCCTGCTTCAATTTGAAGATTTTTATAATAATGAGAGTTTTATTTATATTGTTGCGGTGTTGGGAATTGAAAAACTAAACTATGCAGAGGAAAATACAAGCGTATGCTTAGAGACTCTTCTAGACCTTTAGAAATTGCAGATGCTGCGTAAGTAAAACAGCTAAATTTCAAATGAAAATCAATAATTGTTATTTCATTTAGATTTATATCATATTATCGACTTAATAAACATGCTTTTCAAGTGTTGCTGCATATGGTTGCGCCACATCTAAGACCATAATCGATTCCTTGTGTGATGTAGTTAGCCGCAGTTTTGCGTTTCCTTGCCGAAGGAAGCTTTTAGAGATCAATTGGGAAAGATTCTGATGTTGCATTGGGCCGTGGCACTGTGTGAAATATATTGAAATGAGTTCTTAATGTTTTGGAGAGCAAAATGTGTCCAAGATAGATCAAACCTTCCATGTCGGATGAAGAAAAACGGAAACAAAACAACATTTCATGGACGAATTTTTGTGTTTACCCCTGTTAAGATGTAATAAGGGTATTCATGCAACGTCGTGATTCTATTACGTAATTTTATTTCACGACGACGTTTCATGATCGACCCTAAAATTGTAACAATAAATAATGCGGGTAACCCACTGATATGAATCTCAGTTTAGTTATTTATTTATTGATCGAATTTTGTTTCTATTGTTCTCTTTCCGTTCTCCATAATTTTTTTCAGTTTAGCGCATACGTTTGATGTTTGAAAGTGACTGATTAAATGTCAAAATAGCATTTCAAAAATTTACAACGTTTACCTACCATCCCAGTTTATACACCCAATACCTATGAAAATTCCGATATTGTTGGAAACGATTTCCCATACAAATTTTGACAGTTCATTTATCATGTCGTAATTTTATCACGTTTACAACGTTTATGACGACTTCGCGACGTTGCATGAATACCCCTAGTATGTTTTAATTTATATGTTCAAAATCTAAATAACATTCTAAGCTACATTTCTACACTCAGAAATTATTCACATAAATTTTCAATCGCGTCGGCTCATCCCAACAATTTGAATTTCACAGATATTAAAATAATCGGATTGAAATCACTCACAAAACGATAAAACATAATTTTGGAACAAGGAAATTCACTTTTTCAATCCACTAAGTGCTTCTCGAACTACAACCTCTTATATATAAAAATCATATTAATTAAAACTTCGAACTAATACAAAGGTCAAGATGTTTTCGTGTGCGACTCCAACAGTCCCGAAAGATGACGTGTTAACATTGTATAAAATAATGAAGTTGGTGAGCAAATGTTTCTGTTTTTTGTTCTCAACGCGTCATATGTATGGCTTCCTAATCTTTGATATTGGTTAGGCACATGATAGCTTTAATTGGGCCCTAAGTTGTCAGTCAGTATTAGAACATAGAACGCGAAGTGTGTTTTTTTTCACGTGCCCTATAAATCGCAAACAAAACGAACATTTTTACTATTTTTCTCCATTTGGTTCTGAAAGTTATTCGAAAACCTTAATCTCTACAAACTTAAAACTTTTTAAAAACTGTCCATATAAATGTAAAAGTCGTACATTTCATTAAACGACGAGAATTTAAACTAAAAGACATTAAATTATCATTTTAGTATTACAATGTAATATTAATTTGTGGCCGGTTTTTTCTACAAATAGCGCCACTTTTACGACTAATACAGAAAACGAATTATTATTATATCTGGAAAATTTGAAAGTTTTTAGTTGAGAGATAAAATTCAACTCTGGTAAGGACGTTATTCCACTTACTTTTCGTGCTGTATGGGGATATATCGGGTAGATATTTTAAATCCCGAATTTATTGTAGTAAATACACACACCATAACGTCAGGTGGTTGTATTTGATAGTCAATCATGGTTAGAATATTAGCTAAGCACCAATTTTTCCGATTTTTTATTTGGAGATTTGAAGTTGTGATATGGTTTGGAAATAAAATAGTTTGGAGAAATTGCTTTTGTAGCTTAAGAGAATTGGGGGCGGATTTCCGGTTTTGTATATACCAAAGATATTAACCAAAGTTAGGAGTCTAGTTCATCAGCTTATCAACAATAACCGCTGACAGCGCGATTGCCGGTGACAAGAAACCAACCATCAGGAATATTTAGAAAGCATAGTATGGGGTGGGTCAACCATAATGCACGTTGTTATAGTGCGTATAGTCCGTACCAAAACAGTTGGCCAACGGTCGATTGCGCAGAGAGAGGATTTAAGAGAACAAAAATGACGCGAAAGAGATTTAATCACTAAGCGTTTTTGCCTGTAATTTACAATGCGTAACCCAACTTAGAACTAAAATGCTGTTGAATATCTAAATAAACTTAATTTTTTATTATGAGGTCGACTTTTATACATTTCTACCTAGAAGTCCGATTGTATTTGAAAGGGTTCCCAACCCTTTCTATGGTTGAACATTTCGTGGTTTAGCGCTAGGTACCTGTATGGGTGGTGTGCTTGGTTAGCATTAATTTTATGATGTTTGATTTTACCTGTTTGACTTAAGTTTAAAAGTTTTACGACATGATTAGTGTTTGCATTTGGTTACAGAAAATCGTGCCTATTGTTATTGGGTATAAAATCGTTTACGTTTCCAAAAAAAATTCCCAAATTGTAATTTTTTTTATTAAATTTACCTACCTCGCCCAAATTCAATGATATAAACAAAAAAAATTTGGTGTGACACTGCAATTTACTTTACTTTGCGTGCCAATATCAGTACCTACATGATCAATATGCACGACACAATTAATAATGATCAACGAAAGCAAATGAGCAAATAGGGTTTAAATCTCAAACCGTACACCTTCATACAGACACAGTCACACAATCAATTCATGTGCAATGTTTTGCTTAATCTATCCGACCGTGATCACATCATACTCCTACAAAGAACCGACAAGACAAAAAACGAAACAATATATTTTCCTCCAAGTAAAGTTGACATATAATGGTCTATATTTTTCCTCCGCTCCTAATTTCAGTATAACGGAAGGAAAATGAAGAAACCACCCTCAGTGAGATCGCGACAGCGATCTTGAACACAAGGCAGGGTATACGTCGTTTTCCACCCATTTTCGTCTCTTTATGCTTGTTTTTGCAATTTTAAGAGCTTGTAAAACACATTTTAAGAGACCTGCGCAGTAGAATGGCCAACTGTTTTGGTACGCACTATAATTGTGAGTCACACCTTATTTGTTTCAGTGTTTGATAAACTCATCAATCTTGAGTTATACAATTGAGCAACGCGTTAAAATTGTTGAAGCCTTTTACGTAAAATCGAATTACTTTTAACAGATTCTATAACAAACCGTTCATAGAATCGATAAAAAATAATTCGATTTTTCGACAACATTTTTATACTTTTCAACAGACCGTTCATTGAATCGGTTAAAAATAATTCGGTTTTATCGACAACATCCTACACTTTTCAATAGACCGTTAATAGAATCGATTAAAACTAATCCGATTTTATCGACAATATTTTTATAATCTTCGTTCGTAGAATCGGTTAAGAAATAATTCGATTTTATCGAAAACATTTTTAAAATGTTCAATAGTTAAATACGATGGTTCATAACATCGATTCAACAGACCGTTCCTAGAATTGATTACAAAATCATTTGATTTTATCGACAGAATTTTTGTAATTATCAACACCCCGTTCATAGAATCGATAAAAATGTTTCGATTTTATAGACAGAAGTTTTATAATTTTCAATCGACCGGTCATAAAATCGATTTTACCGACAGAATCGATTAAAAATAATTCGATGTTAAAAGCAGAATTTTCATAAATTTTAACAGACCTTTCATAGAATCGATTAAAAATAATTCGATTTTATCGACGGAATTTTTATATTTTTCTATAGACCGTTCATATAATCGATTAAAAATAATTCGATTTTATCGAGAAATTTCTTTATAATTTGCAATAGGTAAATGCGACGGTTCATAAAATCGATTCAACAGACCGTTCATAGAATCGATCAAAAATTATTCGATTTTATCGACAGAACTTTTATAATTTACAATAGACCGTTCATAAAATCGATTCGACCTGACCGAAATATTCCCTAACACTATTTTTAAGATGGTTGTGTTTATCTCCACGCCACGTTTCCTAGTATAGAGAAGGAAGCGTCAGAGATTGGTTTAACAGTAAATGAGAGCAAGACATTATACAAGGTGGCGCAAAAATAACCTTCCGATGTTTTTTGGCTGTAATTTAAAAAAAAAAGAAGAAAAACTTTGAATCTTCTTGTGGATTATTTTTATTTGGTGTTTTAATTTTTTTTTACATCAAATCGAAAATATGATGTCATGTTAATGGCCGCCGCCACAGTTGATTGTCATTTGAGCCCTTTTTATAGCACTTTCCATCACTTTGGCCAAAACTTGCGGCGATAGGTCCTCACATTCTTGACGGATATTGTCTTTAAGAGCTGCAATAGTCTGAGGCTTGTTGACATAAACCCGCGACTTCAAAAAGCCCCACAAAAATAAGTCTGGAGCGGTCAAATCAGGCGATCTTGCTGGCCAGTGCAAATCGCCAAAACGGGAGATTAGGCGCCCGGGAATTGCATCCTTCAGCATATCGGTTGTGGCACGAGCAGTGTGTGCCGTTGCACCGCCCGGTTGGAACCACATGTTTTCCAATCCCAATTCATCAAGTTGCGGCAAAAAGAACTCGTTGATCATTGCTCTGTAGCGCTCACCATTCACGGTAACCGCTTGGCCCGCGACGTCTTCGAAGAAAAAAGGTACGATGACTCCTCCAGCGAAAACAGCACACCATACAGTGACTTTGAACGGGTGTAATGGCTCTTCGTGGGTTACACGCGGATTTTCAGTGCCCCAGAAGCGTAAATTTTGCTTATTTACGTACCCGCTAAGATGGAAATGGGCCTCATCACTCATGATTGTTTTTGATAAAAAATCATCATCAAGGATTGCTTGAGCGCATGTTAGACGCGATTGGCGGTCAGCAGCTAACAGCTGATGCACCGTCTGGACTTTTTACGGAAACATCTTCAAATCTTATACCAAAATTCGCTGTAAAGACCGTCGACTGATACCCATTTGCGTGGCACGTCTTCTGGTCGATGTCGACGGCGCTTCCATGACATCTTCGGCTACAGCAGCAATATTCTCTGCAGAACGGCTACTCCGGGGTCTGCCACGCCTGGCAGCATCTCTTGTTGTGCCAGTCTCTTCGAGGCGAGCGGCTAAACGTCGCAGTGTTTCACCAGTAGGCGTTGGACGGCTAGGAAATCTGCGACGAAATTCACGTTGTGCCAAAGTCACCTACCGATTATTGCTCAAATAAATAGTCACCAATATTCCGCGTTCTGGAGCAGTGTAGCGTAACATTGTTTATTAACGTGTATTTCGCATGTGTTTACTACACAAATGTCAAAACAGAACGGACATTAGGGGCCAATCGCAAAATTTATAGCATTTTCTGATAGGAGGATTACTTTTGCGCCACCTTGTATGCTGTCAACACGAAAGGACACGCTATAGAACGTCGCCATTGACAGATATAGCTTTATCTACCTAGTTTTTGCTACTAACTCTGCCAACATTACTCGACCGAAATCAAAAGAAGAATTGCCCTTGCCAACAGCTGTTTCTTCGGGCCAAGAAGACAATTTAGTAACAACCAAATCCTGCTCTACTGCTTCAAGACATGGATCGTATCAAAAGCGTATGATGAAATCGTTGGTCGTTTTGATCTAAAAATTCTTCGGTCTTATTGACTTGCAATAGAGACGAATATGCAATGTGAACAAAGACTTAAACTGCGGACTGGATAGCCCGACTCGAAAAGTCTTCGATTCCATTCCAGGCATTGGATGGACTTCGCCTTAAGTGGCGCGAACATGTAGGCAGTTAACTAAGGACCTGGGTAATTGAAGAGGTATGTTGATTGAAGGCCATCTTAAGTTCGGACTGTAATGCCACTTATGTTAACCTTATCTAGGTACGGTCAGGCTAGGATGCAGTGGCTATAAGCGTTTGCGCGTGCAAGATCCGGTGTGGTACTATGTGGACCTGTCGACTTTCCCTATATTCGTTCGTTTAACTGAATCAATCCGAGCCGACTATATAGCGTATGAGTTTTCTGACATTAATGTTAGCCAGCTCACCTAGATTATCAAAGAGGAATAGTTTGCCAGATGGAGTTTTCTTTTATCTGAGAGGGGTGTACAAAAGCAGAGAAGGTGAGCAATACTACCTTCCTCTTCTTCGTCTAAGCAGCTTCTGTAGATGCCATTGCTAGGCAGGCCTAGCCTTTTTCCGTGTCCTATAAGGGCACCTTCTCTGGTGCAAATGTTTGATTTGTTTGTCCGGCATTGTCAGATGGAGCGCTGCTGATTATAGTTAGACCAAATTTGCCTGGGTATTGGCACGTTGTGCCATTTATCCATCTGCAGTTTGCATTTCTTGATGAAATGCTCTGCCATCTTATTAAGAGATAGTCGACATTCGTGGGCTGATTTCTATTTTACCGAGAAGGTTTCCTGGGATTTGATTGCCGCTTTGTTGTCAGTGCAGATGCTAATATACTTCGTGGATATTACATTCCCTTTCAGCCAGGACAAGGCTTCTTCAATTGCCATGATTTCCTCCTGGAAAACGCTACAAAAATCGGTAAGGCGAAAGGATATACTTAGGTTAAGCATCTCGGGGGAAAAAAACGTCCACACACTCCAAATTTAGTTTAAGAACCGTCCGTATGGATCGAGTTTTTTGTTTTCGATCGTATCCGACTTTTATTCAAGGCGACTGTTTATGGGTTTCAAGAAGTTATTCTCAAATCTGAGTTGGGTAGTGGTGTGGTCAATGTTTTCTGCAATGTTAATGTGGCTCAGAATCGTTGTGTGTTCACCTTGAGTAAGTGCCCATTTTAACGAGGTTCCCAGTCTCACAGCTGTGCTGTCTGTTAATCGTAAATATATAGAGGAACTAGATTTTGGATAGCATCAAGCGTTGCAGAGTATTTTATTCTTAGAGCTCCGCTAATGCATATGCAATCTGATCTTTGAAATTTACGATGCGGTTGGAGGCTGTTTCTAAGGCCGTCCACCAGATAAAGACACCATACAGGAATATGGGTCTAATGATAGACACGTAAAGCAGCAAGGGATATGTGGTTGCATACCCCATTTCTTTCCAACTGCCTTTTTATAAGAGTATAAAGCTACGATGGCTTTCTTAACGGGTTCTTGGATGTTGGCTTTCCAGTTCAGTTTCTTAGCCAAAATCAGACCCAGGTATTTGACTGATTCTGCGAACGTAAGACTGACAGGCTTACTATTAAGTGGGAGGCAAGCGTAATGTCTAGGATTTGTTTCATAACCCTATTTATGAAAATAGGGACAGAGCCCGAGTTACAGAGGAGGAGGTTTGTTTCTAGAATATAATCAATGAGTAACTCACCTCCTTCGTTGACGTTGGAGCTGCCCGAAATTGTATGATTAGCGTTGGCATCACATACAACGATAAGGGCAGTTTTGCATCTCACTGCTTCTGCAATCAGTTCCTTGGGTTACCCTAAGTTATTGGTCCTACATGGTCGTGAGCAAAGTATGACGAAACCGCCCATTAGTTGCTTTCCTTTGTTTTAATAAGTATTGGCTATGATGGTATCCTGATTGCTGTAATAAATAAGAGAGTAGGGGTTCAGGATGTGTGTCCTCTTTTGATAGGAGCTTATGACTCTGTCGGCAGCTGCTAAAGGAGAAAAGGGTTCTTCGCTTACAATTATGCAAACGTTTCTGGAATCCCGCTTAGCCTGTTCAACCTTTCCGATTCGCTAGTTATGAATTGGAAGAAGAGGATTGCTGAACCTAATTATGTCCAGAATGTTCTTTGAGTCGGGTGGTTTGACCGGAATTATAGTAACTCTACGAGGGCAGTTAAGAATCTGATTAATTTCCACTAGCTACAGTTGTGCTCCTGGCCAACCTTCCAAAGCCCTGGACTTCTATCTTTTACAGATCTTTGGACCTCTGGTCCACTCAGACAATCTTCTCGATAATTACCTGATTTATACATGGATACCTGCAAGTAAGCGCAGAGCCCCGATGTTCGCGAAGGATTTGAATGAAGATAGAGGCGAGTTTAACTTCCACCTTTCTCCATTTATCCGGTGTTATACTTCCACCGGGGTAACTGCGGACAATTACCGCAAATTCCAGGTGTCATTTCAACGTCTGGATAAACGTCCCATCAGGGGTTCTGTTAGGTGGGGGATTAGCCGTATTTTGCTTTTTGGTACTCCTCGTGGTGTCTTCCACCGACCTTTGTCTTTTAGACTCGGTGTCCCCGAAGGAGCAGGCAAAACGTTGAAGCTATTCTTTCACCCATCTCAGAGTCTAGTTTTGCTTTACTGTCTTATTTGCGGACCGGACTTTTCGGGTGCGAGCAATTGTTATTTGGAGTGTCCGTTTATCCTTGTAGGTAGCTTTGACATGGTAGACCTGATTGGAGCTGGAGGAAGATGGATTTATTGAAAATTCGGGCATAGAATAAGGATATGGTTGTACCATCACATCTGCGGATCGGACCAGTTTAGAAAACCAATGTCTTCCCCGATGGCTCGAATTCGTTAAAAACCATAGAGGTATGACCTACCCTGCCACATCCATCCACAACGATTCGACCAGTTTTTCCAGAGTATTTACCTAATTGGCGATTATAATACCAGTATGCTGAACCAGGGTGTGGGTCGGAAAATTGGGCGACCCATTCTCGATAGAGTCAGGTTTGGGATGGTTGGAAATCGGACTAGACTTAAGAACCATTGTCTTTACCGTTTTCCTCGGAGCAGATGCTCACTTAGAAACCTTCGGGGTTTCAACCTTTCCGCAGTTGCCTTCTAGGTTTTCCAAAGTCATTTTTGTCTTGGCGACGGCCGTGCCGTGGTTGCATGTATCACTACTGAGGTGCTGGAATATGGTTTTTTGGAGGACCGTAATCACGTTTTTTTTTTTGGCCGGTATTGTATATTTCCACCAGCCGTGCGAGTGTGCCTGCCATTATTTTAAAACATACATAGGGTCCCCCTATCCGCCATCTGATTTAATTTTAAATCAAATGTCGTGGATTTGGCCAATTTCGACAAAATAAAAAGAAAACTGAAAATATGATTTCCCGTACAGCGGCCCCTTTAGCACACATAAATACAAAACCTCATCAAACTGCATAAACTCTTAGCAAATAAAAGACGAAAGCCTATACCCTCACGTATACATAATTTTGTCGCGGTATTAAAATCTTTTTTTTTTTGCCTGCCCCGCACGTCCCGGAAACAAATGTCAGCCTGACTATATCCTCTTTGCCTGTATTCAATTATCAGCATGCATGTTCCAACAATGATTCCCTATTATTTGAAACTACTGCTATCTGCTCGTACCTTCCACCACCACCAAGAACTCATTTGCACTACGTGCTAACGAAACGCAGGCTATCCTAGCTGCAACATCCCTATGGCCTCCCATACTCGGAACGATGCAATCATCATCCCTCTCCGTATATACGAAGGCGATGTTAGATTATAATCAAGTTGGCTGCCTCAAGCCCCCCTCAAAAACGAGTTCCACTACAACTTGGTTTAGCAAATGTTCCTCGATTGTAGCTATGCCGGCAATGTGGGGTGCGGTCCAGAGGACCAGCTTCTTCCCACCGACATGGTCGCCTTCGTCGTCGTCGTCGTTTGAGATTCGAAACTATACATATTCGGAAATTATTCGTGGATAACTGTACTCTATACATTCATGCAGAGAGTTGCTCGGCACAGTCGTCCCCCCCAACACCAGCACAATTCGACTTTTCTCTCGCCCATTCCCAGCGGATATGGTGAGCATGCAGCCACGGAGGTACCTTAAGCTGAGAGCCGTGCTAACTACGTAGGAATTGCATTCGCACATTGCACGAGATATTCCAAATCCAGGATCCATTCTCGTTGCATCATGTTGAAACAAGCGCCCTAATTGGATTCGTTAATCAAGGATTTAAGCATTCTCTGGCAATTTTCGACGAACAACACAATCAGCCGCCGCTACCCGTTCGTCCACCTTAGCACCCACCTCGATGGGAGCTCGTTTCGTTTCGTTATATGGTCAGCAACACTCGACGCCTAGCGGCGAAGCGACTCCAACTACTGAATGATAGTGTGTGTGTGTGTGGTTTTTTTTTTTTTTTTTTTTAGGCAATCGGCAGTACAATTCTTAGTCAGGATGGGTGAATAGGTGTAGGTACCTATATCTGGTACAGTGGCCACATCCAAACGTCTGGCGTGCGTACAGCTGGATCAAGTTTTACATACACTCTCGTGGAGTGGGCCGCCTCAGTGCATAAGGACGACGAGAATCTCTATTGCCGATTGATGATTTGCACTTGGTCGTCCCTATGGGTTGGATATGTGTAGGTAGACAAACCGAATACCGCCGTCGTACATGTACAGAGGATGGGAGGACGACAACTGCATTTCATCGCCGCACATATGAGTTGTGACGATGATGACGTTGTTTGCTTTCAATTAGCTGCTCTTAATAATTTTAATCAATTTTCTTTTCATTGTTTTTCTCCTCCTGTCAGTGTATGTGTGTGTGGGTGGATGAATGGAAAAGCGAGCGACTTTAGATGTATGAGTGCTTTGTTCATCGATTCAATTAAGTTGGAATATTGCGGTTATTTGAGAAGTAATTGGGCTTTCAGGAGAAGTAAGCTTGTGTAAATGCCATTAAATAATAAAAAACAAAGGACCATTCATTTTTATATCCATTCAAAGGATTTTGCATGAAATGAAAATGGTTTACCAGAGCATTTTGTGCGACGGGTGGAGGGCGGTCCGTGTTTTACTTAAACATAATTGAATGGGCGGGTAATAAAGTGTCATTTTCATACAATTGATTGTGCAGGTGGCTCTGTCGTTGTGGAGCTGCAACAAGTGAAACCACCAATCAAGCAAGGTAGCATTCTGACGACATGGGTACCCTGACCAAAGAGCTGGGGCTTAGGTTTTGAAGGTTTAACGGGCAATTAGTCTGAAGAAGAAAATTGGACCGACCTGAAATGTTAGCATCTGGGTCAATTAATGTTGGATGCATAGCAACTTGACTGTACATTAGGTTTTGAACCTTTTGTAAATGCTTGTTATTTAGCAGATGTTAGCTGAGAAACCGCGTTCTTTTTTTTTCTCGTGATTGAGGAACAGTTCATATAATAACTAGAATCAACAGTGAACAACCTACATGGGTCGCTCTGACATCTTCGGCCAACATTTCATATAGGAATTGCAAGGTGAAGCTCGCCCCTAGAATAGAAATGGTCGTGGATAAACTGAAATCTGAGAGGTAACTTATAAATTGGAACTGGCTCTTGAGAATGGACGTTGTCTCCGTTTTGTAGTGAGCAGAATCAGTGACTATTCCGATGTAGATAAGCCAAGATTTCTTACGCTCTGAAGACATCAGCGAAAGCATTCTAAAAATCCGCATAAAATCCAAATTCGAAAACATAACCTTATGCGAAAACACGAGAGCCGCCAGGTTTGGCCGGCCTGGATCAGCTGATCTGCTGAGAATATTGCAAATATAGTTCAAGATGTCGCAGAGGACCCCGAAGTACCCACCACACGATATGCCACACAGTTCTGCATTAATCGCCGATATTTACAGATAATTTTGGTAAATGACTGTTGTATATTCCCTTACCTTGAACACTTTTTCAAAAACGCCGCTGCCAAAATGACTATTGTAGACGGTGAGAGCTATAGAGTCATGCTCAACGACTTTCTTCTTGCATCAATTGGATGAATTAGATGAAGAACATGTGGTCCCTACAAATTGGAGCAATGGCGCATACTGAACGAGCCACATCCAAAATTTTGAGGCTGCATTTCCGTTTTAGCGATTTGTACATTCCGCCAAGATATCCGGATTTAACCGTTCCAGATTTATTTTCGTGTTTTTTTTTTTTTTTTGAAGTCAAAAGTCTAACGGGTGGGACAAAACATTCAATGAAATTAAGGAAATTTATATTTTTCATGTATTATTGTTTCATTAGTAAGAGCAAAAATTCCCATTAATTATGGAACACAACCTCGTTCAAGTGGCTGACTCAACTGGCTTCGCATTAGCGCACTCTGTTACTCAAATTTTCCAAGACCTTGTTGATGGTTTCGAGCCTTAGCTCATGGATTGGGGTCAAATCGCAGCTCCGAGGCGGCCAATTGACATCGCTAAGATGGCTGACAACACACTTTGAGAATTTGGCGCGATTGTGGCATGGCGCGCCATCCTGCATTAACCAGAGGTTGTCCAAATTCTTGTCTTCAATTTAGAAAAAAGTCGGTTAACATAGCTCCGTTACGCCCACCTTATTTTCGATGGAAAATGGTCCAATGATGCTAACACTCCACAATACGCACCAAACTGTTAATCTCTGTGAATGCATTGGCTCCTCGACAAAAACATTCGGGGTTTTCAAGCCAAGCAGATGTGACAAGATGAAAATGCGCCTCTTCAGAATATATGATTTTTCGCCCAAAATCGTTGTCTAATTAAAGCCTAAGGCCAAAACTGCGAAGCTATAACGACGCGGATGTTCGTGGCCTTCAATTCGACATTGTAAGCGAATAATCCTAGATCGTTGTACAGAATTCTTCTCAGGCTAGTGCGTGAAATGGTGGGCTGTTGAGATCGATGGCGAGCTGATGTTCGTAAATTGAGTCTATCACTCTCGGCTACAGCAGCCAGATTCTCGTCAGTGCGTAAGACGACGGGGACCATGAGTGTTGTCCACTAGTATACCAGCCTCGAGAATTTTTTGCACAAACTTGCGTATAACGGGCACGGTGGGTGCTCCATTTCGGCCAAAACATCTTTTCAAATAACGCACTGTTTGAGCAACGCAGCACTCTCAATGGAAATAAGTTTACAATATATCCCAACGTTGTTCAAGAGTAAAGCGACTAATTTTCTTCCACGGAGGTATACTGACTTTCTGCCAATGTTTCGATTGGCCACTAGATGGCCCAACTATGTCTACCATTCTTATACCATCTCAGCATGAAGAGTAACGGTACGTTTAATTTTAGTGGTAGGCGTCCAAAAACCCCTCTGCAGAACCACCAACAACATATACCCAAAATTTCAGTTAAATCGGCCGAATAGTTGGGGCTCCGGTATCAATAACAGACTCCAGATCATAGACAACAGATCACAGACTCCAGACTTTGTACGGCAGGCATTTATTTTTTAAACACTACCCATTTTGACATGGGTACCTCAAATCATAAGATTTTGTACAAATCTCAACTTTTAATTTTCGCGCCATCACAAAACTTCCTCAAGCTACGCATACTTAGGAAGTATAAACCAACAAAATTAATCCGGACTGCATTTAAATCGTGCACTCCTACATACTCCCACATCGGATTTGTTAAGCATGCAACCCCAACATCCTCTGATACAATCATCCACTATGTTTTTTCCCCCACCAACGCCGGCGCCGACCTCCACCCTCCACCCTCCACCCTCCACACAACCTATACACCCACATACACTCATTATGACGTGGCAATTTCAATTTAACCTCATCTTATTCCCACAATTGAAACCTGAAATGAGGGTAACTGAGTGAAAGACGTAATTAGTGTATTTGACGTTAATTCACTTAGAGCAGATTAATGAGTAGAGCATGAAGGATGTATTCCATCGTCCCCACTTACCCCCCACTAACCGTTCAACCAAGTAGTACCATTGCTTGTAGTCCTTTCGTTCGTTTAGAGCTTCGAGTCAAGATTGCTTATGAGTATGTGTGTGTATGTGAATGTGGACGTAGTACAGATTGTATAGAACTATAGATTATAGGGGAGGGAACCTTGTACATGGGGTGAGTGAGGTCGTGGGGGAGTTGATTTCAATGAAACAAAAGGGGATAATTGCATCGACGAGAAATTGGATGAGTTGGACAGAATTTGTTCAACACTACATTCCAGCCAAGAGTTGTATGGACGGATTTTTATAAAAAGGTGTGCTCTAATGAGGGTTTTGTAGCTATCTTACTCTTTTTTTTTTGTGTATGTACATTTTGGTAAGCATGTCATTCGTTTTAAGTTTAATAAGCTTTTCCATATATATATATGTTATATCTAGAACCAGGTAAGACAGTTATGTATTTATCAAAATATATGTAACATGAGCAGATAGGGGGTCTTTTGATATCGGATTAAGGGTATAACTAATTTATCATTGTGAGGACTATATATCTTTAGCCTATTCTATCGTTTTGACATATAAATTGTGAGTAAGAGAATTGAAAGGTGATCCGATCTAGCCATGTCCGTGCCATTTCACTAGTTTTTGAGCCGTATATTTCGAACAGTTAAATTCGATACACGAGCTAACAGATCGTCGCCCGAGAATTGGTTTGTTCCATACGCCACTTTTGTCGGTTTTGAGTTAGGAATGGATGCTATGGTAATTTTGTATGCTCTTTCTAAATCTGTGATCAGATTTGCGCTACGTCTTTTCAATCCCGAGATATCCAACATCAATTTTGTTCCATATCCACCAAAATCAACATTTTCTAGAATCGTTTTGTGCCATAAACCATTTTTTGGCGTTTGGGACATTTTTTCCATATAATTTTTGTCAAGTTTTTTGTCAGAATTATTTTGTTCCACGCGCATATTACAGTGACAAGGGATAGAAAAAATACTAAGAATGTTGAGAATTGGTTTGTCCTACGTGCACTTGTGTTAAAGAAATGCTATGTTTATGGGACAATGATCGCAAACAAAATTTTAGTATTGGTTTGTGCCATATCCATTACAATTGTGTAGATATCCCGAGACAATTGTATGAAATCAGTTAGTCGTGGCTTGGCTGCCAAAGTGAAAGCAATCTCAGCTTAGCTCGGATGTACAGACTTTATGTTGAAGATTATCAAAATCCAGTAAAAGTGAATGTTTACCGATCAATTTTCAATAGCGAATTCAATCTTCAATTCCACCGCAATTAAAATGTTCCTGAACCGAAGTGATGTAGAGATGATTGTCCAGAGATATTCCGAGCCGGGACATTCCTTAATTCAGGACGTGGATTGCATTCATTCGGCAATCGATAAGTTTTTGAAAAACCTTGAGATTCATAGTCCACTTCACCTAGTCAAGCTTTTAACAAGCATGAACACAGCCAAAGTTGAACTTAAAATTATTCAAATGCTTCCTGAAGATTTTAAGGCGTATTCCATTTTGGCTAACAAAATGGACTTCAGCAAAGTACCTTTTTCCAAAGTAAAAATATTACTTTATGAAAAAAATTTCGATTTTGAAATAAAATTTAAAAACTCGGCGAAAGAAAAAGAGTACAAAACTGTAAGTTTATTTAAGACAGCCACCAAGGGTGCACTAACAACACCGAAAAATTTGCTTTGTGCAAAATTAACACAAATCTTTAAAACACCGATCTCAAAAGAAAAGAAAAAAGACCTTAAAGACTTGTTACCGTTTTTACCGGAAATTGATAAGCAATATCTGAAAACATTGCTTAATATTTAGAAACTAAAAAAGTGCTTTTTTATTTTGTTTATTTTTAAAGAAAAATGTTTATTTTTTATTTTGTTTTTTTAATAAAGACTTTATTGAAAACAAAGATATAATCGATTTTCTTTTAAAAGTTTTAGCATCCAACTACATGCTTTCTTGCCTTTCACATTATATATTGATGAGAATTGGTTTGTGCCATATTCATTTTTGTGTGTTCCACGTGTATGGAAAAAAAATCATTTTCAAAATGTATGAGGTGGGATACAAGCCAAAAAAGTAGACTTTTGTGCTGATTAACGTATCTTGTTCACGGTAAGGCAAAACACTTTGAAAATTGGTAGGTGAAGTCTTAATAAGACTAACTTCAATTTAAAAAAATAAAAATAAAATCCTATGGCACAGTTTCGGAGTACTAAGTACGCGAACCTTTAAATGCGTTTTTCTCGAAAAAGTGTCAATGGCGTATGGAACAAACCAATTCTCGGGCGACGAGATATATTTGTGTATACCCTAGCCCATAGGGGTATATACTGGTTTTAATTATATGTTTTAACATTGAAAAACAATGTAGATAGATATATGAAGATACCTTAAAGTAGCTATACAGATCGACTCAGAATCGGTACTAAGTCGATCTAACCATGTCTTTCTCTCCGTTCGTTACAGATGTTAGGCTTAAAATGTTGTTGCTTTTGGTTTTTTTACGGAATCTTTACCCTATTCCATCGTTTTGACATATAAACTGTGAGTAAGCGAATTTATAGATGATTCGATGCCCGTGCCATTTCACCAGTTTTTAGGCCTTATCAATATAAAATAAATCTTCTGCCTACCGCCACTACAACTTTTCGACAAAAAAAACTTTCACGTCGATTACTGAATCCGGCGGATGCACTGCGGAGGGAATCCATCCAATCTGCAATTTTTCACTTAATGAGTCTGAATCCATTATAGAATCCGAGGGATGAACATTATTATGCATCCGCAGTCTACATTATCCAAATCAGCTGATAATCCATCCAATCCGCAACAGAATTAATTGATAATTTGATTATTTCTAACATAAACAAATATAATTTAGTTAAGTGGATAAATCGGATTTTTTATTCTTCCATTTTAAGATAAAACTGGTTCTGGGAAGAACGAAGGAGATTAAGACCCATGGCAAAAGACATTTTTCTTCTGCCGGAGACTAAGTGAGTTAAACCACAAGCATAGTTGAAATGTGAAGGACTTAATTTTTTTTTAGGTTTCTGAAACAATTCAGGCTGAATAAAGTAGCTTTTCAATATGTTTTGGATGTCTTAGAGCGTCAAATGCCACCGGTACAGCGGTCTTCATCCTTAAATCCAAAATTGAAAATGGTATCATTTTTAAGATTTTTGGAGTTACCAAACAGGAACTGGAGAGGACTTCAACATTGGAATGGCGCAGCCAACAGTCAGTGTTGTCCTTACAGAGGTGCTTGGTATTTTGGAATAATGGATTATATCCATAATGGATAAGTCTGATTATGTCGGAGGAGCAGAAAAGAGATGCAAAACTGGTTTTCTATGAAAAATCAAGAATCCCGGGCATAACCTTCTGCGTGGATGTCATGCATATGCTTACCAAGGCTGCTGGAGAAAATGCACATTTGTTTTACAATCGCAAAGGATTCTACAGTCTAAATGTTATGATAGTTAGTAGTTATTTATCTTGCCCTGTATTGTATTTTACAATTTTCTTTTAAGATTTGTGATCCTTTGCAGCTGATAAGGTGTATCAACGTATCCTGGTTCTTGCCACGACTCGTTCATCTGGAAAAACTGTGATGCATACTGTTATTTTAAATGTATTTATGATAGCGGAGACAGAAGTACAAGAATATTAGGTAAGCGAAAGCAAATGTACATACAATACACGTTCACATAAAAATTCTTTACACCAAAAATTCTTTTGCAAATTAGTGATACTGGATACCCTCTGCCCCCATGGCTACTGACACCTTCTAGAAGTCCAGATCCCAACACATCTCAAAGTAAAGGGTTTATCATAAGAGTGCTACATAATTTTTTTTTAAATAAAACAAAAACGGTTTTGGGTTTCAATGGAAATTCTTTATTCCTGTGAAAGTACGTTCGATGCCATTATGTAAGGAACTCGATTTCTTTTGCATGGCCACCACGGGCACGCTTGCAGAAGTCCAGACGCTAAACCCAATTTTCGACGGGTTTCAAGCATAAATCGGCCGATACTGCTGCAATTTCACGTTCGATATTCGTACGAAGTTCATCAATCGTTGCTGGCTTGTTGGCATAGACCATAGACTTGACGTAGCCCAACAGGAAATAGTCTAACGGCGTCAAATCGCACGACCGAGGCGGCCAAGCGACTGGACCATTTCGTGAGATAACACGTTCTCCAAACTTGGTTTCCAATAAAATGATTGTGGTATTCGCTGTGTGGCTTGTGGTGCCGTCCTGTTTTAACCACATGTCCTCCAAAGTCCATATCATCCAATTGGGGCCAAAAATATTTGGTTATCATTGAACGGTAGCGATTCCCATTCACAGTAACACGCCGGTCTTGATCATCACGGAAGAAGTAAACCACACCAAACCGTAAATTTTTCAGGATGCAATGATGAGTCATGGAGTACGTGTGGATTGCTGCCTGACCAATGCCGCATATTTTGTTTATTGACGAACCCATTCAGCCAGAAATGAGCCCCATCGCTGAAGATGATTTTTCGATGAAAATCCGAATCATTTTCATGTTGTTGCTCAGCCCAATTCACGAACATACGACGCTTCTGGTGGTCAAGCGGCTTCAGTTCTTGCGTCAATTTAATCTTGTAAGGATGTAGGCCAAGATCTTTTCGCAAAATTCGCCACAACGACGTCACAGAGATGCCCAGCGCTTGAGAGCGACGTGTGAGAGACACATTTGGGCTTTCTTCAACTGAAACCTCAGCGGCAGCAATATTCTCGACACTACGGGCACTTTTTTGTTTCACTGGCACGGAAACATTTTGTACTGTGCCTGTGGATTCAAATTTTTCCACTAGACGCTCAATTGTTGATCTGCTAGGACGATTATGACGACCATAAATTGGACGTAGCGCTCTTAACGTTGAGGCCACTGACTCCGAATTTCGGTTGTCAATTTTAATAATTTCGACTCATTGTTGGATCGTATATCTTTCTATCATGAAATGGCAAACCTTACTGAAGAGAAATGTCAAAAGGGCGGCAAGAAATATGTCGTCGTTTGCTGTCCCTGTCGCTCAACTTTTGTAGCGTCCCTGTTGAAAAACCCGATAGGTACAACAAATACCACAGTGCAGAGCGAAACATCGTTGAGCGAACTATTGGGCTTTGGAAAAATTGGTGAAGCTCGACAACTTCACTATGCAGATTATTAACGTGAGTGCTGCCCTGCAGAATATTCGATTACACTACAATGTACACGATGAATGCACACAAGAAAATGAAGCAGTTGATGCATTTTCACAATTTCACGTATGCATAGAAGAAGCCCAGCGAATAAGGAATGAAATATTGCAAAATTGCACTTAAAACATTTATATTCACAAAAAAAAATTAAACATATCAGACTTCATAACATTTTTGGATAAAAAAAAGCCTTCTTGGCAACTTACAAACATGAAAGGATACGATATAATCATCGAGTCTCTATCCAATTTTCCTCAACTCAATTTGAAGAATCTTTTGCTTGAGTTGATTCTTCTCATATGCGTACTGTTCCATGCGTTGATTGTGTCTTTTCGTTTCTTCAACAAGCTCCTGCCAATTGGAATTTCCCTTCTTTGGTGATCGATCAGACGGTCTAGAGCCCGGTGTGTTTTCTTCTGGTGTTCGCCTATCTGATCCAATGCTTGGAATACCCTTTCGTTATGAATTTCTCCAACACGTTCGTTTTGCGACGAAAGTATTTTCGAAATCTCCTGATAAAGCTCTTCTTGCAATCAACATGCAAAATTGAATTGGTTTTGGTATTCTTTTATTATCTTCAGCTTTTTCGGGTGTCACATTACTGCTTGTATTGATATCATTATCGATGTCAGATTCAACTATTTCGTTGATAAAATCATTTGAATTTTCACTGCTAGTGCTGTTGAGTTTTCTCTTCACTGGCACACCAAAATTGCTTCCACACAATCCTTTAAAAAAACAAGCAAGAAGATTTCTTTATTTGGTCCTCCACTTCTTGCAGTTTTCTCCTGATTGTTGTGTGCTAGCTTCTTTCTCAAGGCCGATTTGTGGTCCGACCAAACCTGAGAAGAAAATTTGGTTAGCAGCATTTTATTAAACTTGATTTCAAGTCGAACTAACATTCTTCCATTCCGAAACTTCTTTAAATGGAGGTCCCAAGGAATTCATTTGTTTTTTTTTTAATTTGTCCCAAAACAAAATGACAACGTCGGGTGATTTCTTCGAAAAGCCCTTGGCAATATCAGGCTCTGTCGTCATCAAATCCACCATCGACGTGAACTTACTATCAGTATCTAGAATGAAATTATGCCATTTATTCACCAAAAATACTCATAACGGTACATTTGGAAATGACTAATTTCGAAAGAAAATGGTCTTCTACGAAAACCTTTTGATCTCGTAATCTATAATATTTCCCCGCCTCCAATCGAAAGGTTTTCGTTGCACATTTTATAGCAAGTCTTCTTTGTTATTAAAGAGCTTAAGATCTTTCGCATGCCAAATACCGACCTTTTTCCCATTTGTATCCCCTAGCTCATAAGTCCACGGTGATACTTTTCGAATAATCTCAAAGGGGCCAACATATCTGGGAGCTAGTTTCGCCGTGTTATATAAAAATAACACAAAATTTCTTCGAAGAACTTGGTCCTTCGGATAGAACTTTGTGTCCCTATGCCGGAGATTATAATAACCTGCGGATTTTTGAGCGGATAACTTCATTCTATGCCCTACATCCTCCACGACTTCGCCTAGAGCTTTTGCAAAATCTAGGATGTCACTCGACCTGTCTGCTAAAAAACCATCCGTAGGATTGGGAGACCCATCACCTTTGACTTGCATCTCCCTACCAAATAGAGTAAATTAAGGCGATGTTTTTAGCACTTCATGAGTTGACGTTCGAATAGCGCAAGCCACTTTCGGGAGGAGACTATCCCAAGTTCGGTGGTTTTCAGAAATATAGGCACGAAGCTTAGTCTTCAGAGTTTGGTTGTACCTTTCAGCTGGATTAGCTTGGGGGTGATAAAATGCGGTAAAACTGAGGGTTACATTGTAAGAAGCTGCAAGATCTGCTACATCTTTGCTCTTAAATTGCACCCCATTACCACACACGATCCATTTAGGGACATCAAAAACTAAACACCTGCTCTTCCAGAATAGTACGCACCGCCTGTGCAGTAGCCGTCCTGACTGGGAAAAACAAAGGAAATTTTGAAAAGAAGTCCACTATTGTCAAAATATAACAATACCCTTTCGTCGACATACATACTGCTCATTAATTGTTAACAAATTGGAAATAACAAGTTTCAATATATAATCCGCGACGATTTTACAAACGGTTCGAAATGTCAACATTTATATGGAGTGCGGATCGGATGCGTTTTCAATAATGGAATTATTTTACCGACATCTATTCACTTGCTTACCGACGTTTTAAATAATGCCGAATATCTCAAAATTGGTATAGATTCCCTCCGCAGTTCATCCGCCATGAGGATTTTTGAAAAGACAAAAAATGTTACATAAGTTATCCATCCGATGGTTGGATGTTAAGGAAAGACCTGATAACGGGTGATCCAAGTAGAGATACTTTTTTTTAATAGCCTTTTTTGACAGATCACGTGTGAGTCGTGTCATGCTGTCATGTTATTTTTGTTTAGTATTGTTTGGCATTTCATAATGGAAAGACTTACGCGTGAACAACGTTTACAAATTGTTCAACTTTATTATGAAAATTCGCGTTCTGTGAGGAATGTGTTTCGTGCACTTCGCTCAACTTATGGTCAACATAATCGGCCTACTGAGCGTACTATTGGCAACACCATCACCCATTTTGAGACCCAGCATTCATTATTGGATAATTTTCGGCCGAATAGACCACGTCCAGCACGCTGTGAAGAAAATATAGCGGCCGTAGCTGAGAGCGTACACGAAGACCGTAGAGAGTCGATTCGGCGCCGTTCGCAGCAACTCGGACTGACGTATGGAACGACTTGGCGCATTTTACGTCAAGATCTTAAAGCGTACAAAATACAGCTTGTGCAACAACTGAAGCCGCTCGACCTTCCCAAGCGACATCGCTACGCTCTATGGGATCTTGAAAAGTTCCAAGAAGATTCGACGTTTTCGAGGAAAATTTTGTTTAGCGATGAGGCCCATTTCTGGCTCAATGGGTATGTAAACAAACGAAATTGCCTCATTTGGGACGAAGGGCAACCTGAAGAGATTGAAGAACTGCCACTTCATCCAGAAAAAACATCGGTTTGGTGTGGTTTGTAAAGTCAAAAGCTTATGCCGACAAACCCGCTTCGATTCAGGCCTTGAAGGAAAACATCACGCGTGTCATTCGCCAGTTACCAGTCGAAATGCTCGAACGAGTGATCGAAAATTGGACTCAACGGATGGACCATCTGTGACGTAGCAACGGCCAACATTTGATAGACATAATCTTCAAAAAATAAATGCCAAAGAATTTTCTTTCAAATGATAATAAACATTCTCCATTAAATTTCAATTTTCTGTGTTTTTTTCTTTAAAAAAGTAAGGAACCTCGAAATGGATCACCCTTTACTTTAGTTAGTTATGTGATCTGAATGCAATAAGTGGATAACTCGATTATTTTAATTTTTTCAAATATCTAAGTTTTCTGCTGGCTTAATTCGATATAAATGTAGTGCCAATCAACCAAGGAACCAACGAACTCATTTTCCTGATCTGATGCCACTCTATTAAAACAGAGTTAGTGCAAAAATTAAATCACTATCCTTTTTCAAATCTTAACACTTTTTCTCAAAAAAATATTTATATACCTACCAATAAATACTTGTCGCATTTTTACTCTTTTAGCTTACTTTTTTACTTTTTTACTTTACTTTTACTTTACTTTACTTTTTTAAAAATGCGAAATGTCAAGTAAAAAAAAATATCTTGTCCAAAAAAGATTTTGAAAAAGTCGTTTAAAAATGAATCAACACATTTATGACGATTTCTCAAAAGTGTGGAAAGTGAAGTTACCCACTTTTTGAATTAAGGTGACGATATATTGTTATCAACATTAGAGATAAATGTGTTTAAAGAAAATCCTAATATGAGGTACCGTTCATTTTAGTTCTAGGGCATCACACTATGAAACCACCAACTGTAGAATCACCAACAACACATAACCGAAATTTCAGCCAAATCTGCCGGACAGTTTGGGCTCCAGTATCAAGACTAAAGCAGATCACAGACTTAAGACTCGTAACGGCAGATTTACATTTCTTTAACTACTTCTTTGGACTCGGACAACCTTAAAACATATGAAATTGTAAAATCTCAACTTCGAATTTTTGCACTGTCGCAATACCTACTTCCCCAAACTTATTGGGAAGTTAAAACCTACAAAAAAAATCAGGACTGCATTTAAACCTTGCACTCCAACATGCCTCCACATCAGATTAATTAAGAAATGCAATCACCACATCCTCTCTTACAATCACCCACTATGTTCGCCCCCACCAACCTCAACCCTATACACAACCCATACATCCGCACACACTCATTATAACGTGGCAATTCCAATATTGACGAACGACCTGAAATAGAAAATCTGGCATTAACGCCCCAGATAGGGCTTCAAACCTAGCTTCTCTCTTCATTAGTGTATGCGAAGTTATTATTTTTGGCACAAAGGAGATAACCTCCTGTTTAACGCAAAATCCGAATGAATTTCAACCAGGCACCACACGTTTAGTAGTCCAACGCACTAACCACTGGACCACTGCACCCGACAGACGACCACATTAATACGACTTTCGTATCTGCCTGTAAAATGCGAACATGAAATAAAAGAGCTGCTCTAGGTTGCCCTAAGTTATAAACCAGGAAATTACTGCTATCTAAGCAATTCGATGCCCAGCCCATCGGACATCAACTATGTTTTGTGTCATAGTGAGTAGAAACAGTGACTATTCGGATGTGGATTTGCTATGAACGACAAACTGAGGCAAGAAGAATTATGGTTTGAAGACATTAGCAAAGCATTGTAAGAATCCGCACCAAGGAAAAATTTGTCAACATATGCCTCACATGCCCTCACGTTTCGGTGGAGGAAAATATGTTAACGCGAGAGTAATTTTTCCTACGAGCTTCTGCGCCAAGTGCATGACTTCCGAAGGAGGATGTTAAAATTGTGCTGTTAGAATTTAACGCAAAGATATGGTGAGGGGACATCTTTAGCAGTATTGTCGGAAAACACAGCCTACACTACACCACTTTTGGAAATTGACTTCGCTGCGGAACGAAATGCCTGTATCCAGTTCTTTGGACCAACAAACATTAGGAGAGGCTATCATCGACTCGGACTTTGTTGCAGCCAAAATAACATTGGGGATATCCATCACACCACAAAAGAGCACCATGTCCCTTTAAGAACGAATATTGCTATACTACCAGCATCTACTGTCGAAAAACAATGACAAAGATGTCAACAAGTCATACGATCAGCCACAGCTGATGTGCTAGATTTCCCAGCAAGAAGCCATTGGTTTGATGAGGAAAGCAAAAATGCATCCCGCAAAGCAAAGCTGCAGCTAAGGAAAGAGAGAGGGAGAGTTTCCACTGAATTTAACTGGTTAAGAAAGAGAGAAGAACACCGGCTTTCCAGAGCAAGAAAACCGCTCTATTGAGGATATAGAGAGCTATCACTTCAGGAATGATGTTCGTAAGTTCTTCCAAAGTAAAAAATATAAAGGCAGGGAGTAATTCAAGGTCCAAACAGTAACCTGTCGAGATGAATAAAGAAATGTTGTAGTTGAGTCACAGCCGGTTCTGAATTATGGAATAATAATGGACAATTAAACGGGGACGATCTCTAGCTTTCGACGGGCTCAGTGGCGCGATGGTTAGTGCGATGAACTGCCGTGCAGAAGGTCTGGGTTCGATTCCCAGCCGTAGCAACACCTAAATGATTTTTTACTGGCCCTCCTCTCGTGATGATCTGACAAATCATCCGAGTAGTATCAATTGTCATGAAAAGCTTATCTCAGCTTAGCCGTTCGGATTCGGCATAAAACAGGAGGTCCCGCCATCGTGCTATGAAGAACACAAGCGCACATGATTGGTTGTGAGAAAAAAGGTAGGTCCTGGGTACTAACGAGCCTATTGCGCCGTAGATTTAATTTATTTTTATTTTCATCTCCCGCTTTCAACCGAGCGAACCATTTAATATTGGTGATGATATTATACCTGTCACTCGACCTAAATGAAGTGAGAATAGCAATATCTAAACTTAAGCTAGATATGGCTGCTCTGGAAACTACGAACTTCTAGGTGTGATTTGGTAAACAGCATAGACCAACTCATTAACAAAATTTGGTCTTATGAAAGTATGTCTGAAAAATTAAATCTCAACATCGATTGCCAGATCCACAGAGAAGGAGACTTCCAGTACTGCGCCAACTAAAGAGGCAAACAACATCCTATCTACCGAAACATGTGAACACCTGAAACCGTTTACCAACAACCCGATCAGGCATTATCAGTGTGGTTTAAGACCAGAAGAGTCCAGAGCTGATCAAATGTTCACACTTCGGCCTTCCTAGGAAAAAAAAGTTAATAAGTCGAAATCGATAGCCATCACCTATTTAATGATTTCAAATGCGCATACGACAGCATTTGTAAAGACGAACTACACAGAGCCATATCTAGTTTTGCCCTAATTCGTTCGCCTATGATGGGTGGCGCTGGAAAGTTATCGCTGCTCCATCAGGATCGGCGACGAGCTCACACAATAAGGAAATATGACACACTGTATGGGCTTCTTCAATCTGAATCTCCTGAAACAACACCAGAGGCACAATCATGCAAAAATATCTGTGCAACTACTACCGCTGGCGCTGGACGACGAAATTAGCACATGCTGTCATAGCAAGACTTGCTAGCATAGAGAATGAAGCGGCAAAAATAGGTTCTGCAGTAAATTAAGTTTATGCTACTAAAACTAAAGAACTCACAACATTGACTAACTCTGAGTTAGTAAGGGATTTTATCTGTCTGCGCTCTGCTATTTACTCTGGAAATACCATCTCCTTATAAGCAAACCGAAGATTCACTCTTGCCATCGCTGCTTCTTCAGGCTAAGGAGGCTATTTCGTAGTCAAGCCCTCACTCGAACTATTAAGAACACCCTATATAAGACTCTGTCATTATAATACTGCTCTACTAGAATTCCAGCTGCCGTATCTGGGTCGGAAACGACCGCACGGACACATTCGTTACCAAAAAAGGATTTAGGCAAGGCGATGCGTTGTCATATGACTTCTTCAATCTGATTCTTGAGAGGATTGTGCAAAACTCACGAGCCAACACCAGAGGCACAATTTTCCAAAAATCTTTACAACTACTAGCATACGCCGACGATATTGACATCATTGGTATGACCCAACGTGATGTCATAGCCACTAGTATAGAGAAGGAATTGGCAAAAATGGGTTAAGCAGTAAATTAGGGCAAGACGAAGTATATGCTGTCAACATGAAAGGACGCACAACATCGACGAATTGGACAGAACGTCACCATTTACAGATATAACTTTGAGGTAGTTCGGGACGTTATCTATCTCGGTTCCGATATTAACTCTGACAACAACATCTCGTCAGAAATTAAACGAAGAATTACTCTTGCCAACCGCTGTTTCTTCGGGCTAAGAAGGCAATTCAGTAGTAAAGCCCTCACTCGAACTACTAAGGAGATCTTATATAAGACCCTGATCATCCCAGTCCTGCTCTACGGCACTGAAGCATGGACCATCTCAAAAGCGGATGAAGAAATCCTTGGTAGATTTGAGAGGAAAATTCTCCGAAAAATCTTCGGTCCCGTTTGCGTTGACGGGCTATGCAGACAAAAGATTCAACCAAGAACTATACGAGCTGTACAGCGACATGCCCCTGGTTAAAAATCTCCGCATTGGACGTTTAAGATGGCTTGGATATGTAGAACGAATGGACACTAACATTCCGGCTCGCAGAGTCTTCGATTCCCAGCCAGACGTGGGACGCAGTAGAGGAAGACCTCGCCTTAAGTGGCGCGCACAAGTAGAAACCGACCTCAACCAACTTGGAGTGCGCAACTGGAGGCAGTTAGCTAAGGACCGGGCTAATTGGAGAGGCATGTTGGTTGAGGCCCAGGTTCATTCCGGACTGTAGCGCCACTTAAGTAAGTAAGTAGTGATCACAATATCTTGGTGTAAAATTGACACCGCGTTGTCAATTTTGGTTGTTAAATGTAAAGATCATAATTTGTAAGATCGCAAAATTGTTAAATCTACAATCACTTTTTGTTGTAATTACATTTGGCTGTAGAAATTAAAATAAATTCTACAGATTTGACAAAAACCAACGTTGTCAAACGACAGTGTGTTGTATTTTTAAATACTCGGAGTAGATATGAATATAAATCAACAGCAAACATTTTTTTAACATACAAACAAAATTGTACAAATACGAAAAGCTGTAGAAAAGACTTTAAAAATGGTAAAATGCACTTTTTTTGTTTACTCCCAGTTCTTTGGTCATACAATTATCAATTTGTGAAAGCGAAAATTTGTAAATTTGTTTGCTTGAAAGGGTTAAAATGTTAAAGCCAACACTTTTAAAAGTTCAGTCGAAAATATCCTCCTATGGGAAACTTGGTTTCTGGCTCTACATTACTTTTGGACATAAAAGTTTTTGAAGTCGTGGGCAATTTTTCATTGTCTAAGGGTGTTGGGTCGTTTTTAGCAACTAAGTTGAATGTAATATGATTGTGTTTCGTATGTTCATCTGTTTGACTGTTTGCGTGGGTGACGCAAGCAGTCAAAAAAACGTTTTTAGTTTAACTTGACTGCATTATAACTACAGGGTGTCTGCCGGGTTGGTATACTACTTTGTTTGTTTATAATTTTTAATTAAATGAAAGAGAATGGATCTTATATTGATAAATGTTTTATTTGATGTCGGCAATTATGTATGGAATACAATATCAGGTAAATGTCCGCCTCTGTTAGTCTCACAAATGAGAGCCCTTTTGAGCACATTTTTTATTACATTCTCACACATTTCACGCGGTATTTCATTAATTTCATCACGAATATTTTGTTTGAGTTGGTCAAGATATTCCCACAAAAAGAAGTCCGGAGCAACCAAATCAGGCGACCGTGGAGGCCAATCAATATCACCATATCTTGAAATAACTTGTTGTGGAAAGAGATCTCTCAGTAATTCCATTGAAATCCTGGCTGTATGCGATTTGGCACCTTCTTGTTGATACCACATGTAAATCAAGCCGAAAGCATGCAGTTGTGGTGTTAAAAAGTTTTCAATAATATCACGATATCGCTTACCATTCACAATTACCATTAGACCGTTTTTATTTTCAAAGAAGTAAGGTCCAATGATTTCTCCTGACCAAATTGCACACCAGACTGTAACTTTATATGGATGCAAAGGTGACTGATGAATAATTTCTGTTTATTCACATATGAAAATGAAAATGTACCTCGTCACTCATTATGATTTTTTCATGAAAATCGGGGTTGTCATGGGCTAGCTGTAACATCCTATTGGCATATGTACGGCGGCGTAAATGGTCTTGTGGAAGAAGCTCTTGTGTCAACTGAATCTTAAATGGAAACAAATGCAAATTCTTGCAAAAAATTGTGGCCAAAGTTGTTCTTTGAAGATCAAGCTCCTGAGCACGGCGTCGAATTGAGTTTTATGGATTGTTTTAAGCACTTCCTTGAGCAGCAGTAATGTTTTCAGCCGATCTTGCAGTAGGTTGTGGTCCATGCGTGGGCCTATCATCTACAGACACTCTTTCTTCATCATTTAAGGATATCATCAGTTCTTCTGTAGTGGCCTAAGAATCCTATATTTGGTGGTCACGACTTCGTTACAAACGAAATTCTCAGCCTCTTTAATAGAAGCAAATACTATAAAGCCATATAGATGACGTATTGAGATAAAAAAAGAAACTTTTGGTCACCAGCTTCATGGTATGGGCAGGCAATGTGCACGTGCACGCATGAGAAACAAGATCCAAATATATGGCGGGTTGCGCCAGTACGACCCGCCATAGAACAATTTTTCTTGCATGCATTGCAGTGCGTCATCTGTATGACTTTATAATCTTTGATAGAAGATTGCAAATAAAGATAAAAAATTATGCGCACTTTAGAAGCTTCCGCTGAAAATAATCTTTTTAAAATCATCCCTGAAATCTTGTTAAAACTTTGAGGTGCCATCTATGAAGTCTATATCTTTACCCATAGTTTCAGATTAAGGAATTCTAGATTAAAGTTTTTTTTGCCAAGACGGATTTGTCGGTTTTGTGCATTTCACCAGTATAGTGGCAAGGGTTTGAAATTGACATTGATTCGCACATGGATGCAACGAACTACAGACATTAATACACTCGAGAGAGCGAGACAGATATACACATAGAAGAAAAGCCATATAACATAAACCTACGTGGCATAGAGGAGGAGACATAGATTTATGTTGTCTGTCTCATATTATTGCGCAGGTGGCCTCAGATAAGCTTGCGATTTTTGTAGAAAAAGAATGCTGCCGAAGCTGGGGCTTAAGCCCGCAGCGTTTGGCTTAGCAGTCAACTACGCATTCCTCTGAGCCATGACCACCTGCTAGTGCCAAAGGTCTGGAGAAGGCTGGAGGCTGGAAGTGGATAGTACAAAAAATTACCTTAAATTTTCGAAAACAAAAACTAACAAATGTTCGAAGGATCAATTTAAGATGGCTGTTTTGTAATACATTTTATACTACAATGCTATAAATTTTGCGATTGGCCCCTAATGTCAGTTCTGTTTTGACATTTGTGTAGTAAACACATGCGAAAACACGTCAATAAACAATGTTACGCTACACTGCTCCAGAACGCGGAATATTGGTGACTATTTATTTGAACAATAATCGGTCGGTGACTTTGGCACAACGTGAATTTCGTCGCAGATTTCCTAGCCGTCCAACGCCTACTGGTGAAACACTGCGTTTAGCCGCTCGCCTCAAAGAGACTGGCACAACACGAGAAGCTGCCAGGTGTGGCAGACCCCGGGGAAGCCGTTCTGCAGAGAATATTGCTGCTGGGGCACTGAAAATCCGCATGTAACCCACGAAGAGCCATTACACCTGCTCAAAGTCACTGTATGGTGTGCTGTTTTCGCTGGAGGAGTCATCGGACCTTTTTTCTTCGAAGACGATGCGGGCCAAACGGTTACTGTGAATGGTGAGCGCTACAGAGTAATGATCAACGAGTTCTTTTTGCCGCAACTTGATGAATTGGGATTGGAAAACATGTGGTTCCAACAGGACGGTGCAACGGCACACACTGCACGTGCCACAACCGATATGCTGAAGGATGCATTTCCCGGGCGCCTAATCTCCCGTTTTGGCGATTTGCACTGGCCAGCAAGATCGCCTGATTTGACCGCTCCAGACTTCTTTTTGTGGGGCTTTTTGAAGTCGCGGGTTTATGTCAACAAGCGTAGGACTCTTGCAGCTCTTAAAGACAATATCCGTCAAGAATGTGAGGAGCTATCGCCGGAAGTTTTGGCCAAAGTGATGGAAAATGCCATAAAAAGGGCTCAAATGACAATCAACTGTGGCGGCGGCCATTTACATGACATCATATTCTCGACTTGATGTAAAAAAAATTAAAAGACCAAATAAAAATAATCCACAAGAAAAATCAAAGTTTTTCTTTTTTTTTTAAATTACAGCCAAAAAACATCGGAAGGTTGTTTTTGCGCCACCTTGTAGAAGCTAAAGGCTATCGTTTGGTATTATATTTATAATTGTTTCACATCAAAAAATTGCTTTTTAGCTAAAAAAAAAAGTATACGAAATTAAACGACTTTTTTTGATAAATGTGGTAGGACACATTATTTTCCCAAAGTAAAGTTTGTCCGATCAGTGGATTCTTAAAGAAAACCATCTAAGTTTTCATTTGATACGCCATTTATCCATTGACTCAATGAGGTAGGTTGACAAAAAAAAAACCGATTTTTGAGATGGTCGGACAAGGGGTAGGGCCCTGATTTTGTTTGTCCGATCAACTGATTTAAGGTATAGAGGAAGAACTGTATTAATTTCTTATAAAAGTATCCATTGACCCTATGGTATAACTTTACATCAATAAACCGAACCGGAAACAGCCTTTTCCTGAACAAAATTCTTTGTTCCGACCAGCAGTTTTGTAAATGCTAAACCAAGTAGATAGTGAGAACATTTTCCATAGACTCGATGAGATAGGCATTCTTACGATCGCCTCCCGTATTACATGTAGAATCCGACCTCAACCAACTTGAAGTCGGCAACTGTTGGCAGTTAGCTATGGCCCAGGTTAATTGGAGAGGGATAAGTTCATTACGGACAGTAGCATAACTTTGGATGAAAAAAATGGTACTCTTAAAAATATGTTTACTTTTTATTTGGAAATTCACCAGATCTTTCTGATACATTCTCACCATCCCACAATCAACATGCTGCAAAACCTTGTTTGCTGATTTACGTACATCCCTTTGCCAAATCATCGATGTTAGCTCGTATAATTAAGGAGTAATGTAGATCCCCATCCTTACACTATCCAAAACTAAAGACTAGAATTAGTTTAGTCTATGAATGGGTTTGGTTATCAGAGACCGCCTTAAACCTCCATACAAAGGGACACAATTTATATAATAATGAACAAATTTTCACGTGGCCTCCAAATTTACTCTCCATTCAGAGCTCATAACACTGGCTGAGGGATGTCGCTAGAAAATACCTCAAAAATTATGTGTGTACCACATCCCCATTCACCCCCGAAGGCCTTGAATTCGACATGCATACGCCTAGGGGCCCAACGTATTCCTATGCCATTTCAATTCAGACTCCTGAATAGTAACAGCAGTGCTGCTGACGCCGGTCGGAGCAGAGTACGAAATTTCGTTTTGGCACAATCAGAAGCTGTAATTTGCCGATTCAAACCTCGTTACGAACGTTTCACGTATAGCCTCATGATGAGATGTTTGTTCTGGGCCCCATATAAATGATATTCCCACCATCGTCATTATCATCATCATCATCATCATCATCATCATCATCATCATCATCATCATCATCGTCGTATTCGTCGTCGTCGTAGTCATCATCAGCATCAACATTGAAGTCGTCATCCCTATCATCAGGAGCAGTATAGCGCACACCCAGCATTGGGAACTGATTCATGAATCCATCCAAAGTTCAAGGGGACAACTATAGTGTGGCATAGGAGGGGCAGTCATCAGCAACCATCGTCATAATCTCGACATCACCCAGTACCGCACATGCAGGCAACAAACGCGTCAGGTTTACAGTGGAGCAGGATTCAACCGGAGGTTAGCCGGAGGAGGACAGAGAGCGCATGCCGGAGTAATAGGTGATTGCAGGATGGTACGCTGGTACCGTACATAGGCACCGGGTATTGGCACAAATGTAATGTGGTTAATTAGGAAAATATTGTTCTCTCGATGAGCGTATTATTCAATAGAAATTTACTTCAGCACTTGTATTTGTTTAGTTGTAGTGACGGGTAGGACCACCACCATCCCAGGATTGGTACATCAGACAGAGAGATGCCCTAACAAGAGCCGACTGCCTCTGTCTGCCTGGCCTGACATGTGCACTGTGGTAATAGATTCAGTTTCACATGATGTATGCGTGCGGTGGGTAATGCTAGGTAACAGAGTTACACATCAAGTACACAAACCAAGTTGCAGGGCTCCGAATGAATGGGAACTAAATTGGAAGACGATTGGTGGCACCTAATGAAGGGCGGATGGGGAATGGGTAATGTTTCTTATGTGCCATTCAGCCATATTGTCAGTGGAATTTTGTTTTCAATTCGTTCGTGTCGAGATGAATGTGAGGTGACATTGCTCCAAGAGTGGAGTGAAGCGAAGTTTGATTTGAGTCAAAGCAGCTTAAAGGTTAACGTAGTTAATGGAGACTATCGAAAAAGTGGTTCAGGTGAATATATTGTACATTCTATGAATATAAACGAATTTGGTGGCATATAGTGTCCCTTATATTAGAAATGACTTTATGCGGCGGTTTCTATGAAACCTAGTACTTCATGTCTTTTATGGTCGACAATTCGATTGAATAAAGTTTAATAATTGTCGAAACCCACCGGATTAGACTTGCTAAATTAAAAAGTGCGATAAAAATATTTAAAACATCAACACTTTAAACAGCCCGTTCAGAGTGCATGATACATTGGTAAGATCCTTCAACATATTCGGACAAGAGGTCATTTGGGAATCTTAAGGGTAGGTCAGGCTCCCTGAACAGAGATGGTGGCGGATGGTGACGCTTAATCCGGTAGTGGATACCAATGGCATTGTTACAAAGCAATCAATTGCTTTGGAAATGACTGATTTTACTGTTGACGCCTCTGCTAAACGAAAAAAAGAACACGACGCTCGTATCTGCACCCGAAATGTGAGAACATTAAACAGGAGAGGTGCAGGTGAACAACTAGCAGAAGCTAAAAAGCAGAAATTACTGTCATCCAGGAAATATTATAGAATTGGTCGTGGAGAAATAGGATGAAGAACTGTGACATCTACTAAAGAAACATCGACTATTCGGGTGCGGATTTGTTATAGGTTCGAGACTTAGGCAAGAAGTCTTATGTTCTCAAGTTTTCAGTGAACGATTTATAACAATTTTTCTCGTCAACGCCTAATTCGCCAATATAAGCCTTATATGCGCTCAAGCGCCGGCAGCAACGTCGGCTGCCACTATAGATAGCACATGGTTTCCTCACCACGATATTCATATTCGTTCATCTCCTGATGAACGAACTATCAACCAATCAGATCACATTCACAAGAGGCATGCATCCAGTATTTTGGATGTCCGAACATTCCCAGAGGCGCACATCGAAGAGGACCACTACCTTGTTGCAGTCAAGGTAAGAATGCGGATATCCACCTAACCACGGCAAACCAGGAATACTGTGAAAAAATGTAATGTAGGAAGACTGCAATCATAATGGACTGCCATGACAATAGCAAGAGACGGAACGCACCATTCAATATATAAACTCGAGCTTAACAAGGCTGCCGCAAATGAAGGCCTTCCCGTTAAGCTTTATAAGGCTGGCGGAGATGACTTGATAAGTAACACCCACCAACTCATAAGCCAAATCTGGTCGGATGAAAGTATAACTGAAGAATGGAACCTCACATCACTTACCTGATCCACAAAAAACGAAACACTCTGAACTGTGCCACCTACAGGGGCATAAGTCTCCCAAACATCGTCAACAAGATCCTATCTGCCGCCTGAAACCGTTTAATAACCTGATCGGCACTTATCAGTGTGGTTTTAGGCGAGGAAAGTCTACAACTGATCAAATCTTCACTTTTTGGTAGATCCTGGGAAAAATCCAATAAGTCCATATCGATACCCACCACATATTCATCGATCTTATCGATTTACAGAACTATGCAGAGCCATGTCTGTTTTTGGTATACCACCCAGACTCGTTCGTCTGTGCAGGATGACTCGCTGACTCGCTGCTCCATCAGGGTTGAACACAACCTCACCGACACATTCGTTACCAAAAATCAAGCAAGGCGATGCCCTGTCATGTGACTACTTTAATCTGATTCTTGAGAGGATTGTGCAAGACTCCCGAGCCAACATCAGAGGCTATTGTGGCATTTCGTTCCGTAGCAAAGTCAATTATCCTAAGTCCGTTACCAGACGTGTTGACGTGCAGGTTATGTTTTCCGACAATATTGCTAAGGATGGCTTATCTTCCTACCTTTGCGTTAAAATCTCCCAGCACGATTTTAACATTGTACTTCGGTAGTCGCTCATAGGTTTTGTCAAGGAGCTCAAAGAAGCAGTCCTTAGCTATATCATATTTTTCCTCCGTTGGGGCGTGAGCGCATATAAGGCTAATGTTGGCGAATTTGGCATTGATGCGGATCGTTACAATGCGTTCGCTAATGTCTTGGAAACATAAGACTTCTTGCCTAAGTCTGGCACTTATAACAAATCCGCATCCGAATAGTCGCTGTTTCTGCTCACTATAACACGGTCCGTGTTTTTCATCCTCTTTTTGCCCGGCCCATCCCATCGTATTTCCTGGATGGCAGTAATGTCTGCTATGTAGCAGTTTAGCGCTTGCGTTAGTTGTTCGCTTGCATCTCTCCTGTTTAATGTTCTGACTTTCCAGGTGCAGATACGAACGTCGTTGTCCTGTTTTCGTTTAGCAGGGTCGCCATCAATAAAAGCAGTTTTTTTCCGAGGCTATTGGTTGCCTCTGCTGTCTGCTGTTATCTGCAAAACTAAAAAAAATCCATTTGATCCTAAAAAATTATGAATGTGTTGCAGAAATAGAGCGTGTGAGGGGATGAATTTTTAAGGCACAGCAACGTTTATATAGAATCTATTTGTACTTGTAATGATATATCATTAAAAAAGCTTTTTCTGCAGCCATACAATATTTGAGAAAGTCCGCAGCAAAGCGCTGCGATTGAAAGCCTTTGCAAACATCTATGTTCCATCGCAGATGTCAATAAATTTGGAAAAAGCTTAGTAGGTCTCCAGTTGATCGGTGTTAACTGTTTTTTTTTTTCATACATTTACGGTTGGATTCGATCAATTTCCTACAGATCACTTGACATAGGAATTCTTTTGCAAAAAACTGGTAAGCTTAAGTGCTTTCGAAATGTTTACTTGGTAATGTAGTGACATATAATGCTTAACATCCAACCAGGAAAGCAAGTAGCATTGTATTACCCCTAGGAAGTAATGGCCTGATTTTTGGGGTAACTATCAACTATATAGCTTTGTCTGTTTCGATTCACCACCATCTCTGATTAACTTTTTTTTATAATTAGCTACCTGTTGTCCGAATATATCAGAGCAGCTTATATCAGACTAGCAACCCGGCCCGACTTCGCCCGTGTACAATTTCAATGACGAAAAAAATGATTTTTGCTACTAAGACCTTGAATACCACCTCGAATGCTTAGCTCCTGTAAGTGATAGAACAGTTTTGAATACACTGTAGTACTCCCAAGGAAATGCAGATCATCACGGTGAAAACCACATCGAAATCTGTTCAGCATAGCGCATTCATACAGGTTTTCGGCCTTTATTTTATAGTATGTGTAGATATAGATGGCAATTTTATAGAGCGATCCTGGCGCCAAACAAAAAAAATGTTTAAAGCACTCTTATCTGCCTTGAAAAGGTGTTGGTTATCCAATCTTTTATAAGCACCAGTGGGATCTAAAAGTCTGAGTTCATAGACATTAGCTTAACCAAGATGAAAATAGTTGAGTTTACATGTAATTCCGTTGCCTATTATTCGACCACTGTCTTACAATTTTTTGTTAAATCTAATTATTCGCACCAACGCTCCCCAACAACTTGCGTAGTTAATTTTAATAACAACGACTTATTCAATTAAGTGTAGCTAATGAAAAAACTCAGTGCCGTTTGCTGTTTGAACCGTATTCCCGGTAAGCGGAACAACCTAACGCACACATCAATTCACTGTTGAGCTATGCCGCGCTTACCCCTGGCACACAATTAGGAACACATGTCTGCCTAATTATATCCCCAAGGTGAATGGAGCGCAAACAATCTGGAGCACTTACAGCGTTATTTCGCTCCACGAAAACTACCATCGCATGTTGCCTTCAATCTGCGTGCTTGGATGTTGATGGTGTGCGGTGCTCTAGTGTGCGTGTTTCCTCTGCACCCATCCAATCATCCGTTCATCCGCCAACCCTCCCGGAAAACAAAGCAAAAAGCAAAAACAAGAAAAAGGAAAATAACGAAGCAGCAATTGCTCGTACATATATCCTCCCATACCATCACCCTCGCCACCTCTTGCAACCCCTCAACCAACTACCTTCGTCATCAATTTGCGCAGCTCTTTTTATCGCAATTAATTAACTAGCAAATTAGTTTGATTGATTATTTGAGAGCTGTTTGTGAATACGGAATTTCATTAAATTTTAATAAGCTCGTTAGAGGCATTAACGAACAAGTTAGGTTGCGTGCGAAGCAGGCGGCGAAAGGACGTTGGCATTGGCATCCATGCGATGCTCCCTGCTAGCTGTAGGATGAGTATTTAATTATCACGCAGATACACAGAAATTCATAGTGTTTGAATTAGCTAATTAATTCACGTATTAATGCTAAAATTTGCTTGTAGATACAACAGTCCTAGCAGATTTAATCAAAACGCCTTGAGTGTAGTTTCGCTTGTATACACAACCCAAAGATGAGCCATAATGTGTGTATGTTGGGAGGCTGGTTTATACAAGCAATGGGTTACAGGTCAATATTAGATCAAGGATTTGCCTGTACGAGCTATTATTAATTATAGAAAATTTACAGTTGATTTGGTTAGAATTCGATACAAGGGTATAGGCCGATGGGCGTGATTTGAGTGGGAGATTGCTTTGATCTTCCTGAGTTTAATTATTTAATTATTCTCTTGAATAAATCACTAACTAAGTATATTCGATACAAATGGTCGGGTAAAGGGCTTCGAAATAGTATTTTACCTACGGCAGTACATCTAAAGAACCTCCAAGTATGTAGCTATTTAATTGCTCGCTCTTGTAAAAGTTGGTTTTTTAGGGGTTTGATTTTTGAACTGGCAACACTCTTTCAGATTGCCAATTTGACAGTTGAAAATTTTCACAATTTGCAAGCGTTGTTCTGGGGTTAATTTATTCATCATAAACTATTAGCATGAATAAATTAACGCCAGAACAAGGCGTGCAAATTGTGAAAACTTATTTTGAAAACCATAATTCGGTTCGCCAAACTTATCATGAGCTACATCCATTTTACGGCCGACATAATCGTCCATCCGAGAAAGTTATTCGGAACAGGATAAATCGTTTTCGCACTACGTAGGTACACTAACACTGTTAGGTAAATGCATCCCCAAAGACGACGAACACTACGATCAGAAGAAGTTTATGCCCTTGTAGACCGCAGTGTTGGGGAGAATCCGAATGACTCAATTCGCCATGCACCGATCACAGCAATATTATTGGAGCTATGCCCATCCACTTTGTGGATGATTTTATGGAAAGCTCTTGGATCAAAAGTTTATAAGATCCGGCTTGTGCCAGAGTCTAAGGTTCTGTGAATGAGCCAACAAAATTATTCAGCTTGATCCTCATTTTCAACGCAAATTTGTTTTCCCAAAGGGGCTTATTTGTCGTTACATGGATATGTAAACAGGCTTGTTGCCAATTTTGTAGTGGAGAAAACCCAGAAGCCTTTGTAGAGATGCCCTTACAACCATTAAAACTCGCTTTTTGGTGTGCATTATGGACTGGTGGAACCATAGGGCATTATTTCTTTATGAAAGATGCCCGCCGAAATGTTACCGTTAATGGAGAGTGATATAGAAACATTATTTCCTACTTCTTCTTTCCTCAGTTGAATGGCATTGGCGTGACTATGCTTTAGTTTCAATAAGACGGCTCAAAATGCCACACGGCACGCGATACCGCGGTAAAGATTGGCCCATAGCCTAATCTCGCGTAATGGAACTGTGAACTGTCCTCCCCGATCTTGTAATCTGGCCTTTAGATTATTTTACTTGAGGGTATGTCGAGGTCGTGTGGTTTTAGATTTTTTTATGGGGCTAGAGTTAATCATAGGACTTTTACAACAAGCCGACGATGTAAGACGAGCTTAGAGTCGAAAAGTGCGGCCGAGTCATCGAAAATTTCGTTCAACGTATCGACCGCTGTATACGTTCCCGTGATGGACATATGCACGAAATCGCATTCCATTCATAAATGTTTTTATAGTTATCCAAGCCAATAATTTATTTGAATTATCTTAAGTATCTTGCATTTTATTGAAACAAAAAAAGTTGTCAAGACTTTAATGAAAGCCCTTTTATGTCTCTTAAACAAACGCTCTTCATATAGGAGTTCCTTAACTACAGTGCGCCATCTTTTATGTCGGTATGTAAACATCGAAGAACTGTGACATTTCTCAACCGATTGACTTGAGTAGACATGTTTTTGAAATGTTAATTTAGTACAATATTAACAAAAACGTTAATAATATTAGTTGTGTTAAGTCAACGTGTATATCGTCGAAAATATCGTCAAAAATATCATGGCCAGCAATCACAGTCTGTCAACACTATTCGTCGTTTGGTATATAATTAATTAAGCGCGGTTTAGTGGGATATTGTCGATATTTGTTTCCGTTCAAAGTGCTATTAAATCGAATAATACTGGTGACAAACCTTCCATCGTTTAGAATACGGCCAAACAGTCGCTAAAACACTGAACCAGATTTTTCGAAGGAAATTTTTATGACGAGGCACATTTCACACTCTCTGAGTCCGTGAACAATCAAAATGGCAATATAGGGGGAGCGGAGACCCCACACGAAATCCATGAAATAGCAAAATAATCATTAGGCAACTTTTCATCAGAGAAGGCGAAACAGTCGATGTGTGAAAAAAGTCTGGACGGTTACTGGTTCCAACAAGACGGTGCCTCATGCCACACTGCAAATTAATTCGGTTTGGAAAATTATCTGGACATGTACTTTCAAACATGGCGACATTTGCCTACCTACCATGATACCCATGTTTGTACCATTTAAATTAATTTTTGTGGGATTATTTGAAAAAAAAAAAAACAAAGTCTACTCCAGCAATCCTCAGACCATTGAAGAGCTCAAGGAAAATCATCGCTAAACCACCCGATATACTTGAAAAGGTATTGGAAAACTTGCAAACGTATATATATGACCAGGTTAAGTCCGAACAATGATGTCAATATCGAAGAATAGGTGGTGGGTATCGATGTGAAATTCTTGGGATTTTTCCATGACCAGCCGAAGTGTGAAGTTGTAATTGTAGAGTTTCCTGGCCAAAAAAATCACAATGATAAGGGCCGATCAGTAGCAAACGGTTTCAGGCATTCAAATATTACGGGGCATAGAATCTTGAGAAGACTTATTACTCTATAGCTTGCGCAAGTCAGAGATTCTCCCTCTTTGTGGATCGGGCAAACGATTCTGAGGTTCCATTCTGCAGGCTACCACTTAGAACCGACCACTTTTGCTTATGAGTTGGTGGATGTTATTTACCAAGTCATCTCCGACGGCTTTATAAAGCTAGGCGAAAAGGTCGTCGCCTTGTTAATATTATGTTTATTTATTGCAATATTCACTTCACTTAGGTCGGGTGGCTGGTACTTTTCACTGCCTTTGCCAATGTTGAATGGTAAGTTCTGCGTGACAGAAGGAGATTGTTCGTCATCGCCGTTGAACTATCTGCAGGAGTATTTAAGCCTTGTTTCATTGGCAACACACTCAAACATAATTCCTGGAATTGATCCTTTCTTGATCCTTGATCTCGCGTTTTTCTTGCTCTTTTTTCTTCTTTCTGAAAATCCGGTATTATTCCATTCTTCTTTGTTTATAGAGTTCAATGGCAGCTCTCATCTTTATCTATATCTTAGCCTTGTAGGCCTCGTTCTAGGCTGCGATCATCTGCGAGAATTTTTCATCAAACCAAGGGTTTGGTGCTTATGCGTGCGAGAAATCTAGCACATTGGTGGCCTGGCCATCTTTACCATTGTTCTTCGATATTAGATGCTGGTGGTATGTCGTTAATTAAAAGATTTAGGGATACGCATTGCGCGCAGATCTTGGCGGTTTCTTGCGATTACATTTTTTCGACATTAATTTTTGTTACAATATTTTTGTTGAAGCATGGTGGATATCCACATTTTTACATCGACCGCGACAACAGTCAATACCACTACAGTCGATGTTAACCCCTCGGAATGTTCTTACTTACTTACTTAAGTGGCGCTTCAGTCCAGAATGAACCTAGGCCTCAACCAACACGCCTCTCCAATTAGCCCGGTCCTTAGCTAACTGCCTCCAGTTGCGCACTCCAAGTTGGTTGAAGTCAGTTTCTACATGTGCGTGCCACTTAAGGCGAGGTCTTCCTCTACTGCGTCCGACGTCTGGCTGGGAATCGAAGACTCTGCGAGCCGGAGTATTGGTGTCCATTCGTTCTACATGTCCCAGCCATCTTAAACGTCCAATGCAGAGTTTTTCGACCAGGGCCATGTCGCTGTACAGCTAGTATAGTTCTTGGTTGAATCTTCGTCTCCATAGCCCGTCAACGCAAACGGGACCAAAGATTTTTCGAAGAATTTTCCTCTCAAATCGACCAAGGATTTCTTCATCCGCTTTTGAGATGGTCCATGCTTCAGCGCCGTAGAGCAGGACTGGGATGATCAGATTTTTATATAAGATCTTCTTAGTAGTTCGAGTGAGGGCTTTACTACTGAATTGCCTTCTTAGCCCGAAGAAACAGCGGTTGGCAAGAGTAATTCTTCGTTTTTTTTTTCGTTTATCTGGATATCATGTTGAGGAAACCGTGTGCTGACTATAATGGCATTTTGTTCCCCATCGGCATTAGTTAGCCAAAGTCGTACAGGCTGTGTTTTCGGCGATACTGCCGTAGATGTCTTCTCATCCTTCCTTTATGTTTAGATGTGCTAACACAATTTTAAAATCGCACTTCGGTAGTCGATTATAAGTTTTGTGGTAGAAGCAATCTTTCTCTAGATCATCTTTTCTCCGTCGGAGCGTGAGCGCGTATAAGGCTTACGTTGGCGAATTTGAGCTTGTAGCTGATTGTTGCAATGCGTTCGCTAATATCTTGAAAACATAATACTTCGTGCCATACTCTGGCATTTATAACAAATCCTAATGTGAATAGTCGCTGTCACAGTTTATTATCCTCTTTTTGCCCGGCCCATCCCAACGCACTTCCTGGTTGGCAGCAATGTCGGCTATGCTTAGGGCTTCTTCTAGTTGTTCTCCTGCACCACTCCTGTGCAATGTTCTCACATTCCAGCTACAGATATGAAGGTCATTGTCCTTTTTTCGATGAGCATGGTCGTCTACAATTAAATCAGTCCTTTCCGAGACTATTGGTTGATTCGTAATAATAGTTTCTTTCCATGGGTTCGAAGTTAACCCAAAGTACAATACCCAAAGGCGAGTTTCAATTTATTAGATACCTCTGGGACATGGGGTCGAATATCTTTTTTAGGTTATTCACGTTGTCCATTCTAATTGGGAGTTCTTCATCTGCCTACTGGAAATATAATAGTGCGAGTACACTCTTCGCTGTATGAATCTTTGTCCACCCTATTTGATTTTATCCTTACAATCATTAAAGTGTGCGTGTGTACTTCTTACAGAATGGCGGTACCTCTGGTATTATCCAAAATCCGAACGGCTTAGTTAAGATAAGCTTTTCTTGACAATTCATTTGTCAGACTATGAGGAAAATGTTTTTTTTTTCAATAAAGACTCCACAAAAAGTGTTCGTGGAAAAAATGTTTTGTTTCCGAAATGCACAGCAGGCAGATTTGATTTGTAAAAATAGTTCACAGCTACAATGAATAAGCGTCGGAACTGATAATGAGGCCGAACTTTTCTTTCATTTTTGACAAGTGGCCAAAATTGTGTTACTACCTATAGAACATTTTAGAACTTGTTATCTCAGCTTTTTGTCAAAGAAGAACACCGGTAGTATCATACTCATAACTATGAGCCTTCAAACTGTAAACATTGGTACTCATAGCTCTGAACTTGAACCACAATTCCTTAAGCATCGTAAACAATGAAAGTGAGAAAATGTATTCACTGGAAAAAACACAATTCTTGCTCTATTAGGAACAAAAAAGAAAGTGTATTGAGTTGAAGACAATTATCTTTGAAATGCTGTTTCATATTTCCCTAATGTTCATTGTTCAGTCTGTCATTCACTCAATTAGCCACTTAAACATTTCGCAAAACGAATCCTATTTCAGCAGCCCTCGTTCGTATTCCTCTTGGCAATTGTAATCCAATAACAGAAAATGTTCTCAACGATTTCGATTTCCTCTCGAAATTACCCGAAATAACAATTCAACTTTATCCACTTGTAATTGGCTTAAGCTAATCTTGATTTTGAAGTATAATAATGTAATATGAGCAGCACTGTGGGTTTGTCTGCCAGCAGGGTGTCCGACAGAATACTCCACCCCCAATTGGGTTGGCCCATCATCCAAGAGTTCCGCATAATATAGATGGACTCCAGATAGTGGTGGTGGTATTGCTGGCTCTACTGCCGCCAGCAACATTCGTGGTTAGTGTTGAAAAACCGATTTCAAATCTTATTTGCTTTTTTTTTCAAACGATAGTGGGAGCATGAAAAATCCTTGGCAAGGGACGAACGGACCGAACGAATCCATTTGCCTCAAACTCCATACATGGATGTACAATATCCACACCCTTATGGCATGGAGAAATAAACTCACCTCCAGGCCTCAAGACTATATGCAATTGGCATCAATCGGACGCAAGGAATTTCCCGAATCTCCGATCGGACAGGATATTTAAGTTCCATCTTTGCTTGAGATTGGCGTGTTGGAGTATATGTGAAGTTTGGTTAAACTTACCAAACGGCTTTGTGCATGTAATGTAATTTCAAGCGTACATTCAAATGTGGTGTGCATTCTGTTGGCTATGCTAGCCGATGTAAGTAGACTCACACAAAGCAACGCATTACAACACATCGTCCTCACCCCTTTTGGTTATTGGGTACGCTTGAGGCCAGTAAACCGTTTGCCGTAACAATTTTTAACCGAATGGACCAAAACAAAGATGCAATCATTCGGTTTATCGCAAATAACTTGAACAAACCCAAAGTTTATCTCGTCGAATCCAGCAATTTCACGATTTTTTTTTTGTTTGTTTTATTTTCGTCCCGACTCCGCAGAGGAAGGACACTCGTTTTACTCTTTCTGTTTTAGTGTTGGTAGTGGTGGTGGTCAAATCGTTTCTTTTGCTGGCTAATGCCAAAAGATTTTCTTTCGAATTGGCCATTTAAAGTAGATTTTGCTAAGGCCAGAGGGAAGCCGAATAAAGTGAATGGGAATCTGTAAAAACGAAGGGTTAAGGGACACTAGTTTGAGATGTTATTGTTGGTATTCTGGAGTATATGTATTTTTAATTAATCATATGTACCTATAGATTGGTATGCCTAATATACTATGGCTATATAGGCGAACGAAAATCTATGGAACGTGTGTTGTGACTTCCGAACCAAGATTATATCATACAGATGACGCATTGAGAACAAAAAAAAAGAAACTTTTGCTCACCAACTTAATGGTACGGACGGGCGGTGTGTACGTGCACACATGAGAAACGTAATCCAAACATATGGCGGGCTATGTCAGAACGACCCGCCATAGGACAATTTTTCTTGTATGCTGTGCGTCATCTGGATGACTTTATAATTTTTGGGTCAATCGACCGTTGATAGTAACTATTTATAGCATCTGAAGACCCATTTTTCGATAATAAAGTTGGGATGATAAGGTTAGGTTAGGTTAGATTGGCTGCCAAAGATTCGCGAGTACATTTAGACCAGGTTGATCTTGGGCTTTCTCCTTGTCACCTGTACTAAAACCAATCTGTGCTTTTAACCCTTTGACGTCGAATGGAAAACATATGTATAGTTACTTTTTTGATAGGAGGAGTAACAATTCAAAAAAATTTCCAACTTTTTAGTCTAAATGTTAAATGTTGTGTTTCCGAATAAAAATTTTCAAACATTTTTTTATTCAATTTTCCAGCGGGAAATTTTTTGTCGTCAAAGGTTTAATGAAGCGGAAAAGACTTCTCTCTCCCGTATAGAGATTTTGAAAAATGATAGCTACAAGATGAAGCTCCGTTTTGCTTAATAGGGCCGGGCATTTGAAAAGAATATATTTTTTCTCCCTCTTCGTCCATACAGCTTATGTAGAAGTTATTCAAATGAAGGCCTAGCCTTTCTGCGTGCCTTCTAAATAGACTGTGTACAGTGATGACACCTTTGGTGGCGTTAGTAACGGGTGTTTTTTTGTCGAGGTTGGTTTTTCGAATAAAGATAAAACTGACAATTTGTGGTCAAATCGGGCAACTCTAATGTCAGTTATGTTCAGTCTGGTTTGCCATTTCATCATGAATAAGGTTGACAAATGAACAACGCTTGCAAATTGTGCAAATTTATTTCGAAAATAGTAATTCAGTTCGTGAAGTTTTCCCTTAGCTTCGTCCAATTATGGTCGACATAATCAGAGCAATTAATTCGGTTAACCCTGGATCGTTTACGCAAAAAGTTTACTCTATGTGATAATACGCATCCGCAGAGACGTCAAACAGTGCGCACCGAACAAACAATTGCTGCTGTAGAGCAAGGTGTTGAAAAGGACTCGAATAAATCGATTCGCCACCGTGCACAGCAAATGGAGGTTTGTCCATCAACTTTATGGAAGATTTTTAGCAAATATCATGGCTTACGACCTTACAAGATCCAGCTTGTGCAACAATTAAAGAAAATGCTAATATCCTTGGCATATATTACATTCTCTTTCAGTCATGAAATGAATTCATGGCGTTCCAAGAAGCCTTATTTTGATCGACATGAGTTCCGCCTGGAAGACGCTGCAATGATCACGAAGACAGAAAGATAGGCTGAGGTTTGGCATTCCGGAGAAAATGGATAGATAGAGCCATTTTGTCGGGGATTGTAACCTATAAGCTCTTATCATAATTTAACCTGGTAAGGAATTTTTAGGATTATTTACGTGTTCGCTTAGAATTGTTGTATACTTGACCATGCTGGGTGGATTTAAGCCGGATAGCTGGTGAAAAAGAATGTCCAGTGCTGCTGAGGGTGTTGTACGATTGAGAACATTCTATAGATGTTCACAGACAAAAACGGAACCTACACACATACATGAGCTTCACCTTTGTTTGTAGGTGCACTTTTTCCGTTTAAGCGATTAGATCTATTCGATACGAATGATTATTGCTTAGATCCTGTCATTTTAGCAACGCTTATAACTTTTTGCGGTTTGAACGGTAACACCGCTGATGTTTCATCTACTATAATTCTATTTCTTAAGTATTGAGTCTATATGCTTTGCTTCTAAATATACAGTAGCCCAAAAGCTTGGCGAGTTCTCTATTATTGTGGGGAATGCATCCTCTGGCGATCGGTTTTATTTATTATTGCATACACCTTAAAAATTTTTCATATTCTGAGACGCCAAGAGTCGTGCCTTACTGGAATCTTCTCGTAATAGTCCTAATACCTATTTCTGATATATCTGCGTTGTATTCTATAGGACTATAATATTCTGCTGATCGATGCGCTAAAAACCTAGAAAGTAATTTCCATCGTCTTCCAACATTTTGGAATTTTGTTTGATTGCACATCGAAACCATTTCCCGTAGCTAATATTAACGAATTGGGAGAATTTTCTGTTGATATTTTTGGTAAGCCATTTCCCCTTATGGATATTGAGGTGAGCAAATCGTATGCTGGCTACATAGGCATTTCGTTCCCCAGCGAAATCAATTAGCCTATGTCCGTTGCCAGACGTGTTGCCGTGCAGGCTCTATTTTCCGACAATACTGCTAAAGATGGCTTATCTTCCTACCTTTGCGTTAAAATGTCCCAACACGATTTTAACATCGTACTTCGGTAGTCGCTCATAGGTTTTGTCAAAGAGCTCGTAGAAGCAATCCCTACTAATATCATCTTTTTCCTTTGTCGGGGCTTGTGCGTATATAAGGCTTCTGTTTGCGAATCCGGCCTTGATTCTCATTGTTACAATGCGTTCCCAAATGTTTTCAAAACATAAGACTTCTTGCCTAAGTCTGGCGCTTATAACTAATCCGCATCCGTATAGTAGCTTGCAATTATAATGCAAGTGGTTAAGTCTATAACCCTTCAAATCGATTTTAAGCGTGTACTTTTATATGTTATTTTCAATAAAACGATCTATTAGTCCAATGGCAAAAGAACCACCAATTATCTAGTATAATATGAACCTCACGCAAACAAAAACACTTTTATATATCTGGGGACGATTTTTCGAGTGCTCCGGACCTTTTATTTTGGTTTACTAAATCCTACACCTACATTCGAAAAAAAATGTAAAGGAAACCTTTTACTGTGATGAATTCAAACCACTTACTTCATCCCAATCACCACTGTGATTTAATCCTTTACCATCCTCAAATACGGTGGCAGAACACATTGTGCACAGGAAAAAATCTCCAGAGTGCGGTGGTTTGGCAAAAATATGATTTTCGGTGTTTTAATTGGCAAATTTTCTCCGCACTCTCGCCGTTGTAGACCTAATTGAATGAGACGCCGCATAACACACACACGCGTACACACCCATACGCTGTCGAGAGCCTTCTAGCACTTAAGAGAAATTATTAAAGAACTAATTAGCCCTTTTTTCAGCACACGACAACAATGGCAACTGCTATGGCAGGCGTCATGGGACTTGGCAACGAGCTTAGGACAATACGAGTCTGAAAAATCTCTGCATGGTGGATAATGGCTGTATGTGTGTGTCTACGTATCTATTGCATCAAGCTAAACAAATATAATATTCATAATTGGTTAATGGCTAAGGGTGCAGTCTGTTGGCATTCTAAATCTGTAGGGTATGGGCGATTTTTTTTTTTGCCCAGAAGTTGAGGAATGAAGATAATAAATATTACCTTGAGATAATATGCTGGCCTTTTTATGGAAATGCTTTTTTATACTCTATCCTCTAGGGTTTTATTAGTTTTGGTACATAGTGCGTCACATGTAGAAATAATTTAGATGGATAAGGTATGTGGATTCACTCAAAATCGCTACTTGAGTCGATTTGGCCATGTCTGTCTGTCTGTCTGCTCGCCTGTGCATCACCGAATTTACATTCGAGCTAACTGACTTACTTCAGTGGCGCTACAACTCATAAACCAAATTTTGTCGTATGAAAGTATATCTGAAAAATGGAACCGTAGAATAATTTGCGTGATAAACAAAAAAAGAAGACAAGTGCGCCAACAACAGAGGCATTGCCTACATTACCTACAGGATCATACTGGTGAATAATGTGAATGCCTGAAATCATTTACCAGCAATCTGATCAGCCTTATCAATGTGGTTTAAGGTCAGGAAAATCCACAACTGATCAAATTTTTACACTCCGGAAGATCCTGAAGAAATCGATACTCACCACCTTTTCATCGATTTAGCATCGACAGAGACGAACTATATAGCGCCATACTTTCGGTATACCGCCCAAACTCGTCCGTCTCTTCAGGATGACGATGGAGAATTCTCGCTACTACATCAGGGTCGGATACGACCTCACAAACACATTCGAAATTAAAAAAGGATTAAGGCAAAGCTATGCACTGTCATGTGACTTCATTGATTTGATTTTTGAGAGAATTGTGAAAAACTCCGAAGCCAACACCAGAGGCACAATCCTTCATAAATCGGGGCAACTGACATCATGTACAGACTCAACGGGATGTCATAGTCACGGTTGTGAAAACGCGGCAAAATGGGTTTAGCAGTAACTGGGAGTAAGACTAAATATATGCTGTCAACACGAAAGGACTAACCACACCGACGAATTGAGAATAATGTCACAATTGACAGATATAACTTTGAGGAAGTAACTCTGAAAACGGCATCTCGTCAACAATTAAACGAAGAATTACTCTTGCCAACCGCTGTTTCTTCGAGCTAAGAATACAATTTAGTAGGTAAGTAATGACCCTGAGCATCCCAGTCCTGCTCTACGGCGCTGTATCATGGATCGTGAGAGGAAAATTCTTTGAAAAATTGACGGTCCCATTTGAGATTGAACTTAGAAATATACGAGCTGTACAGCGACATATCCCTTTTCAAATAACTCCGCATTGACTTTTAAGATGGCTAGGACATGTTGAACTAATGGACGCCAATACTGCGGCTTGCAGTGTCTTCGATTCCCAACCAGACATCGGACGTAGTAGAGAAAGCCCTCGCCTTAAGTAGATCACACAAGTAGAAACCGACCTCCACCAACTTGTAGTTGGTTGGTTGGTTGTAGACAGTTAGCAAAGGACCGGGCTAATTGGAGAGGCGTGTTGGTTGAGGCCCAGGTTCATTCCGGACTGAAGCGCCACTTAAGTAAGTAAGTAAGAACATTCCGAGGGGTTAACATCGACTGTAGTGGTATTGACTGTTATCGCGGTCGATGTAAAAATGTGGATATCCACCATGCTTCAACAAAAATATTGTAACAAAAATTAATGTCGAAAAAATGTAATCGCAAGAAACCGCCAAGATCTACGCGCAATGCGTATCCCTAAATCTTTTAATTAACGACATACCACCAGCATCTAATATCGAAGAACAATGGTAAAGATGGCCAGGCCACCAATGTGCTAGATTTCTCGCACGCATAAGCACCAAGCCCTTGGTTTGATGAAAAATTCTCGCAGATGATCGCAGCCTAGAACGAGGTATGCAAGGCTAAGCTATAGACAAAGATGAGAGCTGCCATTGAACTCTATAAGCAATGAAGAATGGAATAATACCGGATTTTCAGAAAGAAGAAAAAAGAGCAAGAAAAACGCGAGATCAAGGATCAAGAAAGGATCAATTCCAGGAATTATGTTTGAGTGTGTTAATGCCAATGAAACAAGGCTTAAATACTCCTGCAGATAGTTCAACGGCGATGACGAACAATCTCCTTCTGTCACGCAGAACTTACCATTCAACATTGGCAAAGGCAGTGAAAAGTACCAGCCACCCGACCTAAGTGAAGTGAATATTGCAATAAATAAACACAATATTAACAAGGCGACGGCCTTTTCGCCTAGCTTTATAAAGCCGTCGGAGATGACTTGGTAAATAACATCCACCAACTCATAAGCAAAAGTGGTCGGTTCTAAGTGGTAGCCTGCAGAATGGAACCTCAGAATCGTTTGCCCGATCCACAAAGAGGGAGAATCTCTTCTCGGAATGTAGCGCCACCTAAGCAGTTATATGTGAGGTATTTTTATTTAATTTAGTCGTTTACAATTTATTTGGATTAATTTTTAAAAACAACATCAGTCAAGTAGCAGCCACTATTGACCAAAGCAAAATTTGGTCTTTTTGCTTCGTTTCCCATAACTCTTTCGAGCATTCCGGGCGGTATAGCTATGTTTTTGGCACGAATACCTTGACCTCGTTAATAGCCTGAGGCCTAGTAGCGTATACTAGGCTTTTCATAACTCCAACTAGTTCGAAAAAGAAGTACAGTGATCTGGGTGGCATTGTTTGAATGCGTGTGTTATGGCGTATCAAAAATGCATTTTTTTTGTGGCGCAACATCGTAGCAAACATCGCACTAAACACTCATATCGCACCGTCGGGTTGAAAGCTGTAAATGTCCAGAACTTTTTTTGTACACATTTGTGGGCAGACATCCTCCGAATTCGTTTTTTTATCGACTGTTTCGGCTTCTCTGATGTTAAATGGGCCAATTATGGTTTAAGGGCAAACGTCATGCCAAACAGAAACTTTTTTGGTCGTGCAATGCTGTTTCATGGATTTCGTGTGGATTTTCTGTTCCCAAAATGCGGAATTTAGCGGCAGAGATTGCCTCGTGGGTCATCAAAAGTTGCTTCCAAAAAAGGTTTAGTGTCAACCATTAGAGCGACTGTGTGGCCGTATTCTAAATGACGTGGAAGATCTGTATGCAGTATTCTTAAAGTCAATTGTACTTTACACTGAAAAAAATATGCAAATCATCTTTCGAAATTCGCCGCAAGGAGGTTCTACCGATATTCTACCGAAATTGTTGAGCGAAGTGACGATACGACCCATGGGAATGCAAGGTAATCAATTGATGGAAACGTTTAGGGAGTTGATGATCGCCGTTATCACGCTATCCCTTGTTAAAAAAAATTGACACCAAACGACGATGAGTGCTGTTAGATGGTGCTTGTTCGACACGGCATTTTTGACGAAATGCACGTTGAGTTAACAACACTATTAAATGAGAATTTTCAATGTACAGCTTCACTATTTCCGCGAGTTGTTTCAAGAACATTTCCAGTCGACTCAAGTCATTCGGTTAATATAATGTCAATGTTATTCCATGTTATTCAATGTTTCCATAACGACATAATAAATGGTGGACCCTTTGCATGTGGCAGTTAAAATCGCCAAGCCACAGGATAGTACTGTCATCATAGCAGGAAAAGTCAGATATGTATTTGATAGCTCGGAATACAAAGAACAGAGACACTACGTATGCATTTGCGAAATAAAAGATACGTCCTTTCAAGAGTAATCTTAACACGAAGCATTGGAATTTCTATTTTTCTAATCTAAAATGACTTCGGACCGCAGAAAGAACTCCTCCGCATTTACGTCATTTATATGGCGATCACTCCCATATACTGAGAATGCATGATTAAAGAGTACCCCTGCGTTAAGCTATGGTTTTTTCAAGGACATTATCTCGTGAGAAAGGCCTTGCAAGTTTTGCAAAAATGTCTTCGTTTTTGTTCAGAGCCCCTTTTTTTCCCGCTACATTGCTTTGAAGGCATCATTTTTGGCTGCAATCATGTGTTAGGATTCTTCGTCAAACCAGAGCTTTCTAGGTGGTGGGTGGAAGAATTATAGCTCATCAGTTGCGGCCGATCGAATGACTTGATGACATCGTCACCATTGTTCTTCGACAGTAGATGCTGCTGGTATGGTATCAATCAAGAGGTAAAGGGATATGCGTTCTGCAAGAATGGTTTTTCGGGTTGCAGTCCGGAATGAACTTGGGCCTCAACCAACATGCATCTCCAATTAGCCCGGTCCTTAGCTAACTGCCTCCATTTGTGAATTCAAAGTTGATTGAGGTCGGTTTCTACTTGTGCGCGCCACTTAAGGCGACGTCTTCATCTACTGCGTCCGTCGTCTGGCTGGGAATCGAAGACTCTGCGAGCCGGAGTATTGGTGTCCATTCGTTCTACATGTCCTGGCCATCTTAAATGTCCTATGCGGATTTTTTTGATCAGGGGTATGTCGCTGTACAGCTCGTATAGTTCTTGGTTGAATCTTCGTCTCCATAACCCGTTAACGCAAACGGGACCGAAGATTTTTCCTCTCAAATCGACCAAGGATTTCTTCATCCGCTTTTGAGACGGTCCGTGCTTCAGCGCCGTAGAGCCGGACTGGGATGATCAGGGTCTTATATAAGATCTCCTTAGTAATTCGAGTAAGGACTTTACTACTGAATTGCCTTCTTAGCCCGAAGAAACAGCGGTTGGCAAGAGTAATTCTTCTTTTTATTTCTGACGAGATGTTGTTGTCAGAATTAATAGCGGAGCCGAGATAGATAAAGTCCCGTACTACCTCAAAGTTATATCTGTCAATGGTGACGTTCTGTCCAATTCGTCGATGTTGTGTGTCCTTCCGTGTTGCCAGCATTTTTGCCGCTTCCCTCTCTATAATAGCAAACGTGGCTATGACATCACGTTGGGTCCTACCAATGATGTCAATATCGTCAGCGTATGCTAGTAGTTGTACAGATTTTTGGAAAATTGTGCCTCTGGTGTTGGCTAGTGAGTTTTGCACAATCCTCCCAAGAATCAGATCAAAGAAGTCACATGACAAACCATCGCCTTGCCTAAATCATTTTTTGGATTCGAATGTGTCTGGAGTTCGTTTCCGACCCTGATGGAGCAGCTAGAATTCTCCGTCATCATCCTGCACAAACGGTCGAGTTTGGGCGTTGTAACAAAACTAGACATGGCTCTGTATATTTCGTCTCTATAAATGCTGTTGTATGCGGCTTTGAAATCGATGAATAGGTGGTGGGTATCGATTTGGACTTCTTGTTTTTTTTTCAAAGATCTGACAAAGTGTGAAGATTTGATCGGTTGTGGACTTTCCTGGCCTAAGACCACACTGATAAGCACCGATCAGGTTGTTGGTAAACGGTTTCAGGTGTTCAGATATCACGGCAGATAGAATTTTGTAGGCGATGTTGAGGAGACTTATACCTCTGTAGTTGGCGCAGTTTAAAGGATCTCCCTTTTTGTGGATCGGGCAAACGATGCTGAGGTTCCATTCTTCAGGCATACTTTTTTCAGACCAGATTTGGCTTACGAGTTGGTGCATGTTACTTACCAAGTCATCTCCGCCGGCTGCATAAAGCTCGGCGGGAATGCCGTCATTTCCGGCAACCTTATTAAGCTTCAGTTTAGATATTGCTAACATCACTTCACTCAGGTCAGTTTTCGCTGTCGTTGTTAATATCGAATGGTTCGTCTTTTACTTATTTTAATGAATTTTTTTCACAGAATTTTGCATTTGTTTTGGTAGATGTTCGCAATCGTACCTTGGCTGCAGTGGTCTGAGTCGATATTGGTCTCTTGGAATGTTCGAATATCTCTTGTCTATCGCAACAAGATCATTTTGATTGCCGGTTTATTTGACTGGAGACCGTCATAAAAAATAGTGGCTCACCCAACCTTAAATTCGGAGGCACTACAAATGGAGTGATCTTTGTTTGTTAACGTTAGTTTATTCACGTAATACATATTATTAAATAATGAATAGCCTAAATAATTTACAAAGCTATACATACATACATGGTAGACTTAAACAAATAAACAAAAAAAAAACAAACAAAAACATTATGAACAGTTAAAAACAAAAGTAAACGACCATTATGGGTCGCAATACATTTCATTTCTATTGTTTTTTTATGTTTAGGTAAATTTTGATATTTTTTATTTATATCTTTTTTTATTGTGGGTGTTTTCATAAACATCGAAAATCTGCGCTAGTAACGGGTGATTTTTTAGCTGGTTTGGTTTTGGCAACACTGGTTTTGACAGCTGACGTGTGTTTAGTACCTTGTGTCAAACAGCTTCAGTTTGGTTTGCAATTTAACCATGGATCGTCTTACAAATGAACAACGCTTGCAAATTATTGAATTTTACTATCAAAATTCGTGCTCGGTACGAAATGTTCATCGCGCGCTGCTTCCATTTTATGATCGGCATTCTCGACCTTCTGAGCAGTCTATTCGGAAGATTGTGACCAAATTTCGCACCAAACTTACTTTGTTGGACATTAAACCACCAACACGTTTACGTACTGTGCGTAGTGAAGAAAATATTGCGGCCGTATCAGCTAGTGTGACAGAAGACCGCGAAATGTCGATTCGGCGCCGTTCATAGCAGTTAGGCCTTTGTTACAGCACAACGTGGAAAATTTTGCGGAAGGATTTGGGCGTAAAGCCTTTTAAGATACAGCTGGTGCAAGAACTAAAGCCAGCCGACCTACCACAACGCCGAATTTTTGGTGAATGGGCTCTTGGAAAGCTGGCCGAGGATCCGCTTTTTTATCGAAAAATTGTGTTCAGCGATGAGGCTCATTTTTGGTTGAATGGGTACGTAAATAAGCAAAATTGCCGCACTTGGAGTGAAGGTCAGCCAGAAGCATTGCAACAGCTACCAATGCATCCCGAAAAAGCCACTGTTTGGTGCGGTTTATGGGCCGGCGGCATTATTGGGCCATATTTCTTCAAAGATGATGCGAATCGCAGCGTTACTGTCAATGGTGAACGCTACCGAGGGATGATAACAAACTTTTTTTTCCCCGAAATGGAAGTTCTTGACTTGCATGATATGTGGTTTAACAAGACGGTGCCACATGCCACACAGCACGCGAAACAATGGCGCAATTGCGAGGCGAGTTTGGTGAACAGTTAATTTCACGTTTCGGGCCGGTCAATTGGCCGCCTAGATCGTGCGATTTGACACCATTAGATTATTTTTTGTGGGGGTATGTCAAGGCTAATGTCTATAGGGACAAGCCCGCTTCGATTGACGCACTGGAAGCCAACATCCATGCATTCATTCGTGGGATACCGGCCGATATGTGTGAAAGAGTATGCCAAAATTGGACTCAGCGGATGGGCTACCTGAGACGCATCCGCGGTCAACATTTGCATGAAATTATCTTTAAACATTAAATTGCAAGGTTCAAACTATCGATTCAAATAAATATTTCATTCATTTTTTCGAATTTTTTGTGTTTTTTTTTAAAAAAAAGTTCTAAACCTCTTAAAAAATCACCCGTTACAATTTTAAGTAGTCACAGAATGTTCATAAACGTCAGACAAAATATAAGAAATTACCGCGAAAGAAGTTGTGCTCAATCTTAATTGGGAGTTAATAATAAAGGAGAAGAATGGATAAACCTTTTTAATGTCCTCTACAATGATTTTTTTCTTCTTCCCATTTTTTTATCAGAATTGTTTTATCAATAAATAGCTTAGTTTTTGGCACATACCACAGTGGAGCTTCTTCTTCCCTTACAAAGGATAACTGTTAATCTAAACATAGAAACTATTAAAAAAAATTGCGAATAAAAATTTTATTTTGGCACCTAAAATTTGTATTCCTTATCTCTTGCGCTCTTGCAGTCAACATTATATGGATGCACAATCTGCCAGATGCTGATGAGACTAATGACGTTTATGAACATATCTTCTGCACTTCATCTGGGTCTGTTCGATCAAAAAATTGACTTTATGAACACGTCTAACGCAGATCTTAGTAAGTCAGACGTTTATGAATGCAAATCTTTGCATTTTATTTTAAAATAGGAAAATGTTTATGAAAAGCTATTAGAAGACAGTCGCAACTATCTAAGCCTATCTAGGCCCTTTCATGTGATCTTTATTCCATCGGGTAACTAGTAAAAAGTAAGCACAATGCTTACATTTTCCAAGTTATCGTTTGGTCAAAAACCACATGACAGGTCCTAGTTTTACTACACCCTAAGTTTCGGTCCAGTCTAGCCACCAGCATTTGTATCTATTCAACCTTTTATCGCATTTATTTATGCTAGTATGCTATTCGATCAGTATTCCCATCCCGCGCCTCAAAAGGCTAGTAAAGGATCCTTTTATCTGTTGCTCCCCTTGTAGGATGGTATATGATTGGTACGTTCGTTGAGTCTGATAAGTAGCCATATGCATCCAGAAACATGAATGTCTCTGGCGGAATGTATCTACTTTCTAAAGCATTTCTGAAGTACCCAGGATTGGGATAGAATAATCCAGAGATTTATTAGTTTTCGCTTAAACTTGCCGAACGAGCAAAGTGATTCCTTATAAGGTCCAATATGACATTGCCAATTCCAGACACACCGGAAGCATCCAAAAGTTTTTTTTTTTAGACGTAGTGTCTTTAATCGGAAGGTGCACTCCTATACATCCGCATGCAGGCTGTGAGACATTTGCGCTCGAACACTAGGAGCTATTCCATATAAATATTCCACATATTATCAGCATATTAGTTCCAACAAAACTGCATACCCAGTTTTTTTTTTGAAATAATCTATCTAAAGGATTTTTGCATTTAGAGCATACAGAGAAAATATTCTCGCAAACCATTTTGGCCAAATTGAATGCAATTTAATTTATATACTACTACTTCTCTTTTCATGAATTCCAAATAATCGGCTTTGGCCAATTATCCCTACACGGAATTTTCATATTCGGCCAATAACGAAAAATCATTATAATTCACATGGACTCCGATTCCTTTTAAATACGGAATAATTGTTCGAATAATCATATTTAGACATTATTTACATCATTTTTAGCATCATTAATCAAATTAATTGGACAAATTTTTAATAACGTCATATTAACTCCCTGTGAAAGAGATGACCCAGTCGTGCACCCACCACTCGTTTTTCTATTTTTTATTTTCCTCAAAAAATTAATGTAAACTGTTTTTTTTACACAAAAAGTGAGAAAGGAAAAAATCTTTATAAGGACGAAATATAGTTATTGTCATGTTCTAAATATGTTACACAGACACTTTTTCAAAATTCGTACCTCTTCTTTAAAAAAAGAAAAGTACACCTGTTTTCTGGCCTTGGACAAGGTTCCCTTATACCGAATTTCATTATCCTAGCTCAACATTTAAGACATAAAAATCGGTGGTATAGATGGACGGACGGACAGACAGATAGACGAATCAGCTAGTGATAATGAATCGAACCATAAACTTTAAGGTATATCTACATAAATAATTTCCCTATTTTACAAACTTAATATGTATCAAAGCTAATATACCCCTGTGGGATAGAGTATAACCTATGCGATAGGATATAAAATGCTCTTAATACATATATCAAAATATTGTCCAATAAAATTCATAAAAATAAAATTGTAAGCCGTGGGGACTTTTTGGTTCATTCATATTAATGATGCCACGCACATACCGTATTCGCTTACATTGAATTTTACAAATAATTTGTAATTTTAACATTTATTTACTGACTGACTACTTTCGAACCATACTGTAAACCAAAAATCATGCAACTATTTCAATGATTATGCTTTCTCTGACAATTAATGATGATGACGAAAATGTGTCAAGAGTTAAACTTCAGGATATATACAAATCAATTGAAACAGAGTTAGAGACAATAGAAAGTCGTAAAGGACAAAAGTCATAAGTGAATCGCTCGCCATATGTTCTCTTAATTGCCTCTCAATAGATGACAACACAAGGATAACTTGAGAGGAATCCTGTATTCCAGTGTGTAGAAATGTGATTACCAATTGATTTTTAGTCCCCTCAACCCATTCCGTCAGTAGCGATAACGACACCATACACACACCCATAAACCTATTGAGAGAATAAATGTGAGCTTGCCTATAATGGTTGTGATCTGCCGTATTGTGAAAACTTAGTAAGGGTGGTAGGTTACATAACGAAATAACAATCATGTAACCGATTTTAGTAATTTAGTGCAATTAGCGAATTGAAAGGTTCATATTCTGTTGGGGAGCCTCCTTCGGGTATGGTCACCCATCACGCACAGGATCTAATGGCGAACGAAACACTAACACTAACAGTTGGGACGGAGTCCGGGCAGGAGGTGACATCGCCCCGTATGGAATGCGCTCGCCTGAATGGGATTTTCGTTATTAATTTGTTAATTGAATTAACGTTTGTGTGAGAGACGACGAGAGGGCGACAATTTTGGGTGAGCACGCTGCTCTACTCAAGCAGATTGAATGGCCGAACTGAGCGTACACATCAAGGACCCTATGGCTGGGTGGCAGTGGAATGTGTCAGCTATTCAATGTCCTCGCAAATGCTGACGATTAGGTGTGATTGGAAGTAACTTCTGTAATTAAATTGGGTTGAACGTTGGCATGATGGGTGCGGGCGTATTGTTAATGTAATTAAAGGGCACAATTTGTCATATTAAAACGAGGGGGATGATGCCATGTGGGTAGGAATGCGTGTACTAGTTTACAGTATACATGTTTGGAAGAGTGTCAAGGGCGAGAGGTTTTTTTTCACAACGGCATAGAGGTATAGTTCATGGTTTATTATACTAGGAAAAACTTGCTTTTATTTATGAAAAACAGTCAGTAGCGAAATTTGATTTAAATCTGCTCCAAAGTTTGTTACATAGAGAAATTGGCAAACTGTTAGGTAAATTTATCGAAGGCTGAATAGATCCAGCCTTCTCTGTTATTCCTTTAGTTCGTCATCAGTTTTGTATAGCCGCGATTTGTGAAGTAAAGTGCAAAGTGCAGCATGCCCCCTACTCACATTCAAACTTTTCATACACCAAACTTGACTAGAATTCCAATTTCAAATGGCGATAACACCTGCGTGGGATATTGCTTTTCCGAGGCGGGGTTTATTTCCATTTATTTAGGAAATAATATTTCCGTGGAGGTTATTTCACTGCACCATCTAAAGAACCATTCTTGACATGCACATTCTTTAGTTAATCCCTTTCCAATGCTTACCGCAACTGCGCCGTAGCTAGCCCATGTGGACGTTTTAATTTTCGATGACGCGTTCGAGCATATCTCGCGAATAAAACGGGTAATGTTGGCCTCCAATGCATCAATCGTAGCTGGCTTATCCACAAAAACACTAAGACTTAACTTAGCCCTAAAGGTGTTGTATCGCGTGATATTGCTGGCCGATTGCGGTCTCTCAATAAATCGATTGTTTCACTATCTGTTTCGCTAATAGCGACGTCTTTTTGGAAACAGATGTTTTCGAGATCTCGGGCTTCACTTTCAGGCAATATAGTCCGATATAATGGCGCGAAAACGAGCCCTTTTTACGGTAACGTTGGCGCCGGCCTCATTTTGGGAGAAATATGGACCGACGATTTTACCGGCCCATAAACCGGTATACACGGTTGTTTTGAGGTGATGCAACTGCATGTCTTAAACCTCTTCCGGTTGTTCTTGCGCCCATATACGGCTATTTTGTTTACTGACGCATTCATTGAGCCAGAGAGTGTCCTCATAGCTGAAAATGTTGGTCGAAAACTGTGGTTCTTTATCAAGTTTCCCTAAAGCCCATGCACTAGAATGAAGACATTACTAATGGTAAGCCGGAATCAATTCTTGCGTCAGCTGAATTTCATATGCCTTCAAACCAAGATCTTTGCACAAAATCGCTAAGCCAAGTTGTTATGAACGGCGCCGAATCAGTTCATTGCGATTTTTGCCTACACTACATCCGCTATGTTTTCAACACTACGCACTGGACGAGGTCTATTTGGTCGATTGTCATCAAATAGTGACATACCGAGCACGTGAAAGTATTGAATTACTGAATGAGACTTTTCCTGCTTTTGTACACTATAGATGTGTACTTTCAATATTCACTTTCAAATATTCAATATTAGTAGCTAGACTCCCATCGGACTTGTTTTTGGTTGGCGGGTAGAGGTACTTTTTTAGATGCCAAGGAAGACGACAATTTCGTACTGAATAACGACGCTGCCGTATCCTAGATACGTATCTGATAAATTGGATCTGGGCCTCGAGGTTGGGGGTTGTGATTTTAGTAAGCTTATCGTTCATGGAAAAATCTCAATAATTTTTTAAATGTATCACATTCCAATAGATAGGATTCGCGCGTCCAGTATTTTGGATGCCCAAACATTCCGAGGGGCTGACTAGCCACAAACTACTACCCTTATGCACCCACAATCAAAGACTACAATTGCAAAATACCACAAAGTCCTTTTCAGAACGCGTATCCCTGTGGAAGAACAATTGAAACGATAACAACAAGATCGGCTGCAAGTGTTTGGCTAAACTTCTCATGTCCACCAGCAAGAAACCGCGGGTTTGACAAAAACCGTAGAGATGATTTGAAAAGCAACATTATCCAACCCATTTTGGCATTCTCAACGGCTCTGAGAAATAACCCACCAAACAAAGAAAATAAAAACCTTCCAAAAATTGGGGAACAATTTCACTGTAAAATGATTCCCTAAATCGTAGATGAAATAAGTCCTGACAATAACCCCCCCTATACTTAAGCGCACCCATCACAAATCCAACAGTGAGCCCGAGCAAGGGGTTCATAGATACTTTGCATGCATCCGATTGCGAGCTTGACTATATGAAAAGTTTAAACATAATCCTTGTTGGATTTGTGTTTATGCGAGGTTGGCATATATCCAACCTAGGGTGTAAATCCCACAAGCAAAAGGCATTAACAGCCGGGGTCCGTTATATAATATAATGACGTTCTTTATATTTGAATTTTGGGACTTAATTAATTATAAAATAAACCCTTAATTTCGCATAGAAATAAGTTCCTAAAAACCCATTCGATAAATACCCAACTGTGGAGGTTTATTTCATACGAAAAAATTAAATTCAAGTAAATTTCGTGGGGTTATTTAATTTTTAGTTTTAGAATAAATTGGGGGATAATTCCCAGAGCTTTCTCAACATCGTTTGCAAAATTCTATATGCAGTAAAACTTGGACGTCGGAATCCGTTTACCAACAACTTTATCATTGAGTATCAGTATGATTTTAGGCCAGGAAAGTCCACAACTGATCAAATTTGGCAGACCACCGAAAAAAACGGAGGAAGTCCGATCGATATCTACCTCATATTCATCGATATCAAAGCGACATACGGCAAAATTTATAGAGGCGGACTCTTCAGTGCCATTTCCAATTTTGGTAAGCCTCGCTGTTCCATCAGAGCCGGAAAAGTGCTCACGGAAACATTCGATACAAAAAAAAAAAAAATTAACCCAATGGAAGTAGCGCCAAGTGCATGTTGTCAACACAAAACATCCACGAATTGATAAAAGCATCACCACCGACAGATGTCTATGTCGCTGTAAAGTTCTTAAAGATCTTGATTGAATCTCCTTCACCTTTGCTCGTCAATGCAAACGGGACTGAAAATTTTCGGAAGATTTTTTCGCTCAAAACGACCTAGGATTTCATCATCCACTTTGCTAGAGGCAGAGCAAATGCAGGCTTGTAACTACCCAGGAGGGAGCTTATTCATTACCATTCATGTGTGCCTGTGTGCTTCTTGCAGGATGGTGGGACCTCCTGTTTTATGCGGACTCCGAACAGCGAGGTTGGTATAAGCAATTCTTGACAACTGTTACTACTCATATCACTTGTCAGTTCATTACGAGAATAGGGCCAGTGACAAATCATTTAAGGTGTTGCTACGGCTGGGAATCTAACCCAGACCTTCTGCGTAGCAGTTCGTCGCACCAACCATCGCGCTCAGTGATGTCGTATAGCAGGACTCGGATATTCAGGATCTTATATAGGATCCTATTAGCTGTTCGAGTGAGTGTATTGTTATCCTTAATTTGACTAAGCAAGGGTAATTCATCATTTGATTTTTGTCATGACGTCGGTCAGAGTCAGATAAAAAGGTAGACAAACTCCCTTACTACATCAAAGTTCATCTATCAATGGTGACTTTCTTTGCAAATGTCGATGTTTTGCACCACTGAGCACTAATACCAACTCTACGAAGCTTATTCTATTGTCCAATAAAATGACTTCAACTGTCGAACTTGAAAAAGAACTAAACGTGCCTACTCAACTACATCATACATGCTTAACTTTTCGATTTACTAGCCAGATTTACCCATCCATTCGGATATTGCTCCATGAAAATAAAAACCTAATCTCTTAACTCCCTCTTCATTGGCATTCGCATATACTCGTGTCTCCGCAGCCATTTCCTAGCAACTTGGTTCGACAATTGCGATGAGTTATATCTTCCACGATACGATTTTCACCAATATTCGTGATTAATTTTTGCGAGTCCAGGAATTAGCAATCAACTAAATGGCATCACTCGTGCCACAAACAACCACCGCCATTGTAGATATGTACCAACGGCCGGTCACACTCCTTGCGCCATGATCGATAGATATGCTCTGTGGAAGGATTTTTATATTCGAACCCTTATAGAGCTTCACACACTTGTGTCTGAATTTATTTCAACCCAGCAATCTCTCTAATAGCATTCTTTATGGCACATATGCTTAGAGAATCCTGAAGATACATGACATGTATGTCGTGTATGTAGCAGAGCCTGTTATGGATTATTATACTGTTGGCGGCATGTTTTCTGCTACTTGAAAGAAAGTTTTGTCGCCTTGTTTGCCCATTTGGGAGGGATGATTCTTAATGTCTAAGCGGGGGAGGGGAGAGAAGTAATTGAATAATTGGAAAGTGGTTGGAAGGAGGAGAACCTTTCAAATTAAAAAAAAAAAAAAAAAAACGGTTTGTATCTTAGTAATTGGTTCTCAAATTGTGGGAGCCAACCAATGGTTGGGTTAGGTCCAGTTTTTCGTCAAGCAATTCAGATATTTATCGATTTGTCAGAATAATGCTTAAACCGCTCCATCTCGGATGGTGTCAACATGTCGAGCAGCTACAGATTGAATTTTCATTCATCCCTTCATCATTGGTATCTATCTATGCTCGTGTATACATATACGTTTTTGCATTGTATGTATATTCATCGTGCATGTTGGTAGTTGATCCCTTTTTCCTTTCACCCAAAAGCACTCATGGCAATGACAATGACGACGTCGACGACGACGTTCCTGCTCTCATGCTCCTCCGCCTCCTATCAATTCTCCAACAACAGCCACAGCTACGGCGACTAGATTGGAGTTGGAATAATGGAAATGTATGCGATAATGTAATTGCTTTGTTTCATCCCTCGAGAAAAGGCAGCGAAGTTGTTCTCTCGCAAAAAAAAAAAAAACGAAAACGAAGAGAGGAGAGCAGAGTAGAGAAAAAAATTGAATTAGATTTAATGAATGAATTACAGTTTGGATGGATAAAAAGGATTGGTTATTGATTTTTATTCCGCCAGGATAAAATATTACTCCATAAGTGATATGAATTGATTTGGAGTAAAAGGCTTCCCATCTCACTCTACATTTACAGATACTCACATGAGTTAGATACGAGAAAATGCTTGGATGTCCTGTGGGACAAACGCTCCTGGAATTTCGTTTACCAAAATTGGATAGAAATCTTTATGATATACACTCTGAAGTGACTTAAGTAGAGGAGCGGATCGGATCGACATAGCCGGCAAACAAATCCCACAACATATAAGCTCATAGCATATAAATGATGAACCTAATTCTAGATATTGATATTGGTACTACGGCCAATATAAGAACCTTCTATAGTGATTGAACCTTTGAGAGTCCAGATTTAGAAAAATGTATCAATCAGTAATTTAAACGATTATAAAAGTATCTTAGATGATCAGCACTAACAGTGTGATTTAAGAGCAGGATAGCCTTAATATGAATAAATGATTACACTTCATCAGATTCTGGAGAAACCGCAAGGATAGTGTTTCTAATAATCAAAGAGATTAACAGATGGGTAGGTAGTTAGAAGTGGCGTTTCTGCATGAACCCAACTAGCACTTATGTGCCATTTCGTTACCACGACTTGTGTGACCTTTATTCTGGTGATTGCTTTGGATGTGATACAGGCGGTTCTAGACCCAGCCTGTGAGGATTAAGAAAAGGATAATATCTTGCATCCATTTACCCGAGATGCCGCTAAGATTGTCGAAGAATGGTTGGTCTAATGCACGCAATCTGGCTCTTGCTAGATTCGGACGTTTGAAACGGGCGGGGGTTTCTATCTCCAGCAACTGAGGCATCGGTGGTTGTATAGTATCCATAGTTCGGCTGCATGGTCTCCAATTGGCCAGTGCCCCGTGACTATTGCCGTAATTCTTGAAATCTGGAAGGGTTCTATGCCGTGGGTCATTTGTTCAGCTCCTGTCGTAGATAGGCCACCTCTTCCTCGATATGACGCTATTTATCAACCTTCTCCGTTTGGAGTCGGCCTTCTTCAGTAAGTATGAGTGGGTTTGTCCACCCATGCCGGAAATGAGCCGTGTAGAGCTGAGTCTGCCTGCCCAGCTCATTCGCAAGCTTGTTTCCATTAATGTCACTGAGCCTTGGGGCATTCCTGTACCAGCTTGGAGGATATGGTAGCCGAGTTTATGGCCTTGACCATCTATGAGGATGGCAATATTTTGCTTTTGTGTAGTTTCACGCCTCAGTTTTGTGCAAGCCTCTGGGAAAGCCAGTTGTTCCGTCTGAAATACGCTGACGAAAACCGGTAGCCGGTATGATACTGATATTTCCGGTGATTGCAACTAGACAACGGACCACGTACCACAGTTTATCTTAAGCCCGTCGGTGTAGACGACAATGTAGAAACACTCTACTACTTCGTTTCTCTTCCACTAAGCTCTGGTAAGAAAACCTACGAGGACCACTTGCTTGAAGTGTGGGTGTGATGTAGTCAGCTAGAAACATGACCATGCCATTGGGTAAGGAGTCCAGGAGTGGAAATACGGCCTTGCAGTCCAGCATCCTGTCTCCTTGAGTTTCACTGCGCTGCATAGTGCGGTTTCTTAAATATGTAGGTTGAGAAGCAAGAGATGCAATATTACTGTAACGACATCCGTTGGCGCCGACGTCAGTGCCCCCGTAATGCATATACTGCATATACGTACTAAAGCTGTGTACATCCACAAGGTCAGCTTTAATTGAAATCCCCACTTATTTCCAAATGTTTTGCTGCAATCATGGAAGGCAACACACGCATTCCTTACTCCGTATTCGATGTTGGGTCAAGCAAAAAAAATCTAAATGGGAATCGAACCCAGGCCTTCTGCACGGCATTTCATCGCACTACCTAGCGCTGGAAAATAGTGTGAGTGGTTGGTCATTTTGATGGGGGAGGGTGAAATTGTGTGTTTTGGTGGTGAGTAGCACCAATTCTGTTCTGCTCGAGTTTACACCAAGGCCGCAACTTGCAGTCCAGGTGCTAACCTTGTCTAGAGTAGCCCCCATGATTTCACTTATCAAGGCGCGGAATTTTCCAGACACTAGTAGCACCACGTCATCCGCATACGCACCAACTTTGAACCGTTCCTCGTCTAATTTAGATAGAATTTTATTCATAACCATTAGCGAGAGTAGATAAGAGATGAAGACCCCCTGTGGCGTTCCTCTATGGGAAAATTTTGTTAAATGACTTTTCCAAGTGTTATCTGGATAATGCTTGTTCCGAGCATGGAGACTATCCATTGGCTAATAATCAATACCCAGCTTGATCAGAGATTCAAGAAGAGCTCCAATGACGACGTTGTTGAAAGCTCCCTCTATATCTGAGAAGGAGGCTAGAGTGTATTCTTTATAGTATATGGATTTTTCGATTGTCCGCAGTACCTTGTGGAGAGCCGTTTCCTTCGACCTGCCCTTAAGGTACGCGTGCTGTGATTTGGATAGCGAAGATTCTTCTAGAATACTTCGCATGAGGATATCTAGAACGCGCTACAGGGTTTTTATTACAAAGGAGGTTAGACTGATTGGTCTGAAGTTCTTCGCGGATTCGTGTCCGCATTTGCATACCTTTGGTATAAACACTGCTCGAGCGCCTCTCCACGAATAAGGTACGTGGTTCAGTATTTAATAGCTTCTCAAAATTGACGCCAACCATGGCACTGTTAGGTCTGGAGTTCTCTGTAGCATAACTGGCAGTATGCCGTCAGGTAATTTAGACTTAAACGGGGAGAAGCTGTTAATATCGCGGCAAATCATTTCCTCGGAAATTATTGAAATGATATTGCTGTGTGGTGCAGTCTGTACTTGCCGAGATCTTCAGGGTTCCCTTCAAGTATCACTAGATCCGGAAAAGTGTGTGCTTACGAGGAGTTCCAGAGTCTCCACGGAGGATTCTGTCCACCCTTCATCTAACCTTCTTAGAAAAGAAGTGTTGGAGTGTTCCTTAGCCCTGCGGAGTCCTTGAGGGTTTCAACGGAATGACAATAATCCATCCAGGCCTGCCCTTTGGATGTGTTTATCTCTTTTTATACAGACTTATACAGTCCAGGCTGACAGAACTTGTATTTGTGTCAGATATTGAATATCGATCTGGTCATCTGTCCATTCTCCAATTATGAAGGAAAGCTCCCGGCAAGCTATTGAGGATGTGAAGTAGGTATGGAATCGTAAAAAAAGTCAGAAATTCGCACATTAAGCCTCGAAATCACAAAATTAAACAGCTAATTACAGCTTAAAAATGAACGACAAAGAGTATCAACAAAAGAGTCCTGTTTTCAAAATAAATGGCAGCGAAATGTTACCATTAGAAAAATGGCCATTCAACAGTCGGACGTACGTTAGGACCGCGGAACCTCAGTTAGATATACTAGAGAACTTTTGGAAAAAAGTAAACTTTAAAAATTATTCTCTCTAAGGTTGCTAAGCTCGAAAGTTTTTCACAAAAACGCGTAACTACTTCAATAATTAAACTAAAATATAAATGAAAACCGAATGTTAAAAACATGTATGTACTTGGAATGCAAGCGTATTTTTGCAAAAACTCTTCGAAAAAGATTTCGTCCTTTTCGCCTTTTCGAGAAATACAAAGACCGAAAGATAGAACTAAAGACTATATAGCTGCATAGCTTGAAAAAAGTAATTTTACTAACTTCTTCAATCTCTTAAACGTTATTTGATTATTGCCGGCCATTTTAATGTGAAACACAAGTATAGACAAATCGGACGATTTTGCCGCCAATCCAAAAGACACATTGAAACCGTTTGATAGTAAGCGATTCATAGCAATATCGTTAGGGCGAAACTTCTATCAGACGATTTAAAACTCACAAGATCAACTTTATGAGAACTAAAACATCAGAGTGGGAATCTGTCAATATGAAATATATTTCAATCCATGGACCAAAAATTGATATCCATAACTGCGGTTTTTTCGATGAAAACTCAAACGCAATCCAATCGAGCTTAGTACACCAAATAGAAAACAAACAAAAATGGCCACAAGCCATCTTTGATAATTACACGTCCCAATGGCAATAAATTCCCCCGCGCCCCCTAAAATGTGGTGGAAAACTTTAATAATACAAAATATGTATCATCTTACGGAATAGGACAGCACTCCACCAAGACCACTACCAAACCACTTATCTCATGCGTACGAGTGAATACCCCCACACAAAATAGCAACAACCAACAACACGACTAAATGATTAATCAAAGGAAAGTTTAATTAAATTACCTGCCAGAGGTATACCACTTCACACAAACGCACGCTTTTTACATTTGCGCCGGCAACATAATTCACCCAGAAACAGGGGGACGAACCTATGGGGTTGGTTAGGGTGCCGATGTCGGTGTCGGCTGGTGGCTGTTACCAGTGAGTGGTTGGTTGGCTCCTTCTTCATCACTAGGCTCGCGTGTACATTTAAACTCATCTTAAATTAAATTCACAAAGCGAAACAACTACACCACCCCCACGCTAGCCGCCGCCACTTCACCCCCATCGTGCACTTTACACACAAAATTACATGATTATAGCTCAAAAGAGCTTGTTTCAAAATTAATTACCTTGTGTAATTGATAACAGCCTCACATAAACGCTCAAAGGGATGCCACAACCCCCTCTCCTTCTCTCTGCTGTTTCAGCTTTTACTTCCCCGGTTGGTGCACACTCCTCGTAATCAGAAACAAAACCCACAGCAACAGCAGCCTATCAATTGGTTTTCTGTTGCCATTGTGTTTTGTTGTGAAGGGGACTGGGAATATTTGTGCATACATACACACACGATGCTGAGCCCATATCCTTGGTGTCCTCATAATGTTTTTGTTAGATCGAAATAATAATTGGGTGCCTAGTTAACATTGCTTTTGTTGATGTAAGCAACCCTTAACCGGGCTAGCTGGCTTCGTAAAATTCTCAAATATTTTCATAATACCAAAATAATCCTGTCCATGGTATGTCCATGCATGATGCATTCATGTACGTAGAGCTCTTTGCCTATCATCTGGAATTAAATCTTTTAGGGCAATGTTTGCATGATTTGGATTTGTCCACGTCATTTTAGGTAGAACACCCTAAGGGTGCTTTTAAGTTAACTAATTCAATATAAGAGCTGTCACAAACAATAAATGAACAAAATGGTTTATGGGCCATTTCCTCTCGAAATTTGATTGTAAAATTTTCCGATAAGACTCGCATATGCAGACGTCTGCCTGGCAGGCAGGTAGGTGGCTACAGTCACTCACAGGGATTTTTGTTGGTTTTACTTTATATTACAACAATAAAATATGGCTGCATATATCGCCATTTCAAAGGCAATGACATATCCCTCTGTTCTGTTAAAAGTTTTAATTGAAATTCATTATCAAACCATACAGGTGGCAATTGACATGTACAGGGGGGGCTTCAAAAAATATCTACAAAGATAACAGTTGTTATATTTTTTTCTAAATGTAACTATGGCTATAAGATTATGTGGTCATTAGTATGGTGAAGACGAGGGCTGCCGTTGAGCTCTATAGGCAGCGAAGAAGGGAAGAACACCGGCTTTCGAGGAAGAGCACCGACGCGATCGAGGATATAGAGAGGTGCCACTCCAGGAAAGATGTTCGCAAGTTTTACCAAAGTGTAAAACGTCAAAGCCAAGGATACAAGGCTCGAACAGAATTCTGGCGAGATGAACAAGGAAATATCGCAGTTGAGACACAGTCGATGCTGAGGATATGGAAGAACCACTTCTGCAGACTGTTAAACGGCGATGACGAACAACATTCCGCTGTCAGGCAGAACGAAATATTGAATATTGGCAACGACAGTGAAAGCTGCCAACCACCCGACCTGAGTGAAGTGAGGATAGCAATATCTAAACTGAAGCTTAATAAGGCTGCCGGAAATGACGGCCTTCCCGCCGAGCTTTATAAAGCCGGCGGAGATGACTTGGTAAGTAACATCCACCAACTCATAAGCCGAATCTGGTCGGAAGAAAGTATGCCTGAAGAATGTAACCTCAGCATCGTTTGCGCGATCCAACAAAAAGGAGACCCTCTAAACTGCGCCAACTACAGAGGCATAAATCTCCTCAACATCAACAGTGTGGTTTTAGGCCAGGAAAGTCCACAACCGATAAAATCTTCACACTTCGGCAGATCCTGGAAAAAAATCAAGAAGTCCAAATCGATACCCACCACCTATTCATCGATTTCAAAGCCGCATACGACAGCACTTATAGAGACGAAATATACAGAGCCATGTCTAGTTTTGGTACAACGCCCAAACTCGTCCGTTTGTGTAGGATGACGATGGGGAATTCTCGCAGCCGTTTCAGGGTCGGAAACGACCTCACTGACACATTCGATACCAAAAAAGGATTTAGGCAAGGCGATGCGTTGTCATGTGACTTCTTTAATCTGATTGTTGAGAGGATTGTGCAAAACTCACGAGCCAACACCAGAGGCACAATTTTCCAAAAATCTTTACAACCACTAGCAAACGCCGACGATATTGACATCTTTGGTAGGACCCAACGTGATGTCATAGCCACTAGCATAGAGAAGGAAGTGGCAAAAATGGGTTAAGCAGTAAATGAGGGCAAGACGAAGTATATGCTGTCAACACGAAAGCACACACAGCATCGACAACTGGACAGAACGTCACCATTGACAGATATAATTTTGAGGTAGTACGGGACTTTATCTATCTCGGCTCCGCGTTTATCTCTGACAACAACATCTCGTCAGAAATTAAACGAAGAATTACTCTTGCCAACCGCTGTTTCTTCCGGCTAAGAAAGCAATTCAGTAGTAAAGCCTCCACTCGAGCTACTAAGGTGATATTATATAAGATCCTGATCATTCCAGTCCTGCTCTACGGCGCTGAGGCATGGACCGTATCAAAAGCGAATGAAGAAATCCTTGGTCGGTCCCGTTTGCGTTGACGGGCTATAGAGGCGAAGATTCAACCAAGAACTATACGAGCTGTACAGATGACCAGGACATGTAGAACGAGTGGACACCAATACTCCGGCTCGCAGAGTCTTCGATTCCCAGCCAGACGTCAGAAGCAGTAGGCGAAGACATCGCCAAATGGCGCGCATAAATAGAAACCGACCTCAACCAACTTGATGTGCGATATAATCGCTTATAGAGTAGAGGCAAGAGTGCTTTTCTCACAATGCTTTTACTTCTGCCGTGCGTCCTTTTTGATTTTGCCAATAGTATTGGATCCATCTACAAAACAATTTTACATCTATTAAGCCTCCTTGCAATTTCTCGGCCTGAGAGTCCTAAATCCTTGAAAGGGTCTCCTTTTCCCCTTTCTGTCGCTGTCAAAGTCTTTTTTTTAAACTAAGTAAAAAGAGTTCTTTTCAACGCTTTTTTTTTAAATATTCTTAACCAAGATTTGGAAAAAAACGTTGATGTGAACTCCTATTCGCAATGGCCTCGTCATGGTTTGATCTTCGGAAATTCTAACGATCATTTCTTTAATTTTATGACTTTCTTCTGGGAATATATGAACCTGGTACAGCATTTCCAAAATTTATAAAGTGGGAAAATCGATTGCAAAATGTATGGCCTCATCCTAATGATCGTCAGTGAATAATGCGTCAGATTACTGTATGTCAAATTGCTATGCATTTAAACTGGAATGTATACGCAACGGATATACCACCAACAAGGCTGTTCATTTCCATATCGTAGCACTTTAGGTTGTTTCATTGAAGTCAAGGTACATCAATTATAATAGGGAGAATGCGATTTCGGCACATATGCCTAACAAGAAGAGCCTCAAGTATCAAATCAAACAACAAACGGCGCTTTTGTGTTCGAAATAAATTGCATGGCTACAACATACCACACACACATCCAGGCACGGCCATCCATAGACCCTGCTCTCCACATAAACACACACACAGAAGGCAAGGATGTTTAATTTGTGTTAGAAAACATTTTCAGATCCCCGAATTAATTATCTCTCCTCCATTTACATGGAAACTTTTATTTGCTCTAAAGATAAAGCAAATTAATTAGAGAGCCAATTAAAATTTTAACTAAATAACAAGCGACGAGCTAACGGGAAAGGCGAACGTTCACTATACAACAATAAACCATCACAGCAGGGGCAGGACGATACTGCTGTTGGGAGAATGAAAGTGTGGTATGCTGCCGAGTCGAAGTCGGAGCTGGAGTTTGAAGCCCTCCTGTGCACTGGATTTTTGGGCATAGCAAGTGGTGTCTTACTTGTTTGGCCTTAACTGGGTGTGCAATAGATCACACTCACTCGAGAGTCCAAAGAGGGGGCAATGAAAATGCTCGACGATATTATATGGAAAGTAAAAGAAAACCAATTTAGGTGGGGCTGGAGATGGTGCAGGCTCTATACACAAGCTATACCACCAACTTTGTGAAAATCGCATTTCTTTTGCTCTCTGCTGTTGTGTTGTTTCGCATTTAGTGTTTAACTGGGGTTTTAGGGGCTTTTGCTATGTTTGGTTGAAGAGGCTTCCCGGGCGCAATATTGCAAGAGCTATTGACGCGAGGGGAGAGGATTGAAGCATAAATTGCTTACTCAAATGAAAACATAGTAATTTGAGGTCGGCATGCTAGAGGGGCTGTTCACGTCTTGTAACCGAAAGGAGCGGATTTATATGAATGGGGGTAGTTTATGCGATAACACCGGTCTTACAGGTTATCGCTGGAATAAAAATTCGGACGAAATAACAAATATTGCTTGAAAAGTTTTCTGAAATCATTTTTGGAATGGCCTTTTTGCTGCATTTTTCAAATTATTTATCTTAACAACTCTGGTGGAATAGCGACGACTTCGCTTCTTAAGCTTGTCAATAGTCTGAGGCTTGCTGACGTACATTTCGCATTTTAAATTATCCCACAAAAAGAAGCCCGGGGGGCCAAATCGTAAAATATAGGTTGGCAGTTAATGCAAAAAATTTTCGACAGTACACTTCCAGGAATTTTGTCTGTAGAAACTGAATTGAGTGATTTGCGGTGTGGCAAGAGCCCTTGTTGAAACCAGTAACCGTGCAAGTTTTTTAACTCATTTGTAAGCCGACATAATAAGCCAACATTCTCTAAAATCGATTCCAATCGACTGTTTCGTCTATCCGAAGAAACATAACCCAGTGCTGATTTTGGCGTAGGCACTAAATGGAACTTTTTGGTCATGATATGCTGTTTCATGGATCTGCCGTGGATTGTGTTTTTCCCGAAAGTAGCAGTTTTGTTTGTTAATGGGGATAGAATGTGTGAAATGGCACTCACCGCGTCGGTGCCATTCCAGAAATCAGTAAAATTGTCAACCATTCGAGCGACTGTTTGGCGTCGGAAATATTCTCTGAGTTTATTAATTTTTAACGAAGACAAATCCAAATCATCCTTCAAAATACTTCCTTAAATAGAGATGCGGCCGAAATTCTGAGCGCGGTGACGATACGACACACGTGGGTCACTCTTTCTTACCGCTTCAATTAATTTATAGAAACATCTTGGGCATTGATAAACGGTGAAATGTCGACAATTTTCCACTGTACCGTGCTCAACCATATTTGACACTAAACCAAGAACAGCGTTGTCCCTGTAACGCATTTGGCGATGTGTGCGTTGCCTTGCATCAGCAAAGAATTTTTCCCCACTAAACGTTACGAATAGAACCAAATATTCCTCAATGATGTCGTTGAAGTAATAGCAAGTGTTTATCATTCCTTATACGATACACAGATCGGTTCCTGCCCACACCACGACAGAAACTCCTCAGAAACTGTTGCCTCTATCACCTAAACACGTCCATCATCACTTCTACGTTTAAAAGAACTCTACCCCAGTCACCCTCGGTACATTCCTTCCAATACATTTGAGTTAAAATCTCTCAGCACAATTTCAGCATAGTACTTCGGTAGTCGCTCATAACTTTTACCCAGAATCTCATAGAAATAACCCTTCCCAACGTCATCTTTTTTCTCTGTTGGAGCATGAGTGCAGATAAGGCTTATGTTGGCTAATTTGTTCTTGATGCGGATTCTAACAATGAATACCCGCGTGTCTTCAAAGACAAAGTCTTTCGCTTATAACCTTATAATCCTTCAAAGTTTTACATCCTCCGCTTGTCCGTTTGTCTTATTTCCTGGATGGTAGTAATGTCTGCTTTGTAGCAGCTTAGGGCTTATGCTAGTTGTTCGGCTGTACCTCTTTTATTTAATGTTCTCACGTTCTAGATGCAGATGCAAAGGTCGTTCTCTTCGAGGACTACGAACGTCGTCTTCATTTGTTCGTTAAGAATGGTCAGTAACAAAATCTGTCTTTTCCGGGGCTCTTAGTTACTTCGTAATGATTTTGTCCGTAAGTGGGTAAAAAAAAGCGTAATCCCTTGTCTGGAGAGCCAGCCATATGCGCTCATCTGAGAATCTTTTATAAATCTGAGCAACTACTCGCAAACGTCGATGAAATTGACATCATTAGTCGGACTCAACGTGGCTATGACGTGTTTTCTAGCATAGAGAAGGAAGTGGAAAAAAATATGTTTAGCAATAAATGTGGGCAAGACCAAGTATATGCTGTCAAGAAAAAATGATGAACATCATCGAGGAATCGGAGAGAGCGTCTCCATTGACAAAAATAATTTTGAGGTAGGTAAGGGCTCTGTCGAACACGGCCCCGCTATTAACTCTGACAAGATATGTTGTCAGAAATCAAACTCATAATTACTCCTGGTACCCCCTGTTTCTTAAACCTAAGAAGGCCACTATGTAGTAAATCAATCGAACGACTAAGAAGAATTTATATAAGACCCTTATCATCAAAAAATTTGCTCTAGGGACCGGAAGCACGAACTGTAGCAGCGAAAAATTCTTCGTTTGCGTTGACAGGCTTTAAAGACGTAGACCCTATCTAGAACTTTGCAAGCTGTAAGCGACATACAAAAATAAAAATGTTTGGCGCAACAGGCTCGTTAGTACCCAGGGCGTAGCTTTCTCACAACCATTCAAGTGTGCATGTGTACTTCTAGCACGATGGCGGGACCTCCTGTTTTATGCCGACTACGAACGGCGGTGTTGGGATAAGCTATTCTTGACAATTGATACCACACACATTTTAGGTGTTGCTAAGGCTGGAAATTGAACCCAGACCTTCTGCGCGGCAGTTCATCGCACTCACCATCGCGCCACTGAGCCCGTCATGTAAGCGACAAAGACCTGGTAAAAAAAAACTTTAAGTGCGCAAACGGAAACAGTTCGCTAGAGACCGGGCTAACTGGAGAGGCATGTTTTTTGAAGCCAGGTTTACTGTTTGTAGCGCCGCTTAAGTAGGTTAATTAGGAATCGGGAATCGAAATTATTTCATTCAGTAAATCAACGAAGTTCACTGAGTCCGCTAGTTACTTATAAATTCCAAACAAACACCGCTAAAGCAAACGCCATTTTTGCCAATATGGATAGGATTGGATATCCACTTTTGAGTGATTAGACCTTAAACCAGCACACAGTACGCGCCTCATACCAAAACAACGCCTATTCGCATCCTCGTGTATACCTCAGCTTAATGCCGTTCTATGTTTGCACAGAGCCACCAACTGAATCAATCCGTTGCCACTTTATCCTTAAAGAATATATCCAGGAACATCAATGCGGTCGGTAGCGCGCTACAACTCAAATAACTCGATTGCACATTGGCGAGGATTGGCATTGGAGGAACTAAAGCTCGTATATAGGCGATTTGTATCTCAATTTTCCTGATTTTGATTCGGCTATCGAATTCTTTGGTAGATTTTCCTTTTTTTTTCTCGCCTCACACCCACAAAACATCCGCAGCTGCAACTGCATCAGAGACCCAGCAACCACCTGAGATTCTCTTGGAATCGGTAGTCGGCAGGCAGTCGGCACCGTGTCCGTGTGCCGCTTTATAGTGTCGTCGAAGTCGACGTCGTCGTTTTTCCACCTCCAATGTACACGTACATCGCAGGTGTAAATCAAACTAGCGTCATCGTGTAGAATAGAGTAGTAGAGCAGGATAACCGTCGTAGCCTTACTCCGGCTAGTAGTTAGTTGTTTCAGCAAATTGGATTTTAAATTAAAAATAAATGTTAGCCAGAGTCGCTACAAAGCAGTCAAAATTGCTTTCTTTGTTTCCAAGCTGGCGGTCTCTGGCGTCGGTGGCGGCGGTGGCGGACGGATGGCAGTTCCGTACATGAGAAGGAAGAGGGTGATGGAAATAGTTTGATATGTCTGTTTGCAAATTGAATTTTCCTCGGAATGGACATGTGTGGAGGCAGCAGCTAGCTTAGAGTTTCCCCGGTCGCAAATGTGTGACGGTCCATCGGTAGGTCGGCGCGGCGAGGGGGACTGGATTTTTCCGCGATTGATTTTTCTTTCATTTACGACAACGATGGCCAAAGTGGAAAAGTCATGCGAACCACCGAAGGAAGAATGTCTGTCGACAAAGGGATGAAAGTTAAATTAAATTGAATGAAGGAGATTGACTTCGCCGATAAAAGCAATAAACTGGATTGTTGCATGGAGTTTTGGGATATTAAACTGGATTTTGCTCGGCAGACATGGGAGCTTCGTGTCCATTAACTGGTGCCATTAATTAGCACAACGTCTGAAAGGGAATTAACTCGAAATTATTAAAACTTAACACGCTTCATTGGAATTGGCCACAATCTAATCAAGATTTTCAACTTTGCTATTGGAGAAGTTTTATAGCGCACATCCGAATGAATGGGAATACTTTCGGAGAATATGATAATCGCATGGGTTAAGTTGATTAACAATATATACAAGTGAGATCACGATAACAGGATTGTAAGAAAAAAAATTATAGGAAGGAAGGCCCAACCCCACCTTTGATAAGACATTCGCCAAGAAGTAGAAGGCAGCATTGTCTAAATATATTCTGTTTAAAAAATTCGTCCTAAGAGTTTGGTTTTCAATACCAACAAAACAGTTTTGAATTTAAAAAAATATTAATTGAGATAGTGGGATAAAAACATGTTTTAAGAACGAACGCGAACTCGTTGGCAGTGATCTTAAATTTGGAGCTAATGTTCCACCTCTCTTCATCCCATACCGGATGGAGTGTTGGCAATCAATTAATGGATCTTCAGCATCTATACAAAGAAGGAAACTCTACACTGCGCCATCTGCAGTCTCCTCAAAACCGCCTTCATCTGCTTTTATATGTGAATGGCTGTTAGGCCCGTTTGCTGAAACGGAACATAAATCTTATACATAGCTATGTTCCACATACGTTCTATGTGAAGCCTAAATTTATGTATGTTGCAGAAAACAATTTATGTTGAACATAGTAAGTGGTGACTTTTAAATGAATACTAACTTCAAGTCGGTTTACACAACTGTCCAAATATTGTGCGCAAATGTTCGTTTTTTTTATTTTACCGTGTGTTGTGTTTAAAAAGCTGCGTCATGTCTGCAAACAATAAGAAAAGGAATCCGAACTTCTCGCAAAACGAAAAACACTTCTTCTACATTGCGTCTACGATGAAAGGGACATCGTAGAGAATAAAAAAACTGATGGTGCAACGTGGAAGGATAAGGATTCGGAGCCAAGCGTCCGAATCGAGACAAACTTTAACAGCAAATCCACAACTTGTTTAAGAAATAGCGAGTCACTCAAGAGGTTTTATGGCGACTATAAAGCAGAAATAAGAAAAGAGGCGGCAAAGGGAAAAGGTTCAAGCATTCAAACAGGAGGGGGAAAACCATTTACACCTTCTGACCCTAATTTCGAACTGGCCGTTACCATTATGAACCCAAAAACAATTTTCGGGTTGGAGAACGAATTTGATGGTGACATACAGGTTGAACAACAAGAAAGCGAAAAGGTAACCTAAATGAATATTTAAAACAACAGTGTAAAATGTTTACTTACACTAACAAATATTTTGTAGTGCAATGAGAAATCAAACGACGTCGACGACTGGAGTAACTATAAACCATCAATGCTAAAAAAAAAAGTTCATCCAAAATTAAAAATCCAAACTCCCGAATGCACAGTTAAGGATAACATTTTTGATGATTTTGAGGATGATATTTCGGGTGATGCCGAAAAGGAAATTACACCACAAATTATGATGTCAAAGGGCTTCAAAAAACTATTTGATAACACCATTCGACATGAAAATACTCCATGGACTTCCAAAAGAAGACCCGTCGCCTCAACATTGCAAAGCAGTAAGATTTCTGAACAGTATTCCGAACTTTCGAAGGTCAAAATCGAACTTGCCAAGCTACAATAAGATACTTTGAAAGAAGAAGCAGTTCAGAAAAAATATCAAAGCAATATTGAGCATGACTTGAAGCGAAAATCGTTGGAACTTGATATCGCAATTAAAAGTGAAATATTAAAAAAATTACAAAAAGAAGACTGCACAGCTAAAGATGCCAAAAGTGTCTTAAAAGACATTTTGAGTTTTTATTTAAAGACATTAACTGACAATCTTTTTTATTTATCTTTTATGTATTTATGCTACCGTAAATAAGTTATTTTGTGTTACTTTTGACTGAGTGAAATAAAACTGTTATTTTGAGTTGAACGTTTTGCATATTTGTATTTATTTTGCTTAGTTTTTGAAATTATGTTTACAATCCGGCAAAATACTGATTGATCATATTTGCATATTCAAATTTAAGGAGTTCGAGGTTGAATTATTGATTGGGGAAGAATTTTGATAATCTATCTGCCCAGCAGTAATAACGCGTTGTAGATCTTCGTCACTAAAGTCGAAACTTTCAGAAGGATCATCAAATATACCATTATGCCTCATTATATTGTGCAAAGTGGCGGTCGCAATGATAATTGTTAATACAGTAATCAATTTTAATCGGACACCATAAGCCAAAACAGGAAATCGTCTTATTAAAATTCCAAAAGCTTTTTCGATTACACCTCTGGAACGAATTTGAGACTCATTATACAACTGTTCTGCTGTACTTCTTGGATTGAGAAGTGGTGTCATCAAATAAGATTTTTGAGGATAAGCCGAATCACCTGTTTTTTTTTTTTTCAAAGATTTTTAAATGGAAAAGAACGTTCCTATTCAAACCCAACCAGGAAACTTACCCAACAGGAAACATTCTGCGTGGGCACTTGATTGTCTTTCCAAAACATTTCGTATCCTGCAATTACTGAAAATTGTTGCGTCATGAGTAGATCCAGGCCATCTAGCAACCACAGTAGTAAATATTATTTTAGCGTTGCGAATCGCTTGAACGTTTATGGAGAAATAACTTTTTCTGTTTCGAAAAACTTCTGCATCGAGCCCACCTTAATGTAATATAGATATTAATTTAATATTAATATAGATATTAAATATTAAATTTGTAGTCAATATTGAATCTTAATTTACCGGGGGACTGAATTTTAACATGAGTGCCGTCAATGGCTCCAATTACGTTTGGAAACGATGCTATTTCAAAAAAATCGCGTTTGGTTTTTGAAGTATCAGCTGGAGTTTCAGGAAATTTTATAAAATCATTTCCAAGTCCAGCTATTGCTCTCGAAACTTTCCAAACCACTCTCGAAACTGTTGAGACATGCATTCCACCGAAATCGGCTATACTTAAGAGATGGTTTCCCGTTGCAAAAAAACGCGAAGCAACCAAAAGTTGGTTAATAGGAGCGATAGAATTGTTCCTGAAAGGAAACATATCATATAATTTGTGTTCAATTTGATAAAGCTTTTGTTGCACTGCATAACTATACCTACCTGTTGGATGGACATTCTAAGGATGATTCTATCTTATCCAAAACAACCATTGTTATTTCCTTTGTAAGTCGAAATCTTTTGTAAAAAGAAAGCTCATCAAAAGAGTAAAAATATTCATTTCTCTCGTAAATTTGGCGAGGAACTCCTACTTCTAGAATTTCAAGAACTTCCACGTCATCTTCAATCAAGTCCGACAATTCAAAATCCATTTTTGTTATTTGTCTTTCGTAGTAGTCACTTCACTATTCTTGACAGAAAGCGTCTAAATAACAGTACATGTAAATTTATGTTTGACATAAATATCTTAGGGGCCACTTTTTCTACCACCTAGGTTATGTCCAACATAGGGATTTCTATGTTTCAGTTTACGATTGGTGCAAAGCGTGACTTAAGGGTTTATGTTGAACATAAATATTTATGTTTCGTATCAGCAAACGGGCCTTAGTCACCTCCGGAGCAGCACACAGATTGATTTCGGAGTCTGATCTCTGGAGCTTAACTATTATGTCACTATGATGACACGAGATGCCGCATTAAACCCTCCTCATGAGGAATGCAGATGATTTCACGGCGGTACACGTCAAAATAAAAACACCGATATTAGACAAATGAATTTAAGCTGGGTTATGCAACAAGTAAGCTACTGAATGGATGAACCCGGCTCAGCTTGGCTACACAAAAACCGAGACAGTCCTTCTGACAAAGATCTCAACTCTATTAGATTTTCAAATCGTCCGCAGATTTCGCACTCTGCGAAAGGAACGTAAAAAATGACCGCGTCACTGAGTTGGCTGATGGCAAACATGGGCAGCCCAGCGACCAGCAAGTGAAGGCTGCTGATGTCGATGACGCATGCAATCCTCTACGACGAATGTGACAGTCGGCTACATGCGGTTCGATAGGAAAAGTAGAGAAATCAGGTGGTAGCTTTGCAGAGACGCGAAGCTCAACGTATACCAAGGTCCTATCGAAGGATGTCCGAAAATGTTGTCCTTGTTGTCGCTGGAGTAAGCCCAATAGTCGTCCTAGCAAAACTTACAGCTGCGCACTCCAAGTTATTTTAGGTCGGTTTCTACTTGTGCGCGCCACTTAAGGCGAGGTTTTCCTCTACTGTGTTCGAAGTCTGGCTAGGAATTGAAGACCTTCCGAGCCGGAGTATTGATGTCCATTCGTTCTACATGTCCTAACCATCTTAAACGTCCAACGCGAATTTTTTTTTCAACTATAGGGCTCTTATGATTCGCGGTTGATTATTCGGTAACTGCCTCCAGCTGCGCACTCCAAGTTAGAAGGCAAGCTATTCCTCTACTGTGACTGACGTCTGGCTGGGAATCGAAGACTCTCCCAGCCTGAGTTTTGATGTCTATTCGTTATACATGCCCTAGCCATCTTAAGCGTCCAATGCGAAGTTTTTTTTTAACTGAATGGCGTGGCGCAATCTTCGTTTCCACAACCCGTCAACGCAACCGGGATCACATATTGTTCCTCTCAAATCGAATAAGGATTTCTTCATCATGAGATGGTGCATGCTTCATCACCGTAGAGCAGCACTGAGATGATCAGGGTCTTATAAGGGATCTCCTTAGTGGTACAGGGCTTTAGTACTCAATTCCCTTCTAAGCCCACAGAAACAGCGTTTGGCAACAGCTATTCTTCGTTTAATTTCAGACAAAATGTTGTTCTCAGAGTTATATCTGTCAATTGCGACGTTCTATAGCGTGTCCTTTCGGCTTGACAGCATATACTTAGTCTTACCCTCATTTACTGCTTTCTATATTTACAATCAAACGTGGTTAGGACATCACGTTAAGTCCTAATGAAGATGTCAATATCATCGGCGTATGCTAGTAGTTGCGCCGAATTTCGGAAGTTTATGCATCTGGTGCTGGCTCTGGAGTTTTGCAAAATCCTCTCAAGAATCAGATTAAAGAAGTCACATGACAGCGCATAACCTTGTCGAAATCCTTTTCAGAGGGGCTTCTTCTTCGTGGATCGGGCAAACGATGCTAAAGTTCCATTCTTCGGGCATACTTTCATCTGACCAGAATTGGATTTTTAATTGCGTGATACTACTTACCAAGTCAACTCCGCTAGCTTTATAAAGGGAATACCGTCATTTTCGGCAGCCTTATTAAGCTTAACTTTAAATAGTGCTATCCTACCTTCACTCAGGTTGGTTGGTTGGTAGGTTTCGCTGTAGTTGCCAATATCGAATGGTCCGTTCTGATCGCCGCTTACCAGTCTGCCAAATCCCAGTCTAAAAATGGTTCTTCGATAACCTCAGCATCGACTGTGTTTCGACTACCATATTTCCTTGTTCATCTCGTCAGGATTCTCTTCGAGCCTTGTATCCTTGGCGTTGACCTTTAGCCTTGTAGGTCTCGTTCTTGGCTGCGGGTATCTGTCGCCATTCCTCATCAAACCAGGGGTGTCTTGCTGGTGGACGCAAGAAACCTAGCACATCAGTTGCACATCATTGTTCTTCGATATTTCGATGCTGGTGGTATGGTGTTAATCGAAAGGTTATGGGATACGCGTTGTCAGACGTGTTCCTCATCAGGGGTTTCTTGCTGGTGGACGCAAGAAACCTGGCACATCAGTTGCGCATCATTGTTCTTCGATATTTCGATGCTGGTGGTATGGTGTTTATCGAGATATTATGAGATACGCGTTGTCAGACGTGCTGTCGTGTAGGCTGTGTTTTCCGACACAACTGCTAAAGATTTTTTCTCGTAAAAGTCTCCCAGCACAATCTTAGCACCATACATTGGTTGTCGCTCATAGGCTTTGTCAATGAGCACTGTTGGCGAATTTGGTCTTGATGAGGATTTTAACAATGAGTTCGCTAATGCCTTGTAGGCATAAGATTTCTTGCTTAAGTCTGGTACTAACAAATGCACAACCGAATAGTTGCTGCTTTTGTGTACTATAATACGGTCCGTAGTATATGTCACAATTTCTCATCCTCTATTGGATGGCAGTAATATTAGTTTTGTAGCCGCTCAGTGCTTCCGCTTATTGTTCGGCTGCATCTTTCCACTTCAATCTTCTTACATTTCAGTTGCAGACCCTGACGTCGTTGTATATTTTTCATTTAACATGGTCGTGAACAATGAAATTAGTCTTTTCCAAGGCTTTTGGTTGCTTCGTAACAACAGCTTGTACCGTGAATGGGTAGTTAACCCAAAGCACAACCCCAACCTGGAGGGCCAGCTTCATTTCAATAAATACCCTTTGGACACGGGGAAGCCGTTGGCATTTCGGTTCATCAGCCATTACCTTCATTCAAGGGGCCTGACTAACCATTGAAATTCCAAGACAAACTGTTGTCCGAATATGTCGAAGCAACTCATCTAGGTTCGCTTGTGGCAGAAGGTCGGGTATTAATTTCGAGCCATTCTCACCAGGCTGTTTACGGTGTTGCTGTTTTTTGTCTTGTTATCAACACTCGCGCTTTTCGTTAAGGAAGGCGAATCCTGTTAGGTGAGATAAGTATCCGATGGTTACCACTTATAGGTAAAAATAACCGCAACTGGTGTAAAGTCAGAATTACTACCACTGGGCATTGCCAAGGTAAAGCCAATCAGAGTCTGCCCTCGTTCTGCAACCCCCAACCACATCCTCCTAGCTGAAAAAGGAAGTAATTCACCGACAAAGATACAAAAGATGCAGTCTTTAGCCTTTTCCGTTGCCGTTGAAATCGCAAAAGACCTCAAGAAACGCATGTGGCAAGATCGCTGGAGCTTGCATGGCAGATGGACAGCGTGGCTGATCCAGAACATTACTGAATGGAATGACCGAAATCAAAGTGAGGTTAACTATGACATCAGGCAGTTACTCACCGGACACGGATACTACAACAGCCTGCCAGTGACTCTAAAGAAAACGACGTGCTCCGTACTTTTTTCGCCTTTCGGTATCAGTATCATTAATCAAGACATCATAGCCGAAATGATGCTTGCCAGTGCGCAAAGCTTGAGCAGAAGTAAGAAAAGTGAAGAAGAACGATCCCGCGAGACCAATTGAAACGGAAAGGGCATAGAAATACAACTCCCTGAAGTAATGCGAATACAGGTCCCACGGGTGGGTCAGAAACCGGAGGAGAAGTTTTTAGTAGACATGTATATCTTATTTCAAGGTGAGTCGGACACACGCAAATGATTAACGACAAAAAGACTAAAATAAACTGACGATATTGACATCATTGGTCAGACCAAAGATTATACAGCCAAACAGATGACGCGCAGTATACAAACAAATTGTTCTATGGCGGGTCGTACTGGCACAGCCCGCCATATAGTTACTTGGATCTCTTTTCTCATGTGTGCAAAAGTTTCTAATTTTTGTTCTCAATGCGTCGTCTGTATGTCTGTATAATCTTTGATCAGACTCAAGATAATGTTACAGATAAGTTTGCTAGTATAGGGCTAGCGGCAAAATGTGTTTAATAGTAAACGAGGGCAAGACCAAGTGCTGTCAACAAAAAACCCACACATCCGCAATCAGCATCCACAGTTACTACATCGAGGTAGTAAGAGACTTTGTCTACATCGGTGACAATATTAACACTGAAAACTAGGGCTGAAACACACCGGATCAAGCTAAATGTTTTCGATTGGATTGTCAAACCAAACGAATGTTCGTATGGTAGTTAGGAGTAACAACGATGCTAACTCTAAGGGGGCAGGCCATGGCAATTTCTTTTTTTTTTGCCGATTATCAACTGGTTGTCTGAAATTACAACAATTTTTGTACAGACAAACAACACTATTTTGGAAAGAATTATCGCTATTTCGGATATTACCAAGTGTCCCCATCTGATTCCTTCTAAAAGTGACGCTAAGTGAACGTTGAGTTCTCTGTATGTTTATTGAAACAATTTTTATAACCTAACCGGGGGTTGAACTTGTAACCTCGTGCCTTGTGAGGCAAGTGCCTACCACTAACGCCACTGAGGTCTTGGTTTGAGGAGAATTTCATTTGAACACACACACCAAGAGAAACAGCATGTAACAAAACAAAACATTTTGTTTTCTTGTTTCGTTTGATGAGCGTTGAAATTAAACAAAATTGAACATGTGGTCGGACTTAGACAGTAAAATTGTTCCTTTTCAAATGGAATTTTCAGATTTACTTCTCTTCCAAATTAATTTGCAATTTGGCAGCTCTCGCTGTGGAAGAATGAACTTAAGAAAATGGATGAATAAAATTTAACTGCAAACATCAAACAGACATAAGTCAGTTGTCAAATGTTTTTATGTTGGTGCATGCAGGTGTAAATCTCACTTGAAATCGAGGTTTTTCAAAATTGATCTAGACCAAAACATATGAGAAGGCTATAATACACTGTGTGGATCGTTTTATACCTTATCCCATCCCATCCTTAAAACAAATATCCCCAAAATGTCGGCTTTTTGGCGATGAAGTATAGAAAATGTCATTGGAAGAACATATTGTTCATACACTTTATCAAAATCATTTATGGTTCGGCAAAAAACATCGTGTTTCGCCTTGATATGCTATGAAGTAGTGTATAGTAATGGTTTTTGATTGAAAACGCCTCCAAAAAGTGGGCGTGGGTTAAAATGACATAAAGAGGAAATGTTTATATTACAAAAACCAATTATTATGCATAACATTTTTTTTCGAAATATTTAAAATTTTAATTTTTTATTAAAAACGCCCCCAAATAGTGTTCTAAAGACACTTTTTCAAAATCTCTAACGGTTCGACCAAAAACAACGTTTTTCTCCTGCATATGGTATCGCGTAGGGTATACAATGGGTTTTTGTATGAAAACGCCTCCAAAATTAATTATTTTGCATCAAATTTTTTTTTCGAAATGCTTAAAATTTTACCGAGCAAGAGAAATAATTTAGCCAGATATACCTCAAAGTAGGGGTTTTCAATAGGAGCGCTACAAACGTTTTTTTTTTAAATAAAACAAAAACGGTTTTGGATATCAATGAAATTCTTTATTCCTGTGAAAGTACGTTCGATGCCATTATGTATGGAACTCGATTTCTTTTGAATGGCCACCAAGGGCACGCTTGCAGATGTCCAGACGCTGAACCCAATTTTCGACGGTTTTCAAGCACAAATCGGCTGATACTGCTGCAATTTCACTTCGATATTTGTACGAAAATCATCAACCGTCGCTGGCTTGTTGGCATAGACCATAGACTTGACGTAGCCCCACAGGAAATTGTCTAACGGCGTCAAATCCAATAAATTGATTGTGGCGTTCGCTGTTTGGCTTGTGGCGCCGTCCTGTTGGAACCATATGTCCTCCAAGTCCATATCATCCAAATGGGGCCAAAAATATTCGGTTATCATTGAACGGTAGCGATTCCCATTCACAGTAACGTGCCGGTCTTGATCATCACGGAAGAAGTACGGCCCAATGACGCCGTCGGCCCATAAGCCACACCAAACCGTAATTTTTCCGGGATGCAATGATGACTCATGGAGTACGTGTGGATTGCTGCCTGACCAATACCGCATATTTTGTTTATTGACGAAGCCATTCAGCCAGAAATGAGCCTCATCGCTGAAGACGGTTTTTCGATGAAAATCCGAATCATTTTCAAGTTGTTTCTCAGCCCAATTCACGAACGCTTCTGGCAGTCAAGCGGCTTCAGTTCTTGCGTCAATTTAATCTTGTAAGGATGAAGGCCAAGATCTTTTCGCAAAATTTGCCACAACGACGTCACAGAGATGCCCAGGCCACTCACTCCGAATTTCGGTTGTAAATTTAAATTATTTCGACTAATTGTTGGATCGTATATCTTTCCTTCATGAAATGGCAAACTTTACTGAAGAGAAGTGTCAAAAGAGCGGCAAGAAATATGGCGTCGTTTTCTGTCCCTGTCGCTCAACTTTTGTAGCGTCCATGTTGAAAAACCCATTATTAGTGTCGGCAGAGCGATTGGGGGAATCACATCAGGTATAGTAGTTTTCATACATAGTATGTTGTTAGAATTTGTGAATGAATAGCTAGGTGAGCCGATTAAGCCATGTTCGTCCGTCCGTCCGTCCATCTGTCTTTAGGTCACTGTTTTTAGGCCTTTAATTTTCAGCTATGTGAATTAAACTTGGTATACATGTGAACCTTGTACGTGCTGTTGAAACTGTGTGCTCATCGAACATTTTCAAAGTACGGCCACTGTCACGACCACTTTTTAGAAAGACATAGTTTTAGGCCAAACTGTTAGAGATTCTGAAAAAGTGTCTGAACAACAAATCTATACAATCATAATATCTTTATTTTGTTCATACAAAGTTTTTACCACGCCCACTTTTTGGAGGCGTTTTCATACAAAAACCTTTTCTATACACTACCTCATAGCATAACCAGGCGAAAAACGGTGTTTTTTGTCGAACAATAAATTATTTTGATAAACAGCCTGAACAATATGTTATGGGAATGGCATTTTCTATATTTCATGGCCATAAATCCGACATGTTGGGGATATTTGTCTTAAGGTTGGGTTGGGATAGGGTATGAAACTATCCACACTGTGGATTGTAGCCTTCTTATATGTTTTTTTTATCCTAATCGAAAACGCTGTTACATACAATTTTTGAAGCAAATGTCAGAGAGCAGCTGGTACATCCATATAATCTAAAATGAAATGCTAAGGATAAGGATTATTTCACCTGAATGCGGATTGAAACGTTTGATCATTTGCTGCAATTAATCGATAATTCGAAAAAACTATCAGAAAACAATATACGAACTATTTTATCAACATTTTGAATTGATAAAAACAAAAAATCAGCAACCAGCAACGAAGCGTGTTTTTCTGTTTTGCTTTGGTTTTATTGTTGCATTTCGTTTGGTTTGTCTTGCACCATAGTAAAGTAGGCAAATATCGTCAACGACGTTGGTTCGAAACATTTCTGTTGGATTCGGTATGTGTTGCTCGTATAAAATGACATGTATTTTCGACAATTACCACCGAAACACATCAAATCAAAAAGGTATGTTTTGCTTCAACCAAAGATGGTGTGTGTTGTCTCATAAGAAATAGTGTTCTGATGTTTCACGAAACAAAGAAACACGATTTGTTTGCAACCTTAACCTCGTCTAAAATAAAATTAAGAATTTTGCTTGCTAACCGCTGTTTCTTCGTAACGCGAAAAACTAAGAAGATCCTATATAATACCCTTATCATCCCATTCCTGCTCTAAAAATGAAGAAATCCTAGATCGTTTTCCGTTGACGGGCTATGGAGGCACTATCAAATGTGGAGCGAATGACCAACAACATTCCTTATCGTGAGTCTTCGAATCCCAGCAAGACGTCGGATGTAGCAAGAAAGAACCTTGAGTTAAGTTAAGTGCACAAGTAGAAACCGTTCCCAACCAACATGAAGATGCGCAACTAAAGGCAGTTACCTAGGGACCTGCCTAATTTGAGAGGTATGTTGGTTGAGGTCTAGCTTCATTCCGGACCGCAAGGCTACTAAGGGCCCAGTTATAGCTATCATTGAACAACTTCATTGGAACACAACATATGATGGAATTGAAATGTAACCCCCATAGCTTCTTATAGGAATTCTTGTAAAATTCCTTCTCAGTTCGGTGGAATGGCAGGCATTACTTCACTAAAATCAATCTTGATCAGTGAAAACTAGGAATAAAAACTATAAGCAAAAATTTAAATGTTTTTGGATAATCATGTTCTAAGACTCATAAGCTTTGTTTTGACACCAACTCGCCAATGATTGAATTTTAAAAAAAAAGCCTCAAGAAGTAAAAGAAAATTTCTAATGATAGCTATAACTGGGCCCTAAGGTAGCTAAGTATGACTTAATAAGAGAATCTGATTGGTTGAATCACGATTTCATTCCGGTGCCACTTAAGTCAACACTTCGATTTAAATTGTATCCTCTAAGAGCGATCCAAGTCGTTTAAAAACATTTCAATGAATATTTCAATTTATGTTTACCCTCCTTTCGCCCTGAATATTAAAGGACCACAAATTGAAATTAATTTTTTTTTCGCAGCCCATTTAGTTCACTCAGCACTGAGTATTGCCTTCTCCAATTCCACAGCGAGCGCGATATGAACACAAGATTTAATTACATACATGCAAATTAACTGTACGTACGACAGAAGACCATACATAAATATATATACATACATATATTTATCTGTATGTTTACGTCTGCATGTTTTATGTTAATCACATCCTCCGTTAATTATTATTACCAAACCTATCGCCATTTAAAATTTAATTAGCTCACCATATATTCCGAAGTTATTTAGTAAACTAATTAAAAGTACCTACTCCGCCATCGTGCCTGTGTGTGTGAGTCATCCTTACAATGTTGTGGATAAGCGCGGGCGGTACTGCAGGAAGGCACTCCACACAACAATCACCAGCCAAATGCAGATTGAGGCGGGCAGGAAGTACTACTGAGTTACGAAAAAAAAAAAAAATAATAATATAGATGTACATATGTATGTGAAAAGTTAAACAGAGAGAGAAAGAGAGAGAAAAAATCCTACCAGTGATTAAAATCATCCGCAGGGACTCAATTACGGCATAAAAGTTCATATAATTAATAATTAATTATCACAAAGCGTTTAATTGGAAGAAGGATTTATGTTTCCCCCGAACACAGTCCGCTCACAAATGGTCGCGGCTGGCATTGTCACCGCTGTCCTATGGACACAGCCGCAACAGTGTGCAAATTTTTTGCATATACACAGTAGCATCCAGCAAATCTACACAGCTAGCGAGGAGCAATTGTTGTTGGTGGTGGCGCTTTTTAACATTTTCATTCCCAGTTTGTTAACATTGTATTAAGTTCATGTTTTCAAGTTTAAGAGGATTTAATCGTTTTATTACATCATGTCATATTGCGCTTATTTATTTATTTTTTTTGTGAATTTATTTTTTATTTTAATTGAAATCTTTTTTCATCTGTAACTATAGATGTGGATATACCCCTACGATGGAACTACCAATGACAATTGCCCTACTTATACAGATTTTAATTGCATGTATGACAACCGCAATGAGTAAATTTTGCAAATATTTGAAGGCGGGTGTCACTAATGAGATCTGAATATTTTGATGGTTGGATGTTGTAGAGCGAGGGAGAACTCTGATCGGTGTTTACTTGTCAACGCCTTGTCATTGCAACTTTGACTTCACATCAATTGTGCTTATTTTACCTGTAAGTGGTAACCATGGATACTGATCTCACCTCCAAGTGGTAACCATGGGATTCTGGGCTCATCCAAAAGGATTTGCCTAGCCAAACTTATTAATGCGAGTGGTGACGTAATCGAGGAATTTCAAAGGGATATCAGGCCCAATAAACAGAGAAGGTGGCGGATAGGCCAAAAGGCCAAGAACAGCCCTCAATACCGTAGTGGATACGGATGGCTCTGTGTTCTAGAGGTTTCTAATAAATTAGAGCCGGCTCTCCAGGTTTGGGGATGTGCTTTGAGTTTACTAACCACTCACGGAAAAAACTGTTGTTACGAAGCAACCCATATCCTTGGAAAAGACTGATTTTATTGTTCACGTCTATGCTAAACGAAAATTGGACACTTAGCGGAAGTCCTTAGCTGCTTCAAAACAGATATTACTGCCATCCAGAAAAAAAAGAAGTCATGCGCTGGTCTAAAAGAGGATGAAGGACTGTGCCATCTTCTACGGACCGTGTTATAGTAAGCAGAAGCAACCACTATTCGGATGTGAATTTGTAAGTTACAGACTTAAACAAAATGTGGTATGCCTACAAGTAGTTAGCGGACGCATTGTAAAAATCCGCATCGAAGCCAAATTCGCCAAATAGCCTAATATGCACTCACACTCTGACCGATGGAGAAAATAGATGATATTGGGAAAGAATGTTTGAACAGGATCATGGACAAAGCTTATTAATGACTACCAAAGTACGATATTAAAATCGTGATGGGTGATATGAACGCAACGTTACGAAAAGAGGATAAAACTACCTACAAACTACACCAAACGTGGTGTCGGCAACGGACTTGAGCTAATTGACTTCGATGAGCAGCGAAAACCACCATAGCCAGTATACGATGTCCGCACCTCGATATACAGTGTACATGGCGGTCTGAAGATCAACGAACCGTCAATCAAATCGATCACATTGCGATAGACAAGGGGTACGCATGTTGTATTTTGGATGTTCAAACATTCCAAGGGGCTAACATCGGCTCGGACCACTAATATTAGTGAAGAAATCCTTGTACCCAAGACAAGAAAGCGAATATCCACCACCCCAGAAATATTGTAAAAACAATTTAATGTCGAAAGACCGCCAGTCCTTCGCAGAACTAGTATCACTTAACATTTTCATTAGCACCATACCACCAGCGTCTAATGTCCAGGAACAATGACAACGATGCCAACAAGCAATTAGATCAGCCGCAACAGATGTGCAAGTTTTCTCGCGCCCAAATGCCGAAAGATGCTCGCAGACAAGAACGAGGCCTACAAGGCTAAGCTGCCGGTGAAGACGAGAGCTCCCACTGAGCTCTAAATGCAGAAGAAGGGTGGAACACCAACATTTCAGAAAGAGGAAAAAGAGAAAGAACAGCAAGAAAAGCACGCGATCGGGAATAAAGAGATGTGCTAGTCCAGCAACTCAAAGCAACTACTAGCATACGCCGAGGATATTGAAATCATTGGTAGGACTCAACGTGATGTCATAGCCACGTTTGCTAGTATAGAGAAGGAAGCGGCAAAAATGGGTTAAGCAGTAAATGAGGGCAAGACAAAGTCTTTGCTGTCATCGCGAAAGGGCACACAACATCGACGAATTGGATAGAACGACACCACTGACAGATATAACTTCGACGTAGTACAGGACTCTTCAGAAATTTAACGAAGAATTACTCTTGCCAAGGTTTGAGGCGGCCAGGAAGTACTACTGAGTTACGAAAAAAAAAATAATATGGATGAACATATGTATGTGAAAAGTTAAACAGAGAGAGAAAGAGAAGGCTAAGGAGGCAATTCAATAGTAAAGCCCTCACTCGAACTACTACTACTACTAGTCTCAAAAGCGGATGAAGAAATCCTTGGTCGATTTGAGAGGAAAATTCTTCGAAAAATCTACGGTCCCGTTTGCGTTGACGGGCTATTGAGACGAAAATTCAACCAAGAACTATACGAGCTGTACAGCGACACAACGCTGTTCAAAAAAACGCCACATTGGACGTTTATGATGGCTAGGACATGTAACTATACGAATGGACACCAATACTCCGGTTTTCACAGTCTTTGATTCCAAGCCAGAAGTCGGACGCAGTATGGAAGAAATGTTTTTATTACCATAACCAATGATTTTGCATCAACATTTTTCACGAACTGTTTAAAGTTTTACCGAAAAACTTTTTTTTCCTGAAAACGACCTCAAAAAAGTAGGCGTGGAAAAAAACTTTGTAATGATGAAATATTAACATTGGGATTATCTAGATATGTTGTTCAGACACTATTTCAAAACTTCTAATCGTTTGGCCTAAAACTACGTTTTTCTAAAATGTGGGGGTTGGCAGTGGGCTGATTTCAAAAATGTTGCTATATTTTGTCGCCATAAAGTCCCATAAATTTAAGGATGAGGTGGGATAGTGTATTAAACGATCCGCACAGCAGATTTTAGCCTTCTTATTTTCGGTGCCGTCTCTAACGATTGGAGTTAGTCGGCATAAACGGTTTCGCAATGAAGCAATTGCGGTGTGGTGGATATCTTCATTCTAACTTTGTCGATCTAAGTCCTTGAAATATTCTTACATTTAGAATGCCGGATGTGTAGCTTTTGTCTAACACAAGGATGTGTCTCTCCTTCTATCGTTACATTAAAATACCCATTCACCAGGTTTTAACATTGTTGCTCATAAGTTTATCTGGGATCTCGTAGAAACAACCCTTAGCAGTGTGGTTCTTTTACTCCATTGAAGGGTGAACCCATATTATGCTAATATTTGCAAATTTGGTACTGCTGCGGATTATTACAATGCACTCACCAATGTTTTTGAAACATAAGACTTCTTGCATTAGTTTTTTTTTCATTTTTAACATATTCGCATACGAATAGTCAATGTTTCTGATGTTTGAAACACGGGCCGTAGCATATTTTACAGTTTTTCATACTCCAGAATTGACCGAGATATCCCACTGTATTCCTTGGATGGGTGTAATATATGTTTTGTAGCAGCTTAGGACTTTCGCTAGTTGTTCTATCTTTCCAGGTACAAATGCGAACTTCGTCGTCTTTTTTTGTTTTATTTAATATGGTCGTCAATAGCAATTATTCATTCACTTCCGAGTCTGCGTTAGAAATTAACCCACACCATAACCCTTATCTAACCAGGATATCCATTCGTCCATGCTTTGATCGCAAGCCAGCACCATGCGCCCGATCAATCTGATAACGATTTTTCAATTGAATTGCTATTCTCATTCATTCAGTGGTTGTGCAAGTTAACGCCGCTTTGCATCCTAGACAGACATGCTTTACGACTAGGCATTGCCTGAAACTATTTCTAAAGAAGCCACAACGACGTAGAGCAGGCAGAGGCAATAATACTGTCCAACTCGCTCCCGAATCAGAAAATTAAATTTGGTGCATCTATTTGTACATCGATTTAAACGGTTTAAACATCTGGAAAAAAAAAATGGCCGACCATAACAGATTTGATAAATTAAAATATTGGTTTCAGGAAAATCTACCCGATAAAGGTAGAACAACGGATTTCCGACTACGGATTGTTGTTTTGTAATCTATCTCATCGCTCCAGCGCTCCAAAGTTTTTGGAATAGTATAAATGCCCCTGAAGCAGTTGATTAAAGATTAGTCGTATTCTCTGTTTTGGAGCACATGTTCCAGCAAATTAAGAGCTGAACTAAATTAAGTAGTATATAGACCACATGTTTCTATAGCCGTACTTGAATGTGTTAGTAGGACTATGTACATATAACATAAACCAGTCGAAAGCGTTTACTGTTCATTCAATTACAAGCCTGAGGCAACTAATCATTTCAATCGACCCTAATTAAGTTTGTTCTTTGTTTAACAAACAGCCAATTAATGGTAAAATGGAAACCGCATAATCGAATTCATTATGTCAACTAATTTTTTTATAACCCTTAAATTCAACCGTGAAATTCACTATCAATATATTACACATAAGCCGCAGGATGAAACCGCTTATAATAACATGTTTGATTTGACTCTTGTACACAATGCGATAATAATTCTGGAATTGAACGGCAATCGGTTGTATTGGTGCGAGCTAAGCGGAATACGTATAACGTAGGGCATCAATTGTGGTGCCGCTTTTAAACTTCAACGCGCTAATAAGTAAACAAATAACAGGGATGTATGATAAGGCTAAGCCATAGGCTTAGTAAAGTGGTGATTTTATTTTGCTGTTTTTTCATCTTCTCAGATGGCAGTACACTTTGTAAGTGATCCTACATCGCTCCAGTAAGCCGGCTTCCAGTTTGCTAGTTGAGCACGTCACGTACAGTCCTCCTTGTGTGATGAAGAAATGTTACAGGTATTTACGCATGTAAGTCAGATAGAACTTTATATAAAAATTTTCCTTTTTAATTGAAGACAATACCGCCATTTTCACAGATTGAACAAATAGAACTGGCATATCAGCCATCGGTCTTACTTTTGCCCATCGGAATTTTGATGATGACAAATAGTGCACTGAACTGGCATCAAAATGTAGTAGAAGTATGGGACCTGCAAACGCCGATGTTATATGACCCATAGAACTAGCAAACGCCGATATTATATGGCCTCATTGGACAATAAATGCCATAAAAGGTTTCGTAATACGCGCAGATAGTTTTATGGTCGCATACAATTTTGGTGGTAAGTGGAAAAATAACAGGGAATTCGAACGATCACAAATGATTTTCACCAAACTGATTCATTCTACTCGGGCTTGTAGCTTCTTTGTGGTGCCCACTAGTACCTTGACCGTAGATAGGCTGTAATGAATTGTGTAAAGTAAGGAAGAAAGTTGGGTTTGCATACTATGACACCTATTCCTTAATCAAGACGCCAGCAGAAGATTTCTCAAGATGGAGTTAGGCGCCTACATTTCCAGCTAGGATGGCTAACAACTTTTAAAAAAAAGCTGCTTCGAGTCAAAAGGTCATCTAAGGAGCACGTAGTCGATAATAATTTCTCCGTGTCCTAGGGGTATCTAATAAATTGTGGCTGGGCGTCCAGGTTTCTGGTGCTTCTTTGGGCTAACTACTTACTAAGCAGCCCAAAACCTTACAAAGGAATGATTAAACTTTCGTGACCATGGTTAACGAAATAAGGACAACGACGTTAGTATTTGCGCAATGTGACTTTTATTTAAGTCCGGAATGAAAGCCTCAACCAACATCCCCCTCCAATCAGCCCGATAGTTAGCTAACTGTCTCCATCTGCGCACTCCAAGTTAGTCTTGGAGCAAGGTCTTCCTCTACTGTGTCCGATCGAAGACTCTGCGATCCGGAGTATTGTTGTCCATTCGTTCTACATGTCCCAGTCATCTTAAACGTCTAATGCCGAGATTTTTGAACAGGGGCATTCCACTGTACAGCTCGTATAGTTCTTGGTTGAATTTTCGTCTGCATAGCCCGTCAACGGAGACGGGACAGAAGATTTATCGGAAAATTTTCCTCTTGAATCGACCAAGAATTTATTCATCCGCTGTTGAGACGGTCCATGCTTCAGCGCCGTAGAGCAGGACTGGGATGACCAGGGTCTTATATACAGGGTGGGCCAAAAGAAGTCATCCGATGTTGTTTGGCCTTTAGAATATTAGTTGTGGTTCGCGCAGTGTGTGCCGTTCCTCTGTCCTGTTGGAACAGCATGTCTTCCATACCTAATTCGGCTAATTGCGGCAAAGAAAATCGGTTAATATGGCACTTTAGCGCGCGTTGTCCACTGTTAACGTTTGACCAGCGGCATTCTCGAAAAAATGTCCCGATGACTCCTCCAGCGTGAATAGCGCACCATGCAGTAACTTTGAGCGGTCGTAATGGCTCCTTGTGCATTACTCGTGGATTTTCGGTGCGGTGAAAATGAGCCTGATCGCTCATTATGATTTTGGTCGAAAAATCGTCCACTTCGATTATTCCGCGCTCTTGGGGAGTCTATCGCTCCATGGCTTGTTGACTTGTATTCTACATCTGTCTAGTCCACATATGTCAAAACAGATTTGATATTGGCGGCCATTTGCAAAAATAAGAGCATTTTCCAATAGGGTGATCTCTTTTGGCCCACGTTGTAGAATCTCCTATGTATTTCGAGTGAGGGCCCTACTACTGAATTGCCTTCTTAGCCCGATGAAACAGTGTTCGGAAAGAGTAATTCTTCGTTTAATTTCCAAGGCTCAGGATCAAGTTTAGCACAATGCCTTTCTTATAATTAGCACGTGCTAAAGGGTGTATGAATACCCTTATAGTGTTAGACACAGCGCGGTCATAAGGGAAATTGAGGAGAAGAAAAGAGGAGATACCGATGTGCATTGGTTTTAAATTTTTGTAAATTGTAATGGGGAGGAAAGACTATGTTCGGTAAAGCATTCCACATTCGAGTTGTTCGTTTCGGGAATGAATATCTATATTTCATAGTACGTCCGAAGGTAGGCTTGAGGGTGAATTGATTAGCATTCATGGCATGGCGAGTATCACGGTTGAATGTTTTCGATTGAGCATTTCCTGTTAAAATAGGGGTAAAAAAAGTGTTAGGCAGGAGATATTCCTACGATGTTCAAGCGAGACAATAGAGTTCGCTACGGTTGGATCTGCTATCAGTTTTATCGTACGCTTTTGTATCCTGTCCAGTAGGTGCAATGATGTTTTTTTGCTGCACCTGACCAGATGTGGGCGCTAAACTCAAGTTTGGGGCGTATACACGCATTATATATTGAAGCCAGATCAGAAAGGGTGAAATTTTTTTCATCGATTTATTAAACCTAGACATTTCGCTGCGTTTTTATCGATTTCGAATACGTGGTCGTTCCAACGAAGGTCGTTACTAACACACTTACCGAGCCATTCATGGATAATGGCTGTAAATTTTGGATTCGCTTGGTAGGCTACTTGACATCATATGGATTTCACCAATTATGCGGATGAAAGCAAAGCTTTCTCAAAAACAGATCGTTAACAGTATGGGTGGATGGTGTTTCCTCAGAAAAATCCTCTATAAACGCAGAGATGCCAAAGGGATCCATTTATTTAAAGGCGATTTGTCCCTTAATTCAAACGAAACCTTAGTGCAACCTTTGACACAGCGAACATTTGTAAGAGATCTGTCTCTGTATTGCTATTTAGCTTTTTTTATAATTTCCACGCACTCAGGGGTTATGAATACCATATATATGTTTGCCACAGTACGAGCGTTTTATCAAGGGGAAGAAAGAGATAGGATGGAAGGATTTTGGATGTAGTGGAGACTTAACTCCATGGGTGGTATCCGAACTAACTTCGGGGAGTCACTGTTTCTTGTGTTCGTTAAATTCAATGAAACTTCAAGATGGTGTATAATTTTATTTGTAACAGCCGACCTTGTCGTTTTATTTCTTTTGAATAAAAGTTACGTGGATTTTGGCTGAGATTGAACGCGCAACCTTCCAATCAACAGGCGAACACATTACCTCTACACCGTTATATTCAATAATAAAACTAAGTTGATGTTTTGTGCGCTAACTGATGTAATTTTCAACCAATTTACTTGGTTTTTCTTTTAAACTATACAGAAAAATAATCAGAAGGACATAGCACATATTTTTTCCAAAATCCCAGCACTGCCAACCCCACTCTAAAAAAAATCTTTTTGGTTTTTTGTTAAACTGTAAGGAATTTTGAAAAATGTCTGAATAAAATATTTAGACATTTTGAATATCTTTATTTTGTCAGTAAAAATGTTTCCGCAACGCCCACTTTTTGGGCGTTTTTCGTAACAAAAAAAAAGTGCTTTCGGTACAATATTAAGTAAATTCGAAAGAAGTTCTATGAAAATATTGTGAGAATAATACCATGAACATTTCGTCTATGGATCATTCTAACCCCTATGCCCAATTTGTGGGGCTGGCAGTTTCTGCTTGACAAGACGGATTCGTTTTTTGGATGTCCCTGTTGAAACTGGCAAAACATTTCGCATTTCACTAATTCTCGCCGAAATGTTATCAAATAATGGCATTGCATTGGTCTTTGCATCATCTGGGATTGCAGCAACTTTAATAGATGGAGGGAGAACAGCTCATTTAATATTTGAGCTGCCTCTGCGGACACAAAACATAAATCATTGGCAGCAAAAATTGAAAACTTCAACGATTTGAGCTTCAAGATACAACAGTTATGCAGGCGACAGTTGTTGCCAGACAAATCTGTCGATTCATTCTCCAAAAAAATAGGAATAGATTAAAATAATTTATGGACGAAATATCATGTTAATATTACCAATGATTTTGTATAAAACATTTTTTCGAATATATAAAAATTTTACTGAAAAATATTTTTTAATGACAACACCCAAAAAAAAAGTTGTACCTATAAACGAAATATAGGTATTGGGATTGTCTAAATATGTTGTTCAAACAATTTTAAAAATTCTCTACTGTTTGGCCAAAAACAATGTTTTTTCCAAAAAGTGGGCGTGGCATTGGGTGGATTTCAAAAATGTTTAAACTTTCGAAACTTTATTTCAAAATTGAAGGGCGAAAAATTATAGACGGACGGGCAGACAGACATAGCTAGATCGATTCAGCTGGAGCTTCTGAGTCGATCCATATAAAGCGTGGTTAAACTTTAAGGGCCGATGTTAGTTTTGATTAAAACACAAATTATTTGGCAAATTACTGTCATTTATTGTTGTTATGATAATGCTGGTATAGTTCAATTATGTATGAAATAAAATATCGGCCAAATGGCAGCTGCGACCTCGGCGGCACACCTCCATCCGATGGTCGAAATTTTCGATGACGATGAAGCATTATTGAGGTTCTAGTTCTATGCCGTTAATATGCCGAATTATCTCATCCTTTAGCTCTTGAATTGTTGCTGGCTTATCGGCATACACCTTTTCTTTCAAATAAACCCAAAGAAAGGAGTCCAACGGTGTCAAATCACATGATTTTGGCGGCCAATTGACATCGCCACCACGTCAGATAACACGGCCATTGAATTTGTCGAGCAAAAGAGCCATTGTTTCGTTAGCTGTGTGGAAATTGGCACCTTCCTGTTGAAACCACATATTGTCCAAATCCATATCTTTCAATTGGGGCTATAAAAAGTTCGTTATTATCTCAAAAAAGCAAACAACATTCACACTAACTGCCTGACCGGCCTCATTTTAGAAAAAATACGGCCCGATGATGCCGCCAGCCCATAAACCCCACCAAACAGTCACTCTTTGTGGGTGCATTGGTTTTTCAACAATCACTCTTGATTATCATTCACCCAAATGCTGCATTTCTGCTTATTAGCGAATCCACTGAGGTGAAAATGTGCCTCATCACTAAAGATGATTTTCTTCGAAAATTGATCATCCACTGTTGCCATTTCTCGCCACCATTCTGACCATTGACGACGCTTTAAATGGTTAAGAGGCTTTAGTTCTTGAGTCAATTGCACCTTGTAAGCGTGTAAATGCAAGTAAAAAAAATTTATGGCGCAACAGGCTCGTTAGTACCCAGGGCCTACCTTTTTTCTCACAACCATTCATTTGTGCGTGTGTACTTCTTAGCACGATGGCGGGACCTCCTGTTTTATGCCGAATCCGAACGGCTAAGTTGAGATAAGCTTTTCATGACAATTGATACTACTCGGATGATTTGTCAGATCATCACGAGAGGAGGGCCAGTGAAAAATTATTACGGCTGGGAATCGAACCCAGACCTTCTGCACGGCAGTTCATCGCACTAACCATCGCGCCACTGAGCCCGTGTAAATGCAAGTACATACGCAAAATGCTCTTAAACGACGAGCGTGAGAGGTGCAATTGTTGGGCACGACGACGAGTTGAGGTGGACGGTTCTCCAGCCACACTATCGCGAACTGCAGCAATATTTTCTGCAGTACGAGCTGTACGAGCTTGCGCTGGTGTTTTCACATCTCCTACAGACACGGTTTGCTAACATTTTTTCACAATTTTTCCGATTGTACGCACTTTTGGACGATTAAATTGATTAAATTAAATTGACCGAAAAAAATCAGGAAGTGCAGGATATGCAGGATACGCCCATTTTCATAATATGCCTGAATAACTTTTACGCGTTGCTCGATTATGTATCTTTCCATGTGTCAAATTAAGTTAGTCTGAAAGTGATAAATGACGTTTAGGTGTGGTTCACATTCCACATCGACCCATACATATACTTTGGTGTATGTGTATCTATCGAAATTATTTGCTTGTCTTAAAAATCTAATGTCAAAATTAATACAGCCCTATAGGATGGGTTATAAAAAGTTGATATCTGAGGGGATCCGATATTCAGACTCATAACCAGCTGTTTTTACGTGGTAAGGAAGTTAAACTGACGGCACAAGCCCCAACCATGATCGCCTGTTCCAAAAGGTGCCGTGATATAAGGCCATGTGACAAATTCACAAGGTGTCAATAAGCCATATTACGGGATATGGGCATATGGCAATATGTCGCTTTCGAAAAGCAGCATTAGATCATTATGACTATATGTCACTTGTAAATTGATTTTTAGGATGACGGGATATAAGGTCAAACAAAATAGGACCAAATTCCAAATTTAGCTTTATTTCGAATTTCAAAACGAAATAATACCAATTTGGCTTTATTGCTTTTTTGACTTGCATGCATCCAACCTCAACGCAACCCAAATCCAACAGAGTGCCCAGAGTGGCTTAAACACTGTCAATGGCCCACCATCTCTGTTCAAGGAGCCTGACTAGCCCGTGAGATTCATTTATGACTTGTTGGCCGAATAAGTCGAAGCAGATTATGAAAATTGTTCACTTTGGCCACTCCAACTCGGACTCTCACCGCCACCATTGACGCCTTTTCGTCACTCAAGGTACTAGGCACTCAGGTGGTCGCCACGAGAAAGCTGAATGTCGGGTGAAAAAAAATCACCTTTAAACCGTTATATATATTTTATATTTAACCTTTCATTTGTTTAAGGAATATCGTAACACTCTTTTCAAATACTCCATATTAATTCATCTCACTGGTTACTTAAAACCCATCTATATTCCTGGCGAACAAAATTTCACAACACACTGACGGAGAGTGAAATAAAAAAAAGTTTTGCCCCGCCGCCCCTCCCCGAACTTTCTGAACGACAACAAATATCACGTGAGATACGCCAACGAGATGAAATCACTTAGCATCGATTCATTCATCTCCGTCATCTAATGGTTGACATTAAAACCCAAGTAGAAACTTCAAATATTGAATCATTGGCAATATATATAAGTGCATTTGGATATGTATAGCTGGATCCGCACGAACAGTAGCAGAAGCAGGACATTTGGACGGAGCTACAAGGGTAGATATCCCTAACAACCACCGCACCGAACCGCACCGCTCCATCATCAGGAGCGATGGCGACCAGAAATCATCCAAGCTCCGTTCCATATACGACAGCAGACATCAAAACGGAGTTTATTCGGAGTTTTTTTTTTTCCTCTGTTTAGGATGCTCTCTCTTCGACCACCACATTGGAGAAGGGAGAATTGGTGTCTGGCCTTACTTACCCATGCCTCAACTTTCCTAAGCTGAGCTAAAAATTCACGTTCATTAGTATAAATTGACGAGTTGGAGGGATATGTGAAAAAGCTTTTATGCATTAGTGTAATTGGACATTAGTCGAAATGAAAAATCACTCGTTCCGAGGGTTTCGAGTGTTCCGACTATGCTGGGTGGAGCGTCGCCAGTTGGGTTGGGGAACGACTATATGCTCACCGTAGTCATCATCGTTGGAGTCATCCGACGTCGTGGTTGATGTCGTGCTAATACGTCTCTGCTCGTCGGCGATGGGTACATGGTGAACGTGGAGATGGCAATTGTGGAGGTATCCGGCGGATTGACATGGCGCACACTGTACGTACGAGCACGGATATACGGGCCAACTTAGTGCGCTGGAGCTCTTTTCGGTAACCTAACCCACCACTTGTATGTGCGGGCTATTAGCAAACGTTGTTGGATTGATGTTAGAGCGCAGTGAAATTAAAAAAAAAGAAAAGGAAAAAAAACGACGGGATAGAGGAAGGCGGACAAAAACATAGCAAACCCTCGTCTCTTAGACGAGTGGAAGAGTTAACAACTTTTCATATGGAGTTGAGTGCAATCTGAGGTTAGGTAATTAAACATTTCGTTCGTTTCAGTTCTGCTATGTTGATCCTGGTAATGCTGCTAGTGCTAATACCGATGATGCCGCTACACTGCAGCTGCCGCTGTTAATGATAAGGACTTATCCTGTTGATGCGAAGGACGATAACTACGACTTGGATGACGATGACGATGATGGCGTTGGCGGTGTTGATGGTGATGATGGTAATGACGGGAATGATGGCATGGCACTAATGATGATGCAGTAGTGCAACATCTAATTCTGCGAACAGCTCCTAGGACATCGAGGATAAAGAATAAATAGACATTACTCATGCTTCAGAGTAGGTGCCTATATGTAATGAGAAACACCGCGCTAAGTGAGTGGAGGTGGCGAAAGCTGGAAATGCTGTGCGAGATGTGTATTCATTTGTAGCTATGATGAGCTTAGATGTATCTTGTTGAAGTGAAGCATTTACGAATTGCCAGAGACGGATTATTAGCGAACCAGCACGGAGTGAGATAAATTAATTGATTTGTTTCACAAGCATATGTATTGACTAGGATGCTGGCACTCAGGTGGTATTTAATTAGGCCGCGGTTGATCGTAATGAGTTACTTGAAGAAGACGTGTATAAGGAGAAAGGCTTGAAAACACCAATTAAAATACTTCGCTAAGCCAATAGCGCACCTATGAACTTTAAATAATTAAGTTCTGTCTTTCGAAGTACTGGTGAGATCAGCCGCATCTTATGTACTGGGTTTCTCGCGCCCAGCTGGAAGAAACTCTTGGTTCGATCAAGAGTGCCGACAGATGCTAGCAGCCAAGTACGAAGCCTACAAGGCTAAGCTGCAGGTGAAGACGAGAGCTGCCATTTAGCTCTAAAGTCAAAGAAGAATCGGAGGACACCGGCTTTTTAGAAAGAAGAAAAAAGTAGCAAGAAAAGAGTGCGGTAGGGGATGTAGAGAGGTGCTACTGCAGGAAAGATGTTCGCAACTCTTAGAAAAAGTCTAAAATGACAAAGGGATACAAGGCACGAAAAGAATCATGTCGAGATAAAAAGGAAAGATCTTAGTTGAGACACATTCGATGCTGATAATATGGAAGTAGTACTTCTGCAAAAAACATATTTGACGATGATGACAATCAATCTTCCGCTGTTAGGCAGAACGCACCATTAAGTATCAACGACGACAAAAATAACTACCAACCACCCGACCTAAGAGAAGCGATTATATCAAAATCCAAGCTAAAGCTTAAGAAGGCTGGCGAAAATGACGGTGTAACAGCAAAGCTGTATAAACCCGATGGCGATGACTTGGTATGATGAAAGTTTGCCTGAAGAATGAATAAAAAAGGAGACCCTCTGAACTGGGCCAAGTTCTGAGGGATAAATCTCCTCAACATCGCCTACCAGATCCTATCTGCTGTTATATTTGAACACCTAAAACCGTTTACCAACAACCTGATCGGCTCTTTCCAGAGTCGTCTTAGACCAGGAGAGTTCACAACTGATCAAATCTTCACACTTCGGCAGATTCTAGAAAAAAAAACAGCAAGCTCGATACCCACCACCCTTTGATCGATTTCAAAGTCGCATACGACAGCATTTATATAGACGAACTAAACAGATCCATGTCTAGATTTGGTATACAACCCAATCTCCTCCGTTTGTGCAGGATGACGCAGGAGATTCCGACCATTAATGTCGATATGAAAACCGATGTTTCTTCGAGTTAAGTAGGCATGTTGGGTGAGGTAAAGATTCATTCCAGATTGAAGCGCCACCTAAGTAAAGAAGTACAGGGTCATCTAGTGTTTTTTTTTCACATCATAGGTTATTTTGGCACTGACAGCTGTTTCCCGCTCTACATCTTGACAGAAAGTCAGTGTCAAACCTCGGAACTAAATAAGTCGCATTACGCTGGAACACTATGAAATATTGAAAACTTATTTCCAAAGTGAGTGCTGTTTGGGATACACAAAGCGTTATTTAAAAATAAGTTTTGGTTGAAATTAAGCACATGCCGCTCAAAACGTCGTGAGACTGGTTTGCTACATTTCTGATATACTTAGGGAACTCGATAATTCATTGGCATTTGCCGACGACGCTACACTGTATGCAAGCGGCTCAAAAATTGAAGACATTCAAATCCAACTTCAAAGCAAGTTTGATAGGTTTCAAGCTTTCTGCTCCGAATGGGAGCTTAAAATAAACTATACGAAATGTGAAACCATATTGTTCCGCACCCCAATAAGACGCGGTAATTCAGATTTGAGACGCAACTGGAGAAATCTCAAAATAACGAGTTCAAATGGTCTTCGGATCGAGTCGAGGACCGTGGTAAAATATTTAGCTGTTCATTTGGAAAAGTTTCTGTATTACAATGAGCACATAAATATTCAATTAGACAAGGCAAGAGCGGCATTCATGTCGCTAAAAAGCCTGTTTCATTCCAACTATCTTAGATCCGATGTGAAGATAATTTGTTACCAAGCATTCGTTCGTCCAATTCTGACTTATGCGAGTCCAGTGTGGTGGAACATTAACCCATCGTATATGGAAAAACTTCGAGTGTTCGAGCGCAAATGTCTTAGAGCCTGCACACAGATGTATAGGAGTGCACATTCCGATTATAGGCATTATGTCTCAAACAAAAGACTTCTGGATGCTTCCGGTGTATCCAGAATTGACAATGTCATTCTAGATCTTGTAAGAAATCACTTTGTTCGTTCGGCAAGTGTTAGCGAAAACGAATTATTCTATCCGAATCCTGGGTATTTCAGAAATGCCTTGGAAAGTTGATACACTCCGCCAGAAACATTTCTGTTTCTGGATGCATATGGCTACCTATCGGATTCAACGAACGTTCCAATAATATACCATGCTGCAAGGAGAGCAACAGATGAGCCTTTTGAGTCGGGGGACGGGAATACTGATCAAATTAGATACTGCCTTAGCATACCTGAAAGCGACAAAAGTAACACTAACAGGTTAAATAGAGACCGATACTGGTGGCTAGACTGGGCTGAAGCCGATACTTAGGTTAAGTAAAACTAGGCCCTGACATGTGATCTCTGATCTAACGATGACTTGTTAGTCGATGGAATAGAGATCACATGACAGGGCCTAGATAGATTTAGATAGGTTTAGATAGGTAAAGTTTGTCTTGTAGATTTTAGTTTTATATAAAAAAAAAAAGTTGCGACTGTCTTCTAATAGGTTTTGATTCACATTTTCCTATTTTAAAAAAAAAAATATATATAGTACATAACAATAATACAAAAATTCACAAAAAATATAAAAATTGAATTAAACAAACAAATTATATATCATGTAATGCGAACCATAATGGTCTTTTACTTTGGCAAAATTTAAAAATGTCTAGTCTTTAAGTTTATTTAGGCTAATAATTAATATTAAAGAAATTGTGAATAAATAAACGTTAAAAAAAAAAGACTGGTTTGCTAGTGGACAACACTCATATTCCCCGTCGTCGTATGTTGGCTACTGTAGCCGAGGGTGTGAAACTGAATTCAAGAACATCAACTTACCATCGATCTCAACAGCTCAACATTTCATGCACAAAGTCCTACAAGGTCCAATTGAATCAGCAATTTAAGTCGTACGACCATCCGATTTATTATCGCTTCGCAGTTTCGGCCTTAAAGCATTTTTCTCCGAAAATGAGTCTGGGAACAACGTTTTCGTCAGTCTTACAGAGCCGTATGCTAATCGAATTTTTTTTTACTGAAATTGAAGACATGAAACTGATTTGAAGACATCTGGTTCATACAGAAATGCGCGCCATTCCACACAGTCCATGTCACAATCGGTCTTTTGCGAACCAAATTCCCAATTCGTGTTATCAGCCATCTTGCCGATGTCAATTTGCCGCCTCGTAGCTGCGATATGACCCCTTTTTGGAGTTTTTTTTTTTTGTGGGGATCCGTGAAGGACCGATCTTATGCCAACAATCCGGAAACGATTCAAGCACTTTACAACGATCATTCAAGCAATCCGTGAACTACAGCACGAAAACATGAACGAGGTAATAGGGAATGCGCTATTGCGAAGCAAGACGAGGCAGCCACTTGATAAAAAAATGCGTTCATTTTATTGCATTTAAGAAAAAACTTGTATTTGGCCCACCCGTTACTCCTACTTAACTGAGAAGGTATGATTAGGTTTACCTATTATTTGGTCCTTTGTGGATATTGCTCATTCTCCTTGTTACCTGTGAGAAAACCATTCTGAGCTTTTTATGAAACGGATGAGACGTTTCATTTCAGTTTTTGTCAAATCGCTGTGATTTTGGAAGTAGCGAACTCTAAGATAGATTTTTCTTTTGTTTTATAGGGTCGGGCAGTTACAAAGGAGATGAAGTATTGCTTCTTCTTCCTCTTCGTCCATGCAGCTCCTACAGAAGTCGTTTGAGTGGAGGTCTAGTCTTTCTGCGTGCCTGCATATTAAGCAGTGTCCAACGATGACACCTATAGTGACGCGAAATCAGTCCCTTAGATCTTACTGAATCCAGCTTTAGCCAAATTTGGTGACTTGACACGTCGGTAGTGCCAAGGGTGACAAGACTCCATCTGGGATTAGATTTGCTGTTAGCATGTTGTGCTAGTAGGCTTTTGCATGTAGCGATAGGAATACCTAGTGTAGAGTACAACTGGTAATCTAGTCCCATGTATGGCGAGTTCATCAGCCTTACAGTTCCTTCGAATGACAATATTCGTAGGCATCCAGCAGAGGTGAATGCTAAGCTGGTTTTTGTGCCTTTACACGTAGACTCTTGAGTCAAGACTTTTTTCGAAGTTGTCTTTGTTAAAAAAGAGGCGATGACGACTCACAGGGCAAAATAATTTCCTTCTTAGTTTTTCGAATTTTCTTTCTCTCATGTGGGTCTAGACTGAAAAGTCAACTTGTAAAAGCAGACTTTGAATCTAGGGCTGCCTTTGAATTTGTTGAAATTTATTCCAGGGATTTGATAGCCGCTTGGCTGTCCGAGAAAATGTTTATATCCTTCTCAGATATAACGTTCTCTTCCAGCCAATATTAGGCTTCTTTGATCGCCATAAGCTCCGTCTGGAACAAGTTGCGATGAGCATGAGGAGGATCGATTCATTTTGCACAGGTTTGTTACTTTCCCATGACAATTTGTCTGGGATTGTGACCTGGAAACTCTTTATCAAAGGTGTTTTCAAGAATATTTGTGTTCGTTTAGAATTTTTTAGTGGCCGTTTTGAAAGTTTGACCACTGTTGGGCGGCTTTAAGACAAATGGCTGAGTAAGCTGCCATTATGCTTTTTTTTTTTTTTTTTTATAATTTACACGTACTCAAGGGGTTATGAATACCCTTTTTATATGTTGCCATAGTACGAGCGTTATAGACGGGGAAGAAAGTGAGAGAGGATAGGAAAGATTTTGGATGTAGTGGAGACTTAAACTCCATGGGTGGTGTCCGAACTAGCTTCGGGGAGTCACTTTTTCTTGTGTTCGTTAAATTTGAAGAAATTCAAGATGGTGTGCGGTATATATCCAGGGGTAGTAGGTTAAAAAGAATGTCTTGTGATGCTGAGGGTGTTGTACAAAGTGCACCACCGAAACAATTCTTTTCACCTTAGCTAGTTTTTTTTCTGTTTAAAGCTATCTCTAGCGCTGTCCACCATACTATTACTCCATAAAGAAGTATCGGTCTTTAACCGAGTCATAGAGAAAATGCATGATACCATGTTTAATTCCCCCATTTCATGCCTATGGCTTTCTTACAGGAATAAACTGAACATAGCTTCCAGTTAAGCTTCCTGTGTCCAATATAAGTCCCAGGCAATTGGCTCTGTCTGAGAAGGCTAGTTCGATCCTGTTTAATGACGGGGAGTCGATGTGAGGAATTTTATATTTCCTAATGAACGAAACCAGTTCAGTGTTGTGGGGGTTGACACCCAGACTATAACTGACTCCCCATTTAGAAAGTTTGTCTAGTGCGTGTTGAAGAAGTTCCTTGATTATGTAATCGTTCTAATTGCTCTACAGCAGCACTTAAAAAAAAAATATTTTATTAAACCCTTCAAAAATAATTTTCCAAATATTCCTCAACTGTGAGTGGTGTAAATAAATCGACAAACTGTTGTAAGCATATATTTCCTTACGATTCTTCCTAATTGTTTTCTTTTTCTTGTCCAACTTTCTTATTTGTCGGTGGCACTGAGTCTTCTTCTACATATCCAATTTGCTCCTCTTCGGTATGTGGCCAAAATGTTGGTCGATTAATAAAATCAGGTGCCGTTTCGGGATAAAATAAGCAGTAGTCCTCCCAGGTCATTTGATCAAATGGCAACATAGATCGTATCCTTTTAATTTCCATTTCGTAGGCTGCAATACGTTCATTCGATTTCTTTTTGAATTCTGCAACTTCCTTCTGCAAACAAGGACATCTTGACTTATCAGCGATTGAAGGTATAAAATTTTATATATCACCTTTACGTCTGCTTTAAGTTCACAAAATTGTTTTGTATATTTGTCCTTCGGATATGGAACTGAGCAACTCGCATATTTTCTCTCAAATTCTTCAACCATTGAAATCACATCAGAACGGACATTGCGCTTATAGTATTCCCAGTCAATGGGGGGAGGTCCTTTTTTCAAGGTAGCCAGTCTCCTGTGAAAGAATTAAATGAGTATGAACTTATCCCTCTTTGGAAAATTGCTCAACGCACTCTTGGTACTGTCTGTGCTTGGCCTGAAATTGAGTTAAGTGGTGAATTTGATCTTTCGGACATCGTTTTCGCAACTCAATAAAAGACCAAGCGTTTTTGACTGTTTTTTTTGCAAATGCCATTATTACAAAAATTGTAAAGCAACTAAATTTTTTTTTTAGAAAGATCTTGTGATATAAAATTTTTATTAAAATAAAATTAAACTGATTAGATTTTCAAAGGCAAGCTGTACTGGTTTCTATAGTCAACTCTGGATATATCTGTATTGAATAAAACGAAAAGGGTCCGTACTTAGTTTTTGTAATCTCCAATTTAATAAGCATAGTTAGTAACTTTTGTTTTTTGATTGCACCAGAAAGGTGGGGAATCTTCCTCAGTTTCACTTGGTACTGACATTCAGGATTCATGTACCTAGCCCCAAACACAAACAGACTTCGACCGTTTCTTCCGCGGGATTGTCCGTTAGGTATTAATTCGCGGGATTGGTTAGCAAAACATGTTATACTAACGGGTGTTTTTTAGAGGTTGGTTTTTCGAATAGAGATATAACTGACATTTTGTGGTCAACTCTAGTGTTATTTATGTTCAGTTTGGTTTGCCATTTCATCATGCACAAGTTGACAAATGAATAACGCATGCAAATCGTGCAAATGTATTTCAAAAATAATGGTTCAGTTCGAGAAGTTTACCGCAAGCTCCGTCCATTTTATGGTCGACATAATCATCCATCAGAGCAATTAATTCGGTTAACCATGGATCGTTTTCGCACTACGTTTACTCAATGTGATAATACGCATCCGCATTGCCGCTGTAGAGCAAAGTGTTGAAGAGGAGCAGAATGAATCTATTCGCCACCGTGCACAGCAATTGGAGCTTTTTCCATCAATTTAATGGAAGATGTTGCGCAAAGATCTCGTCTTACCACCTTACAAGATCCAGCTTGGGCAAGAATTAAAGCCGCGAGACCATGCAATGCGTCGTGATTATGGTATATGGGCCGAAAATGAGATTGATCGCGATGCTGATTTTTGTCGCAAAATTGTGTTCAGTGATGAGGCTCATTTTTGGTTGAATTGCTACGTCAACAAGCAAACATTTCCGCATTTGGAGTGAAGAGAATCCATATGAGACCCTTGCGACGCCATTACATCCACAAAAACTGACTGTTTGGTGTGATCTATGGGCTGGTGGAATCATTGGGCAATACTTATTCCGAAATGATGCTGGAGAGTGAGTCAGTTGCTATTAATGGAGACCGGTATAGAGCCGTGATAACCAACTGTTTTGTTCCCGAATCGGATGGCATGAATATGGATGAGATGTGGTTCCAACAAAACGGCGCTACATGCCACACAGCGCACGTCACAATCGATTTATTGAAGGAAACATTCGATGAGCGCATAATTTCGCCGAATGGACCTGTCAATTGGCCACCAAGATCGTGTGATTTGACACCATTAGATTATTTTCTTTGGGGATATATGAAGTCGCTCGTCTAGGCCAACAAACCAGAAACGTTAAAGAACTTGAAAGCTAACATTCGTGGCGTTATTGCCGACATACCGCCCCAAGTGCTCGAAAAAGTGGTTGTAAATTGAACCTCTAGACTTGTCCTTATTTGAACCAGTCGCTGTGGCGACATGCCCAAAATCATATTCTAACATTAATGGCATAAAATTATCCTTCCAATAAAGTCAAACTGATGAACATTAAAACGGTTTTCTTGTGTTTTATTTCAATTCGAAGTGCTATACCTCTAAAAAAAAAAACACCATTTACTTCTGCTGCTGCTGTCCTCCTTACCTTTTCTGTTTTCCGCAGCTCATTTTGTAAAACGTTTGAAAATTAAATATTGCCACCCAGTTTTCGAGAAGTTACGACGACTTGGGCAGACGAATGAATACTCCATGCTGTGAAGCGTGTGCAATAAAAATAACTGCGTGCTCTACATCTTCGTCTTCATCTGGACACTCTGAACAGAATGTTCAGATTTAAGTCTCCAAATCGGTTAAGTTACTTGCGGTAACCATCGTTACCAGACAAGAACTGCGTGAAGTTGTAGGTGGATTCTCTAAATCTTCACACACGGAAGAGTTTGAACGGTATACCAAAACTAGACATGACTCAGTATAGTTCGTCTCTGTAAATGCTGTCGTATGCGCCTTTGAAATCGATGAATAGCTGGTGGGTATCGATTTGGGCATCTTGGGTTTCTTCCAGCATCTGCCAAAGTGTGAAAATTTTAACAGTTGTGTGATAAAGGCCGATTAGTCTATTGGTTAACGGTTTCAGGCGTTCACATATAATGGCCAGACAGGATCTCGTAGGTGATGTTGAGGAGAGTTATGCCTCTATAGTTGGCGCAGTTCAGATGGTCTCCTTTTTCGTGGATCAGGCAAATGATGATGAAATTCCATTCTTCGGGCATGCTTTCATCCAACCAAATTTGGCTTGTGAGTTGGTGAATGTTCCAGTTCATCTCCATCGGCATTTTAAAGTTCGGCGGGAAGGTTCTCATTTCGGCAAGAAGCTTGAGCTTAGATATTCTTATCATCAATTCATTAAGGTGTTGTAGGGTTTTTGGTAGTTTAAGCTGACTTTGCTATTTTGGGGAAATTGTTCGTCATCGCTGGTTGAGAGTCCGCAGGAGTGGTTCTTCTGAATTCCCTGCATCGACTGTGTCCCAACTATGATTTTTCCTTTCTAATCTAGAAAGAATTCGGTTGGCGCCTTGTATCTCTACCTTTGAATTTTACACTTTCGAACAATTTGCGAACATTATTCCTGGAGTGGCACTTCAGTATATCATCGATAGTGTGCTTCTCTGAAAAGCCGGCGTTCTTTCTTCATTCTTTCATATAAGAGCCCACTTGTAGCTAAGCCTTGTAGACATCGTTCTTGGCTGCGAGCATCTGTATACATTCTGCATGAAACCATTGGTGTATTTGCTGGTGGGCGCGAAAAATCTTGCGGCTTATCTAATGGCTTTTTACCATTGTTCTTCGGCATTAGATGCTGGTGGTATGGTGTCAATCGATAGGCTTAGGAATACTCGTCATGCGAAGAGACTTGCGATTGCAGTTTTTCGACATTAAATCTTCCCACAATTTTTCTTATTTGTTGTGGCGTTATGGATATCCGCATTCATACCTTGTCTGCGACAAGTGGTACGAGTCTATATTAGTCCATCGGAGGGTTTATCCAAAATACTGGATGCGTGCTTCTTGTCTATAGCTGTATGATCAGTTTGATGGACCATTTGTTGATCTGAAGATCGCCATGTCGCCTTATGAATATTAAGGTGAGGAAATCGTTTGCTGGCTCTACTGGCATTCCGTTGTGAAGTCAATTAGCCTCAGTTCGTTGCCAGACGTGTTGTCGTGTAGTATTTTCCAACAATACGGCTTAAGATGTCTTTGCCTCATATTTTTGCGTTTAAATCTCCCAGCACGGTTTTGCTTATAAGTTTTTCGAGGAGCACGTAGAAACGGTGTGTCGCTATATCATTTTTTATATATTTTCCTTCGTCGGAGTATGACAAATATAAGGCTTATATTATCAAATTTATTAGCTCTTAAAAGAAATCCACACCCTTATAGTCGCAGTTTCTGCTCACTAACTTTTTTCATCCTAATTATATCCGGACTATCCCATCGTATTTCCTGGATGGTGGTAGTGTCTAATTTTAAGCAACTTTAGAGCAACTTCGAGAGGATTATGAAGCTCGTAGTCAAGTCAGTGAAGATATGTTTGATCTATCGTTAAGATGATATGATGTTTCTGTAAGTTTCTCTCCCCTTACAGATGTTGTCAGTGGAAGTTGTTGTATTCCAAACAAAATTGAAGAGGGATATTTTTTGTGGAAAGAATTATAAGGTCCTCAGTAGGTAATCTCGGTGATCTAAACGATTGTATCACTTCTAACAATATATCCACTGACCTAATTCTTTTTTTGAGTCCAATTTTACTCTTTTTCAACTAACTGATTATTTAGGCATGCATGTCTGTCTTCATAATTATAAAAACAGCCAGGCCTGCACTAAGTTAATTAAGATATTCCAAATTCTTATCCGCCAAGAACATTTATACCAATTTCATATTTCTCCACACCTTAAAACGAGCCCAAACCCTTGACCGGTAAATACTAATTTATTATAGCCCCACGGCAAAAGCGGCTCATCCAAACTGATTCATCCCTCATCTGTCTTAACCCTACGACACAATCCAATACATTAGGCTCCCAACTCAAATAAGCTGAGCAAATATGCGCCGCGTTGCGTTTAATTTCACTAATTAAAGCCCATACTCATTAGCGAAATGGATGTAGGATTTTATAACCTCAAACTCATCAGCGTCGCACAGCGTCTACCAACACCATCAAGCACCGAATTCCATCACGATGATATACTGCGCTGTGCGCTTCTCTTGCTCCTCTCAAAAGCTAATTATGGTTTCCCAAATATAATTATATACCTCGCCCAAAAATTATTTAATTAAAAAAAGCGAAAAAAAAAACAAACATCAAGCTAAGGACGACCGGACGCGTCCTTCTTTTTACTTTTGGAAATTCGTTACGGTTTTTCCATTTTCCTTTGGTTTTCACGAAAATTCATCAATCATGTGAAGAAGTCAGTGCACGTAGATGTGGGGATGGGCTGACTTTGATAATTTTTAACTTTTCGAGCACGAAATGGAAGGTGTCAGTTACGCCGAGGACTTTTTTGGATGATGGAAATTGTGCTGAAGAATTAAATTTCTCAACATATCGCGAAACCCCCCAGCTAATTAGTGCGTAAGGATATTCTTAATAACATTTTCACATCTAAGTTAATCATTCTTGAGGTGGGTAAGTGCGGCCAGGATTTAGGTACTCTTAAAGCCTAGTTGTATGTGTGTTTGCTTGTTGTCCTTACGCATACACACTTAGTAGTTGAGCACCTGTAAAATGAAATGAAACCGGATATCATCGCTCGACCAGTAACACTTGCCACCATATCCCTGCCATCATCCTCATCATCATCCAGCAGTAGCAGCATTATTAGGAGTAGGTAGCTTTGCAATCATCATCATCATAGCCAGAGAGCACATCCCCTCATCGTGCCGCTTTTGCCAATTAACCAAGAAAACCCAACTAAATCCTTAAGCATCCTTATTCACATCCCGCCACCATCACATTCATTCATCCATCTCAACATCTCTCCATCTACGCCGTTTCCACCTTTCAACCTCAACCATCATCACCCCCCCTCGGACTTCTTCAGAGTTGGACCACTAGTCATAAACCAAATGTTGCTGTGCTGGCAACAACTGCTGCTACTACTGCTGCAGGGTAGTGGCTAAGGGAGGCTGTCTATAGGGTAGGGGTTGGCCTGAGTTAAAGGGTGCTGATGGTGGAGACGCTCTCAGACCACTTTACTCTACTTTTAATTAACGGAAAGTGGTTCATTAGAGCTTATTCATTAAAGCTTGGAGTAATTAGTGAGCTCTAATGAATGCTTCCATATAATAATATCTGGAAACTGAAATGGTGTGCTAAACACAAATGCGCATATATATACAGCCTGAGAGAGAGAGAGAGAGTGAAGGAGGGTGAACTATGTATATGTATGTACCTGCCTTCGCCTTCTATCCAGATGCTAAGGAAAACAGAGACGAGTAAGGTAAGTGAATGCAGAAACATTTGCAGATGTTTAATTTTATTTGGTTTTACATGGCGAAAAATTAAAACCTAGGATGGCAAGAAGTCCACCTCCCGCCCTGCATGCTCATAAAAACGAAATGCAGGGACGGGTGGTTCGTATACTTATAGGCAGCATAGGATTAATTGTGTCGATTACGGTTGGATATAGAAAGTCCAGTGGTCGATATTGGTCAGTTTCAATTTAGTAGCCACTAATTTGGAATGGTATGTAGAAGCGTCTCTTCTGTCAAAGGATTTCAATGAACGATTGCGATGGTTTGGGTTCAAAAGTTAAGAAGGGCTTAAATTCTGCAAATAGCAAAGGTAAACAAATTCACGAAATAATGGTTGGATGTTGGAGAATGAAAGTAGACTCTGGTTTGACTTGGCAATGCCCGTTTCTTGTAACTTTGACTACACATCCATCGTGCTTATTTTTACCTCCAAGTGGTAACCATCGGATACTGGTCTCACCCAAATGGATTTGAATTGCTAAACGAAAAGTGCGAGTGTAGAAAATAAGACGAAAAAAGCAACACTATAAGCAGCCTACCCGACCTGCTGTCCCCAGGCATACCTAAATGAGCTGCTATGACATATTTGTAAGACAGGTTATTTAGGAATCTCAAGGTTATCAGATGAAAGGAAAGTCCAGCGGCAGCGCTCAATCCCTTAGTGGATACTGATGGTCCCGTGTCCTAGAGGTATCTTATAAATTGGAGCTGGCTCTTCAGCTTAAGGGTTGTGGTTTGGGTTAATTTCCCACCCATGAAAAAACTGTTGTGATGAAGCAACCAATAGCCTTGGAAAGGACCAATTTTACTGTTGACGACCCTGCTAAAAAAAAGGACAACGACTATAGTATCTGCACCCGGAATGTGATACCATGAAACAGGAAAAGTGCAGGCAAAAAACTAGCGGAAGTCCTAAACTGCTAAGAAGCCCACATTACTACCATCAGGGAAATACGATGGGATAGGCAGGGCAAATAAAAATAAAAATAAATTTATGGCGCAACAGGCTCGTTAGTACCCAGGGCCTAGCTTTCTTCTCACAACCATTCATGTGTGTACACACGCACTTAGCACGATGGCAGGACCTCCTGTTTTATAGTGACTCAGAACGGCTAAGTTGAGACAAGCTTTTCATGACAATTGATACTACTCGGATGATTTGTCAGATCATCACGAGAGGAGGGCCATTGAAACATCATTTAGGTGTTGAATAGGCAGGGCAAATAGAGGATGAAAAACTGTCAAATCTACTACAGACCGTGATGTTGAGAGCAGAAATAACGACTATTCGGATGCGGATTTGTTATAAGTGCCCGGGCAAAAAGTCTTATGTTTCTAAGTCATTAGCGAACACATTGTCACGATTCGCAACAAGACCGAATTCGCAAACATAAATCTTATATGCGCTCACGACCCGAAGGAGGAGAAGCATGATATAGCGAAAGCATTACTTCAACGAGCTCCATGACCAAACCTTTGAGTGACTACCGAAGTACGAAGTACGTGCTAAGAGGATTTAACGCAAAGGTAGGAAGAGAAGACATCTGTAGCAGTATTGTCAGGCAACGGAAATAGGCTTATTAACTCTGCTATGGAACGAAATGCCACTATAGCCAGCACACGGTTTCCTCAACACGATGTTCATAAGGGGACTGGTGGTCTCCAGCTCAACGAAAAGTAAACCAAATTGATCACATTGCGATAGACAAGAGAAACGCATCCACCATTTGAGTTTTTGATCATTCCGAGAGTCAAACATCGACTCGGAACACTACCTTGTTGCAGCCAAAGTAAGAATGCAGATATCTACCACGCCACAACAAACCAGAAATATTGTAACAAAAATGAATGCCAAGACTGCAGTCACAAATGATAACTTCTCGATTAATATTTTACAAACAGCATCGGAAACCAATGAGAATAAGCCATTATATCAGCGGCAACTGATCTCATGTCCGCCAGCAAGAAAACCCGTGGTCTGATGAGAATTTCCGACAGATGCTCGCAGCCAAATACTAGGCTAAACTGCAGGCGAAGACCAGAGCTGCCGTTGGGCAAAGACGAAGGGAAGAACACCGGCTTTTCAGAAATAAAAAAAAAAAGAATGTGATGGAGGATGTAGAGAGTTGCCACTCCAGGATTTATATTTGCAAGATCCAGAAAAGTGTGAAACGTTCAAGCCAAGGAAACCAGAATCGAACAGAATCATGTCGGCGTGAACAAGAAATATCGTTGTTAAGACAGTCAATGTTGAGCCTATGAAGGAACCATTTAAGCAGACTGTTAAACGAGGATGAGGAACAAACTTTCATCAGGCATGCCGAGCCATTCAATATTGGCGACGACAGCGAAAACTACTAACCACCCGACCTAAGTGAAGTGAAGATAGCAATATCTTAACATGAGTTTAGATATTTCTATAGGCTGCCAGAAATGACGGCCTTCCTGCTTAACTTTATAAAGACGACGGAGATGACTTGGTAAGTAACATCCACCAACTCATAAGCAAAATCTGGTCGGATGAGAGTATGCCTGAAGAATGGAACCTCAGCCAGAATGGAACCTCATGCCAGACCCACAAAAACGAAGACACTCTGAACTGCGTCAACTACGCCTTAAACCATTTAGCAACAGTATGATCGGCCCTTATCAGTGTGGTTTTGGGCCAAGTGTGAAGATTTGATCAGCTATGGACTTGCTGATCAAATCTTCACACTTCGGCAGATCCTGGAAAAAAAACCCAAGAAGTCCAAATCATACCCACCACCTATTTATCGATTTCAAAGCCGCATAGGAAAGTGTTTATTAAGACGGACTACAGAGCTATGTCTAGTTTTTTTTATACCGGCCAATATATATACCGACGATGGAGAATTCTCGCTGCTCCATCGTGGCCAGAAATGACCACATCGATATATTCGATACCTAATAAGGATTAAGATAAGGCGATGAGCTGTCCAGTGACTTCTTTAATCTGATTCCTGAGAGGATTGTGCAAAACTCCCGTGCCAACACCAGAGGCACAATCTTCCAAAAATCGGTGCAGTTACCAGCGTACGCCGACGATATTGACATAATTGGTTGGATTTAACGTGATTTCATAGCCACGTTTGCTTGTACAGAAAAAGAAGCGACAAAAATGGATTGAGCAGTAAATTAGTGTAAGACTATGCTGTCAAGCCGAAGGACATACAAATTCGACGAAATGGACAGAACGTCACCATTGACAGATAAAATCTTGAGGTAGTACCGTAGTCAACCGATTCTTCAGTCGACTACTACACAGATCCTATATAAATCCTGATCATCTTAGTCTTGTACCATGGCTCTGTTACCGTTCATCGAAAAAAATCGAGACGAAGATTCAACCAAAAACTTTGACGATCAGTACAGCGACCTGTCTCTACTCAAAAAACTCCGCATTGGACGTTTAGGATGTAGAACGAATGGACATCGGACTCAGTATAGTAAGTTCTAGCCTTAAGTGGCGCGCATAAGTAGAAATCCACCTCAACCAAATTGAAGTGAGAAACTGTAGGCAGTTAGCGAAGGACCGGGATACTTGTAGAGGCTTGTTGGTTGAGGCCCGGGTTCATTCCGGACTGTTGCGCCACTTAGTAATTAAGTAAGTTATGTGGGAGGATATGCAGAGAGGCATTTCTTGTTATCACTGGATTGCAATGAATGATTACGATAAGTTTGGGTCAGGAGTCTGAAAGGCTTAAAATTATCATTTTTTTAAATTCTGCAAATCACAAAGGTAAACAAATTCAATATGAAAAAAAAAAACACTTGAGGCTAATGCTAATGTCCAATGATAAAGCAAGGGTACTTGCTTTAAATTTTGCTAAAAACCATAATATATCTCAGAATTTAGGAGAAGCGAATACAAACGCATTAGTTGAAAAAGCTTTACGGAATTTTAATGCAGTAATTCCTTTAAACTCCAATATGTGAATTTGTTTCAGAAATTGATACCCATTTTTTCTTAAACAATTTGTAGATTAAAAAAGCAGGGGGACTAGACCAAATAAAAAATATTTATTTAAAAAAATTGCCCAAAGTTGGAGTCAAATTTCTAACATTTATTATAAATGCGTGTTTAAAAATGCAATATTTTCCTAATGCGTGGAAAGAAGCGAAGGTAGTGCCAATACCAAAAGCTGGTAAGTCTCTTGATAGACGTGACAGTTATCGGCCAATAAGTTTATTAAGTGGTCTAAGTAAGATTTATGAAAAAGTACTAAAAGAAAAAATATTGAAAATTATCGATGAACACAAAATTTACCCAGACGAACAATTTGGTTTTAGGCGGAATCATAGTACTTCTCATCAGGTACTTAGAATATCGAATAGTATCAAAAGAAATCGAGAAATAGGTAATTCTACAGGTATGATATTGCTTGATATCGAAAAAGCATTTGACTCCGTTTGGCATACTGGTCTTACATATAAAATGTTAAATTTTAATTTTCCACCATTTCTTTGTCAAATTGTTCAAAGTTTTTTGTCAAATCGTTGTTTTAAAGTGTATGTCAATAGTAGCGCGTCCGAAGTAAATTTAATTAGTGCTGGTGTACCTCAAGGCTCGGTTCTTGGACCAGTTTTGTACAATCTGTATACGTCTGATTTTCCAAATTTACCTGAATGCGAAGCAGCAATTTATGCTGATGACACAGCAATATTTTCATCGCATCAATTTGGTCTTAACATTGAGACCAATTTAAAAAATGCAGCTGAAATATTGAACGAATATTACACAAAATGGAAAATAAAATTAAATGTCGGAAAAATGCAAGCTATCTTTTTTACCAGAAAAAGAAAGCCTTGCTTTCTTCCGGCTAACCAGCTAGCAATTAACGGACACCAAATAACATGGGCTTCTTCTGTTAAGTATTTGGGCATACACCTTGACTCAAGATTAACATTTAAAGAGCACAATGCCCAAACACTTAATAAAATCAATATTGCTATAAACATGCTTTATCCCTTTATAAATCGAAAATCAAAACTGTCAAATGATAATAAAATAATTTTACACAAAGTTATTTTCCAAGCTATTTTTCTGTACGGGTGTCAAGTTTGGGGTAGTTGTGCTGAATGTCACATCAAAAAATTACAAATATCCCAAAATAAAATTTTAAAAATGATGTTGAATCTCCCCTGGCATCACTCAACTTCGGACCTACATATAAGAGCAAATGTTGAATTGATCTCTAATAGAATCCGAAAACTTAATAACACATTTATGATCAGATGTGACTTCCCTGAAAACCCTCTAATAAATCAATTAAATGTTGTGTAACATGCTGTTAATCTATGTTTGTTTCCTTTTGCAATAAAAAACAAAATTAATTGTTAATTTATTTTTTGTATCTAGATGTTAATTTATATTTAATTTATTTTTGTATCTCTATATTAATTTATGTTTTTAAAATTATTTATTTTTTGTTTCATTTAAATTTGATTTTTATTAATTTATTACTAACTGTTCTAATTTATTTATTTTTATTTATATATACTTTTGTTAATCTATTTGTTAGTTTTTCCGTTAATTTATAACTTATTTATTTATTTGTTTAATTGTTAATTTATTTATTTAATTCAAAAATAATTTATATTATTGTATCTATATTGTATGCATATTTATATCTAGTTTTAAGTAATTATATTCATTTTATTAGTTAAAATTCTATTGTTTATTATTTATTACATATTTTTGTTTATATTTTTTTTTATTATTATTATTTTATTTTTTTTTTTTTTTTGTTATTTGAGGTTTTTGCTTTCGTTGTTTTCCTCACAAAAATGTTTATATAATTATTAATAAATAAAATTCATAAATATATATTAATTTTTCAGTAGAAAGATATTTATTCATATCATATCTCTGTAATTGTAAATTGTGCGATAACACATTGTATATCATGAACGAAATAAAATATTCTAATGCTAATGTCTATGATGTAAGTGTTAGTTAATAGAAAATTGTATGCCATTAGCGGTTAAATATGATTAAATGCATATGTGTGCTACGGCTAGCTCGAATGAAGTCCCATTTTCGACAACTTCATCGTGCATTTGGGGTAGTAAGCACTCATTGCCATAAGCTCCAAGTGGTTGCATTCCTAATTGAGTCTTTGGGTTTCCGGCCAGCATGTATGGAATACCGCCATATATTTTTCGTATATGGACTAGCCCCGCCCATGACCTTGTAACTAAAGTTGATATTGTTATCACTTAACACTAAGGCTCCATTCTTCGGCTACCTCCATCCACCACCCGAGGCACAGGGGACCAACCCCCTGTTAGCAAAAGAAATAAATAAGGCCAAAGACAACTTCGGCTTCAATTATTCAGAGAGCGTGAGCGTAGTTTTGGCGACCTGCAGGCGGTGGAACTATGTCCTATTTATAGGGAATGGCCAATTGCGAGACACTTTGCCTAGACGATGTCGATTTATCCCCTATGACGTTTTCAGCTCCATCAGAGATATTCTCATCCGAACGAGATGTACGGAACTATTACGACCCGCGCCGGGTGCACAAGTTGAAATGGTAGCTTACCGAGGGTACAGGCAGTTATCCAAAGGACCAGGGTTTTAATTAGAACACTTTTATTATGTTGAGGACATAAAAGGAACGCTTCTACTAACCTCAAAATGGTCATCACCATTAATCTTCCACTGTCAGCAAATTGTACGATCCACTCGACATAAATCAAGTGGAGATAGCAATATCTTAACTAAGCAAATCTATCTTCATTAGCAAATCTTGAAAGAAAAATGGGAGGGTAGTTTGTCCGAAGAGTGGAATCTCAGCATAGTTTGCCTGATTGAAAAAACAAAAAATAGAGACCTACTTAGGTGATCCATATAGGACCCTGGTTATCCCAGTACTGCTCTACAGTGCTGAAGCATGGATAGTAGCAAACTCAGATCAAATAAAAATTCTTGATCGGTCGAAAAATCTGCCACACCGTTTGCCTTGACGGACTATGGACACAATGATTTATCTTAACATCTTAATATCGAATTCCTCGAATATCGAAGTTTATGATGGCTTGGCCATGAATTGCGTTTTCAGTTACCGGTCAGATGTGGGAGGCAGTAGAAGTAGACCTCTACCTAAGGGCGGCGCACAATTAGAAAGCAACCCAACTCACTTTGCACAACTGAAGGTAGTTAGGTGGGGCTAGGGCTAGTTGGGGAGGAATGTTAGTTGAGGCTCAGGTTCACTGTAGCGCAACTCTAGTTAAGTCTTACGCGAAATGTAGATGATGGTAGATGTAATCTTATAACGCCTAATTAATGGAATGTTTCGAGCATTCCTGTGACGATTAATTTACGATTTTTCCTTTCATTCATGTCGAACACTTTGGTAAAGAAGATAAACTATAAAAACTTTTTGAAGATAAGCAACACCCAGTCTATAAGTAAATAAAGTGATTAGTCTAATACCCACATCCACTGCCCAAATAGCTACTGAGCAGGTGGGCCCTATTTAATCAAAGTGTTACTTAACCAATTTCCAGTTGGATACATCCAAAACGGCACTTTCAACCGAATAAACCCTTTACAAAAATACATTCTCCAGTTAAACACAAGCGAACATTTGAAAACCCTAAACAACTCATGTTAAACCCAAATTCCCCTTTTTGATTTAACATGCGGAAATTTACTTCTAATTTAGTCCTTGTCATTTGCTTAACGCTTACACAAGGAACTACAAGTTTTCTTTGGTAGAAAACCGCATGCGACAGTAGGACATTGTTACAGTGTTTACGTTAGGAATTCGAATTTGAAAGAGGAAATTAAGAATATCACAAAGAGCTCATGTCCTTCATTGGTATAAATACACCAAGAGGCACTAAGCTGAGATACGAGTATGTAGTGGCCTGGAAGTGTGAGTGTCTCTTTGTCGAAAATTGCTCAACACGGTACGGGGATGATGTCAGGAGTGGGTGGAGTTACACTTGGCAGGAGAAGCAAAAGTGTTGTTCTTTGAGCAAATTGCAAATTAGAAGGACCATGCAATTGGTGTGTAAATAACTGCATCAAATGAAATGCTTAAGAAGGACGCATGAAGAACCAGGCTTTTAATGAATACTTGCACATGTTGTACCAGAGTGAGATACTTAAGTATCGTGGGCGGACATTGATAGTTCGTTCGTTGGAAATGAAATCTTTGGATGTTTCGTGAACAAATGCAATCAGCCTTAAAAGGATTTTTTTTTGCTTTTGTGTTGCATGTTAGAAATAACGAGCTGTGATGTAAATACGATTGGATATGGATGCTTCAAAAGAAGCGGTAGATGGCTGCACTTTGGTATGCACTCAAATTTTCGGCTTAAGTCCGGTGAACCTAGAATACACCTACCAGGCACTATCACCCATGCTGGTGATGGCCTATTCAATCGAGGATGATATAGGATTTTCTGTGATAAAGATTGGCATCTGATTTAAGGCCTCTACACTTAACGTCACAGAACACTTAGGCCAGTCCGCACAGACTAGTAAGAGTGGTTCTTAGACTTCAGGTATTGTTAGCTATGGCGATGTAGAATAGAGATGGTGGCAGGTAGCCGTAAGATCAATGGAACCGCTGAATCCCGTAGTACACACTGATGGCCTCATCCTAGTGGTATCTAATGGAAATGGTCTTCCAGGTTGGGTTTGTGCCGTCAGTGTAATTTCCTTACCACTTAAGAAGTAGCTAGTTATGAGAGAGACAACAGTATTCGTTAACAGATCCTCTCAAATACCACCTAAACCCGAAACGTCCACGGATAAAAACTTACGAAAATGCACCTGGAACCAAAGAACGCGCTAAACTCCGGATTCTCCTCAAAAATTAAATCTCTCCTCGTACAGCACAGGAGATACATTACTGTCATCCATGAAATACGTTGGACAGGATCATTATTGCAGCTGCCACCCAAGGCTGCACATATTAGGATGCGGGGTCGTTGTGGCGACCCGACATAGACCAAGAATAATCGAATTAAATTCGGTTAATGATCGCCTGGCTGTGATCCGCATCAGAGCAACCTTTTGCAACATCAGCCTCATATGTGAACAAGTACCTACCGATGAGACTGATGAACATATCAAGCAGAAATTTAACGACCTCCTGGACAGAGCATGTACGACAACAGATAATGGCTTCCGACTAACATCTCCAGATTTTCGAACAGCCAACCAAATCGACCATGTGCTCATAAATACAAGGCACGCATCACACATCCTTTATGTAAACACATTCAGATTGGCAATTGTCCATTTTCTTGACCATTTTCCCATCTTGTCCAAATTCAGAACCTGACTATCCATCGGGTAGAAGTTACAAATGGTGCAAAAAAAGAAGTTGGACGCCTAAGTGAGCCGGAGATTTCCAGAGTCTACAAACAAAAACTGAGTGAGGGCAGTTTGGTGGTCGAAACCACCATAGTCTACTGCCATTCCCCGAAAATATGACCCTGGTATGATGATGTTTGCAAGTACCAAAAGGAGATGAAAGGATATGCACATATGTAGGCGCTATATCGCAAAGCAGGAACAGCACGGAAAGTTTACTGAACAGAAAGGGAAGAAGGGACAAAAGACGACACGTTGCCTCCCAGCCCAGGGAAATCGAAAAGTCTCCCGACAGGAAGAACATCTCTCAATTCTACAAGAAAGCAGCTGGCTTTGAAGTAAGAACACAGGCTCTACGAAATGACAGCGACAACCTAGTCACTGATACGCAGAGATTTGTAACGGGTGCTTTTTTTAGAGGTTGGTTTTTCGAACAGAGATAAAACTGACATTTTGTGGTCAAATCGGGCAACTCTAAAAATCATTTATGTTCAGTTTGGTTTGCCATTTTATCACAAACAGGTTGACAAATGAACAACGCTTGCAAATTGTGCAAATTTATTTCGAAAATAATGGTTCAGTTTGCAAAGTTTACAGCAGGCTCCGTCCATTTTATGGTCAACATAATCGTCCATCAGAGCAATTTATTCGGTTAACCATGGATCGTTTATGCTATGTGATAATACGCATCCTTTGAGACGTCCGAAGTGCGTACCGAAGAAGCAATATCCGCTGTAGAGCAAAGTGTTGAAGAAGACCGGAATGAATCGATTCTCCACGGTGCACAGCAATTGGAGCTTTGTCCATCAACTTAGTGGAAGATTTTGCACAACGATCTTGGCTTACGACCTTACAAGATCCAGCTTGGGCAAGAATTAAAGCCGCGAGACCATGCAATGCGTCGTGTTTATTGTATATGGGCCGAAAATGAGATTGATCTCGATGCTGATTTTTATCACAAAATTTTGTCCAGTGATGAGGCTTATTTTTGGTTGAATGGTTACGTCACGGGCATACTTATTCCGAAATGTTGCTGGAGAGTCCGTTACCATTAATGGAGACCGGTATAGAGCCGTGATAACCGACTATTTTGTTCCCGAATCGGATCGAATGAATGTGGATGAGATGTGGTTCCAACAATACGGCGCTACATGCCACACAGCGCACGTCACAGTCGATTTATTGAAGGAAACATTCGATGAGCGCATAATTTTGCCGAATGGACCTGTCAATTGGCCACCAAGATCGTGTGATTTGACACCATTAGATTATTTTCTTTGGGGATATATGAAGTCGCTCGTCTACGCCAAACTAGAAACGTCAGGGGACTTGAAACATTCGTGGCGTTATTGCTGACATACCGCCCCAAGTGCTCGAAAAAGTGGTTGTAAATTGAACCTCTAGACTTGTCTTTATTTGAACCAGCCGCGGTGGAGACATGCCCAAATTCGTATTTTAACATTAATGGCATAAAATTATCCTTCCAATAAAAAATAAATTCGAAAAGGCTATCCCATGTCTTTCAGCAACTGAGCCATATCCGTGCTTAGATAAGATAAGATCCTATCCAACGTACTCTGTGAACGTCATAAGCTTTCCGCAACACACTTATCGGCACGTAGCAGTGTTGCTTCGGGCCCGACAGATCGGCAATAGACCACATTTTTACATTGGAAAAGATCAATGAATTCCAAGTGGAAACACATCATTCGGGATACCAACAAAACTGATACAGCTGTGTCTAAGACTGGAGAGGATGCGATGCAACGTTCAACTTGGAAACAGCTCACCTGAACTTTTCGAAACATGTATCGGACAAAGAGACGCGCTATAATATGATATAACAATTTATTCTATTTCGTGCTGGAACAGATAGTTTTTAGGGTAGGAGTAAATACGGAAGCCATTAACTTCAACAAGACTATGTATAACTGTCAAAGTACAAATTACTGCCGACCCACAACTTTGGACAAATAGTCACTGTCGATGACGGACTCAGTGGCGCCGTAGCAACACCTAAATGATTTTTCACTGGCCCTCCACTCGTGATGGTCTGACAAATCACCCGAGTAGTATCGATTGTCAAGAAAATCTTATCTCCAATTCTCCGTTCAGAGTCGGCATAAAACAGGAGGTCTCGCCGTCGTGCAAGAAGCTTGGACGCACACATGAATGGTTGTGGGAAAGCTCAGCCCTGCATACTATGGCAACAATTTGGAGGTAGATTAAGAGTTCCCCTTCACTGCATTTAACATCAACCCCATGATTGACCCCTTTGTGGAGATACGACGAAGACTATCCCTAACAAGCCGATGCTATATTGGTTTAGAAACACAAATGGGATCAAAACTCTTAACCCGAAAGTCGAAATGTTTGCTCTACCGCGACCCAAAGCTACTAGTCTTACTTTACCGGGCCGAGAGCAAATATTTGAAAGAAAAATTCTTCATCTAATTTTTGATCTTGTATGCACGGAAGGCGAAAGGTGGAGAAGAAATAACCGCGAGCTTTATGAGCTTTACCAAGTTATGGACGTAGTACACAAAAAAAAACACTTAGACTACACTAGGAATAACAGTGACAATAAAAAAAAAAACTTAAATTCCTAGCCTTCAGGTTTGATTCGACAAGAAGACCCAGGATTGAAGAGGTTGCCTGGTCTCAGAGTGGCAACGTCAACTCTGGCCATTTTATAGTGGCAGCCAATTTCGGAACTTGTCAGTACGACGAGAAGAAGCTACAAAAGAATAGAGTTCAAGTTGGTCACCTTAGTGAACCGGGGTACATACATCTTCTAGAGCTCTTCTAGAGCGATGACGGATTTCGGAGGCTCCATTAGAACTTGCATCGCGTGCATTAATTCTAAGCTTTTACAAATAGATTCTTACATGGAGATGCGCTATCATTCGATTAATTTAATCTCTCAACCCCTAATTACTAAGATGTGGATACATTAATGCTCCAATACTTTGAATCCCACCCTTCAGGCTCGAGACAATGAAAATCGAACGACCGGTTTAGGATCCAGCTTTCGCGGATGAAAAGGGCGGCGCTCGTACTGGAATGACTGGAAACAACGTATACAGGCTCAATAAGAATGGAAGTTGACTTGTCTTAGGCAGGGAGCCAGTTAAGAGAATTGAGTAAGTAAAGGACTATCAGGAAGATGGATGGCTGACTCATTCATAAAGACCTCCGGAAACTGAATATTCTTCACATATGTACAGTTCATCACCTGTGTTAAGCACAGGTGTTCTACTTCCGGCATGTGTTAAGCTCCGAGGTTTGGCGGGAAGACCCAGACTTGTTAGGCTTTAGACATTGACATTGACATTGATATCGCACATGAATGCAACGCATAACGGCACTAGCGACTGAGGCCATCGGCTGGGACAGAGCTTTAGTTTAGATATTGCTATCCTCATTTCACTTCGGTCGGGTGGTTGGTAGTCTTCGCTGTCATCGCCAATTTTGGTTGCTTCTGCAGTCGGCAGAAATAGTTTTTCCTGATCCTCAGCATCGACTGGGTCTCAACTACGAAATTTCCTTGCTGATTTTGAGAGGATTTTGTTCGATCCTTGTATTCTTGGCTTTCGTGACTTTCTTAAAATTCTTTCTTCTTTCTGAAAAGCCGGTGTTCTTGCCTTCTTCTTTGTCAATAGAGCTCAATGGCAGCTCACGCCTTCAACTGCAGGGTTTCTTGTCGGTGGGCGCGAGAAATTTAGCACATTAGTTGCATCGGCATTTGATGCTGGTGGTATGGTGATAATCGAAAGGTTTAGGTATACGAGTTTCGCCAAGGCCTTGGAGGTCTCTTGCGATTGCAGTCTTTCGAGATTAGACTATGTATGCTTTGGTTTCCGACAGAGATAACCCTTTTCCTAACTTTACGTTAAAATCTACCAGCAAGACTTTGACATCGCACTTTGGTAGGCGCTCATAAGTTTTTTCCAGGAGCATTCCTTCGCAACATCATCTTTTTCCTCCGTCGGAGCCTGAACGCATGTAAGGCTAATGTTGGCAAATTTTACAATATTACAATGTGTATGCTAATGTTTTCAAAGCATTGGACTTTGCTTGAAACTGACACTTATAACAAATCCGCATCCGAATAGTCGCGTTATCTGCTCACTACAACACGATCCGTTGTAGATGTCACAGTTTTTCATCCTCTTTTTGCCCGGGCCATCTCTTGGTATTACCTGGAGGTCAGTTATGTCTGCTTTGTAACTATGTACTTAGGGGTTCCGCTAGTTCTGCGACTGTAACTCTCCTGTTAAGTATTCTCACATTACAGGTTGTCTTTGTCGCTTTTTTCGTTTAGAATGATCTTCAACAATGAAATCAGTCCTTTTCGAGGCTCATGGTTGTTTACGTAAGTGGATAGTCAACCCAAAGCACAACCCCCAACCAACAGGTCGTGTCCATTTGTTCACAGCTGGCCGGATATTCCGTGCAAAAAAGCACAATGTGGTCAAAGTTAAAAAGACTGGGCATCGCGAAGTTGAAGGCAAGCTGAGTTTGCCCTCATTCTAGAATATCTAATCGTCAAATAGTGAAAGATACAGTTATTATAACATTTAATTTATCTTGCTATACACGCTATCCGTAATGGGATTATTAAATCTGTACTCTCAATGTTAACAAATCTGCTGTTCCGGAAAATATATCTAGCACTGATTGATCCATCACACATATGCACAGATACCATTACACTGTATCTGCAAGTATTTTCAGACCTTAAACGAATTCATCAGATGTAACACTTGACCGAAAAGTAAATCCCCTAGGTCTCGTAACTTACCAAACTTCATTGAAAAACTTCCTCACATAAACTTTTTACTCGAAATCTTCTGTTCCGTTCGCATTAAATTAGCATACGACGTCGAAGGGGTTGCTTAGTTTTTTTTTTCAAGGAAAACCAGAACTCTGTCCAACTAATAACCCTTATGTGGAGTCATGGAAGATGGATGAGACTTGGGGGAGGTGTAACCAATATCCGATACACTGTGGGAAGAGTCCCTACGAATCTCATCGAAGTAACGCAAAACAATCCCCGATGGCATTTTTCATCAATCAATCGGAAGACAGAAGTACCAAGTGGAAAAAACGTTACGATATATTTTTTTGTAGATTTTTGTTTTTGTCGGCGACTTGAAATCGCGTCCAATGACTATACAACGACGACACACAATCGCGTGTAGTATGCAAGGATACGTGGTCCGCCTTTTTCTAGTTTTCTGTTTAAAAGTTATCCGTTACGATTCACTCCACACACGCCAATTGGGATAATGCACACACTGCTGATAGATATGCTCTATCTCCTGCTCTCGTTCCAGCTCCAGATGAAGAGCCTGATGGTATTCCATCAACCCCCACAGAAAAAAAAAATGGGCGAGTTAGATCAGAAATTGAATCATATGATGAAGTTGGCGAAGCGGGTATCATCAACAATAACAGCAGGAGCAGCAAAAAGCACGAACATTGGGAGCAGCAAACAAAAAAAAAATCATCGACAATCTGATTTTCGAGGGAGGTGGAGGTCGCCATGAAAAAGCACGATGGGCGAACTAAAATGTTTTTTTGAAAATTGAAAAGACACACGAACTGTCACACTGACGAAATAACGTTTGATTATTACTGTATCCAAAAGTATCCCTAATAAATGTTAAATTGATGGTTATCCGTTTTTTATTCTCGAAAAATAGCAGTTTAGCTCTCTTCGAGGAGATTTTCCACGACCTCAACGATGAATTTTCTATTCCAAATGATGCATGGAGGGAGTGTGTGTGTGTGTGTGTGTGTGTGTGTGTGTGTCAGGATTGCCGACACTGTGTAGATGCCCCAAAATGAATTTAGTAAGACACATATCTATCTCTTTTTGAATTGGAAGCAATTGAGGCGGTCATGAATGCGAATTTTTGTGGAAAGTACACATTTCACATCATCAACGTCAGGAGCAGCAGCATTAGATTTGGAGTCGGAGACATGATGCTAGGGTTGATGTAGTCGACGACGACGACGATAATGATGATGATGATGATGACGGTTCGGAATCCGGGGCGGCGCCAGGTTAAATCGAAACAGATAAAACGCTATAAGCGAAGGATTGAAAGTTAAAAAAGAAGACCGGCAAATGTGCGGTACTAAGTGAAATTTTCAAATTAAGTTAATATTGGGTAAATTTGTGCGTATTAGGGGGATGATGATAGAAAAGGGTGTGCCGTAGGTGCGATTAAATATTTTATCCTTTCAAAAGTTTTATTAGTGCTATCAGCGGTTTTAGTTGGAAACTGGAATGTGGGGGCTGATTTTTTTTATCGTTTTAAGCGTAATAGCCTTTAACTTGATGAATGTTGTGTACTGTGATTCCTTGAAAGGTAAAAGGACAAAAAAAAAAGAAAACAGCTGTCCGAAGGGGCTTAAACATTCTGACTGATGAAGTTCATCCTCAGTGTAGGTTGACTTTTTAAAAGGCGGACTTTTTATACGTTTAAAAGATGATCAACGCTTCATCTCGAGTATATTCATTTCAGCAGCAAAGCGACCAATCTCCAAAGTCCAAAAGAGATAAAAAAAAGGAGAAAACAGCTGTTCGAACTGAACGAGAATCATCTGACCAATTCAGATAAGTTCATCCTCAGTGTGGGTGGACTTTTTAAAATGAAGCTGTGGTCAAACTTTTGGAATATATCATGGAAAAAATGATCACCGCTCCATCTCGAGCATATTCACGATTGCGAAACCGGCGTCATCTCAGGAGCAAGCGCCCAACCTCCAAAGTTTTGTGACTCTGCTGCGTCACATAAGGGGTGAGAACTTCCGGAGCACATGGGACAGTCAAGGTCCAACGAACTAAATCAACATCACGCCATAGAGGAAGACCTCGGCTTAAGTGGAGTGTACAAGTAGAGACCGACCCCAACCCACTGTGAGTCCGCAACTGGAGGAAGTAGCTAAGGACAAGGCTAATTGGAGATGCATGTTGGTTGAGGATCAGGTTCATTCCGGACTGTAGCGCCACTTGAGTAAGTAAATAAGTATCTTGGAATTTCATAAAAATGCTGCTGCCTTCTTCTTGTGCTTACTGTCTGTTGTATTTGATTTCTTAAAGTGCTGTCGTTGTAGACAGGCTTTCCAAATTGTGGATTTGGGTGATGTCCATCATATTAGTCGTCTGGTTTCGCTAGGTTTTCTCCCCGCTGATTTGGCTAGCTTATTCACTATTTTTCTTAAGTCGTACTTAAAGCTTTTGTAGAGGTCGGATTTTCGGTGCTCTACCCCAAGCTAGTACACTAAACCTCAGATGTTAAATCAACTAATCGGATGTAGCATTGCTTAAGCGCTGCAGTGTGCAGATATTGCTTGGATGGAAGAGAGCTACAGCTGATTGACGTCTTTTATTTTTCAGTTATAGTCAATCGTTACTTACTTACTTAAGTGGCGCTACAGGCCGGAATGAACCTGGGCCTAAACCAACATGAGTCTCTAATTTGCCCGGTTCTTAGCTAACTGCCTATAGTTGCGTACTCAAAGTTGGTTTATGGCGTATTCTACTTGTGCGCAACAACAAGGGCGAGGACTTCATCTAATGCGTCCGACGTCTGGCTGGAAAACGAAGACTCTGCAAGCTGGAGTATTGGTGTCCATTCGTTCTACACGTCGTAGCCATCATAAACGTCCATTGCGTATTTTTTTGACCAGAGACATGTCGCTGTACAGCTCATATCATTCTTGGTTGTATCTTTGTATCCATAGGTAGTCACCACGGAAGGACCGAAGATTTTTCGAACAATTTTTCTCTCAAATCGAAAAATGATTTCTTCATCCACTTTTGATACGGTCCATGCTTCGGCGCCATTGACCAGGACTGGGATGATCAGGGTCTTATATAGGATCTCCTTAGTAATTCGTGTGAGGGCTTTACTACTGAATTGTCTTCTTAGCCCATTGAAATAGTGGTTGGCAAGATTAATTCTTCGTTTAGCTTCTGACGAGATGGTATTTTCAGAGTTGATAGCGGAGCCTAGATAGACAAAGTCTCGTACTACCTCAAAGTTATATCTGTCAATGTTGACTTTTGTTCAATTCGTCGATGTTGTGTGTGCTTTCGGCTTGACAGAATGTACTTAGTCTTATCTACCCTCATATTTTGCTAAATTCATTTTCGCCGCTTTCTTCTCTATACTAGCAAACGTGGTTATGACCTCACGTTAAGTCCTACTAATGATGCCAATAACGTCGGCGTATGCTTAATATTTGTATCGATTTCTGGAAGATTTTTCCCAGCCGTAGCAACACCTACGACGATCTTTCACTTGTCCTCCTCTCGTGATGATCTGACAAATCATCTGAGTATTATCAATTGTCAAGAATAGCTTATCTCAACTTCGCCGTTCGGAGTCGGCATAAAACAGGAGGTCCCGCCATCGTGCAAGAATTACACACGCACACATGAATGGTTGTGAGAAAGTTAGGCCCTTAGTACCCAGAGCCTGTTGCGCCAAAAATTAGTTTTTATTTTTTTATTTTTTTGTTCCTTTGGTATTGGCTTGACAGTTTTGCACAATCCTCTCAAGAATCAAATCGAAGAAGTCACATGACAGCACATCGCCTTGCTTAAATAATTTTTTGGTATGAAATATGTCGGTGACGTCGTTTCTGACCCTGATGGACAGCGAGAATTCTGTATCGTCATCCTACACAAACGGACGAGTTTGGGGGGTATACCAAAACTAGACATGGCTCTGTATAGTTCGTCTCTATAAATGCTGTCGTATGCGGCTTTGAAATCGATGAATGGGTGATGCGTATCCACGTTGGTATCCAGTTTTTTTTCTAGGATCTGCGGAAGTGTGAAAATTTGATCGGTTTTGGCCTTTCCTGGCCTAAGACCACAGTGATAATGAACGATCTGGCTGTTGGTAAACGGTTTCAGGCGTTCACATATTACGGCAGATACGATCTTGTAGGCGATGTTGTGGAGACTTATGCCCGAAACACACGTGCAGTGGTTCTGCATGCAGTGCGGCACGCAGTTCAGCCAACAAGAAATACATGCAAAATATTTTAGTTTGACATACATCCAGTGCAGTGTCTTTTTTGTTGTGGTGCCCTTGAATTTTTGCATGTGTTCACTACCATTGAAATCTGTGTGTTCTTTCTTTTCTGCAAGGAGAATTCTGCACGTGTGTTTCAGGAATTATGCCTCTGCAGTTGGCACAGTTCATAGGGTCAGTGGATCGGGCAATCGATGCTGAGGTTCCATTCTTCAGGCATACTTTCATCCGACCAGATTTGGCTTATGAGTTGGTGGATGTTACTCACCGGCTTAATAAAGCTCAGCGGGAAGACCTTCATTTTCGGCGGCCTTATTAAGCTTGGGCTTAGATACTGCTATCCTCACTTTACTCAGGTCAGGTCGCCGTTTAACAGTCTGCAGAAGTGGTTCTTCCATATCCTCAACATCGACTGTGTCTCAACTACGATGTTTCCTTGTTCTTATCGACAAGGTGCTGTTCGAGCCTTGTATCCTTGCTTTTGACGTTTTACACTTTGGTAAAACTTGCGAACATCGTTGCTGGTGTGGCACCTTTCTATATCCTCGATGGCGCGCTCTCGTCTTCACTTGCATCATTATCTTGTAAGCCTCGTTCTTGGCTGCGTACATCTGTCGGGATTCCTTATCAAACCAGGGGTTTCTTGCTGGTGGGCGCTAGAAACCCATTACATCAGTCGCGGCTGATCTAATGGCCTGTCAGTCGCTAGTCCCAGATATTGGTAAGTTGACAAGTTTTTGCAAAGTTTTTACTCACACATATACCGAGTATAGAAAGTTCTCAAATTCCGATGAAAGTGAAATTTACATATATTTTGTCTTCGCTTTGATTTCATAATACTTGGTCCACGTACAAAGAGAAGGGACCTAGATTTCAGGAAGAATATGTGAAGCTGATGGTATTGCAATCAGCAAAGGAGTGGATTAGAAGTTGCAGACAAGAAGTCATTAATAAATATGAGAAAGAGTAACTGTGACTAAGCGGAGCCTCGGGGAGCACCAGCATTTTTTTAGTGAGTTACAAACCTGAAACCGTACAACACAACTTAGAAAGTTTATAATCCATTCAAAAAAAAAAGTTTCATCAATGATAAAAGCAAACCTTTTCGAAAGGGGACTTTATACCAAACCCTGCCAAATTTGAAATATCTAGTGCAACGAGAGGTATGCCCAATAATTAATCCAGCTTGGTGGAGAGTATTTATTATTGTACATATGGAACATTGCAGTATCCTGATTTTGAAATCTATTAACAAACCACTCCTTTAGAGCCTATAATCACAGACTTAACATGTCTCGCTGCATTAGTTCGTAAAACGCAATGCTTGCCTCTGATGCGGATCACCTCAAGCAAAATCCAATATATCACTTAACTTTTGAATGTGTCCACATTAATGATTCACACTTCACCGGCAACAATGCGTTTGACATCCAATTAAAAGTTTTGCGCCCCAAATTGTGTGGCGTTCCATTGTCAATTATTCACACTGCCTGCATGCACACCTTCATACGGGGGATCACACAAGATGTATCCGCCCGCCATCAATTGTTTGCGTTCGTCTTCCCGTGTACACGTGAAACCCTGGGAAACAATAGGGACCAAAGCAAATTAAACAAAAGGAAACACGAACGGTAGAAAAAAAAATTTTGAAAATCCAACTCAATAGCGGTACAAATCCAATACACAGATGGCTCCATTGATGTATGTTCGCCCATGTCCCTGGTAATTCGTCAAGAATTTTGATTGCTTTTCGAGAATGGATTTTCCTCCACAATTGTTGAAATTCCTTGCACGTATCCGGTAATATTGTCCAATTTCGATTGCATATGTGGGCTAGCGTCAACAATGTCACACTGTCACCACGAAATCGAATCCGACTCATACTCGTACATGCAAACGGTACGCATACATTGCAACATATAATTTCTATTGACTCCCCTTCTATCAGCAGCGCCCTTATTGTAAAAATAGGAGGCTTTTAGCGTTCCGCCCATTTGCAACCATATAACACTGATGATCTGCAACACACGGAACATACATCCCCATGCACCATGCACACACCGATAAGCGGATAATTTTCGGAGAATCCTCCTGGAAATACCGACATCTTTTCTTGTTTTGTGTTTTGTCGTGTCGTCAGTCGAACGGTGACATTTTGAGAAAATTTCCCCGATGTGTGTAATTTTCAAAATTTCGGGTTCAATGTGACAAATTGGTTGTTCATTCACGAACATTTTCATCGAACTCATTGCTATGTGACGTGCTTTAGATTTCGTTGTGGTATCTCAAGTAATTGTGTGCAATTTGGGTCCTAACGAACCGTAATAATAAAATTTCAATCTCGGATTGTTTTCTTTGTGTGTGTGTGATGGCATGCAACCACCGGAAGGTGTGGGCACTACGCGATTGGAATTAAAAAAACGGATTTTGAATGCACGAGTGTGTTTTGACAATCCCATTCCCAATGTATTTAAAAGGATAACTGGTGGTGACACGTAGTGTAATTTTTTTAAACATCGCTACCGTTTTGTCAGAATATCCAAATTGACTTTGGTCATGGAATAAGTTTTCATCATCATGTTTTGGTTTATAAACTGTAGACCACTGTAGTAGGTCCTTACTTTATCTATATCATGTTTGCCCTGTGGAGGGCGGCGAATAGAGGCAGCTGGCTATATGTTAGCCTTGCTAATTCGAAGCGCTGAGGAAACATATGATACCACCAGCAGACCAAAACTAAAAGGGCTCGGCTGGATTAAGGTGTTAAACGAACCGTGCCGATAATCGACCATGTTGAACCTTTTCCAAATGCTAAGTCGCATCTGGTCTTGTCTGATCTATAGCTAAGGGTTGCGAGAGGTACACCCCACTCCCACTTTGACCCATCTGGGCCCACTATATGTTCGACTACGAAGTCACATCTAGTTGGCACACTGATCTACCTTGTAGATCAATCTGCATTCACACTTTTAAATCTCACAAAACATTACCAGATTAACCGTTCCCCTGATCCAACCATTTTCAACCTGATAAAACTGCTTATAAACGGCACTAAATTAATTGCCAGTATCCAAAGTATCCCCACCGCAGATCGGACTGATAAGCAAGATTCTTCTCTGATCTAGGCCAAGAAATAATTTCAACACTTCGCCAGCCCATCAGAGTATACCGCGTGCAAAAGGGGCAAAAGGTCGGTGGAATACAAACCGAGGAATGCCAAAAAGAAAAAAAAACGACCAATCCCTCCCAATTCATAAACCCTGACAATACGTTTAACTGACAGCAGTGACCCGGACTGAAGCCTCCAGCTACACCCAAATCCTTCCCGATCACCCGGGCTCTGCGCCCAAATGCCGAAACCTATGCATCTGTCAGGGGGATATAAGGAGGATAACAATGGCAGACCAGAGGTCCAGCGGTGTCCAGGATTGGGGAAGTTTGTCCAGCAGTACAACTGAAGGTAGTTGAAATGGACCAGATTCCCAACCGCCCCCGTTTTAGCGCGAGAATTCCAGTCGTGTCATCCGACCCAAAGGAAATTCTGGACATAAACAGGTTCAGCAATCCCCTTCTTCCAACAAATAATTGGCAAGGTTAATGAGGCTAAGCGAAACTCCAAAACATTTGCAGAATTTTAAACGAGGAATCGCTGGCTCATTAAGTTGCTGCCGAAGGAGTAGTAACCTATGGGTGCAGCTCCATTCTGCTAAATGTTTAAAGGTGCATCCTCAGCCCCACGCTGGCACTGCAGCACCTTAATTGAAATTCGACCACAAATTGACGAACATTGAAATGGATTTTGCGCCTACCCCAAAACACACTACTGCGTCATTTCTACCGGGGGTCGACCCTAAGCCAACAAATACGGAATGGGGGAAACTCTGTCAAACTTTTTGGTTGATAGTCAGATATCTCTTTCTTAAGTGTCGATACCGTCCGGAATAAACCTTTCCCAACATGACTCTCCAATTAGCCCGGTCCTTAACTAACTACCGCCAGTTGCGCAATCCAAATTGGCTGAGGTCGGTTTTTATTTGTACGCGCCACTTAAGGCGAGGTCTTCCTCTACTGCGTCCGAGGTCTAGCTGGGAACCGGAGACTCTGCGAGCCGGAGTATTGGTGTCCATTCGTTCTACATGTCCTAGCCATCTTAAACGTCCAATGCGGAGTTTTTTGACCAGGGGCGTGTCGCTGTACATCTCGTATAGTTCTTGGTTGAATCTTCGCCTCCATAGCCCGTCAACGCAAACGGGACCAAAGATTTTTCGAAAAATTTTCCTCTCAAATCGACCAAGGATTTCTTCATACGCTTTGAGACAGTCCATGCTTCAGCGCCGTAGAGCAGGACTGGCATGATCAGGGTCTTATATAGGATCTCGTTAGAAGTTCGAGTGAGGGCTTTACTACTGAATTGCCTTCTTAGCCCGAAGAAAAAGCTGTTGGCAAGAGTAATTCTTCGTTTAATTTCTGACGAGATATTGTTGTCAGAGTTAATAGCGGAGCCGAGATAGCTAAAGTCCCGTACTAACTCAAAATTATATCTGTCAATGTTGACGTTCTGTCCAATTCGTAGATGTTGTGTGCCCTTTCGCGTTGACAGCAAAGACTTCGTCTTGCCCTCATTTACTGCTAAAACCATTTTTGCCGCTTCCTTCTCTATACTAGCAAACGTGGCTATGACATCACGTTGGGTCGTACCAATGATGTCAATATCGTCGGCGTATGATAGTAGTTGTACAGATTTTTGGAAAATTGTGCTTCTGGTGTTGGCTCGTGAGTTTTGCACAATCCTCCCATGAATCAAGAAGTCACATGACAGCGCATCGCCTTGCCGAAATCCTTTTTCGGTATCGGATGTGTCAGTGAGGTCGTTTCCGACCCTGATAGAGCAGCGAGAATTCTCCATTGTTATCCTACACAAACGGACGAGTTTGGGCGGTATACCAAAACTAGACATGGCTCTATATAGTTCGTCTCTATGATGTCGTATGCGGCTTTGAAACCGATGAATAGGTGGTGGGTATCGATTTGGACGTCTTGGGTTTTTTCCAGGATCTGCCGAAGTGTGAAGATTTGATCGGTTGTGAACTTTTCTGGCCTTAAACCACACTGATAAGGGCCGATCAAGTTGTTGGCAAACGGTTTTAGGCATCTTCAAATGAACATAGATGTCGTATTTTCCAATAGATTTATCTGGATAACCACAATGATCAATAAGTGTGGCTTTTCATTATATTCTAGTGAGCACTTTGTCCATTCTAAATAGAGAATTCTAAAAATAAGGTGACCTAACCATTCTTCGTTCCGAAAAATCTACATTTATCTAGTGAACTATTGAAACTTTCGATTTGCCATCAAATATCCATCATCCCTGGTTAACAAAAACCGATTTACCTAAGTGAACTCCATCAGTCTTTGTAAATAGCTTGGAATATCATTCTATAAAAAGAGTTCGATCGCAATTAGTATCTCCTGTTCCATATTAATCCAGATACAATTAAAATATTTCGCATGACAACTCCTTCCCTATGCAGATACAGTACGAATGCAGAAATATTGTTGCTGGCATTTTCAGTGTGCATATTCGGTAAAACAACAAACAGCTTATCATATTCCAGAGAACAAACCTGCATCTCAGTGTTGACTTATACATGTGTGCGCACATTGGATACAAACATAGCTACGGAAACACTAGACATCATCCATCAGTAGCAACAAATTTAATTGCTGGAGTTCTCTAGTTGAAAAACGGATCCATCAGAACTCTCTAACAAGCAATTAGATGGCAGTTTATGAATGCATAACTTTTCCATTTTTATTAGGCATGCCACATTTTGCACCTAATTGACCACAAGCTCGGCCCAACCATCTCGTCGGTCCATGTCAATTTGCCATTTGCTGCATCTGCTTTTGGTTCTGGATGTTGGTACATCTACAGTGTGCTCCTCGTTCCCACAGAACTCGCACGCTCTCTTTCTCTCAGATAGTATCTGTTTTCTATCGTACGTTACGTATACCTAAGGATGGCGTTTTCCAATGAATATGATGATGGGGTTAGTGTGGCTGTTGTCGTCCTCCGGAGTGACATCCGGTTTTTAGCATCCGAATGACATCTTGTTATTTAGTTAGTTTCTCCAATGTGGGTGGACGAATATACATTCGTCTATATAGATATGTTTTATAATGTGCGGTACGGTAAAAGCGGACTGACAGATTCAATAAAGTCCCTAATGGGGCTAGGAATAAGCCACTGTGATGAATGATATAATAATTCAAATATCCTTTTGGTATAATTTTGTGCGTTCGGTGTTACCAACAAAAAAACTAATGGAAATATATCAACTTTATAAAAATGTATTTTTTGGGCTCGTAAGGTCATGTTGAAATTAATTTATGTGTTTTTTTAAGTCTCAATAACAGCTTAATTTCAAACATTGGAATTGTTTGAATTCAAAAGCTTGTGGCCCGTTCGATTCTTTGATTAAAGTTCTGCAATGGCCTTAATGACATCCTCTGATCCTTTAGAGGTATTGATCCAAACCTCTGATGGTTGTAGAGATAAAAATGCACAAAATCTCAAACGAAAATCCGCACAATTGTCCTGTACGCGCTTGCACACCCCCACCCATCCAATTGTCTGATGTGCATGCTTTGGAACACAATGGATCTAATATTATCTGTCTGTGATCGTCAAAATGGTTAGATGTTGCAGAAGAGGGGCAAACTCTGATTGGCTTTAACTTGGAGAAGCCCAGTCGGTATAGCTTTGGGTATACATCAGTCATGCTTATTTTACCTCAAAGTGGTAACCATCGGATCGGATACTGGTCTCATCCAACCGTACTTGACTTGCTAAACTATAGCAAGACAAAAAACAGCAACACTAAACAGTCTGGTCAGAATTCTTTACACGGAATTCGGGCCTGATGTCCTCAGGCGAACATAGGTGAGCTGCTTCAACATATTCGAACATCAGGTCAGTTAGGCTTCTTGAACAGAGATGTTCGCGTATGAATCAAATGGCCAACGGCACTGCTCAATCCCGTAGTGAATACTGATGGCCCCATGTAAAGGGATATCTAATAAATTGGAACTGGCCCACCATGTTACGGGTTTTGCTTGAGGTTAACTACCCACCTATGAAAAAAAGAGTATTGTAACGAAGTAAACAATAGCCTCGGAAAGGACTTATTTTACTGTTGAAACTGCTAAACGAAAAAAGGACGACGACTGTAATATCTGTACCTGGAATGTGAGAACATTAATCCAGGCGAACCACTAGAGAAAGCCCTAAGATAGTACAAAGCCACCCAGCAAATATGATGGGATGGGCTGGCCAAAAGGAGGATACAAAACGGTGACATCTACATGGGACCGTGTTATAGTGAACAAAAACAGAGAAAATTCTTATGCGGATTTGTTACAAGTGCCAGACTTAGGCAAGAAGTCTTATGTTTCCAAGACATTAGCAAACGCATTGTAACAATCCGCATCAAGGCCAAATTCTCCAACATAAGCCTTATATGCGCTCACGCCCCAACGGAGGAAAAATATGATGTAGCTAAGGACTGTTTCTATGAGACAAAACCAATGGGCGACTACCGAAGTAAGATGTTAAATTCGTGCTGGGAGATTTTGACTTAAAGTTAGGAAATGTAGACATCTTAAGCATTATTGTCAGAAAACACAGTCTATACAAGAAAACACGTCTGGTAACGGACTTAGGCTAATTGGCTTCGCTACAAAAAAAAATTCCACTATATCCAGGACACAGTTTCTTTACATTGACGTCTCAAAGGAGATATGGCGGTCTCCAGATCAACAAACGTTCAACCAAATTGATCACATTGCGATAGAAATGAGGCACGCGTCCACTAGCAAAAAAAAAACCTGGTCAGATGAGGCATGCCGACAGATTCTCGCAGCTAAGAACGAGGCCCACAAGGCTTAGCTGCAGGTGAAGACGAGTGCTGCCATTGAGCTCTAAATACAGATAAGAAGAGAAGAACACCAGCTTTTCAAAAAGAAGAAAAAAAGGATATAGCTAGACGCCACTCCATGAATGAAATCTGCAAGACTTCCAAAGTGTAAAACCTTATAACCTAGGATACAACGTTGAAACAGAATCCTGTTAAGATGAACAAGAAAATATCGGAGTTGAGACACAGTCGGTGCTAATGATATAGAAGAACCACTTATGCTTACTGTCAAGCAGTATGCAGAATTCAGTACAAGGAAAACTCCCAACCACACGACCTAATTGAAGTGAGTATAGCAATATCTGAACTCAAGCCTAATAAAACTGCCGGAAATGACGGCTTTCTCGCAGAGGTTTAGAAAGCTAGCGAAGGTGACTTAATAATTGACATCAACAAACTCATAAGCCAAATCTGGTCGAAAAGTATATGCCTAAAGAATGGAACCGGAGCATCGTTTGCCCGACCCACAAAAAAGGAAACCCTCTGAACTGCGCCAACTACATAGGCGTAAGCCAGGAAAGAACACAACTGATCAAATCTTCAAACTTCGGCAGAAGCTGAAAAACCACAAGAAATCCAAATCGATACCCACCAGCTATTCACGAACTATGCAGAACCACGTCTAGTATTATTATACCGCCCAAACTTGTTCCATCAAGGTCGGATTCGACACATTCGATACCAAAAAAGGCAAGGCAAGGCGATGCACTGTCATGTGACTCATTTAATTTGACAGGCACAATCTTCCAAAAATCTGTGCAACTCCTAACATATGCCTACGATAAAGCAGCTAAAATTGATCCAGCAGTAACTGAGGGTAAGACTAGGTACATGCTGTCAAGCTGAAGGGACACACAGCAACGACGAATTAAATAGAACGTCACCATTGACAGATATAACTTTAAGGTAGTACGGGTTTTAGTCTACCTCGTCTCCGCTATAAACTCTTACAACAACATCGTAAGTAAAGCCCTCACTCGAACTACTGAGGAGATCCTATATTAATAAGAACCTGATCATCCCAGTCTTGCTCTACGGCGCTGAAGCATGGACCGTCTCAAAAGCGGATGAAGAAATTTTGAAAAGAAACTTTGGTCCTGTATGCGTCGAAGGGATACTGAGACTAAGACTCAACCAAAACTATACGAGCTGTGCAGCGTCTTGTCACTAGTCAAAAAAACTGGACATTGGTCGTTTCAGATGTTTAGGGCATGTAGAATGAATAACACCAATACTTCCGCACGCAGAGTCTTTAATTCCCAGCCAAACGTCGGAGGCAGTAGGGGAAGACCTCGCCTTAAGTGGCGCTCACAAGTAGAAACCGACCTTAACCAACTTGGAGCGCACAACTAGATATAATTACCTATAAGGAGCGGGCTAACTGGAGAGGCATGTTGGTTGAGGCCAAAGTTCATTCCGGACTGTAGCGCCACTTAAGTGAGTAAGTAAGATCATCAAGCAATCGTCGGTCAGTAGCTTTTAGTCCAAAAGAGCAATTTTTTGTAAATTATGTTCAGTTTAATGAATGTCGTGAGAGCCGTTTTGAAAAGATTTCGATTATAGCAAAACCGGTAAAGGGTACTATTCCCCAAATTTGCCTAGTTACTACATATATTGCTGATATCAACTTAATAAACCGCTTCCAGCTTGTCTTCGTAAAACCCTGTATAGCAATGAAATATCAGGAGAATCGGTAGGTGCAGGTAAAACCTCTTGTACCACTTGTTTACGCATCCTTTGAAGTTCTTAAAATAAATGAGAAAAAAGGGTGCCTCTATCATGCATAGACCTGTAATGAGTCGGGAGCCCATTAAGTAGTCGTATATCCTTTACCAATAGCTGTTAAATCTGGAGGGTAGTTAAGTACGTAGAAGTGGCGGTTCGGCATAAAATCAAGTAGCACATATGTGCCTTTTGTTACCACGACTCATGTGACCGTTATTATGATGATTGATGCGGATGTGATGCAGGTGGTCTCTAGGTTTAGAAAACGGAGACCCGATATGTCGCTTAAGTTTTCTACAAAATGGTCCAACTCACGCAATCTCGCTCTTGCTAGTGCCAGAGGGAGAGTGTGTTTCTTTAATTTTTGTTTCCGCAACTACGTCATTGAGAGTCGTATAGGATCCCTAATTTTGCCGAATGGTCTCCAATTGGCCATTGCCCCGTGACTATATCGCCGTAATTCTTACGATATCTGGGAGCGTTCTATTAAGTAGGTCGATTGTTTCCTTTTTGTCGTAGGAGGGCCATATCGTCCTCGATATGACGCAATTCGTTAACATTCTCCATTTGGAGTCGGTCATTTTCAGGAAGTATGTGTGTGTTTGTCCCTTAACCTCACCTAGCAGGATACGGACCCTTGCCGCCAGCTCGTCCACGCGCTCGTTTCTTTAAATGTCACAGTACCCTGGAACACAGCAAAGAGTGACCCTGAAGCGTTCGCCAAAGTGGGCAAGTTCGTTCCGGCATTCCTGTACCAGTTTGGAGGATATGGTAGCCGAGATGGCCTTTATGGCCGCTTGGCTATCTATGGGAACAGCAATCATTTGCTTATCCGTAGTCTCACGCCCCAGTAGCGTACAAGCCTCTCGGAAAGCCAGTAGTTCCGCCTGGAATACCCTGGCGAAATCCGGTAGGTGACATGAAACTGATATTTCTGGTAGGAAATCCTACGTGGAAGCCTTTCTTGAAGCTTAGTATAGGTGTTATGTAGTCTGTTGGAAACGTGACCACGCCGTTTGGTACCGAATCCAGGATATTACTGTGGCCATACGGCATTGCATTCCAGCATCCTGACTCCTTGAGTATTACTGTGTTGCATAAAGCGGTATCTATCTTTAAACCTGGAAAATCTTAGTAAGCATCTAAGGGATGTTGCTGGCTTTTGTTTATCTTTGCCTTCTATACTATCGAAGAATTCATTATTAAGAAATCGTATCGAACCAAGAACTGTGGCGTAGATATTGTCAAGAGCTTTTTGATTCCGTAAAATGGCGACGAAATGGCGCTGGTCACACACTTACGAAGCCAAACTTAAAAAGCTCAAAACGTGTTTCAAATAAAATTTCATACATACTAAGATGGGTTGTAACTTGGAAGACCAAAAAAGTTTCAGTTTTAGCAAAAGCTGACTTCAAGAAGCAACATATCCGCAGTTGAAATTCCTGACAGCAGACCGTGTAGAATGGAGGATATTTGTTGGCACAATATGCCTGTTCCAACCGTGTTGTACGATACATTGAATAAATACCATAGCGGTGGGAAAAAAAAAACACAATTAATTGGTTAAGAAAACAAGCTGCACCAAGCGAAAACATACCTATTTGCCAACCCTCCACGATGGCTACTCCAAAACATTCTGCATCGACTTAGTCATGTCTTCCTTTTTACTGGATGGGCCGACTTCTCCTCATTAAAATAACGAATACACACTTCATACCGGCGCGCTAATTAAGGCTCACAAATGAAAGCATTTTTTGAAAAGCATTCAAGATCATCCGGCGCAAAAAGTAGGAAACCCACTCGACCAGATATTCCTATAAGGACACCAAGCCACCCCAAAATGACACCTTCATAGGTACAGGTGTATACACCCCAAAAAATGAGCGATGCAGTAATATACACCATCGTCGCAGCACACACGGAAGAGCAAAACTTATTTGAAAATCTATAAGGGGCCTCTTTTGTGGAAGAACAACGCAAGGAAGTTGTCACATCGGCCTTACTTTCCGCGTCACTCTTGTGAGGATGTATTGGTTGACGCATTTCGCCCCCCAAAAAAAATGAATGCTACCCCACCACTAAAGTGGGCAAACGAACAAACTCACAAGTGGACAGGTTCATTGAAGTAGCCCACCATAGTGTAGAGAGGATCACCAGCTTCACTGTGCTGTTGTACACTTGCCTTGCATTGGTTAAGCTTGAACTCGTAGAAGAATAAAAGGGACGAAAGATTCGTTGGACCGTGGGGGGAGCACGACAATTTCCCTCAATGACTCTTAGTCAACAGGAGAGACCATGTTTTAATTAATATCTTGTATCAAGTTTTAATTAACTCGCCTTCTGGTGTTTCATGAGAGGAGAAGCAGCAGCAACCCCTCAACTAAATACACCACCACCACCACGTCAACGACGACAGCCAACCAACACCATCGCGTGCAGGTATACCCCGAATGCCCATACTCTGGCTGTGCCAGCTCTTTCTCGTCCAAAGTTCTTCGCTGGGTTCTTGCTTTTGTTCGCGTCTCGTTGTGTCACTAATTATATTACAAGGAGCAGCGCCAAGGAAGGGGACATGGATGTTTTATTTGTGTGCCAGCATAATGCGCGCAAGAGTACCAAAGTCTTTGCGAGACGTAACTAAATCGCTATATAACAAGGACTCAGTTTCAGGATATTTTCTCACAACCCTACCTCGCTGCGTTTAGCTTATGATACTTTTATTCGCCGTCAGTGAATCCGCTTTTGTCACATAGACGGTGCTTTGAATAATTGGATATGAGTCCTTCGCCGAAGGAGAATGGTGGTTGACATCGTGCGCGCTCTTCGATATTCGGCTCGAAGACCTGCCGGAGTGCGGTAGGTATAATAATTATTTAGCACACTTGAGTTGGAGCTGACATTGGATGCTAATTGAATCCTGTTAAAATTTGTACAGTATCGCGTGCCGAGTGAAGATTAATGTAAAACATTGGTCTGTGTAATTAAGCTCTAAGGTGAGTGAGATAAAAATATGGAAAAAAAAAACAATGAAAATGTCTGACACGATTCTGAAGGTTTGGAACTCATTCATTCATTTGGAACAATTCGAAATTCGAGCATAGCTTACAAGATAAAATAATTTTGAAATAAATTGTTAAGACAATACCAAGTAGGTCGTCTAAGAGTCTTACTTCCTTTAAATATATATGCATTTGACACCTTTGGTCCTTACTGTACATACTAGCAAAAGTCTGCATAAATAGTAATCTGTGAGAAGCTTTATTTTACAACAATACAACATTTTTAGCTAGAAAATAAAGGTTTCACAAGAAAGAGTGACAAATAACTCTTTCTTGTGAAACCTTAAGTTTTCAATAAATAAATATAACAAACATTGTCACATATTTTATTGCAATTTTTGTCATGAGGGGCACCTCTCATGACTTTTCCAAAACCGCTTGAGATGATATTTAACTCCCTTGCTTATACGATATACCTATCAATTCAGAAGTATTGGCTTTGTTTGTACTCACGCGGTATTTTGAAACCATCTTTCGAAGAACCAAATAGGTGATCTTCACCTGAAGACTCCCATAACAACCAAAGAACGGCTAGTCAGCTAACTAACGTTTCAAGCCTATTGAGTCAATTTAGTATATACAATACCCAAAGAATGTTTAAAAATAAAAAAAGTTTTGGCTTATTTTTCTAAGAGGTACGCTTTATAGTTTTGCTAAAATCAAAAGTGCTGTATTTTTTTTTTCATATTGCGACTTGAATTATAAGCGAACGGCAATCCAGATTATTTATAAGCTCAAGAAAGAACGACTTTGTTTGAGGGTGCAGATATTTTTAAATTAATCGGTGACGTACGGAAGAACTGACAAACTTACTTACTCACTTAAGTTCCGCTACAGTGAACCTGGGCCGCAACCATTACGCCTCTCGAACAGTTGCGCACTCCAAGTTGGTTGAGGTCGGTTTCTACTTGTGCGCTCGTTTTGAAGCGAGATCTTCCTCTCCTGCGTCCAAAGTCTGCTGGGAATCGAAGACTATGCGAGCCGTAGTAATGACGTCCATTCGTTCTACATGACCTAGCCATCTGTACATCTGTACATCGCTGTACAAACTAGTTCTTGGTTGAATCTTGAACTAAATAGCACGACAAACGGGATCGAAGATTTTTCGAATAATTTTTCTATCAAGTCAACCAAGGATTTCTTCACCCACTTTTGACACCTTCCATGCTCCAGCGTCATAGCGCAGGACTGGGATGATCTGGGTCTTATATAGGATCTCCTTACTAGTTGGGGTGAGTGCTTTACTACTGACTGATGAAACAGCGGTTGGCAACAGTGATTCTTCGCTTAATTTCTGACAAGATGTTGTTGTCAGAGTTAATAGCGGAGCAGAGATAGACAAAGTTACATCGTTCAGTTGTGAAATTTTTTCCATTTCGTCGATGTTGTGTGTCCTTCCGGCTTGACATCATAAACTTAGTATTACCCTTATTTACTGCTGATCCCTTTTTTGCCGCTTTCTTCTCTATGCTAGCAAACATGGCTATGACATCAGGTTAAGCCCTATTAATAATATAAATATCGTCGGCATATCCTAGAAGTTGGACAAATTTTCGGAAGATTATATTGGCTCGGGAGTTTTACACAATCCTCTAAAGAATCAGATAAAAGAAGTCATAGGACAACGCATTGCCTTGCCTAAATCCTTTTTTGGTATCGAATATGTTGGTGTGGTCGTTTGCAACCTTGATGGATCAGCGATAATTCTCTATCATCACAATTCTCCTGCACAGACGGACGGGTTTGATCGGTAACCGACACTTAGACATGGATCTGTATAGTTCGGCTCTATAAATGATTGAAATCGATGAAAAGGTTGTGCGAATTGATTTGTACTTCTAGGTTTATTTTCTCAGAAACTGTGACGATTTGATCAGATGTGGACTTTCCTGACAAATGGTTTCTGGCGTTCACATATTACGGCAGATAGGATCATGTACGCTATGTTAAGGAGACTAATGCGTCGTAGTGTGCACAGTTCACAGGGTGTCCTTTTTCTGGATTGGGCTGAGCTTCCAATCTTCAGCCATACTGTCATCCGACCAGATTTGGCTTATGAATTGGTGGATGTTTCTTACCAAATTATATCCGCCGACTTTATTAAGATCAGCGGGAAGGCTGTCACTACCGGCAGTCTCATGAAGCTCGAGTTTAGATAGTGCTATCTTCACTTCAGGTCGGGTGGTTGGCGCTTTCGCTGTCGTTGCCAATATTGAATGGTTCGTTCTGCCTGACAGCGGAATGTTGTTCGTCATCGCCGTTTAACAGTCTGCAGAAGTGGTTCCTCCATATTCTCATCATCGACTGTTTCTCAACTACGATATTTCCTTGTTCATCTCGCCAGGATTCTGTTCGAGCCTTGTATCTATGGCTTTGACCTTTTACACTTTGGCAAAACTTGAGAAGATCGTTCCTGGAGTGACACCTCTCTATATCCTCGATCGCGCGCTTTTCTTGCTCTTTTTGATTTTTTCTCTTTCTTTCTTTCTTCTTCGCCTACAGAGCTCAATGGCAGCTCTCGTCTTCATCTCCAGTTTAACCTTGTAGGCCTCGTTCTTGGCTGCGATCATCTGTCCGCATTCCTCATCAAACCAAGGGTTTCTTGATGGTGGGCGGTAGAAACCTAGCAAATCAGTTGCGACTGATCGAATGGCTCGTTGGCATTGTTGCCATTGTTCTTCGACACTTGATGCTCGTGGTATGGTGTTAATCAAGAGGTTAAGGGATACGCGTTCCGTGAAGGCCTTGGGGGTCTTTTGCAATTGCAGTCTTTCGCCATTAAATTTTTACACAGTATTTCTGTTTTGTTGTGGTGTAGTGGTTCTAGTCGATGCTATCCCCTCGGAATGCTCGGACATCCTAAATAGTGGACGCGTGCTTCTTGTCTAGAGCATTGTGATCGTTTATCTGGAGACCGCAATTTCCCTTTATGGATATCAACGTAAGGAAACCATTTGCCGACTATAGTGGCATTCGTTCAGCAGCAGAACCAATTAGCCCAAGTCCGTTGCCAGGAGTGTTGTCATGTAGGCTGTGTTTTTTTTTAAATTCATTTTATATTTACTTAAAATATTAACTTAATACTAGACAAAAATACTTAAATCTAACTTATCAATAACTTGTTTACTTAATCTAACTTATCGGCCCTTAGTGGGCGCTCTAAGCTAATATCTGACATCTTTATTTTGCTTTTTAACTTAAATTTATATTGTTTTATTTCTCTATGTATATATTTTGTTTTAATTTTCAAAGAACAATTACGAAAAAACTTTGAGTATAGACATTTTTGTCATTAAAACCTTAATCTAGGTTAAAACTAAATTATACTACTTAACTACTTAAAACTAACATGTAGGTGTGTTTTTCGAGACGATAAAGATGTTTTCTCTTCTTACCTTTGCTTTAAAATGTCCAAGGATCTTTGCATTGTACTTCGGTAGTCGCAAGGGGCTAGTAGGAACAATCTTAAGCTTTATCATTTGTATCGTCCGTTGGGGCGCGAGCGTATATAAAGCTTATGTTGGCGAATTTGGCACTGATGCGAATTGTTACAATGCGTTCGCTAATATCTTGAAAACATAAGACTTCTCTCCTAAGTCTGACACTTATAACAAATCCGCATTTACCCATTCTAGATATAAAAAAATCCGCTGCCAGAAGAAACTAAACTATGGGGTACACCTTTCTGTCGAATTAGTAAACGAGCTGGTTTTGCCCCCAGCTAGAACATATCCATGTATCGTGTATCTATTAAAAGGCGAATTAAACTTGATCTAAAATTTATTAATTGTTGTTATGAGGCATCTTGCGCTACTAAAACTAAACACCATTATACTTAACCACTTGAATAATTAAAACACAAAAACGAATATACTGCTCGGCATATTGCACCTACTGCTGACGGTTACCATTATGCTGGACTTCGGACATCTGGTTCCCATGTAATTAAATTATTTAATTGGCATACATCAATCAAATGACACGAGAGATGATACCCAAACGCTCTTCACTGGACAGCCCTTGTACACGATAGGTAGGGGTAGCAATTACACTCATGCACCTACCGTCATACGTACCTCACCACGTGTGCCCCAAAGACCCCCCCCCCCCTCCATTTTATTTGCTCTCAATACTATTTGTGGAATTATACTGGCGTCACTTCGTTTGGCGACCACCCTTCATCAACCGCCGTCTGCAACCCTTATCGTTTCCAACACGGCGCGCAATGTCCATCATAGCCATACGAATCGCAAAGGTCCTACCACCACCCCTACAGCTCTATCTGTTTTGAACAACATGATGTGATGCAAACTTTACTTATAATGGAAAAAGGTTTTTTAATTAAATTTCGCGGGTTATTTATTGCTTTATATTGTTACCCCATCATGGTGGTGGGTGGTGGGCTTGTATGCTCGCCTCTCAAGGGGGTGCGTAATGGAAGAACAGTTGTACCTCTGTACTCCGGACAGAGAAGATGAACAGGAGTAAGAACGACGACGAAAAAAAAACAACAGCCTGATAGCTCGGCAAAACAATTCAGCCAACATCCATCTCGCTCTTGACGCGCGGCACTCTAAAGTGAATTTCATGTTCGTCCTGGAATGGACCACCGGAAATGAGTTCAGCGGAGACTTTGTATGTGTAATTGCATCCCGGTCGTTGTAATAAGAGCACTTTTTCGTATTAGACTGCTTTTTAGCCCCCATGACCGTCATTATTGTCCTCTTCGTCGTCGTCGTTGGAGTCGGTTTAAGGACATAATCGCAGTCGCACACGCCATGCCAGTTTTGTAAACATCGTCATCAACTTTTCAGAGATGTCGCATTTCGTCGCGCCCGTGTGTGCACGAATATAAAACCCATTTACTCACACACATACTCATGCACTCCAAAAGCTGGAGCACAAATGGATTTCCCTTACGGCAGCTAAAATGCAATTAAAATTTTCATTAATTTATCTGCTTTTTGTGCGATAGCACTTTATTTGTTTAATTAAATTTTAATTAGCCTCCTTCTCTTCATCTTCATCATCAGCGATTCCCTTCGCTGCTGTCGCATCGCTTCGCGCAGCATCTTGATAGTGATGTGTTGCCGTTGCTAGTGGCGGAGGACTGCCTTTTTTTTGCTCGTTTGTTTGGACAGGGTAAAAGGAGTAAGATTAGAATGTGAGCGTATGGGTGGGGTTGGAAGGGTGACATTTTATAAATGAGATGATGATGGGTTATGGAATGAGTTATTTTCAATTCTGTTGCAAAACTAGATGCCTCTGGATGGACATGTTGTGACCATTTTTGGTTTTAAGGAGTTATTCTGGATCGGTATCAGAGATTTGGTAAGGAATTCTTATTCTTCAATGAAATCAGCAAACATATAGGAACAATTCGCTTCAAGGATAAAATCCCCAAAGTAAACCATATAAGCAGCAGATGAAGGCGAGAGCTACCATTGAGCAAACTATAGGCAAACAAGAAGGCTTTTTAAAAAAAGAGCATGAGACGTAAAGGGTTTTTCAATAAAAACGCTACCATAAAAATAAATAAGACAAAAACGATTTTGGATATCAATGCAATTCTTTATTCCTGTGAAAGTACTTTCGATGCCATTATGTATGGAACTCGATTTCTTTTGCATGGCCATCACGGGCACGCTTGCAGAAGTCCAGACGCTGAACCCAATTTTCGGCGGTTTTCAAGCATAAATCGACTGATACTGCTGCAATTTCACATTCGATATTCGTACGAAGTTCATCAATCGTCGCTGGCTTGTTGGCATAGACCATAGACTTGACGTAGCCCCACAGGAAATAGTATAACGGCATCGAATCGTACGACCGAGGCGGCCAAGCGACTGGACCATTTCGTGAGATAACACGTTCTCCAAACTTGGTTTCAAATAAATTGATTGTGGCATTCGCTGCATGGCTTGTGGCGCAGTCCTGTTGGAACCACATGTCCTCCAAGTCCATATCATCCAATTGGGGCCAAAAATATTCGGTTATCATTGAACGGTAGCGATTCCCATTCACAGTAACGTGCCGGTCTTGATCATCATGGAAGAAGTACGGCCCAATGACGCCGCCGGCCCATAAACCACATCAAACCGTAATTTTTTCGGGATGCAATGATGGCTCAAGGAGTACGTGTGGATTGCTGCCTGACCAATACAAAAATAAGCCTCATCGCTGAAGATGATTTTTCGATGAAAATCCGAATCATTTTCAAGTTGTTGCTCAGCCCAATTCACGATCATACGACGCTTCTGGTGGTCATGCGGCTTCAGTTCTTGCGTCAATTTAATCTTGTGAGGATGTAGGGCAAGATATTTTCGCAAAATTCGCCACAACGACGTCACAGAGATGCCCAACGCTTGAGAACGACGTGTGAGAGACACATTTGGGCTTTCTTTAACTGAAGACTCAGCGGCAGCAATATTCTCGACACTACGGGCACTTCTTTGTCTCACTGGCACGGGAACATTTTGTACTGTGCCTGTGGATTAAAATTTTTCCACTAGACGCTCATTTGTTGATCTGCTAGGACGATTATGACGACCATAAATTGGACGTAGCGCTCTTAACGTTGAGGCCATTGACTCCGAATTTCGGTTGTAAATTTTAATAATTTCGACTCGTTGTTGGATCGTATATCTTTCCGTCATGCAATGGCAAACCTTACTGAAGACAAATATCAAAAGAGCGGCAAGAAATATGGCGTCGTTTGCTGTCCCTGTCGCTCAACCTTTGTAGCGTCCCTGTTGAAAAACCCGATACATTACAGTTTGACAAAAACAATGTTTTTCCGAAAAGTTGGCGTAGCAAAATTTGAAAATTCTTACACTTGATACAAAATTTTATCGTTTTAGCTTGAAGGCCCAAAAAATCGGTAGCACACAGACGGGCGGATGGGCGGACATGACTCAATCGACTCAGCTAGCGATTCTGAGTAGATCGAATTTCGGTTGTAAATTTTAATAATTTCGACTCGTTGTTGGATCGTATATCTTTCCATCATGAAATGGCAAACCTTGTTGAAGACAAATGTCAAAAGAGCGGCAAGAAATATGGCGTCGTTTGCTGTCCCTGTCGCTCAACTTTTGTGGCGTCCCTGTTGAAAAACGCGATATAAGAGGGCTACAATCTGTGCTGTGCGAATCGTTGAATACCCACTTCATCTTTAAATTTAACATCCCAAAAAATGGGGTGCCTAAAACTGAATTGGGATCAGAAAGTTTGTCTTAATCCTTCATATTGTTATACATAAAAAAGACGATTTTCTGTGAAATTGGTTTTAAAATTTTTTTTTAGGAAAACGCCCCAAAAAATTGGGCTTAATCCACGCCCAATGATCTACAGACGAAATGATTATGAACATTCTCGAAATATTTTCATCAAACGTTTTTCTTTTATTTTTTTTAAATTTTAGTGAAATAAGTTTTAATAAAAACGACGAAAAGTGCGCGTGGCAAAACAAATTATATCGACGATATTAAGATATTAAGATCTAAATATGTTCTTCCAACAGTTTTTCAAAATTTTTAACAGTTTGGCCAAAAGCAACGTTTTACTGAAAAGTGAACATCGTAGAAGGCTGACTTTGAAAATGTTTGCACTTTTTTTTGCTTCGTTGGACAGAAAGTCTGTATAACTCGGTGGCACACTGAGAGATGGATGCAAGGCCGGAAATAACTAGATCGACTCAGCTAGTCGATTCATATACTTTGAAATAACTAACTATATCTGTTTGCCAAAGTCAATATACCCCTATGGGATAGGGTATAGAAATTCGCGATTGAGTATATAGAAAGATGACACTCCAGGAAAGATGTTCACAAGTTTTACAAATCGGAACATTAATAAAACTTGTGAACAATTTGTTTTCCACAAGTAATTACTATTTTTGTACTTGTGCACAGAAGTTCAGCCTGTTTAATAACTGTTGGATGTAAATCCAAAGGCTTTATAGAAATTCAGATAGTCACTGTGTCAATGAATGTGTAGTGTACAGATGATAGAAACTGACAGCACGTTACTTCGGTTTTCAATTGATCATTTTGCGGAAGTGGATGTCTAGATGGACTGATGTGGAAGTTACCAGATTCCGAATACCAGTAAAAACCCATTTTATTTGATTAAATATAATATATTATACAAAGTATCGTAAATGACACGTTTCACAATAATATTGTTGTAAATATTCATTGGTATAACTAGTTTAATAAACATAATATGTAGGTACAATTTTTTTTTTATAATTTACACGTACTCAAGGGGTTATGATGAATACCCTTTATATGTTACCACAGTACGAGCGTTACAGAAGGAGAAGAAAGAGAGTTATAGGAAAGATTTTGGATGTAGTGGAGACTTAACTCCGTGGGTGGTGTCCGAACTAGCTTCGGGGAGTCACTTTTTCTTGTGTTCGTTAAATTTGAAGAAATTCAAGATGGTGTGCATACTTTTAGGTATTACACCCACCTTTTTTATTTCTTTTAAATAAAAGTGAAATGGATTTTGGCTGGGATTGAACGCGCAACCTTCCACTCAACAGACAAACACATTACCACTACACCGCGGCCACCCAAATAAATTAAAAAAAAAATTTGTTAACTTACTCCTATAAAGACAAAGATATTGTTTTCGTGAAAATTTTCGACCTCGAGATTTAAGCATTACGATTAGCGGAACTCAGAAAAGTGGTTTTTGGAATTCCGTCCGTCGGTTCGTCTGTCCGTACCAGCCACTCCAGCCTAAACGACTTGACTGATTTTCTTCAAACTTCGGATCCAACGTCTGTTTGGTCATAATTCTAGGCCATTTTTCTGTTTGCTTTTAGCCATGTTATTACTGGTACCTGCAATATAAAAATCATACATAACCTCAATTTGCTCGAAAACGGCTCTAACGGTTTTGATTAATCTTCTTATATGCTATAAAAGTATAAACATATTAGTTCAAACAAAACAGCATACCCAGTTTTTTCGTCGAGAAAATCCATATAAAGGATTTTTGCATATAGGCCATATTAAGAAATTTGTCAATTTCTCGCAAACCATTTTGCCAAATTGAATGAAATCTAATTTGTATACTACTATTACTGTTTTCATGAGTTCCATATAATTGGTTTTGGGCCAATTATCTCTAAACGGAATTTTCAGTTTTGGCCAATAAGGGAAAATCATTATTATTCACATGGACACCGATAACTTTCAATGACGGAATAAACGTTCGTATAACCACATTTCGACATTATATATATGATTTTTAGCATCATTAATTAAAATCAATATTATTGTGTATTTTGGCCGAATGATACATAACCTCAATTTTCCCAAAAACGCCTCCAACTACTTTGATTAAACTGAATATATACTACAACCAACAAAACAGCATAGCCAGTTTTTTTTCGAGAAAATCCATATAACGGATTTTTGCATTCAGGACATAAACAAAATTGTCAATTTCTCGCAAAATATTTTGTCGAATTGAATCAAATTTAATTGTTATACTACTATTACTGTTTGCAACAATTTCACATAATTAGTTTTGGCCCAACTATCCCTAAACGGAATTTTCATTTTGGGTTATTGGCCAAATCATAATATCATAATAAACATTGATTCTTTCAAATTCCGGAATAATCGTTAGTATCATTTTTAACATCATTAATCAAAATAAATATTAATTCGTATTTCGCTGTGAAAGACAAAGTTGAAAGTCGTGCACCCAGCACTCGTTTCATCATTTTTTTTAGTAACGATAAGGCTCCGGGAAGGAAACTTACTATTTAAACTTTTGTTAAAAAGTATGTTAACATTTCTTTTAAAACTTTTTAAAATATCATTTAAATGTCTGTTAACCTTTCTATTAAAACTTCCTATTTTGTATTAAATGTAATGACAGATATTGAATGACCCAGACAACAAATAAGACAAATTTTTTCAAGTGTGCGACAAAATGTCTGTTTACATTTCCTTTAAAATACCGGGTAATATTCTGTTAAATTTTCTTTACAATTCTGCTAAATTTTCTATAAAAATATCTCTTAATTTTTTGTCAAATTTCTATTAAAATGCTGTTTAATCTTTCAGTTAAAATTTCTATTATTCTTTCTGTTAACAATTCTTCTTAATTTTTTTGTTAAATTTCTATTAAAATGCTGTTTAATCTTTCTGTTAAAATTTCTATTATTCTCTCTGTTAACAATTCTTTGAATGTTTCTGTTAAAAGAAAAAAAAAACTAAGTATGTGCTCATCTATATATATTTACGAAAATTGAGTATTAAAATGTTTGTCGTTGATTCCCGCCTAAACGCATTTACCGATTTTAACCAAACTTTCGGTATAAAAAAATCGCTTAATTTAAAAAAAATGTTTATTCGGTCGAAAATTAATTCAAATTTTGTTTGATACGAAATATTTTTCTTGATTCAAGTCAACATTTTTCGCTGTTATAAGAATAGCCTTCGATCCGCAAAACCAAGTTTTCGTAGCAACTGTTGCTTTTGAACCGTACCGAGTTTGTTATGGAAAGTGAAAGTGAGTGTGTCGAAAGTGAAATCGTGTCGATGACATCAAATTGTTTTCAATTGTTTATCCAAATATCGAAGCTAATTGCGAGATAAATGTTGAACGACTCGACGATGCATTAAATGGAATTCAGACAGAGATACTTGAATCATGTTTAGACATTCTAAATAAGTATCTATATTTCGTCAACACTAAGTTTTTGAGGGCGTTTTTCGTTGAAAAATGTTTTGGTACATTTAAAGTAAATTTGAAAAAAACTTTCGGTGAAAATATTTTGAGAATAATACCATTGTTATAAATTCAGACTGCAGTGTGCTAACATACCCTGATGTGTGAAAATCGAACAGATCCATTTAGAGTCCATTAGTGGTACTGGATGCGCCCACTAGAATGAATGCCTGGAAAAGTGGTATCCGTCAAAACCACTTCTCGACCAATCGAGAAACTGCGAGAACCTCCGAAAATATGTCATCTCTTTCTAGATCAGTATGTGGAGTGGTATAAATAGAGATGAAGCGACAACCAGTTAGTGAGTCTAAATAGTGTTGATTGAGTGAATTTCGGGAAAGTGATATAAGTGTGGGAATTAAATCGTTGGTTTTTGATTTCAGTTAAGTGTAATTGAATTGTTAAACGAGAAACCATTTTGTAAATAATATAATTTTGGAAATAAGAGTGCTTTTAAATAAATTATTGGTTAACATAAAAGAAGGGGGCTATAAACATAGGGGCTATCTTTCACAGAATCGGTCAAGGTGATTGCATTCGGTAAATGGAATTGTATTCGATAAACGGTCGCAATTATCTCTTGAAAATAATAAAAAAAATTGTTCGTTTTTTTACCATATCACATAGCATAGAGAAATAATTAACTAGATATACCTTAAAGAATATGGACCGACGTAGAATCGGTAGCTGAGTTGATTTAGCCATTTCTGTCCGTCCGTCTGTCAATCCGTGTATCACCAGTTTTTGGAGTCTTAAATTTTGAGCTAGAATGTAGAAATTGGGTGAACGTACTCTTTGTCGCTCCAGCAGAACAAGTGTGTTTTTAATTTAAATCCACTCACCTTTCACTAAAACGTTGCTTTTGACAATCAGGTAAGAGTTTTAAAAGTGTCTAAATAACGTATTTGCGTTTACATAAAGTTTTTTGCAAAAAAAAACAATTTTCGGTCAAATTTTAAAGAAATTTAAAACAAAAATTTTCGAATTAATAGAATTAATATGAGCAATATATCTTAAGATCATTTTAACGAACGCCCACTTTTTAAGGGCGTTTTCTAATAAAAACGATTTGTATACCCTACAGCATAACATATCAAAAGAGTTTGATAAACTCTGAGCAATATATGAGCACCATCTCCGTAAAAATGTTAGCCAGGCCCACCTTTTGGGTATATTTAGCTTGAGAATGGAATGGGATAGGGTATTCAATGATTCACACAGCGGATTGCAGCCTCATCATATGTTTTTTTTATTTAGTAACCAACATTTTTACTACAAATAATTAGCATAATAGCAAAACGACGTTTTCCGGATTAGCTGGTAGTTTATATATAAAGTTTAATCAAAATCGTTAGAGACGTTTTCGACAAAATTGTGGTATATGGTAGGTCGCAGGTGGCCATGGCTCAGAGGAATGCGTAGTTGACTGCTAAGCCAAACGCTGCGGGTTCAAGCCCCAGCTTCGGCAGCATTTGTTTTCTACGAAAATTGCCAGCTTATCTGAGGCCATCTGTGCGATAATATGAGACAATATAAATCTATGTCTCCTCCTCTGTGTCACTTAGGTTTATGTTATATGTCTTTCCTTCTATATGTCTATCTGTCTCTCTCTGTTGTATTAATGTCTTCATCTGTCCCAGCCGATGGCCTCAGTCGCCAGTGCTGTTATGTGTCTGTAGTTCGATGCATTCATGTGCGAATTACTGTAATGTCAATGTCAATGTCTATATGGTAGGTACCTTTAATATATTGCCTAAAAGTAAAAACTCGGCCTATAATCATGACCAAAAAATCCTTTGATACGAAGTTTGAAGAAAATTGTTCAAGCCGTTTAGGCTGGAGATACCATTACAGACAGACGGACCATTTTTTGGGTTCCGCCATCATTGTAATGTTAAAATCAATCAAAATCTTGAGGTTGAAATTTACGAAAACAAGACCCATCTCATTTAGAGGAAAGTTGAAAAAATATATTGAAAGAATTATCTAAACTAATAATCAACCCAATATCAGTTAAACTTGCTATTAATACAATCTTGTCTCTTTTTAATGTTGTACTCAAGGATCACTACGAACATCGTTTAATTAAAAAAAACTTGACTCTGTTTCATGTATTTTGGTATAATTCAAATACAATACCCTCCTGATACCACAGTCAAACACATTCTGTTGGACATTCTCTATCTCATTAGCACAGAAATAGCAAAATAGTGGAGCATGCAAAATTTCCAGATATCCCGTCATCTCTATATGTGTGTGTGTAAATCTACGCTGTTTATCCTATACATTGTTTGAAGGTACAACGTACCCGTATATGCGTGTAAATTCCATTTCCAAATGGTAGGAGAATTTCTACTGAACCATGGGTCGCATCTCAAATCCCGGATGAGCTTGATTAATCGGAATGTGCCTGACCCGTTGTACGCTGAAAGTAAACTATAGAATTAATTAGACGCATGTTATTCACCCATTTACCGCCGCGTTGCCATATTGAACACCAAGATACAAAATCGCCTCATTCACCCCACGTACGCGGGCTGATCGGGCCTAACGCCATCGCCAACCACCCACCATGCCAGTTGATGGCTGCACCCTTTCATCACACTTATATAAGGGAGGCCGCAGGCAGAGACAATGGAAGTGGGTGATTGTGTATCCACCAAAGTGGTGTCGGTGTGAGTGTGTTTGGTGAACTATATACGGTGTATTTCGCAAATTGAATGTAAAGCAGTTGATATGGAACACAATGGCTAATTAAAGCGAATGTTATACACAATTAATTAAGCTAATTAGTAGAGAAACCATAGTCTCGCAACACACAATGCTTCCGTACATTAGTCTGCATGAGTTGCTATGGTGGATTCATGTTTGAGTATGCGTTCTGTGATCTTTTACAAATACTCGTATGTAGTGGAATTTCTATTACCAGCAAAATGTTATCTGATATGGACTAATGAGTTGATTGGGATGCAATAATCACCCCTATCCCGTAGGGGTATATTAGCTTTGCAAAATAGAGAAAATCGAAATATGAGTCGATCTAGCCATGTCAGGATTTACATTTTTAGAAAGACTGATAAAATTTGCTACATGAATTCGTTGCGCACTAGGAATTTTGAAAAAGTATGTGAACAAGATATTTCTTAAGGGCGCTTTTGGAAAAAAAATTCAAAAATGAAAATGAAAATACTGTAACAATATTGTAAGATTCTCACATTCATGGTAGAGATACTAACGTCGGCGTCGCTAACAAGAAGACGAACAAAAACTTTTAGTTTTTTAGTGTACGCATTGTAACAATCCGCATCAAGGCTGACGCTCTGATTGAGGATAAAGATGATATTGCGTAAGACTGCTTCTAAGAAATTCTGAACAAAACTTATGAGCGACTACTAAAGTAAGATGTTAAAACCGTTATATGAGTTGTCGGAACAAAAAGCCTACACGACAACACGTCTGGCAACGGACTTATGCTAATTGACTTTACTGCGGAACGAAATGCCAAATTTTCCTCATATCTATATTCATGGAGGAAATAGAGGTCTCCAGATCAACGAACGGTGATCACAAGAGGCACGCATCCACTTTTTGGATGTCAGAAAATTCCGAATGGCTTACATTGACTTTGACCACTACATTGCTGCAGTCAAGTGTAGTGTGATTCAAGAATGGGGATATCCACCACGACACAACAAGTAAGAAATACTGTGAAAGACTGGAATCACACAGAACCGCAAAGTCCTTCGCATCCCTTAACCTCTCCATTAACATCATAAATGCTGGTTTTTAGGTCGAAGAACAATCGTAATCTAATGCCATCAAGCCATTAGATCAGCCGCAACTGATGTGCCAAGCTTCTTGCCCAAGAAACACATTTTTTGTTGAAGAGTAGCGACATATGCTCACAGCTTTAATCGAAGCCTAGAAGGCAAAGCTGCAAGTGAAGAGAGCTGCCAACTCTATAGACAACCATCTCCATTGGCTTTTCAGAAAAAAGAACAAGAAAAGCGCGCAACCGAGGACATAGAAAAATGTTCGTAAGTTTTACGAACTTGTGACACTTGAAAGCCTGGGATACAAAAAGCGAATGTAGAGATGAGCAAGAAAAATCGTAGTAGGGGCACAGTCGATGCTGAGAATATAGAGGAACCACTTCTACAAACTGTAAAACGGCGATAACGAATAATCTACCGCTGACAAGCAGAACGAAGCATTCAATATTGGCGACGACAGAGAAAACTACGAACCACCCGACCTAAGTGAAAAGAAGATAGCAATACCTAAACCTAAGCTTAATAAAGCTGCCGGAAATGACGGCTTACATGCCAAGCTTTATAAAGTTATTGCAAAATTTGGTCGGATAAAAGTATGCCTGACGAATCGTTTGCTCGATTCGCAAAAATGCGACTGTATGAACTGCGTTAACTATAAGGCCATAAGTTTCCTCAACATCGCTTACAAGATCCTGTTTGTCTTAATATGTGAACGCCTGAAACCGTTTATTAATAACCTGATCGTACCTTATCAGTGTGGTTTTAGGGCTGGAAAGTCCACAATTGTTCAGTTCTTAATTCTGGAAAAAAAACCAAGAAGTCCAAATCGATATCCACCACCTTTTCATCGATTTTAAAGCCGATTACAGTCATGTCTAGGATGACCAGATATAGGCCCACGAAAAAGAGGACAGCTTCAAAAACCTCAAATGAAAATTTGACTAAAAATTTATTAAAATTTTATATTTACATTACCAATTATTATGCATCGAATTTTTTTTCGAATATTTTATAATCTGACCATAAAATATAAAAAAAACGCACCAAAAAGTTGTCGTGGCAAAAAACGAAATATAGATATAGGATTGTCTAAATATATTATTCAGAGACTTTTTCAAAATGTTTGCCGTTGCTCAAAAGCGTTATCACTCTTGCCCAAAATTTAAAAAATCATTGACACACAAATGGAAGAACGAACGGAAAGACAGACATTGCTAGATTGACTTAGCTATCGATTCCATATATATATATTTTAAGTCGTGTTTATACCAATTTTTGAATTAGTGCTGAATAAAAATGTTGTTGAATTTTTTTGATGTCGAAAAATTTAATTAACTAAGATAACATACAAAGAGGACAAATTGCTTGTTCTTTTTTTAAAAAAAGGGAGTCTGGTCAGCCTAGTCATGTCTAGTCTTGGTATACTAGATTCTGCTGCTCCAGCAGATCAGACCGGCATCGATATGATCATTCGATAAAAAATTTTTTTTAGTCAGGGCGATAAACTGTCATGTGACTTATTTAATTAAATTCTTTAGAGGAGTGCACAAAACTCCCGAGCCAAAAACAGGTCACCACATTCCATAAATCGGTGGGCCTACTTGAAACTTGCATATTGACATCAATGGTCAAAGATAGAGAAGGAAGCGGATAAAATGAGTGCAACACCACGTATATGCTGTCAACATAACAAGTGTCCGTTCGTGGACATAACGTCAACATTGACAGATATAACATTGAGTTAGTACGGGGCTTTGTCTACATCTGACAACATCTCGTCATAAATAAAACGAAGAATTATCTCTTGCCGACTCCCGTTTCTTCGACCTAAGAAGGAAATTTAGGCGATGTATCAATTGCGTTAAAACTTTAGGAAGTAGATAATTTTTGACATTAGTATGGCCGTTTGTCAATTAGGTACGTTAAAACATTAGCCAGTGGATAATCTTTGACATTGATATGGTGAACAGAGACTTCAAAATTTTAACCTGCTCAACAGCTCGGTAAAATGTATCTAGTGGCTAATTTTTTACTTTTGGTATACCTACTGATGAGTGACAGAGAATGGAAGGCTCGCTCATGGATTACTTATCGTTACCAGTGTTCACATGTGGCGCGAAAATAGTAGTACATCATTCAGATTACTCGTTACATTCATTACGCGTGATAAAAAAATTGCTAGATAAGTCGCATACTTAGTTGCAATAAAAAAAATACACACAAAATACCACACTTACTTTGGGCACGTGCTCATAGTGTCTTTTAAGATTTCCACCATGTATTTTGTTTCAAAAGATGTTATGATTATATTTGTTTCGCTATATGTAAAATATGTTTTACATGAACAAAGTAGGGCAGATATCTTTAATCATGAGCACAAATTGAACAACAATATTTCTTTTACTGACAATAATTGATAATTAAGGGATTTTTGATTATTTTTCTGATATCTATTCGGTATTTATTTATTAAAAGAAATTTCAAAGAAATGCATTTTTTTCCTATTCTTTTGGGAAATTAGTGAAAAGCTGGCTTTTTGCTGTGTCAATTGGATAAAATTGACACAGCAAAAAGCCAACTTGTTTTTAATCCTGCAAAAATGTCAAAACTTAGCCAGTGGGTAAAATTTAACCCCCATTTAGCGCAATTGACACAAGGTCTTAGTATTTAAACGCTCACTCGAACTATTAAGGAGGTTATCTACAAAAAGCGGAAGAAGAAATCTTTGATCGTTTTGAGAGAAAAATTCTTTGAAAAATCGTCGGTCCCGTTTTTGTTGAAGGACTTTGGAGACTACGACTCAACCACGAGCTACTTCAGTAAAAAAAAATTCGCGTTGAACGTCAAAAATGGACGCGTTGAACGAATGGATATCAATACTCCGGCTCGAAAATCTTCGATTTCCAGCCAGACGTCGTACGCAATAGAGGAAGAACTCGTCTTAAGTGGCACGAAAATGTAGAAACCGACCTTAACCAACTTAAAGTGTGCAACTGGATTCAGTTAGCTAAGGACTAGGCAATTCGAAGAGGCATGTTGGTTGAGGCCCAGGTTCATTCCGGATTGTAGTGCCAGCTTAGTAAGTAGATATTCATCCTGTATTCTCAAAATATTAAATAAAACAGTTGCCATTGACGGCCCTTATAGGACTTCAAACTTAGCTTATCCCTTCATTTGTGTGTGCGAAGTTATTATTTTTGCCAAAAAGGAGTGGTTCTCCTGTCTGAGAAGCTTAGTAGTCCAACGCACTAACCACTAGGCTCTTCTAAATCAATAACCTATACATTACCCTCCTTCTTACGTAATACCAAGGTATTAAATCTAGGTTTCATTGCATACACAAACCGTAATTAATACCATTCAGCTCTCAAGGTAATTATTAAAATGAAAGCAATTAGTCCTCGTTCACTATGAACGCACTTAGGAGGTATTATCCCATTTCCACTAAAAAGAAGATAAGGACAAAAAAAAAAAGGATTAGTCCTCCAATCAGATAATTCTCGAAACGACTTACAGCTCTTTAGACGATGAACTTCGAAAATCAGCTTCATCTATCCGACCTATAAGTGCTCCTCCGAGTGTTGAGTGCTTTTCTTCTCCAATTAAAAATCAAAATTTGCATAAACATGAACGTGCAGCGAAGAACCTTGTTTAGTCCTTTTACAAGGACGAAAAACAAGAGCGAGTGAAAGCAAACGAATATATAGGATGAAACTATATCGATCCACTCTCAGGGCACAAAGATTACACAGAGTGTTGTAGCCACTTTGGGTTCTCGTTTTTTTTTTTTTGAATTTCTTTTCAATTTTTCCATCATTCAGTTCTTTTGCAATACCACCCCCATTCGCCTGCCCATTGGATCTTTCAAGGAGTCCATTTAAGTGCTTCGAGAACGTTAGTCAATCGGATAAATACTTAAAAGCTTTTTAATTGAAATAAATCTTCAATAAAGCCCCATCATTATAATTGATTGCAATGTGCACGTTGCAGCTTACGTTAATGGTGTCGCAGTGTTATTTATGAAAGGATTCTACTTAATGTGTTTTTGTTTCGCTTGTATATTCTTCTTTTTCGTTTCGATTTTTTGTCTTGTTTTGTTGTCTTTTTTATGTTTTGAATGATAATGGTCAGGAAATTTTTGAGTATTACCTTCGAATTGGAGGTTTTGTGAAAATGTGAAGTAAGTGATTCTATTTTGAAAGGACCTGCATATTGTCGGAATTAGCATTGCCTAGGTTTAATTAATGCCTTCCGGTGAATAATGAGGATATGCTATTTGGAAAAATTAAGGCATCATATTCAAGATGAAAGTCGAAAAGGCTTGTCAGCCTTAAGCACACTTTACTGGGTTTTGAAGCAGAGCCTCAACCAACATACCTACCTCTTTTTCCCGGTTCTCAGCTAATTACCTCCAAATAGGTTGAGGTCGCATTAAACTTGCATGCGCCACTTAAGATGAGTTCTTCCTCTACTGTGTCTGGTGTCCATTTACTCTACACGTCCAAGCAAACTTAAATGTGAACTGCTTGTAAAGATCTTAGTTGACTCTTTGTCTCCAAAATATTAATTCTTGCTATACTACTCAAAATATTAATTCTTGCTATACTAACTAAAACACTCTCATGTGACTTCTTCAATTTGATTCTTGAGAGGATTGTGCAAAACTCCTGAGTCATCACCAGAGGCAAAACTTCCCAAAAAATCGGTGCAACTACTAGCATACGCCGACAGTATTGACATCATTGGTAGGACCCAACGTTATGTCATAGCCACGTTTGCTGGTACAGAGAAGGAAGGAGCAAAAATGGGTAAGCAGTAAATGAGGGCAAAACTAAGTTTATGCGGTCAACACGAAAGGACACACAAAATCGACGAATTGGACAGAACGTCACCTTCGACAGATATAACTTTGAGATAGTACGGGACTGTCTATCTCGGCTCCGCTATTAATTATAACAACAACGTCTCGTCGAAATTAAACGAAGAATAACTCTTGCCAACCGCTGTTTCCTCGGGCTTAGAAAGCAATTCAGTAGTAACGCCCTCACTCGAACTACTAAAGGAGATCTTATATAAGACCCGGATCATCCCAGTCCGTCTCAAAAGCGGATGAAGAAATCCTTGGTCGATTTGAGAAGAAAATTCTTCGAAAAATCTTCGGTCCTGTTTGCGTTTACGGGCTATGGAGACGAAGATTCAACCAAGACCTATACGAGCTGTACAGCGGCATGCCCTGTTCAAAAAAACTCCGCATTGGACGTTTAACATGGCTAGGAAATTCTGAACGAATGGACACCAATACTCCGGCTCGCAGAGTCTTCGATTCCCAGCCAGACGTCGGACGCAGTAGAGGTAGACCTCGCGCAACTGGAGGCAGTTGCAGAGGCATGGTGGTTGAAGCCCAGGTTCATTCCGGACTTAAGTAAGTAATTAAACTCTGGATACTCCTCCAATTTTGTTTAAGTTCGTTAAAATTCTCCATCCATTTAAATCCAATATTACGAATGTTTGTTTTTCTTTTCAGCATTCTTAATGTAACGCAACATATAACAACATCCTCATTCTGAATAACCCGAATGTCAAATGTAACGTTTTTATATATTTTTTTTCAGTTTTTGTGCTATTTTCGATGGTATGTAAATGTCAACACTGAACAGGCAAATGAAAAACAAAGTTTCGGTTGTTCGGACCCAACTAGTCAGTGTTGGGTCCCTACATAGTTACTTATCGGACTCCCGACCCTTTAATAGAGTCTGCCTGAGACACTGCAGCCTTCCTTCCTCTACGATCCCGGGCACGCTGCTTCTAGTTGTCCAGATAAAGCGCTCTGGCATCCGCGATGGCATGATCTTTGAAACGGATGTTCGGTCTTTCTTGTCTTCTCGAACCTGGGGGCTGTGATTCGAATATCCTCTTAGCTGGAGCATTATTGTCCATTCGCTATATGTGGATGAGCCAATGTAGTCGACGTGTTTTGGCTTTTTGTACTAAATCCACATCTTCGTACAGCTCATAGAGTTCGAGGTTCTAGTTATCTTCTCCTCCTCGCGCACATAAACAAAAATCCGCCGAAGAATTTTTCTTTGGAAGGAGCTTAGTAATAGCTCTCCCTTCTTGCTTATCGTCCAGCCCTCGGCTCCACAAAGCAGAACTGACAGAATAAGGATTTTGTAGAGCACACATTCGTCCTTCGAGTATGGAGTTTTGAGCCCAGTTGATTTGCCAAAGTTTATATTTACCCCGATGTAGGTAAACTCCTTAACTATCTCGAAATTGTTGCTATCAATAGTGACGTTTTGTCCTAGGCGGGCAGATGCTTGTTTGATCTTCAAGCCCAACGGATTTCGCCTGTTCTTCAATCGCCGTGAACGCTTCTATCATGGCACTCTATGGGCGACCGATGATGTCAATATCGTCCGCATAGCCGAGGAGTTGGAGGGACCTGTTGAAGATAGTGCCTTCCGTGTTGACACCTGCCCTGCGCACTATCTGCTCCGGTACTAGATTTAAGATGTCGCATGATAGCTCGGTCTCCTTGCCGAAATCCGGTGTATGTATGGAATAGTTCGGAGAGTTACTTCCAAATTGCAAATTGCAGTGCGTGTTTTTTAGCGTCACGCGACGCAGCTAAATCAGTTTATCCGTGATTCAGAATTCGGCACGTCAAGAGCCATAAAGAACTCCTGACGATCTATGCTATGTCCATATGCTACATCGATAAACAGGTGATGAGTTTCGACTTGAAATTCGTTGGTCTTTTCCAGGATTTGCCAGGTCTATAGTCGATCTGCTGGGCCGCCGAAAGGTCACACTCGTACGTGCCGATAAGAACGGTTTTAGACTTTTAGATAGTACTTTGGAAAGGATCTTGTATGCGACATTAAGCACTATGCCTCGATAGTTCTTGCAAGGCATAGGATAACCTTTTTTTGTGTAAGGGGCATATGGAGCTAATACTGCAGTCATTGGGTATGTTTTCTTCCAACTTGGTTGATGATTCGATGCATGCTCCCTACCAAAACATCACCATCGTGTTTAAAATCTCCGCTGGTAAGCCATCAGAGCCTGAGGCCTTGTTGTTCTTAAGCGTTTTGTTAGCTAGGCCAACTTCTTGTATATACTAGTTGATGGAATAAGTTCCTCATTGACTGGACGTGGGTTCTTTTCTTGCCCTATTACTATCTCTACATGATGGCCATTAAGCATCTGCAGAAAGTGCTTTTTAAACACATCTACTGTTCCCTGCGCTTCGGTGGCTAGGTTTTCTTCGCTGTCTCGAAGAGTCTGCGTTTCGGTTTCGTGGCCAGCAGCCAGTTGCTTGGTTTTTTTTATAAAACCTCCGGATGTTATAACGATCGCGCGACTCTTCGATCTTCTTGAGCTGGCAAGCTGCGGAAGCCCTCTTGTTCTACGCAGGATCTTATTTTCTCCCTTCTTCTGGCTTGTTTTACGCTGCAGCGATTTCTTGTGTGCATCTTCTGTCACCTTTTTTTCCTGTACACGTATTCATCATCATACCACGAGATCTTTTTCTGGGATGGCTGGTACCCTACAGTGGTTTTGGCTAACTCCTTGATGATGTCGCGATACTGACACCACTGATTGTTGGCGTCTGTGGTAGGTGAGTGCACAGAGGATAGTTTCATACTGCGGCGCTCGCTCGTCCAACGTCGAATTTCTTCTTCTGGGCAGTTCGCAGCTTCTTCTCGGTATAAAGTTCATGGTTGTGTCTCCCTCACAACTAGTGGTTTTTTTCCATCGTTAGGAAGTTACCCTGACGGCACAACCTTTAACCTTGAGGGCCAGGCCGTTGTTTTGACCCCAGGACAGCGGGATGGAAAAACCGATGTCAGTAACCCATTTTGGGATATAAGCGCTGCGGTTGACTCATTGAGGGCACCTCCGCCACCAACTTTTTTTCCAACACGCTGGCTCCCTATCGACCTGGTGTATAAGGATTACACTTACCAGTGCAGCTGTAGGCGCCACCGTTGATTCCATCTAGGGAATTAATCCGCTGTCGCCTAAGAGTAAGTACCTTAGTGAGAAGACACTCTGACTGACTAAGATTTCTGTTTATTTTGACTGTTACAATTGGAGTAAAATATGTCGCGTTCATTTTCGGTCAATCGCTCTTGTAATTTCCTGGACCCTTATTTGTATAGAGACAGAACGTACACAGAACGATTGAGTAATATATCTGTTTTGCTGATTCCATGTTTTGTGGTTGCATTCGTGCACAATTTTTGTCAGGGTAGTTGCATTGTATTCTAACGGAAAGTTATTAGTAATAACCTCAATAGTATAAACTGGTGATTTGACAAAACAGGCTAAATAAATGACAACCAATTTGACAGGTGTAGATTAAACAATATGGCCGCTATTAACTGTCAAAATCGGAAACGCCTATTGGTAGACCCGTGGTTATGAGTTGTCAGTACATATCGGTATTTGAACCAAGGACTCAACGCTGCGTATATAGACAACGAAAGATGTTCCCAATACAAAAAGATCTTCTTGCTTTCCCAAGTCAGCCATCTTTAAAAGAAAAGTAAAATATAAATAAAACTCAAATACAATTTATTTTTCAATTATCAGGAAATTTTTATTCGGCAATAATTGTTCACTTTTTATTATTTTTTTTTTTTGTTTTTTTTTATATTTTTTACGTTGTTCATTTCTGTTTCCTCTGGTTTTTTCCTTCTTGTATTATTTTTTTTTCTTTTGTAACCTAAAACTTACTTAATAGATTAATAATATAATTAAATTAATAACTATTTATTGCTATTTACACTTTATATACACTGGCCACGATTTGTGAATAAAAAAAAATTTTAAAATAAAATAAAATAAAAAACTGGGCCACAAACAATTACTAAAAATGTAAACAAATTTTGTGAAAACAAGACAAAATTATATATAAAAAGTTTTAATTTTTTTAGGACACGATACAATAACAAAAAGATGGTTTACTAACATAATTGTTCATCACATGTTATATTGTGTCGTAAATTTTTAATTTTTCTTTTTCAATTGTCATAATATTTGTTTGTTTTATTGTTTTTGTTTTAATAAGTAACATAACTAGCTTTAGAGAAGTTAATTTATTATCACTTTACGTTTTTAACTTATCCAACTAGAATTTAATTTCTAAATTTTAATTTTTTTTTATTTTGTTGTTGCTTTTTAAATGATCTGTTTGTGTTTTTTTTACAGTAGTTTACAATTTTTTTCAATTTTTTTTATTTCAATAATTTCGTTGATTTTACATTGTCATGTGAATTTTTTATAGTACATAGGTTCGTGCTTGATGAATTTATTTTTAAATGATACGAAAAAAACGTTCTAAAATAATTTATTAACATGAGAAAGTAAAATGGTGCAATTGAATCATTTCAACGAAAATCGACTTGTGTGCCTTATATCAACGTACTCAGCGTTATTATCCATTTATCGGTTATGTGTTACCTAACAGTGTTAATGGCAGTGTGACATGATGGCCTATCTGAAATCATGCCCGACTCGCATGCTTTTATTAATGTTTTAACGTGTCTCGAATTTTGTCATTTACAAAAAAGAGGTAGTAAAGTGTTACGAGGCTGAAGTGAAACTTCACGCATTGACGTTTCTCAAATAACAGAAGTCCTTCCGCATTAAAAGAACAAATTAAACTAAAGTAGTGATCGGTACCTCCCACATGAGTCAATAGAAATGTCCCATCACCTGTCCACTAAGCAAGAACATTCACAATAAAGAGCTCTCTTATACGACCGGTATCGCATGTTGTTGTTCGTCACATTTGCTCTGTCCGCACTTGCCCCCTACTCATACAATTTTCTGGAGTGCATATTTTGGATGCAGATTGCTCTCAAGTCTTAGCTTATTGTTTGCCTGCCATGACTTTTGGTGTCTTAATTTCGTTTCATGTTTGTTTGGTTTTACCAGGCGAGCGCAAAGAAGTTTAACTTCAAAAAACTGTTCATTGTCGAGACGATTGTATTAAACAGGGCTGTCATTAAGACGATCTAACTCACAGTTGCTCAATTGACTACAAAGATGAGTTCAAGCTACTCACTTTTCTGAGATGTTTTTTATCATGGTATGCAAACAAAAATACTTTGATCGAGTAAGATCTCATGTTGTGAGTTCGATCTCAAAGTGTTGAGATCGATCTCAAATTGAAAGCTTGACGTGATACAAAGCTCGTATTGATATGCAAAAAGATGAAAAAAATGATTGATTGCTTGAGATCGATCTCATAAACAGTTAAGCGTGGTATTTTTCTTACTCTGATGGTCGAATTTCAACAAATCTGTAAAAGGTGTCCATCTGGTGAATATTTACGTAGGTTAGATCGGTTTGTGAGGAGTGTGTGCGATTGTCAAAGGATGCAAATACCACCATGTATCACTAATGCATTTGATGAAACGAAACTGTCGAATGTGGGTTCACAAGAGGAGCTACTCGAACAGCAATGAGGAGCTGAAAATAAAATTTGGCTGTAGGCAGAAATGCCCGAAAAATATCCTGGGCTGTAAGAAAATGCGAGAAAACTTTTAATAGCATTTCCCTTATTACGCTTGTCAAAGATCAATTGATATTTCCCTATTATGATTGTTAATTGATAAACTTTAAGTCCGTTATGGACACTGATGAAAAAAGAGATGCAATTGTGAATAAACATTTGAATCGACTTTTGAGTTTCACCAATTTTGTTTGTTCATTTTGGATAGGTTGTGTTTTTTTTTGCTCGTCAAAATGTAATTACATTTTTTTATTAATTAAAATACGTAATTTCTTTATAACCATCTCGTTTATTTAGGAATAAAGTTGTAAGCAACAAAAAACATCTGGCTGGAAGCAAACCCTGACTTTCCAAAAGGAATTCGTGTAAAGCCAAAAGCAAACAAAAAATGGGAATAGATCGCTGTTGAGCTAATTTGCTTCTTCTTCGTTATCGTTTTCTCAAAAAAAAAATCTTTTGACGACATTTCGTTCTAAAAATGATGCAATGATGCAAATGCAAATTATCCTTGAAAATGTATTTGTCAACGTTGAATTTGTGATTGACTGAAAATTTAATAGATACCAATTTTGTTAAAAATCATAACACTAAGTTTATCAAAAATGATTTGTTCACAATAGATAGATTTTAAATTTATATACAATTCACAGTTTATCAAAAATGTTGATGATTGATCACTATAATACCGAATCATCAAATTTCTTGGTACATATTTGTCTATTGTTGTTTGATATTTTACAACCGCAATAAGGCCCTATTTAACAAAAATAAAAAAAAGGAGCAAATCAGATAACGGGGATTTGCGGTTATTCCTTACAAAAACTAAAGCCAAATATTGATAATTTACTTGCAATCCATCAAGTTACATCCCTCGCATTTAAATTATGTTTTTTTATTATTGATTTGCTCTGGTTTAAGCTTTTGAACAATATTTCCAGTAATAACAAACTGCACGCGCCTTGCGGGGATATAATTATTTGGCATAAATTGACTTTAGCTTAAACGATTCGTCTTGGCGTGCTGATCATTTATCCGTTTTAAAAATCGTCTCTCACATTTAATTCACAAGTTATGATTAACCAAAAATGAAACTGCGGTGTACGCAGCATTGCCATATCATAAAAAAAACACACTATTTAAAAATATTTTAACAAACAAAACTGTTGACAAAGGCACATGCCTGACGACTTTACATACCCTGAGCGGAGCAACGAAGTTGCATGAGCGTGGTCTGTCCCCAGAAAGAGTCTTCAAATGCTTTGTTCCCGCGAAGTGAGCTACTCAGAGTACCGTACAAAAAAAACTGTTGACTTAGGCGCCTAAGTCTGTGGACTTTACATATGCTGCCCAGAGCAACGAAGTTGAGTGAGCGTGGAAGGAGATTTAAAATACTTTGATTTTTATTTTTAAATTTTGGGAAATAAGTAGCATTACATTTTTTTTATCTGGCAATGCTGCATTGGAATGTTCTCCTTCTTATTTATCATTTAGCTAAAAGTGTGAGACATCAAAAAATGGTTGATTTCTATGGGGATTTTTCGAATTTTGATTGTTTAATAACTTTTTAACTAATTGCGGGCGAGGATTTTAAAAAAAATTGCTAAACTATCAGCATAAAATAGTGAATGGAATAAAAAAAAGTGAGTTTGTGCTAAAGTAAATTTGTTCCAATAATTTATATAGTTAAAATTATTTGCACAGTATCTTGTACTGAAAGTTATTGCGTTAAAATGGGGGTTTAATTTTATCCAATGGTCAATTTTTTTTTTAAATTGGCTTTTTGCCGTGTTAACTAGATGAAATGAGATTTTATTTCAATACTATTTTAAATAATATCCCAAAAGAATTAAAACAAAACAAAGCAGTGTTAAAAAAATACGGAATAGATTTCGGAGCGATCATCGAAAAACCCTTAATTATTTAGTATTATCAGCAACAAAATATTGTTGTATCGTTTGTGTTCATGATCAAGGATATTAATCCTACCTTGTCAATGTTAAGCATATTTCGCATATAAAATATAGCGAAACGAATAAAATAAAAAACATTTTTGTAACCATCCATTTTCAAAAACCCAGTTTTAGTTTATTTTGAAACAATGATTACATTTTCTTTAAAAAAAAAGTTCTTTGCTTTTTATTTTATAATCTGAACGATGTGATATTTTCCCGACACATCTGAACACTGGTAATGACGATTAATTTACGAGTGTGCTTTCCATCTCTCTCACACTCCTCAGTAGGTATACCAAAAGTCAAAAATTAGCCACTGGATAAATTTTTTCGAGATGTTGACCAGGTTAACATATTAAGTCTCTATTCACCGCAATTATGTCAAAAATTATCAATTGGCTAAAATTTTAAGGCAATCGGCACACGGCCTAAGTCAGGTTAGGTTTAAGTGGCTGCACGCGATGTGCGTGCACACACTTTCCTATATTCGTTCGCCTAAGTGAACCATTCAGAGCTAACTATGTAGCGAAGGAGGTTTCTGATATTGATGTTAGCCAGTTCACCTAGATTGTCGAAGGAGTACTCAACCAGATGAAGTTTCCTTTTTACTGAGAGAGTAGGACAAGAGCATAGAAGGTGAGTAATACTTACATCCTGTTCTTCGTCTAAGTATTGCTGAAGATGCCTAGTCTTCTTGCGTGTAGGCATACGCATATGCAAAACTGAAAAATCTGACCTTATTTCAATAAAGTCTAGAAGGTATCACAGATAAAAATAGGCAAGTCTACACAAAAGGCGATTGAGTTATTCGAAGTACAAAATCAATTAAAATGCGTTAATGTTATGTATAACTTTTAGTTCTAAGTTTTTTAAGAAAACTAGATTTAAACAATTTATATAACGAACTGAATAAACATTTACTCCTTTGTGATATTCTACAAAACCATAAATAATTATTAATTATACTTGTTATTGAAATGTATTTAAACGTTTTGCTTCATCACATTGCAAATAATGTGGTAAATATTCTTGACAGAACAAAAACAGGTTTCAATAGACGTGAACACATGTAAAATCTTCTGGAGTTACAATTCTGTATATAGTCTCTACAATCTCTAAATACACCGCAAAACCCATGACCACAACCATACAAACAATTTTACGTACGATTATTTGCAAAGCGATTTGAAAGAAAGTGCAACAAATAGATCTGTTCCCTTACTTTTACAGTAAAACTTAATTTGGAGTGGGGTTAAATTATTTCCGAGAGAGAGAGATGAATCTACAAAAATAAACTACGGAAACGTACTTACAGAAAAATATCCTCAAAAAATGAATGGCCTCAACCAAATGTCACAACAAACGTCACTTTTTTTTAACCAACAGACAGTTTGCTAATTTTTTTCTAATATACATTCCGCAGTGTATCACATGACTGTATTTTATGGAGGGGTAGCTTTTTCGAACACTTTTACTAAATGTTTAGTACGGGAGCGGCAATAAGTAAAAATCAGCAAAAAAAAAATTGTATACTGGAACAGAACTAATATATCGCGTGGAGCCAATATTAGTATGACTGCCATGTCATTTGGTTTCTGCACTTGTGTTTTAGACAAAGCCCTTCGGATTTTGCATAGTTCTTGCAATTGTGAAAAAAACACGCACACATGAATGGCTGTTAGATAAACCTTGACATTGGGTTCTCACAAACCTGTTGCGCCAACAACTCGAATTTTGTAGACAGTCTTTTGGTAAATAAAAATGAAAATTTTTAAAATTGTTAGTAAGTAAGGTACGGTGACAAGAAAAAAAGGCAACAAAAAGCCGATTTATAGCTGTCGAATGCTTCTTCAAAGTAGCATTGAATAAAACACGCGCCGGACGTTCATGTAAACACGCCATCATGCATGGACCAGCTAATTTTTTCTTCGAAGATCATTAAAGTTTGCTAGATTGAACATTATGTAAGTTTTTTTTTTAATTATTAAACAAGAGACTACATTTGCACTGACTGTGGCACTATATAAAGAGGGTTTCATTTCCGACTTGACAACTTCAAACTTTCAGAGTGAACGCACCCTTTAACCGATTACCAAACTGTACATATCAAAATATTCAATAAAGTCAACATTTTTATCATGATGTAGTACACGAAGAAACAACGTTTACAAATAACTAAAATGTACTACCGAAATTCCGAATCGGTGGCCGAAACTTTGAGAGCGTTAACGCTAATTTTCAGCCTTAATTCTCGTCCCAGTAGACAAGCAACTCATAGTCTAGTGAAAAACAATGTTAAGTTTTTACGGCTCAAAAAATTGAGAATATACGCTGTTTGATGTTGCTGTGCCAGTGAGACTACGATTTGCCCGAAGTGTGGAGAATATTGCTTTCGTAACCGTAAATGAGCCAAATCAGTCAATATGGGTTAAACGGCTTCGTGAATTAACAAAATAATTCGGTATAGGTGAGAACCCTCATGTGATTCAGGAAACAGAACTTCATTCGCAATAAGTCATTCTTTGGTGAGGTTTTCATGACGGTTGCGTTTTTTAACGATGAAACTGGCCGTCACGTTACGGTAAATAGTTTTCGCTGCAGAAACATGTTGGAATTTTTTTTTCTTTAAGCAATTACATGAATTGGGTATCAGTGATATGTTGTTCTAACAAGACGGACATCAGGTGCAACAATCGAGATATTGAAGTTTCAGCTCGATGTACGTTTTATCTCGAGAAACGGACCCGTCGATTAGACTTTTATGGGGCTATATTACCTCATGTCAATGCAAACAAGCCGACGACGTTAGAGGAGCTCAAAGCCAATATTGAACGAAAAAATGACGGCCGTATCGGTCGAAGTATGCGTCCGAGTCATCGAACATTGGGTTTAACGAACGAAATCGAATTCCATTCATAAATGTTTTGATGGTTATTTTTTGCTGTTCTGGATTGTTTGGTAAATGTGTTGTGTATTGTGTACAAGAAATGGTACAACTGTGTTACTTTGTCAGTTTGACAAGTTTTTTTTTTTTTAGTTTTGATTAATTACCATTTCGACTTTGAGAAAAGATTTATAAACATCAAAATGGTAGAAGTTCAAAGTGAATTTTATATAAAAAAAACAACAACCTGTGCGACTGAAAATTTGACAGCCAATGTTGTCTGTTTTTTTTTTTTTTTTTATCCAGATCTGAAAAAAAATCGATTTGACAGTTGTTGTGTTCCATTGGGCCAACAAATTGATTTTTTTTATCTCAAATAAATTTTGCAGATCTGGATACAAATGAATCAACTGTGATTTTCGTTTTGATTTATTATTATTTCGCTTGTGAAAAATGATTGGTAATCATTAAAAGTGTAGCAGTTCTATTTGGAATATAAATACAATCCAAAACAAACAATTTATGTGATTTGAAACATGACAGCTACACCGACGTTAACTCCACAGACACTAAATTACAAAAATAAAAACGCCAAACAAAATAAATTTGAAATCGTGTTCCATTGGTAACAAAAAACACGGACACCAATAAAATTGGCAACAAAAAAGATAAAATTTAAGATCATAATCTTAAATTCACCACACAATTGTCAAAAATTATAGTCGTTAAGGTTAAGCCTTGGTCACACTTTTAATGCGATTGACAACCGGCGCGAGGTGAAAAAGTTGCATCATGTTGTAGAAAGTAAGGTGAACCCGTGGGAATAGTCGGCTTTATGTCTTTTCTAGCTGTCAACAAAATTGACATTGACATCACAGTACTTCGCACATAAATGTAACGAACAACAGACACGTAACAGCACTGGTGACTGAGGCCATTGGCTGGGACAGAGCAAGACTTTAATACAACAGAGAGACAGATAGACAGAAGGAAAGCCATATAACATAAACCTTCGTGGCAGAGAGGAGGAGACATAGATTATATTGTCTCATGTTATCGCACAGGTGTCCTCAGATAAGCTGGCGATTTTTATAGCAAAATAATGCTGCAGGCGCTGGGGCTCAGCAGTCAACTACGCATTCCTCTGAGCTATGGCCACATACATACTGCCAAAAAAAAAAAAGTGAAAGCTTTAAAAAAATACCTGAAGGATGCTTTTGCTTTTTTCTCTTGTGTAAATGCCATCAATACAATTCACCCATTCTTTCAAAGTTTATAGTTTTCTTTCATAGTGTACGTGTCTGATTTATTTATATAGTATGCAACGAAAAACATTTTTTTTATGCACCATTCTTTTGCTAATCTATTTCATTTAAATTCTGCCAACGATTAATAGTAAGAGGCAAGACAACAAACAAAAATATATATAAATTAAAAAAGATATAACAAAGATTCATACAAAAAAATTACAACTAAACACAAATCGTTACAAAAATAATAATAATTATATAAAAAAAAACGTTACAATATTTGTAAAACTATTAATAAATTCAAGTAGGTACAACGAATTTGTTCCACGTTTGTTTTTTTATCCACTTTAAGGTATTGGTTGTTTTTTTTTTGCAATAATTTAATGTCTTAATTTTATATTACTAAAAAGTTTATTAGTTTAGGTATTTTTATTTTTGTTTATTTATTGTTTTCTCTCGTGTGTCGTGTATGTCCTTAGCTTATTTTTTTTATTGATTGAGGATTTTTATTTAGTGTTTCATTTCAGTTTTGATCCGATTGTTCCACTGGCTTTATTTATGATCTGTTGAGAATCAAAGGACGGGAGTGAGTAATAAAAATTTAAACATAGTGTACACGTCATTTTTGTTTTCATTTTGACAATTTCGTAACGCAAATTAATCCCATTCAGATGGGGTGTGATTGTTTCTCATTCTTAAACATAGAGAGCGTTCCTGTTTTGTAATTTTATTTTTTTTCACAACACCTTTTTTTTTTAAATATTTGTTTTTTTTTGTTATTTTATTTTTTATGTACAAAACGACTAGAGATATACTATTTAAGTTTAGATCAGGATTTTAGAATAACGTTTTTTTTATTTTTAGTTTTTTTTTTCTTAATTTTCGATGTTAGCAGATCACAGATTCCGCACCTGATCCATATTGGGGTAGTTAAGTTAAAAAAAAAAAAAAATTATAAAAAACAAATTGTTGTAGTTCATCATGTTTTTGTTTAATTTCTTTTTTTGTGAGTGTGTGATTGGGGTAGTTGATTTGCATTTTTTATTTTTATTTTTATGAGGAAAGTGGTTTTTACTCTTTGGTACGTCTAGGTCTTCCGACTTTACCCTTTCGCACGGCTGGTGTTGTGCCATTTGTCGTTGTTGTGTTTTTAATTATTTTATGCCAGTCCTGTTCACATACTAAACTACCCGCCAGCATTGTATATCTAAAAAGAGAAAAACAAAAACATTTTAACGTTAATGACCAGTGACGTAAGGTTGTAACTTAAAAGTAATTCATTATGAGAGTAAGTGCATTTTTATTACAACGGGTAGTTGACGGTCCTGTCAAGTAATTAACGAGTAAGTTTAACCAGCATAGTGAGTTGATTAAAGTTACAGTAGCAGGTGGCTAAGTTTATTGTCGATGCAATATATTGAGACGTGGTTACGTAACGTAAGATACGTAGCACCCTCGTGAAATTAGATACAAGAGACAAAGAATTACTCTCGCTAGCATACACCCACCCTTAAAAGTCGATTAAGAAAGAATGTTAAGGGAAGCGGTGCAGAACAATGTATGTATACACTTATAGGGGGAGGATTACATAAGGTGTTTGAATCAAATACATCCTAATGTTGTTGAGCAGCTGGGAAACACCATTTTGAAAGTCTGCTGCAACCGGAGTAAGAGATATGAAAGATATGACTTCACGTGTTTATGTTGTAGAGGATACATAAGTAATTTAAGTAACTTCTTGTTGTCTTCATGAGTGTGGATTTGATCTGGATAAAAGGGATCGTAAATTAACTGGATTCCGACTACTCAAACTGTGGGGTTCGGCATTTGTTTACAGTAATGTAAGTACATAATTAATTGGTGGACACTCTGTTGTTTAATTTTTAAATTACGTGTTACTTTCGGCAAATGAATTGCCTAGATGGAATCAAGATTGGCGTCTACAGTTAAACTTGAAGAAGTGAGATGCTCTGAAATATTCGGACACAAGGCCATATGTAAATTTCAAGGGAGATGGCAGATGCGGAAAGCCATTGACAGCGCGCAATCTCATTGTAGATATTGATGGCACCCTGTCATATGGGTATTTTTAATATTGAAACGGGACCTTCAGGTCAGGGGTTGTGATTTGGGTTAACTACTCAATCATGGAAAAACCTAATGTTACAAAGCAACCAAAAGACTCGGAAAGGATTTCTTTATACAAAAAATGCAGTGGTATGGATGACTATAGGATGAAAAACTGTGACACCTTTTACGGACCATGTGATAGTGAACAGAATCAGCGAATATTCGGATGCGGATTTGTTATAAGCAGTAGATCCAAAAATCGTTTTCTTTCAAGACATTATCGATCACACTGTGACAATCCACATTAAGTCCAAAACATAGCCTTATATGCGCTCACGCTCCAACGGCGCAAGGAGTATAAGGGATGATATTGCAAAGATTGTTTTTTATGAGCTCCTTGACAAAACTTATGAGGGACTATGATGTTAAAATAGTGTCGCGAGATTTTAACGCAAAGGTAAGAAGGGAGGACATCTTTAGCAGTATTGGCAAAAAAAAAACGAAAGATCGAAATATCACCATAACCAGCCAACGGTTTCTTCACCTTGATAAGGAAACATAGCGGTCTCCAGATCAAATAACGATCAATGAAATTGATTATATCGATTGATTTAGATAAAAGGCTTCCTCCATCCAGTAAGAAAATTCCATGGGGCCACTCCACAACAAATGCGAAATAATGAGAAAAAATCGTATGTCGAAAAATTGCGATTAAGATAAAGTGCACAGTCCTTTGTAGAACCCGTAGCACTTAACCTGTCGATGAGTACAAGTATCTTATGTCGAATGTCGATGATGTCAACAAAACTTTAGATAATATGCAACTGGTGCGGTAGGTTTCTCTTGCCAACCAGTAAGAAACAACAGGTTAAAAGAAGAACGCTGACAAAGACCTACAAAGCAAATTGCAGATTAAGTTGAGAGCAACGATTTTGGCTAGTAGGCAAAGAGTGAGGTAGGACCACCGTATTGTCAGAAAGAAAAAAAAGATGAAGAAGGCTAAGGATCGAACATATACAGAGGTGCCACTGCAAAAATGATGAGTTTTACCAAAGTGTAAGACGTCAACGCCAGGAATACAAGTAAAAAGCGTTAACGAGAATACAATGAGTGGAGGCTGTAAATAACAAATAATTCCTCAAAGCCCACAAAGTACGGTAACATACACAAAGCCCTTAACTAAATTTGGTCAGATGAAAGTAACCAAAGGGGGATCCCCTAAACTGCGTCAACTCAACATTGTCTGAAAGATCCTATCTGCCGTATATGAGAATGCCCGAAATCGTACCAATAACTTTATCGGCCCTACCAGGTTTTTAGTCCAGGAAAGTCCTTATCTCATCACATCTTCACACAAAGCTGCCTCCTGTAAGAACCCAAGACGTCGAAATTGATGCCAACCACCTATTCATTAATATAATTTGTAACTTCATACCGCCGAAAATAGACCGTCTGTGTACGAAGACAATGAAGAATTTTTACAGCTCAGACATCAGGGTCAGCAACAACCTATCGGCTATGGGAACCATGATAAAATTTGACGCGCTGTATCGCTTCATAGACCTGGTAAAAACAAAACTCCTCGTTAGACGTTTAAAATAGCCAGGACATTTAAAAAAAAGGGTAAGTGCGTTAGTGGTAAAAAGGCAACACGCCTAGATCGCAATGTGTTTTGTATTTTTTGTTTTTCGAAGAGCAATATCATGGCGTCTTTCAAAAAAAAATCTTCAACTCTTGCCAAAAAAAAACGTCACGATGCGACGTTGCGATGACAAAGATTTCGTGGACTCTTTTCCTTCCTGAAAAGAATTAGCAAATTAATGCCAATACCAGTGTCATAATCCAATTGCTCATCAATTAATCAATGATCATTCTTATACCATCACAAAAATATATAAAATAAGGTTAAGTTGACTATTTATCTTACCTATCTCCAGGTCTCAGGTGTGCACCACATTTCGTACATGAAAAACATTTCAAATGAAACACAAACAAATTGTTTGGACTATTTTTTTGGTTATCTAAGTTCGTTGTCTGTTGATTGATTGGTGTCATCGCTTTAGCTACCAATTCACTGGGTGGTATTGTTTGTCCGCATCCCGAGCATGTACCCGAACATCCAAACATACTGCAAAGACACAAACAAAAAAAAAACGAATCAAATTAATTAATTTCTTCAAAAACGAACAACAAAAAAAAACTTTTTAATTTCGTAAATCGATTAAATTCCATCAACAAGCAGCAGAAGATATTATTGCAAAGTGGTCCCTTCGAGTTTTGTGGCGCGGCGGCGGCGACGAGGACGACGTCGCCGGCAATAACAGCCATCAGCGGGTGGGTGTTGGGTGAATGAGATTAAACCGACTATAAGCAGACCAACAAAATACAAATACAAACAAGACAACAACAATAGCAACAAAAAAAAAACGAAGAAAGACGACATTACGCCGCCACCAACATTCATTTTGTTTATCATACTTGCCCCAAACCCACCCTGTGTCATCCCACGCATACACAATTAAAAGAGTTTTCATCAACCCCTATTCGTAAGCACACATATTCGCACAGAAAATACAAACACAAGCAACAAAAGGATTCAATTTAATTATCTCATTTAATTATCGTATAGGAGAGAAGAAGAGCCAGAAGAGGCACCCCTCGACATAATGAATTTAATTTGATAAATGGACACAAGGGTGGCCATCTACCCTCCACCACCACCTCGTTTTCATCCACGCTAAACTAGAAAGCAGCAGCATTATTAAAAAGGGAGAAACACGACCCCGACGACTTTCACTTCTAAGCGAAGAGCACAGACCAAAAGAGAGACAGAGAGAGGGGCACAGGCAATTTAGAAATAGCTGTGTACCGGAGGTAGCCTTCATTTAAAACAGGCAATAACTCAAAGGAAGGGCTTTTGCCTCTAAAACAGAGGTATTAGTGTCATCCCCAGGACATTTGGTATCTATTGTATGGGCCGCTGCTGTATGTGTCAGAAGCGATAACGTTTTATACAATACACACAGCCTGTCAGTACCACCCCGCGACTTGAGTGTTTTAATGTTCCCATTAAATTATTTCAGTGCAATCACATAAAGTGGTTGGACAACGCGCAACACCCAACCATAATCCTTCAGCGTACATTTGTGTGCAATGGAGTCATTAAATACCGCAGGTTTCTATTAAACACTGGCTTATAATTTCAATTTCCCAATACGAAGAGTCGAATGTCCATGGTGGCATTTGTGTTTTGAAGAGGGTCTTGGGATTTTGTCATCTGTTTTACAGTACATGCCGAGTACGGTTTTCAATTACATTCGATTTAATCTGTTATCCATGTCCTAGCAGTTGGTTAATATTCACACTTAATAGTGCAAGGATAAAGGTATCATCTCCATTTGGGCCATAATTGTCAAAGCTAAAAAGGTAACAGTTTTGAAAAGAATCCTTAGAGCAATAAAATATAAGGAATTAGCGGTCCATAGAGGTCCCTAAACCTAGCTTCTCTGTTCATTTGTGTTAGAAAGTTTTGCAAACAATCCTTAGAGCGGTAAAAAAAAATAAAATATCAGGAATTAATTATCCATAGAGGTCCCCAAACCTAGCTTCTCTATTCATCTCCATGACAGTTTTATACATTTGCATGTTTGTCAGACTTTCGCAAGGGAGGGGCTGTGAACAATATGTAGGAATTGTTACTTTCAGGATTGAAACCCGCGACTCCGCGTTTAGTAGTCCAACCATAAGGTAACTGCACCCACAAAATGGAATAAGGAACAAATATTGGCGCAACAGCTTCCTTAGTAACCAGTGTCTAGCTTTTTATCACAACCTTTCATGTATGAATGTGACGATAGCGGGACCTTCTGATTTAAGCCAAACCCGAACTTGAGAGGAAATTATGTATGCCTTGTGTATTAATGGCCATGTTGCGCCAAAATCGTTCCGAAATCTCGGACAAATTAGGGATTTAGATGTTGGCTTTTATGATTACCTGGGACAGCCAGACAAATAAAAAAAAAATGTCTATTGCTTCTTTCTCTTGTGCAAAATTGTTGCAGGCAATACACAGGACAAGATGATTTCTGTCTGCTATGCAGTGTCTCGTGATGAGGTTGGCTTGTTTGGACAATTGTTCACTTAGGCGTGTTGTTGTAACATGCTGTCCAACTAATTCGAGATAGTTGGTTGTGGACAATAACATTTTGTTGTGTTAGGTTATCCAAACCCTAAAAGCTGTATGAACATCTCTATATATTGATTGTGGATCTTTATAGACTTTCCCTCTCCTAAAACTTCGTTGATCCGTTCTGTAACAAATGCGTTTTGGTATTGTGTTGTTCGTAACGTTGTTAGATGACCCTTGTCCCTATGTGCTGTAACAGTGTGTAAAGCGAACACAAAAGGGTTGAGATGAATTCGTTCCACTCTTCTACAGATCTGACCTTTTAGTTCAAGTATTACAGAGAAAGATCACCTACAAGTCTTCGTTGAGATTAAGTTTGTAAATTAAAAAAAAATAATCGCCTTTATTGCGGATTGCAATTCTTTGCGTAATCCAAATATGAAACGTCTGGTTATACAGGGTTGACCAAACAAAACGCAACAATGTTAAACAAGAATTACTTTTTTAATTTCCAATGTTATATTGAGTTCTAGGAAATATTTAATTCTTGTCGAAGATCAGTTGTCATGACAAACATATCGCGAAATCAAGATTAGCTTCCAGAGCCTTCATGATTAGGAGTTTGGTCAACCAAACGGGGTTCAATGGTTTTGAGAAATGGGATTCAGAGTTTCTCATCAAAACATTCGCACTGAAGACAACGTAGAAGCAGTGCTGCATAGCTTTGCAGTTGGGCATGTCCAGAAAAACATTGCGGAGGATTCGAAATTTGGCTCTAAAGATTTACTCATACAAAATTCATATTGTGCAAGGACTGCTTGCTTCCGCAAGACTACAATACCAGTTACACATATTTTAATGTACGGTCTGGTGCGGTGTTATGACCGAAAAAATGATCGAGCCATATTTCTTCGAGAACGAGGATAAAACGCCAGATTTGCGGGGCTTCTTTCATATTTGGCAACATCCTAATTTATATTACCAAAAAGAGTCGCGCAGTCTAACACCTGCTGTGTTTGTCATTCCACCCAAATGAAACACATTCGTTCCAATTATGCGCGTCAACTTCTTTGATTGTTCCAATCTTTCATTAGTTTTTTTAATGATCATCCCTCACCTCAAGAGTGGTTATTCCCTCACAGTGGTGTATGAATTACAGAATTGTCCAATCATTGCTATAAACAACTTCTCATGTAACATTTCAGTTCCATAAGATTTTATATTCCAATGTTTTTCAATGATAGCCATAACTAGACCCCAAAAAGAAGCAGAAGTAAATGTCTGTGTGGAGGGCATTCTTCTCTTATGAAAGACGGAAAACAAAGGTCTCCCAAAGAAAAGTCGGGTGGCAAAACTAGCCCACAAACGGTTGAAATTTTAAGCCATTAATGATTTGTCATACCTAAGGATTAAGGCTGCGTTTGCTGTTAGTTTCCCGAAATTATCGAGTAATGTGAGTTGATAGCGGCCATATTGTTGAAGCTACATCTGTCGAATTGTCTGTCATTTATTCAGTATATTTTTTGCAAGTTATTATTGGCGGAAATAGTGTAAAACAGCGAGAACAAATGAGAAAATTTGTTATCAAAATAGGTTTTCTGTTCGGGCAACTTTCCGTGCAACTCGCCCATTTTATGGTCGCCATGATAGTCCTATCGCAGGACTTTTCGCAGTGTGGTGGATAAGTTTGGTTCAGTACACGGTGTCTATTTCCGAGAAAGTGTGCAGAAGAATCCGAGGCAGTCGATTTTGAGTCGCTTAAAAAATTTGTCGAATTTTGCTTCGCGACTTAAGCCTGCGATTGTACAAAATTCAGGTGGCCCCAGAACTGAAGTCAAACGACCATAGACTTCGATGTGTGTTGCTGAATGGGCTTTGGCTCTAATTTTCATCGAAAAATCATCTTCAACATTGAGACCCATTTCAGAAGGAATCAGTGCGTCAACAAACAAACCTGTCGAATTTGGAACGAAAAAATCCCCATGAAATCCAAGAGCGACTACTGTTTGATGTGGATCTGCCGGAGTCATCGGCACATATTTCTTTGAGAAGGACGTAGGAAAAGCCATCAACGTCAACGCCGAGCGCTATAGGTCGATGATGACCAACTTCTTTTGGCTTGAATTGCATGATTTTAAAGATTATAAAGTCATACAGATGACGCACTGCGTACAAGAAAAATATGGCGGATCGTACTGATAAAAACCGCTATATGTTTAAATTTCGTTTCTCATGTGCCCACGTGCACACCGCCCGCCTGTACCATGGTGAGCTGGTGAGCAAAAGTTTCTGTTTTTAGTTCTCAATGCGTCATCTGTATGACTTTATAACCTTTGATGACCAACGACATGTGGTTTCAACAGGACGGCGCTAATTGCCACCCAGCACAAGCCACATTGGAAATTCCACACGGGCGATTCGAGGGCATGATCATCTCACGTGGAGGTGATGTGAAATGGCTGAGTATCGTACGATTTGACCGCGTTAGACTTTTTGCTTCTGGAATTTTCTGAAGTTGCAGGTTAATGCGGATAAGTTACAATCCACAGCGGGACATTTCGGATGAGATGAGAGTTAACCTGAAATGAGAAATGAGATGAGATGAGAGTTAACCAGAAAACCCGCGGCGGTCATTTCAACGATGTTATCTATATTCCATACATAGTGTCATCGATATGCCTCTCAAACGAATAAAAAAATTCAATACCTCAAACACTTTTTTTTTTAATATAAAGATAGAAAGCGCTTAGTGAAGCCCTTTAGGTGAAACAGAACGTCCACAATGTGCCTTAAATTGAAAGCTTAACAAAGGTGATTAGCAATTCGTTATTGCACGCTTCAATAACTTTGGCCGCAGCCAGTCTAGAAGTACATCTTTGACAATAGGGCCACAAGTCGACTTTTTATTACTTCTAAGGACTTTTCAGTGAGCTACCTAAATCAAGTTTCAACGCAATGCATATTTATTAACTTATTAGCTTGGCAGAGCCCATTCCAATCACCCCAATAAAAAAGTCCAACATTTGAAATAGGCAACGAACACCAGATGACATCATGTGACTCGTGTGGGCAAACACAACAAGGCAGCAAAGACATCTCTCCCATCGTAGCCAAAGCAAACAGCACACTACTCGTGTATATACCAACAAAAATAAAAACGAAAAAAAAACGTTAACTAATTAATTTAATTGAATTGCAAAGAAGAAAAGCAATTAATTATTTCATTACGATAAGATTAGGTTTCTCGAATGGGAATAAATACACAGAAAACGAAAAGGAGAGAGAGCACCGAGCACAGATTGCTGATGCCACACACACACACATTTATATATATATAGAGTTCAGAGACACATTAAATACAAAGCCAACTCGGTATATATAAAAAAATGTGTTAATTGAATTTGTAATTAATGAATTCATTAAATTAATTTATTTAATTGAATTACCAAAAGCGAGGACGATGAGAGTGGGTGATGGGGTGAGATAGACACAAGTACACAAAAACACACCACACTATACCCACCGTCATGGGAAAGAGAGTCATCAGGACAAAAGAAGCAACAGCAACAAAAAAAAATGAAAATCCATCGTCGTTATAAAGGATTGGCCTACACGAAAAGTTTGTTTTTCTTTTTCGTTAATTAAAGCCAAATTGGAAGTTGTTAATTTTGCAGTGCGTCACATGGTGAACAACCCCCTACTCCGGCCACCACCCTGTCTTGTTGTACTAGCAGTGTGTGTGTGTGTTTATGTGAGCGAGTGTTTGTTGTATGTTGCCTGCTGCCTGCTGCCTGCTGCCTGGCTGGCTGGTTTGATTGCACAATCCATCCGAGAAAACCCATTATAATGGGAGCAAGTAGAGAAGCTCGTAAAAATCCGATGCTATTTGCCATATTCTGGCCAATTAGTGAACGAATGAAACGAATGTAGTTTTGGCAGCGTGTTCCACTAGATATATGTATAAACGAAAGGAACACTTCAGTCACTCACTCCAACCCCTCTCGTCCATCCAATGGCATTACTCTCACTGACTAATAACTGAAATGTCAAGAACCTAAAAACGAACTGCTGCTGTTCCTTCTCCATACTATCTACTGTGCTGCGGTGGTGGTTCAGTGCCTGTAACTGGGCTAATTAGTGACAAGACTTTTTGACTTTGACTCTTATTTTCTTTTTTCGCATTTGTGTGTGTTTGTTATGGGTATGTGTGTGTGTGTAGTAAGCGTTACTGGCGGGATGTGAGCTCCCAATAGTACAATTCAGTGAAGCATCCCTCGTTGGTAGAGTGTCCCCCTCAGATACCATCACTTCACTGTTACTTCTTGTTATTCCGTTTTTTTTTGTCTTTCTTTGTATCTGTGTTTATTTTCTTCGGTTTCTTTGTTCGTATCTCGTCTGTTTTAACTACAATCCACAGCAATTCTGTGGTGGCATGATGCGGCGACGACTGGTATGTCTGTAGCTAGGTTGTTTGGTAGGCAAATGTGGGGGCGGATTTGATGGATGACAGAAGTTGAGGAACCAGTAATTTATGCTGTAATCTCGTTCACTTTGTCTTACACTTCAATGGGAGTTTTATGGACTGGCAAACTCTAATTGGCGGCAGTGATTTAAGCAGTAGATATTTGTACTTTTTTTTGCCTTTCCTTTTGTTACTTTATTCTGGTTTTGGTTTCGTTTCTCGTTTTTTTTTTTCTGGGTCGGTTGGGTGGTGTGTGTTTTTTTTAGATTGAATTTTATTTTTAACAGTCGTCGTTTGAAGGTGGTGTTAATTAAATTACGAATGACACTAATTCAAATGCCTTTTCGAAATAAACTCCAGCCCTAATTATGATAATTTTTTAGCCCACAAGAGTCATTAGCTCATCAGCTTTTATGAACTATTTAAATTATTTACCACCACTCCTGTTACAAACGTTATAAAACGGTACCGCTGCGGAAAGCAACCCAAGCGTGGCAACAAATGTCAGTGCCACTGCCACCACACAGAGGTCATTAACATGCAAATGTCCTATTCCAAATGTGCATATCATTTCACGGAGGCCGATTGTATAAGAACATCCAGTTCAGAAGTGTTGACCTTATACAGTTGATGTATGTTTGTTGGGGTCATTTGAGATAGCGTGACTTGAGGAATGACTTTCATTCAGTTGCTGTTAACTACCAAATAGGCAAAACAGTCGATTAGCCACTTAAAGAAACTCGAGAGGGAACCTCTGCGAGGTATGGTAAAATTTAATAGAGGTGCATTAGGCTAAAGAAGAGAATCATATATAGGAGCAGGCTTAATGAGAGGTGGCTAATGACCAAATAACTGACTCACCATAGCAGGTAACTAAGTTTTGCAGAAAAGAAAGAAATATTTGGTATTAACGACCCAAACAGGACTTAAAACCTAGGTTTTCCTTGTTTATGTTGTGTGTTGTAATTTTTGCCAAAAAAAAGAATAGGAACGCAAAATTTTAGAGGCTTTCCATAACAGTGCTACTATTGGATGTTTGTCAAACTTTCTCAAGAGCTGGAGCAATGAACAAAAATAGGTATTCTCACTTTCGGACTTGAACTCTGATTAGAAAAGTTCAAAGTACTAGCAAAGATTATAAAGTCATACAGATTAACCACTGCATACAAGAAAAATTGTTCTATGGCGTGTCGTACTGGCGCAGCCCGCCATATGTTGGAATCTCGTTTCTCATGTTTGCACGTTATTCTAATAACGAGCGAGTCAAGCATTAGAAATGAAAACCCACCCAGCTTAACAAACGGAAAAACCAACTGGGAAGGCTTCAAAAACGATACTGGAAATAATACTCTACAGGGTGTGTCGCTTAGATCCCCCATTGGAACTCGAAGTAGCGGTTGACTCCTTTATCGATAACGTTCAACGCGAAATAGAGAAACAAAAGATTTGGTTGGACAAAAAAGAAAAGCTCGAAATATATTGCACCAAACTCGTGCCCCGCAAGATAAAACACATGTAAATCGGTTTAGTAACTTACTATCGAATTCGATTAAAAATTTTAATAACCATGAAGTTAAAACTTATCTACAAAGGAATCGAATTATTCGCTCTGAAAAGCCATTAGTCATAAAACGGCAAAAAAAGCTTTGTCACCAATTAGGGTAACTCAAGACTCTTGGGCAAAAACCGATAAGGAAAAAGCAGACGTTTTCGGCGTACATCTCGAGGAAACATAAACGGGAAATTCAGAAACATAAGTCTAAAAAAGTTCGGTGCAGTGACTTGATTACGGGAGAACTTCTCAAAATGTTGCCTCGAAAAGCATTAATTAAGCTTCTCTTTGTTATATATGCGGCAATTAGATGGGAGTACATACCAATACAGTGGAAAGTCGCGGAAGTGATTATGATTCTAAGACCAGGAAAATCACCGAATGAAATAATATCATACCGGCCTTTTTCACTTCTTCCAAAAATTTCTAAAGTTTTTGAAAGGATATTACTCGGCCGCTTACACCCCGTAATTGATCAGAAACGTTTTTTACCTGGCTATCAATTTGGGTTAAGAAGTAAACATTCCATGGTGGACCAAGTTCTTAGTACACCGAATTACACAAGTAATTGAGAAAACTTTTGCAGAAAAGAAAATTTGCTCAGCCGTATTTCTTGACGTGTCGCAAGCTTTTGACAAGGTCTGGCATAGAGGGCTTCAATTCAAATTAAGACAAGTTCTGGCTGAAAAATTATTTAAAATCCTCGTGTCGTATCTTGAGCATAGAATCTTCCGTGAGAAACTTGGAAACGAATATTCAGAGTTCAAGGAAATATTGGCAGGCGTACCCAAGAAAGCGTCCTTCGACCACTCCTGTACCTCCTATTCACTCCTGATATCCCACAAACAAACGATACAAAAGCTGCCACGTTTCCTGACGATACAGCTATACTAGCAGTTGGCACAACAGCAGAGGAAACAAATATAAAATTAGAAAACGCTCTCAACGAGGTTAATTTGTCTGTATTTCTAAATACGGTTCGAGTCCTTTATTGCAAATGAAATGAAATATATCGGAATTGACACTGGATGCAACATTTAAATGCAAGTCGCATATGAAAAAGAAATGCGAACAACTCAAAAATAAAAACAGAGAACTGTACTGGTTGCTCCGAAAATATTCTTAGCTAAACCTTGATAACAAGCAGCTATTATGACACAAGCAAGTGCTAAAGCCGGTTTGGACATATGGTATACAAGTATGGGGTTGAACCAGTGAAACGAATCTAAATATTTTACAAACTTTTGAAAACAAAATGCTTAAATCATTCGTCAATGCGCCGTGGTATATAACGCATGAAGATCTTCGCAGAGATCTGGATATTTCCGCGGTTAAAAGTAAAAATTTCGCACGAAAAAATAGAAAACGTTAATTGGGACACGTAACATACACGTCCTCCAAATTCTTGACGAACCAAATTTTTGCGGCGTCTTCAAAGAACTAAACCCCTGCGTTAAGTCCAATAAACAAACCGCGCTATGAATTGCGGATAAAGCAGGAGCTCTCAAAGGAAAGCTACCTTCCAAACATTTATATTCACTCGTGATAAAAACAAATTACTAGATAAGTCACATACTTAGTAGCATAACAAATACAAAATGGGTGCACGTGCTCATCGTTTCTATAAAAATTTCCACCAGTCCCCTGAAAAAAAAAAATGTTTGCACGTGCACACCGCCCGCCCTTATCATGAAGCTGGTGAGCAAAACTTTCTTGATTTTTGTTCTAGCCAATAGGGCAATGCACCCGCAAGTATTCCAGTAGATTGTTCAAAATGTTTACATAAGTTAGGCGTTCCATACCCCTTTAAAATATAGGGCAGGTAAATTCGATTTGACACAAAGTTTATAACATACCTGGTGCGCCATCTTTGATGTTAATGATGATGATAAGGCCATTCCATAACAGAACAACACGAATGTGGAATGTGGTCTATCAAACTCAGTTTTTCCGCTCTATTGCGGTGCAGTAAAATAACCCCCACGGAAATAATCCCTATGGGGCTTAATTGCAACAAAAAGGAAATAGCCCCCAAGGGGATTATTCCTTTATGGAAATTGATATATGTCCTGCAGATTTTAATGCCTTTTGCTTGTGGTGCTTTTCATGCATCCAAATTCAACAGTTAGCCCAAGCCGGGGGTTGAAGGGGGGCAGCATGACCCCCAACCAACATTCAAAACTCTCATACACCAAACTTGAATAGAATTCCAATTTCAAATGACAATAATACCCGCGGAGGTTAATGCATTTTCTTGGTGGGGCTGATTTCCATTTTGAAAAGGAAATAATCCTCGTGGTGCTACTTGCTTTTATTTGGTAAATAAGCCCAATGGGGGTTATTTCACTGCACTCTTATTACACCAAACAGACATTTAAAACCAACGCATATCGGGATATACTCTTTTCTGATCCTAAATTGTTTTAATGCCCGCACTGTCCTCAAAGATGCATAGGTGCGATTGTAAAAATTGTTTTGATAAGGACTTTTAATAAGCTCTCAGTTAGAGATTCAAATATCAAGCACCGATAGTCATTAAAAAAAAACCCCAAGTCAATTTATAATTTATCGATTTATCCTACCAACTAAAGGGTGGTAGGATAAATCGATACCAATTGAAGCTCAACCACTCGAAGCGGAAACACTTTCATCCTTGAACGGAAACCAAAAGCTACACCTTCTAACAATCACTCATCTCACATCAAATTAGTCAACTCCCCACATATTCTTGCCATTTAAAGCCGTTTTGATTACCTCGAGTTCCTTAATTTCGAATTCAAATTCAAATCAGTCACAATATTGTTTACCACCACCAAACACCAACCTGAATAGCATTACCCCAATATACATGTGTCTCTATAACCAATAGCACCAAACAAATCATTACCACTTTCCTGCCAGCCTGCATTAGTAGTCGTACCTACAGACCCGTTGCGTTACATAAAGTACGAGTATCTAACAACAATTTTCCAAAACCATCCCCTTTAACTGATTGACAGTTTATTTGAATAATCCACCCTTACCAGCACCAACATCCCCTGGTCGGATCCAGGGTGTAGGTTGATCCTATTCGTTTTCTTCTTCCAAGTTCTTCACATGGCACACATCACGTTTGCCCTCATATAGAGCCGGCTTACGTCGGTCGTCCTGACTATTAACAAGGCAATCAAAAAATACGTTGTCATAATAGAATTACCGTTAACGTAATAACAAATTGGAGGGGATATCCCCCGCACCCCACCAACCTTGTCATCATTTGCTTCGATTCTCAGTTGTGAGAGTGAAAGCATTTCCGATGGTGGCTGGTTAATTTTCGTGTCAATTGTCAATTTGTATGCGCGCTTGATTGTCGTCGCATGTTAAACGAAGTGGAGTCGTGGACGGCCGGGGCTGTGGGAGCGCCTTGCCATTTGAGTGCTTACAACACTCAAGAGGACAATAATATTGGGTCTATAATGAAATATTATAAGACACATTGGCTCTGATTGAATTTTTGTCCTTTTTTTTTGCTTCTACTGTTTTGTGTGCTTGGGACATTTTCCTTGCTGTCATATTGATGGGCAGAAAGCTTTGTTTGCATGGTAGGGACGAAAATGCGTGTTTGTAATACATTTGCGAGGCTCGAATTGACTGAATCGAAATTGAAATAAATGGTCGGCGTGGTGATGGTGGATTTGGTAGAAAATTGATTTTGTTTGCTTTTCTCATTCTTGGGTTGATTGTATGTCTGCATACGTGTTTTGAGCTGTTGGATATTCAGTTGTCGCGAAAAGTGTTGGTTGACAGTGGATGATGGTAAAGTACGTGGTTTTTTCTTAAAACTCCACATTTGAACGGATAATATCCGTAAATGTATTTTTTTTCCGAATTTGAAGTTAGGGGAAGGTAACAGCACTTATTTGACACTTTTCTAGACCATTCCACTTACGAATCTTTTCTCCAATGGATCAGCTGAAATTTGTTGATTGAAAGGAACCACATTAGCAGAGGAATAATTTTGTTGTCAAACAACAGATTTCTTACTTAATTCCTTTTTTGCTTATTTTACGCTGCTTCATCCTCTCTAAACTTTAGCATGTTAATGTATTCAGTCCAATTGCTCTTATATTCGCAATCGCTTGATCCTTAAACCGGAGGTTCGGTATTCTTCTTGTTGGCTTCAACCTGAAGGCTGGGATTCGATTAGCATTTTGGCTGAAGCATTATTTTTGTAGCCGAGCCAGCCTACGAGTCTACGTGTTTTTACATTTTGGACTACATCCACACCTTGGTACAGCTCATAAATTTCGTGGTTGCTTTTCTCCACATCTTGGAAAAGCTTACAAAGTTCGTGCTTGTATCTTCTGCTAGACTTCCTTTCTCGCACAAACTCGACGAAGAATTTTCCTTTCAAAAGTGTCTAAAATTTGCTTTGCTTTCCTGCTTATTGTCCAGCACTCGGCGCCTGAAAGTAGGACTGTTTGTATAAGGGTACGGTATGACAAACAATTTTTTGACTTTCGGGTTAAGAGGTTTGATCGCATTTGTTTTGCTTAACCGCAATAGCATCGGTTTCCTAAAGTCAGTCTTTGTCGTATTTCCACTAAGGTGTCATTCGAAAATTCCAAAAATTCTTGCTATTATTTTATCAATTTGTACCGGGTTGTGCGTCGAAAGTGCTTTGTCTGTTGACAGCATATACATTGTGTTGGCCTCCTTTACAACAAGACCAACACGTTTCGCACCTTCCCAAAATGGCCGTTAATTATTTTGCAACGGCATGATGCCAGCGACCTATGATATCGATGACGTCTGCGTAGCCCGGTAGCAGCTTATAGTTATAATGACTTCCCTTCATGATGCATACGATATAACCACCTGTATCTTTTGATTAGCAGAAAGAGTGAGACAAATGTTAGACTCAGAATTTTGTGGAAAATTAGTGAGGAATCCTGTTGAACTTACGGATTTTTCGGAGTCTTTGTAGAGATCCATATGTGTAACACGACTATGGAAAATTCCTTAAGATGAAAGCAGTGCGCTTAGAGCAACACAAAGAAATGAACGGCGGAATAGGTTTCACAGGACCCAGTGCCTAGCTTATTCTCACAACGTGTCTGCTTTGCGCCATAACAGGACCTACAATTTTCATGCAGAATTCGAACGGCTGAGCTAACACACGCTTTTCGAGACAGGCAAATGCTTTGTCAAGCGAAGATGATGCTTGCTGATGTATTACCCAGTCGTGCACCTACCACTCGATTTTTTTTTTAAATTAAATCTTGCAGAACAAAATAAAAAAATCTAGCGTGCGTTCACACGCTGTAGAAGTCAAACTACATTAATAACCTTAACAAAAAAGGAGCCGAAGGATATGGGAAACCATATATATATACTTGAACCACTGACATCGAAGCCAAGGTGTGTCCATTTGAATGATATGCTATATCACATAAAATAGCATGAATGTAACTTCAAAATAATGCCAGAATCAATTTTATATTTCACAACGTTTTGTTTTTTTTACCCTATAATTTCGAATCATGCAAATAGTAAGTTGAATAATTTAAAGTCCCCATCCGTGCGTTGAAAAGGAGTCAAAAATGACGTTAGAGAGTCCCGAAGTTAACCCTGGCCTGGTTTTCATATTCTTTTCAGCAGCGGTTTAAGTTACCAATGACATATATGTATATGGATTACCGGGGCTCTAAGACCAACCCCCAATTCATACCGTAGCACTAGATGCTATCCTAAATCTAGTGCCAGTCAAACGGACCGACTCGTCACAACGGACGCCACCTCATGGTGAACACACAAAGATTCCGAATCACCTTAAAATTACAAAAAAAAAAAAACACAGACCACACAACTCAGTTTTAACCGCAACTTTAGAACAACCATTCCCAGTCGCCTTGAATAGGATACGGACATTATCGGAACCAATAACTCGTCTTTAAGGATGGGCATCAAACAGAATCTTAAGTGGGTGGTAGTGTTTTCTCCGAGATGCTTACCCTAAGCATATCCTTCCCCCCCCCATCATTGTAGCGTTTTCCAGGCGGAAATCATGGCAATTAAAGAAGCCTTGTCTTGGCTTAAAAGGAATGTATATCCACGGAGTATATTAAAATCTTCACTGACAGCTAAGTGGTAATCAATTTTTAGAATTCATCTCGTTCCAGTCGATATTGATATTTTACTGCGAGTAGACATGTTAGGTATGCCCCTCGCTGTCGCTACATGCAAATTACAGAACAACTGCGATCAAGAAATCAAACCGCAGATGGATAAACGGCACTCGTTAGTACCCAGGGCCAAGATTTCTCACAACCATTCATGTGTACGTGTATACTTCTAGCACGATGGCGAGACATTCTGTTTTATGTCGACTCCGAACGGCAAGTTTGAGATAAGCTTTGCTTTTCAATTGATACTACTCGGATGATTTGTCAGATCATGAAGAGAGGAGTGCCAGTGAAAAATAACTTAGGTGTTCCTGCTGTTGGAAATCGAATCCAAACCTTCTGCGCGGCAGTTCATCGCACCAACCATCGCACCACTGAGCCCGTAAACGGCACAAAGTGTCAAATATCAAGGCAACTCTGACCAAACTATATTCAGAAGACCTTCATCTGAATAGATCAAACATCAACATCCTTACAGGACACTGTCCAAAAGGCCTAGACATCTTTAGCAATGACTTATGTAGAAGCTGCTTGAAAGAAGCTCTTGTTGAGCTGACTACTATCGATGTCAGAAACCTCCTACGCTATGTTATGTGAATTAATATAGGGAAAGTCGACAGATCCATGTGGTACCACAACGGACCTTTAAGGTCTAACTAAGTGTGCACGCGCATCGTGTACAGCCCACTGTAACTATATTACAGTCCTAGCGAGGTATCCGTCGGAGCGGAAAATTCTCCGATTTTGTACGATTCGGAGGATTTTAGCTTCGATGTATTCTTCCGAAGCTGTTCGGAATATTCGATATTTTGTAACGCACACCGGCGAATCGCCTTAAAGTCGGTTCAGGTGCATCTTTCGTGCAATTTTTGACAGCTAAGTACAATTCTTTTTCCGATTTCCTCCGACATAAATTCTTCGCGGAATTTATTTACGACTTGTAGCGAAGTGATTTTTCTCTTTTGAACTTCCGACGAAAGATGCGTTGCGGAGTATTGTATGCTCCGACGGATACCTCACTCTAGGGCTGTATATTAACAAATTGAGTGGTCAAAGGATTGCTCTATACTAAAAGACTTTTGAAGGTTTATTTGTGTGCTCATTTTGTATGCTCATATACGTTGTTTTAGTAAAACAACGCAATCATTTTATAGATGCCAACTTGGAGGTCTTCATTGGAAGGCATCACCAGAGTCGAAGGCACCCCTTGACAGTTTACAGATTCATTTTGGTCGCTAATTTGCATATCTCATGTTATGTTTGTTACTTTTTATTTCAAACAGCATAAAATACCATCACCTCACCTATATGTAAACTAAATCCCAATCAACTGATGATTGCAGTGTTCCTCGAGGTTGTATTCCCTCAAAACCCTTGATTAATGAATCCAATTAGAACGATGGAGAATTGTACAGCCTAAAGCAAACAAAACAAAACCAAACCTCCAAAAAAAAAAAAAACAGCCCCAGCCCACAAAACCCTGTTTGAGGCTATCTCCGGCGGCGTTTCTCTAACAATCCCAAGCCTAGCGCATACCATTCCCGCGCTAAATTGTTGTGCACCAGTTCCAATTTGCAAGATAAAACTCTACACCAAGAGGAAGGGCAACTCGAGGTGGTTGGTGGTTGCCTATATTGAATCCCACAACCAAACGTCTAGTTAAATGGATATTAAAGTAAACGTGTTGTGGATAATACTAGCTTTGGGCCTATACCAAGGACAAATGATGAAAGGGGGAATTTGGGCAAACGTTTTCGAACTATAGACAGGTGGGCAAATTGCATCGATATTCACCGCACACCATACCAACACGACGACCAAGCCGTTTTCTTTTTACCATCGTTATCCTTCTATGGAACCGGTTGAAAAGCTGGTGTCCTGATAGCAGGCAGCAGGCACCCTTTCGTCGCTATCTTGTTTTCGCAGTTTGTTTGTGAGGTGAGGGCGAGCGTTAGCAGAGTAGAACTATACGTGAGGTGGAATGCGACATTTTCGGTGATGTGTACACATTTAATTGAATCAGGATTTTCTCAGCCACCGGCGTTGCGCTGGTACTGGTAGGTACATCCTCAGCCCGACGACCGTGTGTTAATGGCGAAGGAGATAGGAAACTCGATGTATGTGCTTATCTTATTGCAACCACACTGTCGACAACGACGACGACGATGAGGGGGTGTGAATGAGAATAGCCGCACCATTTGCACACCAATATACCAAGCACCCTTTGATTCGTCGGTGGTCCTCTTTTATAATATGCAAACATTACGTAAATTCATTGCAAAAGGACACGACCGGCATTAGTATAGACTTTTAGGTTTTATACTCGTACCCAGCTCCAACGGCAGGCAGACTTTGGGAGTGGTTATCTTCGTGTTGACTTTGGATGGGGTGGTCATTAACTTGAACGATATTTGGGGATAGATCAGAGTCAACAGCTGTGTTGGTTGTCCTCCGAGGATAGTCCGGGTGCGCAAAATTAATATTCATTTGGATTTTATTGATTACATTCGGTTGTATTATCCGGGGAAAAAAGTAAGGTCTCCTCTCTTCGAATTTGACGACATCTAGGGGTTATTAATCTACAAAGGATTCGTTTTTTTTTTCTTCTGTTCATATTTAAGACTACACCGAGTCGGGTTGGAATGCAATTGAAACTCTCATGTGGATGTATAACCGTGTGTACATATCCTTGTTCGCTATCCCGCAATCAAGGTGATTGTGTTGATACAAGGGATTGAAAATTCTCTAGTGATTTTGGACACCATTCCAGGCATAGTTGAACTCGCATACACTCATCCTTCGTCAAATATTCCACAATTGCACTATGCGGTTACCATTTGGATGGCAAAATGGTGGTTGGCATGGGGAGGTTTGTTAATAAAATTGAATTCAAATGTCTTTACAAATACCGACATACACAGACACACACAAATGTGAACATTTCTATCGCCTCAAATTGCTTCAGCGTGAGAGTAATCCATTCAATAAACCTCCTAACCCACACATAGTCAGACTTGAAAAGGTCCTTGTACTTGCTTGCCATCACTTCCTACATGATGGGTCGAACATGCATGAACATTTCTATATATTTCAGTGTATAGCTTGGTGTAGTTCGAAGTCCAAGGACTTGAATGAAAGGAGGATGACCACACCACACAAGGAAGATTTTCCTTCATTGCTCTCACATTTATTTAATTAATTGAGCAATTTAACTTACTTCTGTTAAGCTGTCTTTGCACACACCCTCTACCGAAAGGATGCATTCCATATGCGGGTGAACGTCATGTGTACATCTGAAGGAAGGGGCTGACTGAAGGTGAATACATGTAATGCATACATTCTAGACGAGACGAGACAAGTCGATGCAAAGGCGTGAAATTGCTCGTAACTTTGGAAGTTTCCTTGAAGTTGGACATTGTGCTCGAATATTTGTTTATTTAGTAAAAGTGATAAATGTGTTGAATTTCGGGTGATGGAACGTTGCAATGTGAGACGGAGAAATTGCATTCGATTGAAGGAAGGTAATCAGGATGCTGTTTGCATTGATGTGTTCTGTGCATGCCATTCATTTGGAATGGATAGTTGTAATCGTGTATGAGTTTTTAGATTTTTGTTTTCCTAAATGTATTATTACCCCTAATCGTTATTTGCCAGATAAAGGACTTAGTATGAATGTATTTATTTTTATTCAAATAACCACAGAACAATTGGGATGAAATTCGATCTTGTTTTTATGACCATTTTGGGCAAACAGCCGAAGTAAGGAATGTTTGCTTTGCTGAGGTAAATAATTTAGACCAGCTTGCAAATCAACCGATTATATCGGGTATGTACAGTCAAGTCGCGAACACTCTGGACTTGTTTCTAAGCTCGCCCCTGATAAGTACACCATTAATGTATTTATTGCCTCAAGGTTCGTCAGGACACTGTCTAGGTTTCCAAAAGGACTGTCCCCGTATTAATAATCGCTAATTAGATAATCAGCGACTTAATTTTGACATTTGCGTTAGGGTTTCTTATGGGAGAAACTGTTATGTTAATCACCGTTTATTTATACGGGGTTGTATGTCAAAATTTGGGAAGCGTTTTACAGTTTTATTTTTTAAGGAATTTTAACAGAAGTTTACTAGACAGTGACGTTGATGCTAATGCAGATCTTTTATTCGAAATAGAATAAAGCTAACACGCGCTTTACGGTCAACAGCTAACGGATGATAAACTCTCTGCATAACTAACAGTATTTCACAAACATTCTCTGTTGCCACCTACGATTGATGTCCAATTGCGTGACACGTCGGCGTCTGGTCGATAATGCCTATTAGGCGAGCGGCTTAAAATCGTAATGATTATGGTGCTGTGTAATAACCCTCGCTGAAATAAGCCCCATAAGGCTTTTTTCCCAAAAAAGGAAATGTCCCCGAGAAATAGGCACATTGGCTTAATTTCAAAAAAAAAAAATAAGGAAATAGCCCTCGGGAAATAAACCCCATGGGGCTTAATTTCCAAAAAAAAAACAGGAAATACCCCCTGGGAAATAAGCCCTGCGGTTGATAATGCCTTTTGCTTTTGGGTTTTATTTCGTTTGCATGCAAACAAAGCCAAACCCGCACACATTCGTCCAAGCAGGAGTGTTCCAGGGGAGCAGCATACCCCCACTCACATTCAAATTTTGCATACCCCCGTGGGGGCTATTTCCATTTTCTGGGAATTAAGCCCCATGGGTCTTATTTCCGCGGGAGTTGTTTAGGGACCGTGGCTAAACTATTCTGCTGATCAACATTGGAAACAAGTTTTCCTAATCGTCTACTTTGATTGTTTTCTTTCCTTTCAGAGTCCTTAAAGTTCTTCCTTGGTTAAAATAAAATAACTTATCTTTTATTTTTATTTGATTCTGGCACGAACAAATTTGATTGTTGAGCTGGGATGTTTGGTGAGAAGGCAAGAACTACCCCCGTCCGACGAGTTAAGTCGAGCAATCGCAAGCTTGCCGTGCCCTTCGCTCCAGAATCTATGATGCCTCCGTGGACATTCTAGACTCACAACAATGGATCTCCTCGATCCCGAAACACATTGTCCATGCGATTCATATCTAGTCGACATGTATTTTGTATCTGTTGACTTTACCAATGTCAAAGTAGACTTGACATTTCCCGACATCTGCAATAATGCTAGCATCTTCTGATAAGCTGATCATAGTAGGTATTAAGAGCAGATGAAATTTTCCGGATTGGACTCCATCGCTCGGATTCGGCATTAAGCATGAGGTGTCCCACCAATCTTGCAAGAAGTACACATGGACACATGAATGATTGTGAGAAAAGCTACAAATCGACGTTGAACAAATTGTCTGTTTACAAAATGGGGCTGACGTCGAAGGTCTTCAGCTGCGTATGGTATATTGGAGGTGTGAATAATTTTGCCTCTCGTCTAATTTTAACAAAACTTTCATCACGTAGTTGATATCAAGTGAACCCGCATTAACCCAAACCTATACCCTGGCATCAACTAAACACCTTCTCCACCTCTAATGATGCAACTTAATTTATAACAAAGTCCATATCGTCTATATGCCAAGTAATCACTTTCTTCAACACACACACACATGGATACAAAATAACCATCACCACCAATCGACATGCAATTTCCAAATGGCAGCAGGCGGCAATCTTCCACTTTCCACCTGACATCTAACCACCCTACCCGGCACCACCCTGCATATTGACTCAACTCGACCCGCACACACATTTTCACAGAGTATCTCAATTATAGTGAATGTGCAATATATCCTTCAAGGAAGTCTCATCCATTCTCCAAACCTCCTATCACACCTACCTACACCACACATGCTTCATCTTTTATCCCCGGATGAAAATATGGGTGCCGTGGGGTGGGGCGGAGGAAGAGAAGTTATAAATTTTAAAAGCTTCACGAAATCAGTTCAATGAGGAAGTTTTCAATCTGGAAATTAGTTTTCGGGTGAAATACACTGGGTGGAGGGATGGATACACACATATACATGTGTACTGGCTTATTTTTTGTGTGTGCTCCCTTTCATCCTTTTTTTTTTTGTGTGTGTAATAAAATAATAGTAATACTACATACGTTACCGTTGGAGTAGACGAATTTTGAGTGAAATGAGGGATAGGAAGAGAAACTAAATCCATTAAAGGAAAACAGAAACAGGGGTTTTGCATAGAGTGGGTGGAGGGAAGCGCCAATAATATGCACAAGCACACCTGACACTTGGGTTTGTTGCCACCTAGTATACACTTAACTTAAGAAGGATCCGGCAGCAAGGCAAGCTGCTTTCGTGTACAGAAAGACTGTCGATGGAAGTACATAGATATGCACATACACTCACTCACCAGAGCACCGTGCACTTCAAAGAAGGAATGCGTAATGAAGTCAGGTAATTAATATCGATTCCTGATGAGTTTTGAAATATTAAAATGCGACTAAAATATCCTTGGGTGATGTGCACGAGCACAAGAGTATCGGCATGCACTCGTGTTGTTCGTCTGTGTTTTGGTGGTCGTGGGTGCAGGAGATGCTCCTCGTATAATGATGATGAGGGGGATGACGAAAAATCAAATTACTTTCGGAACAAGTATACGAGTACATGTCGACGTCGACGTCGGCGATGTATTGTTAACTTAATTGGCTTCGGCAAGGCAAGAGAATGCGGTAAAATGTATTGCGGAAATTAGTTCTTCTTTGATGCACTCATTCTCCGCATTCGTAACAAGGAAAACCGACACCATATACAACTAAGGTATACACACCACATGTGGGCATATACACATACCAATTTCATTTGCAGCATGGAATTTCGTGTCTAGAGGGGTCTGTTTGGGGGGAATGGTTGTGCCTGTTCGTTTGGGTGATTTGATGAAAAATTAATTAAGGATGAAAGTTTGCTGCAAGGTTTTTTTTTTATTTCTCCCTACTCTCCGATATCCTTTTGTGGTGGAAATTTAATCATTTAACGTTTAATTAGCTGTCGAAAGTTTAACTCTTACGTCTGGTTAGCTGGGGAAATCGAAGGAATCGAACACATATCTGGTGGCAAGCCATCTGCGACATAACATGCGTTAAATTGTTTGATAAATAAATCGAATCAGACAGACAGATGACGAAGGATGTGGGGAGAACATCAAAAAGTCACATCAGTTCTAAAGCAGTTTGACTAGTGAAAAGGTAAAGTATCCACCATCATCATCATTATCATCATCATCATCGTTGTCAATTCATTATCAACAATTTCATTGGTATTTTCACACCCCAAAAGATACACAGAACATCGCATACAAATCAAACGACACAAGGCACACACATCTATGGATATATACATGTACACACCAAATACCATCACCATCAGCTAATTTGATATGTTTTCTCTGAGACGTGTGTGTACCGGTGGTTAAAGACGCAATTGAATGGATAAGCCAACAGATGTGGGCGATGAAACGCGGCGGACTGGTGCAAATTGATGGAAAAATATTTGGCAATAGATTTGCGCACATACATAACACAACCGTAGCACGGGTAAAACATATTTTTATCGTCGCAAACAAACAAAATGAACTTCACACTTACCTTGTGTAATCCTTTTTGCATAGTATAAGACCTCGTCGTGTAAAACAACTTGAACCCATATCCGCTAAATTTGCACCACAGCAATGGCATTTTAAGCACGAATTGTGCCAGTATCTGTCTAAGGCGTGCAGCAGAAATCGATCGGCAATTTTATCTGCAAAGGAAAATAAGAGAAATGAAGGAAAATTGCATGTTAGTGTGTGTATGGATGTTTTTTTTTAAAACTTATGCAAAGTCAATAGCCCAAACCCAGGCTATACTTTATGTGGCTAAAAATTATTTAGATTCATTTCTAGGGTGCGCCATTTGCTATGTCGGCATGTGAACATTGAATAACTTAAAAAAAACATACGAGAAGGCTACAATCCACTGTGTGGATCGTTTTGTACCCTATCCCATCCCATCCTTAAAACAAATGTCCTCAAAATGTCGGTTTTTTGACGATGAAATATAGAAAATTTCATTGTTAGAATATATTGTTCAGACAGTTTATCAAAATAATATATGGTTCGAAAAAAACATCGTTTTTCGCCTGGTTATGCTATGAGGTAGTATATAGAAATGGTTTTTGTATGAAAACGCCTCCAAAATGTGGGCGTGGCTAAAAATTATATATAAAAGAAATGTTTATATTAACAGAACCAATGATTTTGCATCAACCTATTTTTGGAAATGTTTAAAAAAAATTTCCGAAAAACGTTTTTTTGCTGAAAACGCGCCCAAAAAGTGGGCATGGCAAAAAAAACTTTGTATGAACAAAATATAGACAATATGTTTGTCTACAGATGTTGTTCAGACACTTTTTCAGTATCTCTAACGGTTTGGCCTAAACTATGTTTTTCTGAAAAGGGGGCGTGGCAGTGGGCGGATTTCAAAAAATAGTACATTTGTTCTGCTGTGAGCAACAACAAGCACGTGTACCAAATTTCATAATTCTAGCTCAACATTTAATGCTCAAAAACTCGTGACGTACGGACGGACGTACAGAAATGGCTAAATCGACTCAGCTATCGATTCTGAGTCGATCCATATACTCTGAGGTATACCTGGCTCGATTATTTCGCTATGTTACAAACTATGTATCAAAACGAATATACCCCTATGGGATAGGGTATAATAACAACCGATTTCCATATACGAGGTTTTTTATTAAATGTTGTCCTTTAGAATTTATTGGGACCAGCATGTTGGCCACGATATGAAAAATTGAGTTACCAATGACAAAGGGCTAGTTACAGCTATCATTGAACAACTTCATTGGAAGACAACACATGATGAAATTGAAATGTCACCCCCATATCTTTCACATAGGAATTATTGGAAAATTCCATTTCAGTTCGGTGGAATAGCAATCAATACTTCACTAAAATAAATCTTGATCAGTGACAAATAAGAAGTGATTTTCTGCGAAAACTGTAACTAGAAATTAAAATATTTTTGGATAACCATATTCTAAATTTCATCAGCTTTGTTTTGACACCAACTCGCCAAAGATTTAATTTATTAACAAGCCACAAGAATTAAAAGAAAATTTCAAATAAAGGTTTGCTATGATGGCTATAACTGGGACCAAACTCTGATCGGCGTTTACTTGGCGATGCATGACTTGTTGTTGTAACTTTGACTACACAACAAAAGAAGCGAAAGCAAGCTGATTCAAAGCAGACATTACTGCCATCCGGGAAATATTATGGGCGAGCAAAAAAGAGGATGAACTACTGTGACATATACTACGGACTGTGTTATAGTGAGCAGAATCGGCGGCTATTCGCATGTGGTTTTGTTATAATCGCAGGACTTAAGCGGGAAGTCTTATGATGTTAAGACATTAGGGACATTAGTAACGATCCGCATTAAGGTAAAATTCGACAACATTAGCCTTATGTGTTCATATGAAGAAAAAGTTGATATTGCAAAAGACTCTCCGAGCTCCTGGACAAAATTTATGAGCAAATTCCGAAGTACAAGGGTTAAAATCGTGCTAGGAGATTTTAAAGCAAAGGTAGGAAAAGAGGATACCTTTAGCAGTAAAACACAGCCAGTACATGGTTTGCTTACCTCGATATCCATATGGGAGCATGGTTGTCTGGAGAAAAACAAATTGCCATAGACAAGAGGCACACATCCAGTATTTTGGATGCCCGAAAATTCCGAGGAGACCGCTACCTTTTGCAGCCAAGTGGCCGCGTTGTAGTGGTAATGTGTTCGTCTGTTGAGTGGAAGGTTGCGCGTTCAATCCCAACCAAAATCCATTTCACTTTTATTTAAAAGAAATAAAAGGTCGGTGTAGTACCTAAAAGTATGCACACCATCTTGAATTTCTTCAAATTTAACGAACACAAGAAAAAGTGACTCCCCGAAGCTAGTTCGGACACCACCCATGGAGTTTAAGTCTCCACTACATCCAAAATCTTTCCTATCCTCTCTTTCTTCCCCTTCTCAAACGTTCGTACTACGGTAACATATAAAGGGTATTCATAACCCCTTGAGTACGTGTAAATTATAAAAAAAAAAGAATGCGGATAACCAAACCATAACAAATAAGAATTACTGTGAAAATATTTAATGTCGAAAGACTGCAATCGCATGAGAACGTCAAGTCTTTCGCAGAACGCGTATTCTAACCCCATACCTTCAGCATCAATGTCGATGCAAAATGGCAACGATGTCAACAAGCCATTAAATCCGCGGCAACTGCATAGAGAAATCCTTGGTTTGATGAAGAGTGCCGACAGACGTTCGCAGCCAAAAACTAGCCCTACAAGGCTAAACTGCAGGTTAATAGAGATGCCATTCAGTTCTATATGCAAAGAAGGTGGAAAGACCATTGGCTTTTCAGAAAAAGGGGCGATCGAGGATATAGACATATGTTCGTAAGTTTTACGAACGTGTGAAACGTTAAAGCCAGGAATGCAAGGCGCGAACAAAAGCCTATCGATATGAACAAGAAAAAATCGATGGCTACGATATGAAAGAACACTTCTGCAGACTGTTGATGCGATAACGAATAATCTGCCGCTGTCAGGCAACAAACCATTCAATGTTTGCGATTACAGCGAAAACTATCACCCATGTCTTTCTTAGGTATACCGCCGAAATGCGTCCGTTTGTACAGGACGAAGATGGATAATCCTCGTTGCACCATCAGGATAGGAAACGACTACACCGACATGCTCAATACAAAAAAAAAGATTTAGGAAAGGCAACCTCATGTGACTTATTCAATCTAATTCTTGATATTCTTTAGAGTAATGTGCTAACATCAGAGGCACAGTCTTCCATAGAGGATCATACGATCATGAGACCTCTATTCAAAGCAAATAGTATCGGTTTCTACCTATATACTTTCTAGTAAAAGTACAGTGTGTCGTACAAGATAACAGACACTGTCAAATTATTCTAAAATTGATGGCCTACAACCTCATCACATATCGTGACCAAGACTTATTATCTATTTACTTTTCTGCAAAAAAGACAATCTAATCTACAGGAAGATTTCCGGCAACCTCGTCATTTAACTTCTGAACACATTTACAGATTAAAAGTTAAATAAAGGTTGATAATTGTATTTAAATTTTTTTGCTTTTATTTCCTACTACAAGCCGAAAGATCTAGTTACTAGCTCTATGTATAGATATAGCATTGATATATAATATTGTGATTGTTAATGTTAAAGTAATAATTTTTATGTTAGTGTTCTGTAATTTCATATTCTAAGAATTTATCCGATAATAATGATACAAAATATTAAAAAAATTTAAAACACCGCAAAATCAAATTTTATACCGTACATCCGCAGTCCGCAAATGCAAATCAGAAACAAATATCCCACGTTTTGAAATTAATAACGTAATATGGCAAGCCTCAAAAAAAGCACCTTACTCAAACAACCCAACTAATTATAATCACCCATATCGAGGTATACGTTCGGAACAAAATTATATCCGAATTGTTCGACATCGGAGAATTTGGTACCGAGGTATCCGTTCGGATTTGCATTTCTAGCAGATCTTCCGAAGAAATGCATCGCACATAATCGCGCGACGGCTTAATGTGTTAAGTCAACAATTTTTGACAGCTATGAGTTGATTTTCTTCGGAAGCTCTCTGACGAAAAACTTTCGTTTCTTATGAAAATGGAAACCACCCCGTTCGCACATAATCGCGCGACGGCTTAATGTGTTAAGTCAACAATTTTTGACAGCTATGAGTTGATTTTCTTCGGAAGCTCTCTGACGAAAAACTTTCGTTTCTTATGAAAATGGAAACCACCCCGTTCGCACATAATCGCGCGACGGCTTAATGTGTTAAGTCAACAATTTTTGACAGCTATGAGTTGATTTTCTTCGGAAGCTCTCTGACGAAAAACTTTCGTTTCTTATGAAAATGGAAACCACCCCAAAGTTGTAAGTAAAAAAACAATAAAATTATTTTGTGTATTAACGGGTGATTTTTTTAAGAGTTAAGTTTAAGGTTGGCAGCACTGGTTAGCGGCGTCCAAACATCATCTGTCAAAGTGAAACGTTTTTAGTATACTCTGCCTCAAGGCAACCGTATACACTGCCCACGAGCAAGAGCAGTTCAGACATTTTTTTTTTGACAAGCAGCCATGTGGCACACAAGCATATTATCGCAATGCAGGCAATACTTTACAGCCGCGGTAATACTTCTTAAGTACCTAGTTTGACAATGTACACTCTGTAAATGAACGTTTGTTACGACCATATTATGGCGACCAGCGATGAGGCTCATTTCTAGCTCAACGTATGCGTAAATAAGCAAAACTGGACCTGGAGTGATGAACAGCCACATGCCATACAAGAATTAACAATGCATCCCGAAAACACGACAGTTCGGTGTGGTTTATGGACTGGTGGCATCATTGGTCCATTTTTCTTTAAAGACGAACGTGGAAGAAACGTTACCGTCAACGGCGAACGATATCGAGCCATGATACGCTGTTTTTTTTTTGCCCCAGTTGGATGAGTTTAGCTTGGTTGACATGTGGTTTCATCAAGACGGTGCTACATGGCACACAGCTCGTGAAACAATGGAAATATTGACGGATAGATTCGAAACGGCCCTGTGAGTTGGTCGCCAAGATCATGGATTTAACGCCTCTTGATTATTTCTTGTGGGGTAATGTAAAGTCGTTAGTCTATGTTAACAAGCCGAACACGATTGAAGCCTTACAGGATAACATAACACGCATAATTCGTGGAACACAGGCCGAAATGCTCGAAAAAGTGACGAAAAATTAGACTTTCGGAATGGACCATTGGAAACGGAGCCGCGAAAAACAGATATATGAAGTTGTCTTTAAAACGTTAATGGCTAAGTCCTATTTATCAATTACAATAAATTTTGAATATCTGATGCAAATTTGAGTGTTTTATTCGATTTAAAAAAAAACTATGCTTAAAAAATCACCCTATAGGTTTTAAAACCAAACGACTTTGCAACTATCAGGCCCCTTTTTTATAAACTTTTCTCAGGAGCAACGCCTTCATATGATATCGTCACCTGAATGCAATAAGTGGATAACTCCATTTTTAAATTTTTGAGAAATCTTCGATTTCTGTTACCAACGTGCAATAACCAACGAAATAATTTTCTTGGGTATCAGAAAGAAACCAATTGGGTATCAGAACAGTTACCGCAAAACAAAAAACGGATAACTGACTTTTTTTTTAAATTTCAATCATTTTTTTCTCAACAAATTATGTATATACCAATAAAAAGTTGTCGCAATTTTACTCTTTTAACTTCAACCAATCTCACAGTAAAACAAAATATCCTGTATAGCTATGTCGGATATATTACAAAAAAATAATCGGAAATATGTTTTCAAAAAGTCGTTTAGAAAAGCAAAACTTTTTTTGCCGATTTATCAAAAGTGTGGAAAGTGAAGTTACCCACTTGTTGCATTCAGGTGACGATATGACATATGATGCTTGTCGATGTCTATTGACTGTTTTCTTGAACTGTTGCAGAATGTCTTCTGGAAGTTTGTTTTCTGTAACAAAAAGAAACATTGGTACGCATACTAAACTACAAAATCGTGCGCTAGAAAAAACGAAAAGAACAAACAAGAAAAAAAAATTAAATATTTTTTTTTTCGCTCACTTTTCAGTTTCACATTTATAATTACACAGCTGCCTGACAGATTGTCAAAAGTACGCAAATGTTGGTTCATTTGTTTTGTTCCGCAATGGATACATTGCTGGTAAACTGTGTTCCGATTCCGATCGCAACTTACTTCCGTTCCGGAAATTCTTAGAAGATGTGAGCATTTGTAATTAGCCCTCTCGGGCTTGCAAAAATTGCCGTAGCGGACGGTATTTCACGTCCTCATGGCGGGGTATTGGTTAAAGTTTTCAACTAGCAATAATCGCACCTCGGTAGGACCTCATTGGTTACGATATCGCCTCTGCGCAAAGCTAACGATTGGACTCATCGCCGCGCTACTCATGATGTTTTCTACTTAAAGTGAGTGTGAATTTTATCAATGAACGAAAAATTTTCAACTTGTGTTGTTGGTGTTCTTTTTTTTCTTCATCGTTTTCTTTTTTGTTTGCCCATACGCAGTGTTGTTGTTTATTTGTTCATCTACCATGATCTACAAAAAAAGTAAGACTGTATGTGTGTGCAAACAAGATACCTACCACACTATGGCTCTCAAAGAAAAGCAAATTCAGCTCATTGATCGTGAAAACAAAAATGTAATTCAGGTAACGAGAGTAGTCCACATCCGCGACCTCTACCACCAGGTGTTCAATAATGAAAGGATGTTTTCTTTGGGGGGGTAGATTTCTTTTGTGGTTGCCATCAAGAAGGATTTCGTTTTCTTAACAAGCCAAATGTGTTCTGACAAATAATTGTTTGATGGATATCCTTTGTTCCAAATGCGCATATGCATATGGTAGAAAATGAAGTGAAACGTAAGGAAACAAATGAATTTCCTGATTTTGGAAACGTCAATGATGCTGTGGAATTTGTAACCTCGTAATTTCCGAGTGTTTTTACTTTTTTTTTTTTGTTCACTCTTGAATCCCTCTGGGCAGGAATAGGAGATAAATATAATTGGAGGTAAATTATTGAAAATTACGAGTATTTGTCGAAATAATTGGTGATTGGACAGCTGCTTTGACAGGATCAATTAGGAAATCAATATACGTTGGGATGAGGTACAAGTAGTAATGTAAGACGCTAAGTGAACTTAAGGGGGAGGAATTTGAATAATAACCCCTAGATTAGGTATGTTCCTTCATTACGAATTCAGTCATCTGGATTTTTAGGAGGATCGATTTATGATGACATGTATTTGATTCTGTATTGTAAGACTTCATCGGAAAGCTTCGCAGATTTTACAAATGGCGTCGAAAATAAATTCAGATTATGACATTTGTGAAGCAAAGCAGAACTACAATTTTTGTGATTCGACCACTTAACTTCTAAAGAATGCGGAATAAATGTTTTGATATTTTTAAGGAGGGATTGAAGGTGATTTTGACTCAACGTGCATTTCTGAACGTGGCCCATTTCCATTTCATTGGATACGTTTTGATAGCCATTGAAGAGACATCACTGTAAGGTGATTGGATAACTTTTTTTAGTACAGCGTTAAATGGTCGCAATGAATGGTGTGAGTTGCATTGTCATGATTAGTTCATTACTCAACTGGATGAATTAGGTACTGGAGGACATGCGGTTTCAGCTTGACTTAAGCAACGCTCATTCAGCACAAGTCACATCTAATATTCTAGATGTCCCAAGATCACCCGATTTGACCATCATACTTTATTCTCTTTTTTCTAGTAATGGATTTGTGTGAACAAGCCGCTGATCATACGTCAGAAAGTTAAGATTTGACCTCCCTAGACTTTTTTCAATTGGGTTATGGAAAGCCATAAGTATTGACCCTGGTAGCCCTTAAGGAAGTGGAGTTTCTACCTCCGTAGACTTCATTGCATAGGGTTATATTTAAATTCACAGGTTTATGTGAAAAAGCCACTCTAACCCTGACAATTGAAAGCCCTTTAAGGATACTATTCGTCATGGAATACACAGCGTTCTGCCCAACAGTTTAAAGAAAAGCATGAAAAATGCAAAAAATAAGTGCCCCAAATCTTATTAAATTTGTATACTTAGGCAGATCATGGGAAAAAACCAAAACCATCCAAATCGATACCCACCACCTATTCATCGATTTCAAAGTCGCATACAACATTATTTATAGAGACGAACAATACAAAGCCAGGTCTAGTTTTGGTATGCCGCCCAAACTAGTCCGGTTGTGTAGGATGACGATGGAGAATTCTCCGCTGCATCAGGGTCGGAAATGACCTCACCGACACATTCGATACCAATAAATTTTCAATTTGATTTTTGAGAGGATTGTGCAAAACTCCCAAGCCAACACCAGAGGCACAATCTCGCAAAAATCGGTGCAACTACTACGACATTGACATCATTGGTAAAGTCAACGTGATGTCATAGCCACGTTTGCTAGTATAGAGAACGAAGCGGCAAAAATGGGTAAATGAGGGTAAGACTAAGTATGTGCTGTCAACACGAAAGGACACACAACATCGACGAATTGGACAGAACGTCACCATTGACAGATATAACTTTGAGGTAGTACAGGACTTTGTATTTCTCTTTCCAAACCGCTGTTTCTTTGGGCTAGGAAGGAGTAACCTAATGGCATTTACGAAAAGACGAAATCGGTATTAGCTAAAAATAAACAACTCTGCTTGGTGAAACAATAGAGTTTTCAAAAGAAGTCAAATACCTGGGACTAACTCTGGATGATCTATATGTGGACCAGCAGAAGTCTTATTGGTAAAAGCTGGGGTATGGGCCTCAAAATCATGCTATGGCTATACACAGTCATAACCAGACCGATTGTCACATATGCAGCTCCCGCATGGTGGCAAAAAAAAACGAAACAAAAGTCAACACAAGACAAGCCTAACAAACAAAGCAAAGACTAGCTTGTGTATGTACTACGAGCGCAATGAGAATCCTAAGCCTTTAACCTCTACATCTTCAGATACAGAAAGAAGCCATGACAAATGCTTTCATGCTCATATCTGATAATGCCGATAACTCCAAGCTAATCCTTCCTGAAATTGTTTTGGAACTGAACAGAGATGAAATACTTGTAATCACCATGACAGATAACTGTCTACGCAAATACAACTTTAGCCAAAACTTGAAAGTAACACTCATTCTCATGAATGGTACACAGATGGATCAAAAACAAACGAAGGAGTTGGAGCTGGAGCATACGGTGTTAAAACAAACACATTCACCTACACAAGCATGGACAAGTGTAACTCCGTATTTCAAGCCGAAATCTTTGCCATAGAAATATGTCTCAGAGAAATTCTAAGTAATTCCATAACAAACTAGAACATATATATTTTCTCTGACAGCAAACCAGCACTCCTTGTTACGAGATAACATAGAAACTAGTATGGGATTGCCTTCAACTACTTACATCGCTAGCCAGCACAAACAGAGTACATCTCATCTGGGAGCCAGGACACAGTGGACATGTAGGCAACGAAATAGCAGATATACTAACCAGAAAAGGATCGGCATCAACTGTTATAATGACAATACTACTAATCAGCACTGCTAAATTCCATATTAAAACATGGCTGACAAACAGAGCCAATCATTACTGGACTAATGCTGAAGGTAACAGACAAGCCAAAATGTTCATGCCAAACACTTCCTCATACAAGAACGAAACAACTCCTACATATCACTAGAAGTCAGAGGTCAGGGTTCCTAACTGGACATTGTCAAGTTAAAAAACACCTCACGACTATGGGAATAACTCAAGACAACACTTGCAACGAGGACGAAGAATCAGCAGAACACATCCTTAAACACCATCTAGGTAAGGATGCGCGTACAGTAGTAGCGTTTGAGTGCGAGAAAACTGTTCGCATGAATTCTTATGCACGCGCGCACAGGGAAACAACTTTATATGCGACAAATGCGAGCTTTTCGCAAACCTCTCGCATGCTTCTCGCACACAAACTCTTCTGACCACTTTTTCAAGCGATTTGTGAGAAGTGTTTGTTTTGATGTTTAAAAAAAAATCAAACAGTTAATTCCAGTGCTTGTGGTGTGTGGTGCAATTTTTAAATAATTTTGTCGCATCTAATTATCGCATATCGAATCGCTTCTCGTATCGCATCGCTTTCTCGCACTACTGTACGCGCAGCCTTAACACTACCTTGAGGCAGAGGACATATCTGACAGCCTACTCAGAGATTTACTAGAATTCATAATAAAGTCCGGTATCATGAAATCACAATAGGCCCAACTGTGATCGCAGTGATATGGTAACTTGCTTCCAACTCCCTAACTCAATCTTATCAAATAGGGAAATAGAGAAACTCATTCACAAAGGGTGCGCCATATTTTATGTCGGTATGTGCATTTTGAATCACTCATAAAAAAAAAACTTATACGAGGTATTTTTTCAATTCAATTTCAATTTATTTGGATTAGTTTTTGAATACAAAATCACTCAAGTGACCGCTTTTATAGACCAAAGCACAAAATGTGTCCTTTTTGGTGCGTTTTCCATGGCTTTTTTTAGCATTTCGGGCGTGATGATTTCGGCACGTATGTTTTTCTTCAGTTTGCCGATAGTCTGACGAATTCTGGCGTACCAAAGAAATCTGGAGGGGTCAAAACTGGAGATCTGATTGTCCAGTCAATGTCGCCGTTTTTTGACAGCACATGTCTAGGGAATTGTCATTGCAGAAACTTTATTTTTTTATTTGCAGTTTAGCATAGCGCAACGACTTGTTAAAAACAGTAATCGCCCAGAACTTTTTCACGTAATGATGCCACATCGACCGGTTTCCATTCCCATCGACTGCATCGCATTCTCTGGAAAAAAGTGGCCCCATGATGCTTTTGGCGAAAACACCGTGTGGACTTTCCGTTCCTTAAGTGCAACAATTTTCTTAGTTAACTTCGCCAGAAAGTCTGAAATTGGCCTTGTCGGTTCAACATTTGTCAGTGTCAACCATTCGAGTGCCTCTTAGGCATTATTCCAAGCTGGGCCAAAAGAGTTCACCCTATTGGAAGATGCTCTTATTTTTGCAAATGGCCACCAATGTCAAATATGTTTTGACATTTGCGGACTAAACAGATATAGAATACAAGTGAACTAGCCATGGAGCGATACACTCCCCATAAACGCAGAATAATCGAAGTGGACGATTTTTGGACCAAAATCATAATAAGCGATGAGGCTCATTTCCACCTCAGCGGGTACGTGAACAAGCAAAACTATCGCTTCTGGCGCACCGAAAATCCACGAGTAATGCACGAGGAATCATTACACCCGCTCAAAGTTGCTGCATGGTGCGCTGTTCACGCCGTAGGAGTTATCGGGACTTTTTTTTCGAGAACGCCGCTGGTCAACCGACAACAGTGGACGGTGCGCGCTATGGGGCCATGTTAACCGAGTTTTTTGCCGGAATTGGAAGAATCATGACTGGAGGATATGTGGTTCCAACAGAACGGCGCAATGGCACACACTGCGCGAGCCACAACCGATATTCTGAAGGCATCGGATGAATTCTTTTGGCTCGGCTTGTATGCGGAAGATCTGTCGGGAATATTCTTTGAGTCAATTGCAAAATCAAATCATCTCCCAAGTTGCGATACGACAACACTCTCTTGCCACTTTAACCAGCTTGTTGGAACATCTTGGGAATTGTTGAATGACATATCGAGGATCTCCCACTGTCCCGTGCTCAACAAAATTCGCCAATGAACGACGAACTGTGTTATCAGACGATACTTTTTGGCCACGATATGTTCTACGATATGCACCTTAAGTTAACACAACTGAACGACTATTTCCAAAGTACTCGTCCTACTAAAGCTCATTGTTTCGATGTGTAGCAATTCCTGGTTAAAATTTTACTGACTTGGCGTTTTAAAAACCTGTCTACTCAAGTCGATTTATCAACTATAAATTTCAAAGTTAATTCAATGATTACATACTGTCTGCAAAGATTGCGCCCTCTGTACAATCTACAGGAATACATAAGCAGTGTCAATAAACATCTGGAAGCATCTTCTCAGGGCTGTCCTTGAGCCTATGAAATAGTTTGAGAAGTCTGAGAAAAATGTTCAATAAAATGAAATTGGGTTGATTCTGTGTTCACGGGATAACCTGACCAAACATCCAAGTGCAAGGCCACACACCTTTTGAACATTCCCCTATGTTCCTGCCAAACGTTAAATTAATTTAAACACACAAACAAAAACAAAATTTCTGCTATAAAAGGAAAAGATAGACTTACCCCCACAACCGGCGCACAACTTTATCGGATTGTTATTGTTGGTGATCTGCTGGTGATGGTGATGATGATGATGATGGTGATGATGGAAATCCGGTGATACAACATCTTCCATTGGTGTCAGTGGTCCACCACCGCCGCCGCCGCCTCCTCCTCCGCCACCACCGCCACCACCCCCACTATGACCGTTGTGATATCCACCAGGCATTGGCGGATAATTATTATTATCCGGACTTGGCGGATGATGTGGCGGCGTTATATCCGAATACGGATGATAGGGGGTGTTCATTGCTACGGTAGCCGCCAGTTTGACGTTTTTATTATAAGGCAAAAAATCAGACGATTCTAGATCTGACGATGAGTATGAGTCTGTCATGCGATTTGTAAACTCGCGTTTATTGTAGTTTTGACCTTTTTGTGTTCAGAAAAAAAGAATCTTTATCCCGTCCGTCTTCAGAGATACAAATTTGTCGTAGTGATTTTTCTTCGTTTTTAAATAATTTTCTTCTTTTTTTTTCTTAGGACAGTGTTCTTAATGTCTCTCCTTCTTTCGTCTGGTGAAACTAGTCTCCGTTCGGATATTGGCAAATTTGTTTTGTGCAGCTCCTTCGTGGCACACCGGGAGGTTGGATGTTTTTTTGTCCGTTTTTTTTTTTATTTTTTTTAGTCAACCGTTTTTGTGTGTTTTTCTTAGTATTCTTCTGGCTGATCCAACAGGTTGCACCAGCTCTACACAAAGTGTGGATGTGTGTGAGAGTGTTCTCACCCGATTTCTCCTTGGAAAGTGGAGAGGTGTAGTATTACTTCAACTTATTGTGATGCTGTGTACTTGTATGCATCCGAAAGGATGTTGATACTTCTGGTGGTAGTGATGGTATTATTGTGTACCTCCTTCTCATTCGCTTTCATTTGCCCTCACTCGTGAGTGTTCCTCCAGGAAGAGGCGGCAGGAGGGTAGATTGGTGTTTGTATACAGCAGATAGAGAGAGAAACAGCAACTAAACCAGATTTGTGAGTTAATAAAACTCATGGATGCGGTGCTTGAGTTTTTTTTTTGTATCTTCTTCTTCTTTTTTTATTTATTTATCTACTCCGATGCCTGCGGTCGATGTCGCTATGTTTCCGATAATTATGTTGATGATGACGACGATGACGACGACTACGACTACGACTACGGCCGCAACGATGTTGATGATGACGATTATTATTGGTATTAGTGTTGTGCTATCTGAAATTAATTAAAGGGGAAGAGAGGGAGAAGAGAAGAGAACACAGATAAGAATTATGGTTAATTGGGTGTATTACTAGAATAGAGTTCATTTATATTTAATTATAAGATTATTAAGCGATTTTGGTCGTTGGTTTGTTTGTTTATTTGATTATTTTATACGGCTGTCAATTTATTATCAATTAGAATGTGGGAGCGCGCAACACATAATTTACCACATTTTGGTGTCATAGCGAGTGTGTAGTGGTGTAAGTGGTTATGAGTTATGATATATGGAGGTATGGACAGTCTTTTGTATGTGTAGTGGTTGGCAACTGCATTTTTGACACAATATTGGTAACTATTCTTGGAATTGATAGATCGATTATAGAGGTGAAGCGTTGATTTTTGACCGGGACAACACATTGTTGCAACAAAGGTAGGTAGGTACATACCCCACATTGAGAGGTACCTACCTGTAGAGATTTTTTGAACGTACTAACCCCATGTAGGTCATAGGTTTAGGTATGTGTGGTTTTACAAACATTTTCCTTTGCACTAGGTACGTACCTACCTATTTTAAGGGATAAACAGCCTTTTCTATGGCAGTTCTATCTAGCCTATCAATACGTCTGTCGTAAGATTTTTCCTATAATTCTCTAACGGAAACTATGGCGATGTAAAAAGTCCTGCCTTGACAGAAGGTAAACATAAAACATTTTTGTAGGTTTTATGTGCTTTAGTGCGAATCCTTGAAGACATACAGACGTCAGTCTTTGGGAGTTTTTTTTTTTTGAAGATCGGGTTAAAGTCTCTCACTATTGAAAAAGGTTCCCTCGTGATAACACCTCTACAATGTCTTTCGATGATTTTTCCTTCCAGCAAACCTCAACAAAAAAAAAAAGGATATTTAAGGATTAGTTGTTATAATGCAGACAACTATGTCAGCTATTCTATGACAATACAAATCCCCTAATGGAAATAAACAGCAATTTTGTACGAGTTCAAATTAAATAAACCTATGATAACCCTTGATCAAATAAAAAGTCTCAAAGATCTGAAAAAGCCTGGATTAGGCTGCAGTTATAGCAATCAATGAAAACCACCATTGGAAATTTTCTTTTACTTCTTGTGGCTTTTTTTATAAATTTAATCATTGGCGAGTGTTGGAAGTAATGATTGCTTCTTTACTTCTTGTCGCTTTTTTTTTTATAAATTTAATCATTGACGAGTGTTGGAAGTAATGATTGCCATTCCACCGAAACGAAACGGAATTTCCCAGTGATTCCTATAAGCAGCTATGGAGGTAAAATTCCGGTTCCAATGAAGTTGGTAATTGATAGCTATAACTGGACCCTTACAAAAGAGAAGTGTCGCAGTAATACAATTTCGTTTCTTCTCACAATTTTGATAATAGGTAAGACGCCATTCACTGATAAGTCCAGATTTTGCCTGTGCTTACCAGATTAACGTAGCAGAGAACAGGTAAGAGATACTCTTCTGCAGCAGTAACCCAGCTGAAATTCTATGAAAAAGATATGAATGCACTGATAAAGGTTCAAAGAACAGCATGTGCACCTTTGGAAACAATCTTAAATCTCCCCCCAATCGACCTACAGCTGATTTACACAGCAGCGAAAAGCGCAGCACGTCTCAAAGAAGCTGGAAAACAATGTTTCAAAACATTTGGTCACAGCACAATACTGAAATTAGTAGAATATGAGAATGTGGCATCTGACTACACCTTCCCATATCACGACTTTGATACTAAACACTCATCCAGATAACCTAACGAATGGTCGTCAAACAATGTGGCATCCAACAACGAAATAGCAAACCAAACCGATGGATCTAAAATGGAAATAGGAGTGAGCTCTGGGGTCTACTCCGAATGAATCGGGTTAAACACATCCATTGGCAAACTCGTGCAGTGTTTTCCAAGCAGAGATTCTAGCCATACTTGAAGCCATACATGATATATCCATTTACGTAGCTCTGGAATCTAACATAAAAAAAATCACGAGTAGTTGGACGCTGACGCTCAGAGCTTAAGGCTCTTTGTAACCAGAAAAAAGCCCAAATTATCTGGGTTCCAGGACACAATAACATTCTAGAAAACGAAAAAAACAGATGAGCTAGCCAGAATGGGATCGTCCAGCTGCATCTCCTTATGTGACAATAGGGTTAGACCCCCACTTGTTTTCAAAAACAGGAATTTATCCAGATTTACCCATAGTAAAACAAAACCTATGTGGCAAAACATCAACACTTGCAAACACACTAAGGACCTTTGGCCTGAAATGAGCGGTAGCAAATCTAACAAGCTTACAGCTCTGAGATGAGCTTCCATTTCAATAGTGGTGAGAGTCATAACAGGTCAAAATCAGCTGGGTTAACACTCCCATAGGATTAACCTAACTGACTCGCACCAAATTTACAGGAAGCGCAGAGACCCAGACGTCGAGGAGGTCATCATCCACCTAATGTGTGTCCGCGATCAGCAACAGCCGTAACAAAATCCTCGGCAGCTTCTAGTTTCTACGAGGACTTTACGGATCTAGCCACAACACCTATTGCACAGATCGTCAGCTTCTGCCGCAAGTCGGGATTGAGCATCTACCTATTTGAAGCTAATGGAGCAGCGCAAGTCACCTAGGTATCACTCATTTTATTAACGCAGTTTTTTTTTCACGTACAATAAAGGGCATCGCTTTGGGCCCACGTAAGCCTATGCGGGTTTGACGGCTCACTTGGACGTCAACTGCCCATCAAACCTAACCTAACCTATAACAGCGGAAACAATTCTAGAGGAATTTCCCTTATACTCCTTTTCGAAACTGGTATGAACTAGCCACTGCTAATAATGTGATTCCGGAATTTAGTCCTAACAATACGGAGCATTGGAAGAATATTCAATATAACTGCAAATCAGTGGTCCATGAAAGCATATTTTATATATCTCCCATGATAGAGTAGAGAGAGAGAGAGGTCAGCTTCAAGAGCTACATATAGCCGTTTAAACCCAAGTTTGGGTAGTGGAGACTTACTCCATGGGTGGTGTCCGAACTAACTTCGGGGAGTCACTTTTTCTTGGTTCGTTAAATTTGAAGAAATTCAAGATGGTGTGCATACTTTTAGGTATAACAACTGACCGTTTTTATTTCTTTTTAAATAAAAGTTAAATGAATTTTGGCTCAACAGGCGAACACATTACCACAACACTGCGGCCACCCACAACTATTTCAGGTATGAGATTGAATTCCAGAAAAGAGCTTGAGCAGAAATGTTTAAACTTAACTACAAGCCATATAGAAACGACTTATGTGAACATTATTTATTTTTTCGGTAGTCTAAATAAAAACGAAGATGTGTGTCATTTTTGTTAAGATCTGTCCCATTCTGAAAGAGGTCAGTGCAGTGCACATCTCTATTAAAGTTTCTTGACATAGGAAGTCCTGATAGAAGATTATGGCTGAAGGATGGTTTTTGCGTTTTTTATTTAACGTAAAAAAAAATACATAAATACTTATCTGAATCTATTTTCATTCAACAATTTGTTAGCTGAATCAAGAGTCTACTGGTTACTTTTTCGGGAAGAATAAGTGATTTCTAATGATTTCTTGCCAATGTTACAATCTAATGGTGATCCACAAAAAACCTGTTGATTTTTTTTAAAGAAACATAAAAAAATAATGATTTGAGGAAAATCTTTATTTGAGGGATAGTTTGGCTTATATCGTTTAGGGTTTAAAGAACAATTTACTTCAGGTTTTGCCCACGAATGACCCTTTTTTGGTCCAATTGTCGACAACACTTTCAAGCACATCGTCTGGTGTTATATGAATAATACGAGTAAAGTTAACTTCCAAAGCTTTAATCGTTTCGCGTTTATCGACAAATACCATGAGATATCCCATATCCCCATCGAAATTAATCAAATGGTATCCAATCACAAGATCTTGGTGGCCGACTGACAGGATAATTTCTTGAGATGAACTTTTCCATTAAAAAAGCGATTGCATCATTAGTTGGAAGGAATGAAGCGCCATCCTGTTGAAATCAAAAGATCTTGGTGGCCTATTGACAGGACAATTTCTTGAGATGATGTTTTCATCGAACGTTTCCCTCAATAAAGCGATTGCATCATTAGTTGGAAGGTATGAAGCGCCATCCTATTGAAACCACAAGTTAGCTATTCCAATATCCTGAATTTCGGCTTTAAAAATTGATACCTGAAAAACATTTGCAAAATCAGTGAATGGGCTCTCGATAGACTTGCTGAAGATCTACTGTTTTCGACCAACATTTTGTTTAGCGATGAGGCCTTTTTCTGGCTCAATTGATACGTCAAACAGCAAAATTACCGTATATGGGCGGGAGAACAACCGAACGTGTGTCAAGTGATGCAGTTACATCCATTCGCAACGACCGTTTGTTGTGGTTTATGAGCCGGTGGAATCATAGGTTCGAAAACGAGGCTGGCACCAACGATACAATAAATGGAGCTCTCTATCGCGCCATGATAACGAACATTTTTTTGCCTGAAATTGAACCCCAAGATCTCGACAACATTAGGTTTCAACAAAACGGCTCTACTTGCCACACAGTCCGTTAAACTGTGCACATATTTGGAGAGACCGCTTCGGTGAAAAATTAATTTCACGCTTCATCATAGCAAATTGGCCAGGAAGATAATGCGAAATTACACCGCCAAGACTTCTTTGGGGCTATATAAAGTCTAAGGTGTTGTTGATAAGTCAGCTACGATTGAAGCATTAGAACACATTACATGTGTTGTTACACGAAAATTGCAACGCCTGTATGGAAGAGCCACAAGATACGCATATGTGGCCAACATTTGAAAGGGATTATCCTTAAAAAGTGAATGTCATGAATAATTCTTTGGATTATATTTAAATATTTCGCATTTAAAACAAAAAAAAACAAATACCTCTTGATTCAGCACCCTTTATAATTCAATGCGAAATGCTATCTTTTTCAGCGCGTACTCCAACCACTTCTTTCGACTCTACTTTTGTCGTTCGTCAAACCCAAAGTTAAGTACCCATAATTTCCATTACCCAAGCTCGATGTAGAGTAGTAACCCCAGGAAATATTGTTTAAGCATTTGTAATAATCGTATGTATACAATATAAACTAATTTGACAGAATCGCTTTGTGAAAGGAATGCATACGCCAATAAGCCATGGGTCTACTAGATCAAGGAGCACTAGTGCCTATTTTTAAAGTGATAATCATGAATTTCCGGGCTGATCGCCCGATCGACTCACTCCAACTAAGGCGTTTACTTGCTCAAATAACTGGAGCAACTGGAGAGGCACCAAAGGACCTTAAGATCTTTTAGATCGCGGTCAAGGCTTTACCCCTTGTACTACATATTTACTTGATTTTTGAATGCCGTACTTCTGAATAGCGTACCGTGACATAAGACCAAGCGTCATAAGGCCAAATCTAAAAATTTGGTCTTATGACGCATTGTGAAAGTGACATAAGACCAAATTCTAGCATTTATATTATTATGACACTTTGATTAAGCGCAAAAAGGCCAAATTGGCTTTTACACTTTCAATACGTGTATATACAATTTGATTTGAATTCCATTTGGCTTTATGTCACTTCCCCATTTGGCCTAATGTCGCTTTATCGAAGTGTCATTATGCCAAATGCTAGAATTTCTTCTCATGTCACTTTAATAAAGCGGCATAATGTCAAATTTTTAGATTTGGCATTATGACGCTTGGCCTTATGTCACGGCACCCGAATTTATTGCCAAAGTGCAGTAACAAGTGTTCAAATGGCCATCAGCAATGGCATTGTTCACTTGACAGATATTCCCCCTTATTGAGGCATCCGTTCGAAAAAATGTCCGAAACGAAAGTTAGTTCCAGACGGAATATAGTTATCCGTTGTGGAACAACATAAAAACGCACGGAGACCCCATTTGAATTTTTTTTTTTCGAAAGGATATCCAATAGGCGTCTTAAAAAAAACCTATCCTTAAAAATATATATATTAGGGCAAGCCAACATCGAACGGGTGTGTTTGCGCTACCATATACTACAAAAAAAAAAACGCATCAGAACAAGTTACATGTCTTTTGGTTTGACTTGTGTACGCATTAAGTAATTCCTTAATTGATTATTAATCCTTATCATCTTGGACAGCTACTGATATAGGAAATCTCTTATCTGTGTTATTATTCTGTGTGATCTGGGGCCGTCTATTTTCGGGAGTCATCAAGTGATATTTGTCGACTATCTTTGACTAAGACCAGAATAAATTGCTTTGTAATCTCAAACACCAAAATAAGTTTAGAATTAAACGGTTTTTTGGGTTTGATGAACTTTTACCTTGGATTGTTGGTTTACTTGCATTTTTCCGGAATAACTTTTGGTGCACATTTGCTATAGTTGTAGATCAAACTATACCATCATCTATGTCGGAACGTAAGCATTGAATGACTTTGATATTTATCAACCGATGGACTTGAGTAGACATGTTTTTGAAACGTCAATGCAGCACAATTTTAACCATATGAGATAAACGACGAAATAGTCGTTCAGTTATGTTAAATCAACGTGGATATCGTGAAAAATATCGTGGCCAACAAGCACCGTCTGATAACACAATTTCTTATTTGGTGTCGAATTTGTTAAGCAACGTTCCAATGAACCGGTTCAAGCGGTAAAAGAGTGTTGCTGAGAACCCACATGCGGGGCACTTTGAAGGATGTTTTGCATTTGTTCCAGTATAAAGTGCAATTGACTCAAGAAATATTGCCGACAGACCGTCTACGTACCTTAAAGTAAGGCCAAACAGTTGCTCGATTGGTTGACACCGTATCTGATTTTTGTAAGCAAATTTTGATGACTGATGAGATTGCTATTTCACACCTTCTGCCTTATTAACAAGCAAAATTACAGCATTCGGGGAACAAAGAATCTACACGAGATCCATGAATCACCATAACCTGACCAAAAATTTATGGTTTAGGTAGGCATTTGCCCCAAACCCATCATTGACTTATTTGGTCACTTTTCTGCAGGGAAGGCTAAACATTTGGTAAAAAGCGGTATCGGTGGATTTTGCATCGATAAGATTGAGCCCACAAATGTGTAAAAAAAAAGGTCTAGATGGGTACTGGTTTCAACAAAACTGCTCAATCCCACACTGACCTCTCCGGACTTCTTTGTGTGCGGTTATTTGAAAAGCATAGTGTACGCAAGGCAACGATTCTTGTCGAAACCATCGCCATACCGCTCAGGATGCTCGAAAAAGTAATGAAAAACGCAGCAAGGGCACATTTTGCTTTGGTCAGTATAGTAAGCGGCCAGTTGATGGATATTGTATTCAAAAACATGCCCAAGTAAATAGTAAAGGAGCGAATACCTTATATAGGGAAAGCGGTTACATATTTTTTAAGTAAATCAATATTCACATACAGACATTCTACACAGTTATCTTCCTCAGTTGCGACGATACAAAACTTATCAATTTTTTTTTTTTAACGAAAATGAAAAGTTCTATATCTTATTTCAGACAGAGGCTCTTTACGTGTTTAAAGCCCACGTATCAAAGTTTAGTAGAAGTACCTTCTGCAATCTTACTTGGCGTCATTTTTCTAGAACTACTTGTAGTCACATTTGATGGTTTTGAGCTTTATTGCCATGTACACAATTTGGATACGTATTACACTTGTTCCACTTAATTTTTATCAACCCACTGACCTTCATTATTGCTGGTGATCATTTTGCTTATATCAGCTGTGAATCATGTGCCCATTCATTGGACTTGCGATATTATTACGAAGGGGAAATGTACATTCAGCCCACTTAATTTCCGGAGTATAGAGATTAAAACCTTATATCTTGAAGTGGTCTTCACAGATGTATATGCATGTTTTTTTCAATATCTTATCGAAACCTGCATGCACAAGAACAGTTTTTGGTTTTTATAGCGATAGAAATCAAAACTGATTAGGAAGTTATAGCTTAAATAGGTTTACAGAAACGTTGAGTCATTGTTTTTTTTAATTGATTTTTAGTTGACTTTATCTTAAAACTAACTTACATGCTAGACAAAAATTCATGAAAAAACTAGCCTACTTATCAACTATTTAACTAACTTACTTGCCCTATGCGGGCGCCCTAAATTACACTCTAACTTAATTCTAATGCCTTTCGGCCTATTATCGACCCTATAAATCTAAAGGTTACACAATGTATACCAAGAAAACTTTTTGAAACTTGGTTCCTTGTCTTTTTTTTTATTTTATTTCAACTTACATGCTAATGAAAACTACTTATCGACTAACTTAAACTACTTAAAACTACATTGGCCCCGTTGTATAGGACCTGGTTGGAATAGTATTTTGTGTAGTCAGATACTTGTGTTCTGTGAAGTCCAAGGCAGCTCCTCAGACACAGCCCCTCAAACACCCGTATCTTTTCCATTTGAGATGGGGCAACGTTGTACCACACCGGGCAATCATCGGACTAATGAGGGCCATGTAGCAAACACCATTACCCTGCTGTCAAGACGACTGCTATAAAACAATCGTTTTGTCAGGGCAAATGCTCCCCTAGCTCTCGCCAGAGCAGAATCTACATATCTTCCAAAATAGAGATACTGATTTAACCAGATGCCAAGTACTTTACTACACTTTTACTCGCCAGTGGCTGTCCGTTTGGTCCAACGATCACCAGCTTTCGCCAGTTCTTTCTCATATCCCTAGAGGCCCTAGACAACGGTGTCCTAAACAGGATAGTTTCTGATCTTTGAAAGTTGATTTTCAACTTCCAGTCATCACAATATCTCTGGATCTTGTCGAAGTCCCGCTGCAAAAGAGTTCGAATGACAGTAGGGGCTGTTCTGTACACGATAAGATCGTCCTCATACGCAATTGCCTGAGTAAGACTACCTATCATATCACTGGTGTAAATGCTGAAGAGAATCGGCGAGTTTACCGCTCCCTGTTGCAGACCATTCTTAATGAAAAACTCTGTGGTAGAAGTTACATTGCCACTTTTGACAACAAACGTTCTACCAGTCAGCATGTCATGAAGCATATATAGCAGTGGTTTACTTATGCCAAGCCCGGTCAGCTTTATAAAGAGACCCTCTAACCATACGGTGTCAAAAGCCTTCTCTAAATCAACCAGACATGCACCCGTGCACTGTTTTTTGGCTTTGTTCCATTGTATATCAGAGACGAGTTTGGAGGCGGCATGAATACAGTCATGTCCTTGAAACCAAACTGGTTCTCCGGTATAATATTATTGTCCTCAGACCACTTGAACAGTGCTCGGTTGAGAATCTTTTCGAAAACCTTGCTGATACTCGGAAGGAGACTTATCGACCGGAATTTTGCCAGATTGGAGTTGTCCTTTCCCTTTTTCGGAAGAGGGTGAACCAACGCTATCTTCCAACGCACTGGATAATATGCATTATTTAGCGCGTTGTTAAACAGCGTGGCGTAAATGTACACAGCTTCAGGTGGTAAGTGTCGCAGTACGATGTTGAATATACCATCGACTCCCGCTGACTTATTTTTCTTTATGGAATCGAAGATGATCTGAAGTTCCACCTTCAAGATTAAAAGGGGACTACACCCACTTCGCTCGGCGACTATGGCGTTTGCCAACTTTTCGTCATCAAACCGGGTGAAACCACGGTTCTCAGATCGCCATTGCGTTATGTCGTTTCGGAGATAAAAATGATGGAACAGGACATTGTTTTCCAGGACGCGTTTCGGGCGAATGCTATCATTCAAATTATACACTTCTTGAAAGACAGCCCCCACTGCCTCCACTTTCTCCTGAGGATCTTCAATAGCATAGAAACCGTCGTCGAAGACGGCTTCCCCCGGGTCAATTCCTGCTGTCAAAAGTATGTTAGTATTGTCAGTTATTCGTTGGAGCTTAATACACGGAAGGTCGTTATGACATTTCCTCTTAAAGATCTTATTAATTTGTGGAAGCATACTCGGGTCGCTGGAATTTACGGCCAACCGATAGTTCTCCTTGATCAATTGGTTGATATTTTTGATCGACGCCTTCAGTGTACTAATCTCCGGGGCGCGTGAGTTTGTCAGGCGTCTGTACAAGAGTTTAAGTCTTGTCAGAAGTCCGCTTTTTTGTCTGTGTAGTGCGTCAATGGTCTCGTTTCTGTACGTAGACGTTATGTCATGTTCTTTGTACTTTGGTATGGTCCTGTTCATTGTTCGCTGAATCGTTTCGTCCATTTGTTGTAAGTAAGTGAAATGGCCCTCGAACGTAGTTCTCTTGATAAGGCTTTGGTGAAGCGAGGCCAGCGCATCCGTAGTTGTAAGAGTGCACAGGCACATACTCCTCCAACGCCACAAACACGTTCGGAAGCTTTATTACGGCGGCGAGTCCGCAGTGATCACTGTCGTACTCAATCGTCCGTAAACAGTTTCGCGGGTGTTGACCTACTCTGTTAGTGACGTTGAGTTGTCTGTCGGAGCTTGTTTATTGATTTTTATAGGCGCCGATGTTCTCTTTTTCTGACACAATTTTGTGTAACGATGTCAAATAATATTTTAGATTTTTGAATAAAAAACCTGAGAAAAGAAAAACAAGAAGTCCCAATCCGATACCCACCACTTCTTAATCGATTTCAAAGTTGCATATGACAGCATTTATAGAGACGAACTATATGTAGCAGTATCTAGTTTTGGTATAGGTATCGCCCAGAATTGTCCGTCTGTCTACATCGTCTCCGATATTAAAGCTGACGACATCTTGTCAGAAATCGAGCGAAGATTTACTCCTGAAACCGCAGTTTCTTCGTACAATGACGCAATTTGAAATGTGTCATTCGAAGTTCTAAGACCCCGACAATTCCACTCCTTGTCTACGGTACCTTAAGTATGGACATTAAAAGTGGATAAAGAATTCATTGGTCGTTTTGAAAAGCAACATTGGCCTGGTCAAAAGAAAGGCTAAGACGTGAAGTATGAATGGATACCAATACTTCGCCTCGCAGAGTCTTCGATTTCCAGTCGACCGTCAGACTCAGTAGAAGTAGACCTCAATCAACTTAAACTGTGCAACTGGAGGCAGTTAACTAAGGACCGGGCTAAATGGAGTGGCATGATGAACTAAGTCTTAGTTCATCACGGATTGTAGCCCCAGTTAAGTAACTAAGTAGGTATGTTGGTTGAGTCATAGATTCACTCATGGCGCTAGATGCTCATTAGGGATTAGGAGCCAGAGCCAAGCCTTTTTCCAAAAAGCATTCACGTATGCGTATATACTTCTTGCGCGATGGTGGAGCATCCAGTTGAAGTCGAATCCGATAAGCTTTAGGTAATCTTTTCATTACAGTTGTTGGCAGTTGACGGATTGTAGCACCACTTAATTATGTTGGTTGAGTCACTTATGGCGTTAGAGGCTCATTAGGATTTAGGAGCCAGACTCGAGCTTTTTTCTCAAAACCATTCTTGCGCGATAGTGGGACATCCAGTGTTAAGTCGAATCCGTTCAGCTGAGTTAAGATAATCTTTTCATGAAAGCTGTTGACAGTTGATACTTCCGATGATTTGTCTAATCTTTATGGGAGAAGGACAATGGAAAATGTTTTTGATTGCAAAACTAACGCAGGCTTTCTGCGTGGCAGTTCATCGCATTATTCTTGTTCAAATCAAGCCTGCCCTTGATGAATGCTTGCTGATAAAAAAAGTACTAGACATTAATGGCATCTTAGTAGCTACAGTGATGTAGTGGTTAGTGCGTTGAACTACTAAGCGGATGTTTCTGAATTCTTGAAACTAATACAACATAAATGTTATTCGCTCTCTCTATCTCTTTCCCTGTTTTCTCCTAAAATTTTGTAAGTCTAATGAGAACAAAATTATATATATGGCATAAGCCGCTCATAAGGGATAAGGGCATTAAACTAAGCCCACATTCATTTGTTTGTGCGAGTGACCTTTAATGCCGAGAAATAATTGTGAACCTTATCATGACAGCTTTTTACTCTGGAATTTTTATCGCTTTCGAGATTTGAAACTTCAGCCTCCATTTTATAACCCTAACCACGAGGCAACTCCATCAAAATTGTGAAAAGCTTCTCTAATTTCCCGTTTGGAATTGACGTTTAAAATCAGGTACTCTTACTGACGGATGTTAGCTTGGAACCACGGAGATCACTGAAAAATAATAAAAATCACCAAACTCCATCGATCTATCAGGATCACCTTCATTCATTTTGTAGGTACATATGCATTCATTACCCTTTCAAAGATTTGTGTAGTTTCCATGTTAGCCTACGGAATGGCTTTACCTCAAAAATCGACTAATGCCATCGATTTTACAACATCACCATCATCCTCCTAATTCCTATGTCATCATTGCCATTCAAAGATTTGTATAGTTCCCGAAGAAGCCCATAGGTAGATAAGTCTATACCAGCCTAGGTAATTGTCATAATTTCTCATCCCCGCAAACAAAAACCTCACACGCAAATTCTCTTCCACAAAAAAAAAAAAAAAAACACCAAATCCAATGTCCTCCCCTTTAGGCAAATTAAATACAAACCCAACGACAAATTGCAAAAAAAAAATATTGCTCGTCCACACTTTTATAATAATTGGCTTTGACAGCTAACTATTCCCCGATGTCATTTAACAGACACAAAGCAAACAGAAAACCTCACTTTCGTACAGAAAACCGATTGCATATTGCGGTTAATTATAATGATGTTGGATGATGAGTCCCCAAACGTCAATCATAATTAGTATCAAGTTTCGCAATCAAAAAAAAAAACCGCACTCACACACACTCGTAGACAGCGCACATAATGGAACCAGGAATTTCAATAAAGCAAAATTTGAATTAAAAAAAAAAAAACTCCATCCTTACGCAGAGGTACCGTACCTACTCGTGTATAAAGAGGGACGTGATATGGTGGGGAAACACTCCTTCATCATCGCGCAACGCAAAGCAATGCACAACGGATAACACAACTGTCAGCTCGTATTAAGTTACGATGACACTTCTCAGTGTCATGCCAGAGCATAACAATAATTACTTGTTGTTGATTATATATGCCTACACGATGCGACAATGGTGACAATGTCAACAGCAACACACATACACACGACTTTTTATACACATATACAACTGCAAAATGCAACAGCACACCAACAACAACAGCAAAGACAAACGGAACAATGATGATTATGATACCCGGCGACGACGACAACGACAACAACTAGAAGATGATGAGGATGGAGTTGTTGATGAAGAGGATCCACCATCACCACCACTAACTAACATCCCCACATACCGGTACACATCGCCGCCTTGCCGCCAACGACCACACCACCATTGAGGAGGAGAACAAGTGTGAGAAAGAGAGTGAATGGATCTGTGATTGTGGATAATTATCCGGTGTGCATTTTATTTTACTAAGGCCTCCACAATCGCCTCTCGCTGACTCAATGCAAAAAAAAAAATAAAAAAAACATCGCGCGCGCCAAAGGAGTACTGAAAAGTGGGAGGCAAGTAGTATATACCCCCCTGGTGGGGTTTATTTGTATAAAATCAACGAATCAACTACGTGTACGTGCAATGCGAGGCCTATCAAGCAGAATGGAAATAATAACAACAACCGAACCAAAACCAAAGCCAACAACCACCACCATCACCATCACGTTGATGATGCTCTGCTGCTGGTGTACTGAGGCTGATGATGATGACGGCGACAACGACTACGACGACAAAGTCTGAAAGATTTATTAATTAATTAAAACGACAGGCTATAATATCACTCTTTTAATTAAGTTCATTATTTTTAATTGGATGCGGTTTGTTCTTTCGCCGACTTTCATTAAAACGACACAACGCGGCCGACTATCCGAGAACGAGAATACGACGACAACGACGAGGATGATGATGAAGACACAACAGCAGTGAGTGTCCGCGTCCAAAAGTTGTGCGGTTGCAACTACCACTTCAATAACTCCTCGGCCGTTCTTTTTTTTTTTCATCAACTGGGCCATGTTCCACAGGATAGCCAAAGTAGGTGTACCGGCCTCTCTGTACACATACTTGTCAGGAGAGAGGACAAGGTAAATTTTGTGAGTTAATTCTGAAGAGGCTTCACCGAATTACGAGCGAACAGCTCCTTTTTGTTGTGTCGCCCCATTGAGCCAACGAAAAGGACATTTCATGAATTTAATGAAATGTGGGTATATCAGCTTATTGGTTTTGGTTAATGAAAAAAAAAAAAACACATCACCAATTATTAACGAAAAAACCCAAGTAACATACATCCCTGCGCACTCCGATGACAGATCATCCATTATCGGCTTTCGCAGCAAGCTGATGAGCAGCGCTCAAGTTAATGCTTTTGATGTTGGATTTACATGGTGCAGCAAAGTGCGCGGGTGATGATGCCAACAGCACCTTCACCATCACTACCACACACCAAATGAATTTATCTTCTTGTCCAAACGTTGACTGTACTCGGGCGGTCGGTGGAGAGGGGATGATTAAAATGATGCACGGATGATGATGTATGTGGTAGGCGGGTGAACTTTTTATAGTTATCATCGGCATCAGCACGCAATATATACGCTTCAACATAAACCACCACCACCATCACCATCACACCAATAGCCAACCGACAACAACAACAAGGGAAAGAAGAGGAGCACTACGACATTTGGGCGAATGGAAATTATTTTTAATTGGGCGAAATGCTTGTTAACGGTGTTGTTGAAGTGTCAAATATTATTTAATATCGATGGTGGGCATTTATCTCGGAGGTGCGTGCACATTCATTTTTTTGCTGTTCTTTCGTTCGTAGTTGGTTCTTCGTTTTTTGGACGAGGGGATTCTTGCATTTTATGGATTTCACTTGTAATTTGTTTTAATGATTTTTTTTGTGTCAACGCTTGGCTTGTGGCAACATGATTTCTTAATTAAGTCAAGGCCAGAACAGGTCATTTGAATGGCTATGCCTATATCGATCGATCTATTGATATGCTAGTTGCAAGAAAAGAAAAGCGATCGTTCAACTATTACAAATGCTATCTGTCATCAGAGTCCAGGGATGTTAAAAAAATAATAAGGGTAGACATGATGTTTTTTTTTTGCACAGCGTGAGTGACCGATCAATGGTTCATTTGATAGAGAAATATGAAAAGCTTTATGATCATCAAGATGTTTGTCAACGCAAGGGGTCGGGCACGATTTGTCGAAAATTCGATTCGAGGATAAAACTTTGATTATCCAATGAATTTTAGGTCATGATCGTGATCAAGATAATAATCAGGTTCATATACAGCGAATGTTTCTCATACAAACCAATGACCTTAAAAGATCGTCTTGGTAAAATAAAAAAAAACCCCTAATATCGTCAATTGAGAAAACATATTAATTGATGAAAATGCCGACTCATAACTCGATTTTTATAAATATATCTACAGTTGGTTTCGTGAACGAAGTTTAAATGCATAGCAGCTTTTTTGACTCATCCACCAACCAAGACGTAGAAAAGAACAACGGGTTTATATAGTGGTAGCATTTTTGATGATTACTAGTACCTGGGTAATGTTTGTTACTTACATAGGAAACTAACTAAGGACCTCATTTTTAGTGGTCCAACTCACCAGTTACTGAGCCATTTACACCAATTCTCCAATCATAGAAAAAACATAATTATAAGATTGCAACCTGTGGTGCGAATCGTTGAATATCCTATCCCATCCCATCCCATCCCATCCTTGTTCAGACACTTTATCAAAATTCCTTGTCGTTCGTCCAAAAACCGCCGTTTTTTTCTGGGTGTGTGTGAACGCACGCTAGTTCGCCGCTTTCCCGAAGAGTTTGGTTCACAGTAATGCCTTCATTAAGTGGCTTTCTGGTCACAGCCATACAGCCGGCAGTAAGATGACTCACGAATTGGTTCTGCAACAGATCATGATCAGGCACTTCAAAGCCAATACTAGCTTTAAGTCACTGCCCACCTGTTACATTTCACAGAAGATTTTGCCAAAATAAGACAAGAACCAACAAATTTATACAATTTGGCAAAGCTTAACTGTATCAGTTGGAAAGTACGCTCACTACTCATAACCTCTAAATTAAAATAAGTTCCATGGATGTCGACTTCTGTATAAGCTGGGGTGAGGAGGATACACAAGAGGACCACACCTAACATTCTCTGTCACTGTACGAGTCTCTTTCACTTAAGAAACAGAACAATTGGAAGCCACTTACTTGTTTACGTGGCAGTGCAATCCGAATTGGACCCTAAGGCCGAGTTAAGGAGGTGTCTTCCTCTACTCTATCGCTATACATAAATAAACAATTTAATGCAAAATTTTTTGATCTCAATGTCGCTATACAGCTCGAAAAGTTCGTGACTTAATCTTCGCTAATAAACGCACACTGGAGCGAAAATTTTTCGTAAAGACTTTAAAGCCACTACTCCCAACATATTCAAAACGTTCTTTATTATGTTTGAACGTCCAGAAGCTGAAAAATGATAGGGAATATTTTAATCCCACTGAGCGGTTTTGCAATAGGACCACAAGGACCAAACTGTTGCGCAGTGCACTCTGTACTTTACTAACTCATTTACAACACTTCATCTGTTCTGGTTCAACTAGGGTTCATGTTAGTCTTCTGTCATTATGCCTAGAAACATACATTCCTGAAAGTCTGCCTGTGGGATGAGTTGTTCGTAAGAATTTGAAATACTTCATCTAAATTCCCCCATTAGTCGTCGTTCACGATTACTAACTTAAGTGGCGCTATAGTCCGTAAAGAACCTGGGCCTCAACCAGCATGCCTTTCCAATTAGCCCGGTCCTTAGAGGCCGGTTTCTAGTTGCGCGCACATCATATGGCGAGGTCTTCCTCTACTGCGTCCGACGCGACGTCTGACTATGAATCGAAGACCCTGTTAGCCGAAGTATTGGTGGCCATTCGTTCGCTCTACATGTCCTAGTTTTCACAAAGGTCCAAAAAGAAGTTTTTTACAAGGTCTATGTCGTTGGACTGCTAGTATAGCTATAGTCTCTATAGCACGTCAACGAAAACGGAACCGAAAAATGTTTGTTCCTTCAAAACGACCAGAGATTTCTTCATCCGCTTTTGATAGCAGGACTGGAATGATCAGGGTCAAGTATAGGATCGTCTTACTAGTTCGAGTTAAAGCTTTACTACTAAACTGCTTTCTTAGTCCGAAGAAACCGCGGTTGGTATGAGTTATTCTTCGTTTCTGACAAGATGTCAGTAATGTATTTCTGACAAGATGTCAGATTTAATAACGGAACTTTTACCTGTCAATAGTGACGTTTTGTCAAATTCTTTGATGTTGTTAGTCCTTTCGTAATGAGAGCATACGTTTTGTCTTTTTCTCATCGTAAGAAACGTGGCTGTTACATCACGTTTAGTCCAATTAATGATGTCAATTTCGTCGGAGTAAGCTGGTAGTTGCACCGATTTATGGAATATTGTGCCTCTGGTGTGGCTTGGAGGTTTTGCACAATCGTGTCAAGAATTATGTTCAAGAAGTCACACTCCAATGCGCCAAAACGTTTTTTTTTTTGGTATCAAATGTTTCGGTGAAGTCTTTTACGATACGGATGGAGCAGGAATTCTCCATCGTCACCCTGCACAGGTGAAACAGTTTTGCCGGTATACCAAAACTAGACATGGCTCTGTATACTTTTTTCCTATAAATGCTGCGACTTTAGAGCCGATGAATATGTATCGACTTGGATTTCTTGGGTTGTTTCTGGTAACAACCCAAGAAGTCCAAATCGATACCGAAATATCAAGATTTGATCAGGTTGATGGTAAACCGTTTCATGCAGTAACATATCCATATGGTATTTTTCAGGCGATGTTGAGAAGCCTTATGCCTCTGAAGATGACCCAGCTCAGAGGGTCTCCTTTCTTTCTGGCAAACGTATTTTCAGGCATATTTTCATCCAACCAAATTTTGCCTTGGAGTTGGTGAATGTTACTTAACAAAGGCCACGGGAATGTTGTCACTCCTGACATTTTGTTAAGCTTTTTAGTTTAGACATTGCTATCCTTACTTCATTTAATTCGGGGGGTTGGTAGTTTTTGAGTCTACATTTATACTGAATAGTTAACAGAGAGAGATTTTTCGTCATCGCCTTTGAACAGTCTACAGAAGTTGTTCTTACATATCCTCACCATCAAATGTGTCTTAACTACGATCATTCCTTGTTCGTTCGTCTGGAAAGGATTTTGGTTTTGACACTTTGACACTTTGGTAAAACTTAAGAATATGTTTCTCTAGGTCTCGGTCGGGTGGATTTCTTGCTCTTTTTCTTCTTTCTTTGCCTATAAAAGGAAAAGGCACCTTTCGGTCGGCATTCTTCATGAAACCAAGGGTTTCTTGTTGGTAGGCGTGATAAACGTAGCACATTAGTTGCGGCTAATCTAACGGGGTGTTGACATCATCGCCATTATTCTTCGACAGTAGATTCTGGTGGAATGGTGTTAGTCAAGAGGTAAAGTGATACGCGTTTTGCAATGACTTGTCGGTCTCTTGCGATGATAGTCTTTATTTTACAGTTACCTAAATATTTATAGGCGATTTTTAAAATTGAAAACTTTTTGACTTGCAGTTAGAGATTTCTTCAAGTATTGCTAGATTTTTTTATAAATATTTTTGTTATGATGAAATGTTCCCAAAATTCAGCAAATGAGGTGTAAATTGGTGAATTATTGCGAATGTTAGCTTGTTGGTATTAGACGTTTCTTACTTACCCGACAATTCCGATCATACAACACGTTTAAGATCATGCTCTTGATTCAGATAGTAATCTGGTTTAAGAAGACCGAGTTTTTTATCATGCAAACCAATGATCTTTAAAGATCGTGTGTGTAAAATATAAGTATGTTTCCAAAAAGGAACAAAATGACTTCAAACAAGTCGAAATGGACACCTCCATAGGCTATATGTTTCACGCAGGCAGTTTATCGCCATGAACTAGTAGATTAAATTTTCATGATAAAGGGTATCTCTAGGTAAGTAGTTATTTACATTCGGCAAAAACTTGTATTAATTTCAATGATTCAAAATTGGTAATTGAATCATACAATGTTTTTGCAAAACCACTGCGACGAAAATTGGTGTTCAATTAAAAAAAAATCATCATTATTTCAACAACAAGAGAGCACCTTAATTGACCGGCATCCTAATCAATCTTCTTAATTAGTAAAAATTCTTTAAAAAAAAATGTATATAGACAAATATTTATTTTTTGTTTTTCTTAATTTTTTGCACATTTCTTGAAAACTGTCCACTCCCAAGATTAATGATGATTGCATTTGGCAAGAAAAGCATCTTTACATTTGTATATATTTTTTGTTAATTTTGGCCTGGTTTGTCATCTAATTAGTTATATTTTAGTTAAATTAGTATTAACCCCATTGGGGGGTAATTGTAATCATTGATATTCGAAATTCGGGTTGTCGCGTTTTATGAAAAATTACTTTGACGTGTTAAAATAACATGACTTTACATAATAAAGATTGAATTGTTATGGATACTTAAAACCTTACCACGTATTTATTATTATTACTATTAAGCCTAAATTTCCAATTTCAAAAAGCAATTTCTTCTATTGAGCTTCTTTGTACTTGTGCGGAGAGTCACAGCATTCAACTCTTTTAGTTAAATCCACAGACTTTATGGAAGATGAAATGCTGTAAGGGTTCTAAAAAGTTTCTGGGGATGTGTGTTCATGTGACAGTTGAAAATATGTTTCAGTAGATCTTCCGCCGAAGTAGAAGCATAATATGTATAGAGCTTGTGACTTAAGGCTTATATGAGCTGTGACAGCAATTTTTTTTTGTGCGATGGTTTGGGTTTGGGTTCGATACCTAGTTGTGAAACACCAACGTGTTTTTTTTTTTTTTTTTCATTTCGAAATTTTTTCGGACTCCCATTTCTTACTATCATTGCATTAAATGCACATAACAAATGAAACCATTTTGTGTGTACATTTTACTGATTGCTATAACTGATGCCTATGACTTGTAACTTTAAAAAATGAATGTGTACCGCACAAATGACAGACTCTGACATCACGTTTCTTCACCTTTCAAATGGTTTTACAGAACACGTGTCAAGTGGTTTGTAACTGAAGCTCCCTTTGCGTGTTGCAGAAAACAGCGTAGTGGATAGCTTGGTGGACTGGCGTGCAAAGAGATCCGAGATCGAATCATCGATAAAATTGTTGTAAAAAAAATAAAATAAAAAATTCAATAAACAAATTTGGTTGGTACAAAAATATATAAAATAAATACAACAGTTGAATTTTCGTTTTTGTTATATGTGAGTTTCGATAAGGCTTCCATAAGGACATTTTATAGAGTCCCGTAGAGTGCGCCAAATGTATTTTCATAAGACTTCATTCAGTTAATATTGCTGGAAGGGAATAGCTTCGAAAGAGTGAAGCGAAATTGTAAGTGGGGACGCCATTTTTTTACATTAGGCGATACTGAATAAGACTTTGTTTCATAATTGTCTATACGTCATTATGTTGACGAACTAACATACGGTTTATATATCCTACCTGTACAACACAGATGTAACAACTGAAGTTCCTGACTTTTTTTAACAATCGTCTCGACGACAATCGTTTCTTAAATTTTTATCATTTTTATTTTATTTTAATTGGTTAGAGATTATAGCACAACACAAACACCATTTCATTTCGCCTCAGCGATGAAGTGAGCAAAATCGAATCAACATGGGACTCTGGTGTATGAAGAGTTAATCTTTCCATACCTTGCTGATAAGAAGATTATTTCTCGATTAGTTTTTATTATCTACAATAAAAATAGACTGAACTAGATTTCATACCCAACATATTTAACGGATCCTCTAAAAATAAAACAGTTTTAGCTTATTTTCGTTAATACCAAGATAAGTTATTTTCTATGTAGCTATTGCAATACTAACAATCATTTCAAAGAAAAGATAAATTGATAATTATATGTTCACACGATAATAACAACTTAAAGGATTGCACACACCAAATGGTGTGTTTGCGGAAAATTCGCCGAAATTAATTTTTGTCAAATGTTTATGAATGACAACAATACGCTGTGCGAATCGTCGATTACCCTATCCCATTCCATCCTCCAATTGAACATTGCCAAAAAGTGGGCGTGGCATTTTTTCAATATAACGGGTATAAATAAAAATTCTAAGGGCCGATGTTGAATGTGAAACACACCTAAACATCAATTTTTTCCTGCATTCCATTTGACGTTTCTCAATTTCAGACTAAACTCAATTTGAACCATGGAAAGATACACAATCGAGCAACGCGTTAAAGTTATTCAGGCTGATTATGAAAATGGGCGTTCAAACCAAAATGCATATAGTGCACTTCGTGATTTTTTCGGTCAATTTAATCGTCCAAATGTGCGTACAATCGGAAAAATCATGCAAAAATTTGAGCAAACCGGGTCCGTAGGAGATTCGAAAACAGCACTGCATGCTCGTACAGCTCATACTGCAGAAAATATTGCTGCTGTTCGCGATAGTGTGGCTGGAGAGCCGTCCACCTCAACTCGCCGTCGTGCCCAACAATTGCACCTTCACGCTCGTCGAGGATGAGTATTACGCATAAAGACTTGCATTTACACGCTTACAAGGTGCAATCGACTCAAGAACTACAGCCTCTTGACCATTTCAAACGTCATCAATGGTCAGAATGGTGGAAAGAAAAGGCCACAGTGGATGATCAATTTTCGAAGAAAATCATCTTCAGTGATGAGGCACATTTTCACCTCAGTGGATTTGTCAATAAGCCGAATTGCCGCATTTGGGCGAATGATAAACCAAGAGTGATTGTCGAAAAACCAACACACCCACAAAGAGTGACTGTTTGGTGCGGTTTACGGACTGGAGGCATCATCATCGGGCCGATTTTTTTTCCAAATGAGGCCGGTTAGGCGGTTACTGTGAATGGTGTTCGCTATCGTGAGATGATAATAAACTTTTAATGGCCCGAATTGGAAGATATAGATGTGGACGACATGTGGTTCCAACAGGACGGTGCCACTTGCCACACAGCTAACGAAACAAAGGCTCTTTTGCTCGACAAATTCAATGGCCGTGTTATCTCACGTGGTGGCGACGTCAATTGGCCGCCAAGATCATGTGATTTGACACCGTTGGACTTTTTTCTTTGGGGTTATTTGAAAGAAAAGGTGTACGTCGATAAGCCAGCAACAATTCAAGAGCCTAAGGATAAGATGCTTCGGCACATTAATGGCATAGAATCTCAATTATGCCTCAGCGTTATCGAAAATTTGGACCATCAAATGGAGGCCTATATTTTGCTCCATACATAATTGAACCATACCAATATTATCATAATAAAAAGAAATGACACTAATTTCTTAAACAATTTTTGTTTTTTTTCGAAATCAAGATCAGCAATTAAAAGTTAACCAGCCGTTATTGCTGTCTTCTTGTCTTGGGTATAAATGTATAAAATGGTATAACTAAAAAAACGCCCACAAAAATTGGGCGTAAGTCAAAATGTCCTACTATAGACAAAATGTTCACAGGTTTTTGGATCGAACGTTTTTTTTAAATTTCCTTTAATTTTACCGAAAACCGTGTTTTTACATTAAAAAAAACTTAATGTGGACGAAATACATGTAGATATTAAGATGGTCTTAATATATTATTCTGACACTTTTCAAAATTCCCAACCGTATGACGGGAAAAAACGTTTTTCCTAAAAAATGGGCGTGGCATTGGGCTTGGTCTGTAGCCTCGGACCAGAAAGGATCTTATATACCACATTTCATTATCTTATCCGAAAGTTTGTGAATATCTACCCATTTATCTATTTTAATCACTACGGTATTAACGCTGCGCAGGCTTAAGTATCAAAGGAAGAAAAACAGAGATAGGAAAAATGTTGTGTACACTTACTCCATATGCTCTGTTCTAGTATTTTTTTGTTCGTTTATAATTCGCAGAATCTTGGAACAAAAGTTAGTGTTATCTACTTATAGGCGAGTAACCATAGAACTTTTTTATTTTTTTGAATTATGGTTTCATGGAGATTTGGCTACGATTGATCACATGAAAATGAAGAAATAGCAAAAAATAAGAAATTTTCATCAAATGATTTCTGTTTGTTGTTTAAAGTTTTCATTTGTCAGAATTTAACCGTTTTTAATATCATATAGTCCTACTTGCAAAAGTGTACATACATACTTAAGCCTAATCATAAGAAATACATGTCCAACTGATCACAACGTTGAGATCAAGGATTCTATCAAATGAATGTGAGAAATGTATAGATTCTTAGACTTTTTACCTCGATTCTCTCAATAGCCCTGAAAGAGATGTCCTTTGGACTTCGGAAATGCATATTGACACCAAAATTGAGTTTTGGAATTGATTTCATCAATATCTGGATTTTCTTGCAAATACCGATTTTTATGACGCAAAACTAAATTTTTACTGTCATATTGATAACATCATCAGCAGATTCACCTCTAAATTTTGGATTGCAAAACTCTGGTTTAAAGAATACTACAACCGTTAATTCCCTAAAATGTCACTTTTTCATATTTGTTAGGCTCATTCATAAATATGCTAGCAAAGAATGATCGCCTCATCACGATACCAATTCCCTGTGAGCCGTGAAATAGCCGACATCCGACATTTGGACAGGAAATATCGATTACAATGCTCTTCTACATATGATATCCCACAATGCCAGCTCTCGAAATCTCAGATCTGTTCACTTCCACCGAACCAATTACTGGTAACCAGAGAACTGCGAATGGGTAATGGTCAACAACTCTGCGAAACTTCCTTTTCTAGTCCTGAAACCTTTCAAATTTTTATTTAGCAAAAGCAATAAATTAAAATAAAAATAAATTTGATGGATCGAAATTACAAAAACAACTTGTGTATACACACAGACAACACCTATTTTTGTTAGAATTGTAACCACGTGCCTAGTGCGCCACTGAGGTTTTTTTAATTTGAGGAGCGGCAATTTGCTCAATTGAATGAACTGAGAAGCTGACAACTAGCATTTGTGGTATTTATACACACATTTTTTGTTGTTTTTTTCTGTCCTTAAAATCGATCATTAAGTACCCTATCCCATCCCATCTTTAAATTTAAAAACTTTATGGTGATAACACAAAGAAAATGGCATTGTAACAATAAATTGTTCAGACAGTTTATGAAAGTCCTATATGGTTTGACAAACAAGAACGTTTTTCTAAATCGTTTTTTTTTTCAAACACATCAAAAAGGAGGCGTGGGTTAAAATGACATATAGACGTAGCAATATTATCTAAGTATGTAGGTATGTATGAATTTCAATAGGAATTTTTTTTTGCTTTTATTAAAATTTTACCGAAAAGATTTTTTTTATTGAAAACGCCCCCCAAATAGTGGCAAAAACCTTTTTAAAAACGAACTAAAGATATTGAGGTTATCGAAATATCTTGTTCAGACACTTCATCTAAAGGGTTTTTCAATAAGAGCGTTACAAAAGTTTTTTTAAATAAATTTGTGGATATCAATGAAATTCTTTATTCCTGTGAAAGTACGTTCGATGCCATTATGTATGGAACTCGATTTCTTTTGCATGGCCACCACGGGCACGCTTGCAGAAGTCCATACGCTGAACCCAATTTTCGACGGTTTTCAAGCGTAAATCGGCCGATACTGCTGCAATTTCACGTTCGATATTCGTACAAAGTTCATCAATCGTCGCTGGCTTGTTGGCATAGACCATAGACTTGACGTAGCCCCACAGGAAATAGTCTAACGGCATCAAATCGCACGACCGAGACGGCCATACGACTGGACCATTTCGTGAGATAACACGTTCTCCAAGCTTGGTTTCCAATAAATTGATTGTGGCATTCGCTGTGTTGGAACCACATGTCCTCCAAGTCCATATCATCCAATTGGGGCCAAAAATATTCGGTTGTCATTGAACGGTAGCGATTCCCATTCACAGTAACGTGCCGGTCTTGATCATCACGGAAGAAGTACGGCCCAATGACGCCGCCGGCCCATAAACCACACCAAACCGTAATTTTTTCGGGATGCAATGATGACTCATAGAGTACGTGTGGATTGCTGCCTGACCAATACCGCATATTTTGTTTATTGATGAAGCCCTTCAGCCAGAAATGAGCCTCATCGCTGAAGATGATTTTTCGATGAAAATCCGAATCACTTTCAAGTTGTTGCTTAGCCCAATTCACGAACATACGACGCTTCTGGTGGTCAAGCGGCTTAAGTTCTTGCGTGAATTTAATCTTGTAAGGATGTAGGCCAACAACTTTTTGCAAAATTCGCACCAACGACGTCACAGAGATGCCCAACGCTTGAGAACGACGTGTGAGAGACACATTTGGGCTTTCTTCAACTGAAGCCTCAGCGGCAGCAATATTCTCGACACTACGAGCACTTCTTTGTCTCACTGGCACGGCAACATTTTGTACTGTGCCTGTGGATTCAATTTTTTCCACTAGACGCTCAATTGTTGATCTGCTAGGACGATTATGACGACCAAAAATTGGATGTAGCGCTCTTAACGTTGAGGCCTCTGACTCCGAATTTCGGTTGTAAATTTTAATAATTTCGACTCGTTGTTGGATCGTATATCTTTCTATCATGAAATGGCAAACCTTGCTGAAGAGAAATGTCAAAAGAGCGGCAAGAAATATGGCGTCGTTTGCTGTCCCTGTCCCTCAACTTTTGTAGCGTCCCTGTTGAAAAACCCGATACATTACAGTTTGACAAAAACAATGTTTTTCTGAAAAGTTGGCGTAGCAAAATTTGAAAATTCTTAGACTTAATACAAAATTTTATCATTTTAGCTTGAAGGCCCAAAAATCAGATCAGACTGGCGGATGGGCGGACATGACTCAATCGACTCAGCTAGCGATTCTGAGTAGGTAGATCGATATACTTTTATATATATTTTCTGTTATTTCTCTATGTTACATTCTTAATGTCAAAACTAACTTACTCCTATGTTTTACCGCATAAACATCTAATCAATGATTATGGCCCACAGCGTAATGCACAATACAAAACTTTACAATTGGTGATCGACTATAAATGGCGATTGTCGATCGCTAATTGACACTCAGAATATGGCTTTTGCTGTTTTTTTTTCTAGCTCGGGACTTAGCATTGGACCTTACTAGAGAATACTGACTTCTACAAGGGGATGTCATGTTTACATACCTACCTATTGATTTCGACAACTCACCGCAATATATCATTTTTAATTTTCAATAAAGACTTTGTTACAATTCTAATAATTAGGAATGTGTTGTACCTATACAACACGTCAATGGACTCTCGTCAAGTATGTTGTTTCAGTTCAATCAAATAAATGATATTTGGATTTACGAACTTTTATTGCTAACGCAATTATTTTTAGTTGGTACCTATCAGACTATCATTTATTTGACAATTGATCTGTTTCCGTATTTCTGCAGTAAAAATTGTCAGTTTTCTTGGAGTGAAATACATTGTGAAAAATTACTAAATAGTAAGAATTTTAGAGATAACATGATTCGTTTTGTTGGTTGTAAGCCTTAGAAGCATTTGCTAGATTTATTATTTTTATTATTACTTAGCTTTGATTGTTCGTGAAGATCTAGTCGTTGCCATGCTGCTGAATTATGTGCAATTTTATATGATTATTAAGTTACCAACTCACTTTTTTGTTTGGGTATAATTTTTCATTTATTTGGGCATCACTTTTTATTTAATTGGGCATCAATTTTTATTTATTTGTTCATTATTTTCAACAACTGCGAAGTTATATTAAATGTAAAAATAATTTAAGACTTTATTGAATAAAAAATTAATACCTGACACTACAATGGAGAATACAAAATTATTTCTGTCAATTATTTTTATGAAAAATGGAATGTGTCAAAACACGCAGGCACTGTAACCGATCAAATGCCACCACCTTAATTACACATATTTTAATGTTTTATTAAGGGTTTTAGTTATAATTACAATATTATTAATAAGTTTTTATTATTTAATATCATATATATAGTCAATAATCTTCGTTGCAACTTTCCAAATTTCAAGTTGAATATATGTTGTATCGATTTTGAAATAAGTTAACTGCCACTCATTTGTGAAGAAATCCAATAAATGGCATTGACAGTTCAACAATCGAACTATTGAGCAGCTCTCAGTACATACAAATGTCAAATATTTTGTTTTGTTATTTCTATTGACGATACGAAAGTTGTCACACCTGTCAATGTGTCAGGTAAGATTATGAAAAGGCAGGCTTAAATTAACTTCCAGTAGGGTCTTTGAAATCTTACAACAGGTGACAGTGAACTCCATGACACTGTTTAACATATTTATGTTACCTCGGAAATGTTATGGCCTGAGCAAATGATCTGGTGGCGTACAGATCAGGTCCTACAGTCGCCTTCATCAACATCGACTAACAGCGTGACTTCAATTGATTTAAGGATTGGATAAACGAAAAAATTCTGTAAGGGCTTCTAGCGATACCAGAAAAAAACTGGAAAAATATGGCCAAAACTGCATAACCAGTATCTCCCTATCTAGCTGGGCAGATTTTTATATTTTTGCAAAAATCTGGATGCTAGTCTGGCTTGGGCCAAGGGGCTTACGCTCTGAAAAATTATTCAACTTGAACTAAGAGTATAAGTCATATGCTACATAGCCCTCAGAAGACCAATCAATAAGATATTTTTCCTTGAATTATTTTCATTTTGTGTTTACGCTAATGGGGTGGGAACCGAGGGTTATTATTTTAGTTTCGGCTTAGACGATTCAACTATTAAACTATGTGAACATAAAAGACATGAAGTGTGACCAAGACGGATAACAGATCGCAGTTCCGAACGCCAGAATCCAATGCGTACATGAAAAACTATCGCAAAAAGGTCCTATAAACTGGGGATTCAGCTGATTAGAATTTACAATTTCCGGATTAAGATAATTAGAAGGCACGTTGCAAAGGCGATAGCTAGCGACAACAGCCCGATCTTTGGAGCTTACTACACCAGTCTGGGGAGGGGTTTGTCCAGCATATAAGCAATGTTTCTTGAAGGAAGGCCAGGCACCCAAACACGAAATAAGAATAGCACGATATATGACAACGATTGCTTACCTATAAAGTAAACTATAAGTACCTACCTAGTTTAGGAATCTATTTTTAGATGTGTTAAGCCTTTTTCAAAATGAAAATTTTTGAAAATTTGTTAATAAATAAAAATTAAGAAAGAAACGTTGCGTAGTCTAGATAGTTTAAGCCCGAAATGCATTTACAATAATGTTAGATATAGGGTTTTAGTGTCAATTTAGGGTCAGGCCATTAGATTAGTTTAAGAAAACATGTTAACGGCAAGGTAGATTTAATTTTTAATTTTAGTCTTAACGTTTAGGATTATGTTAAAAGCAAAGTAAAAACCCAGGATCAAATTTCAAACACATTAAAAAAAATTGTATTGTTCGGCTTAAAATTTATTATTTCACAATATAAGTGACAACAATGATATTTTTAAAATGAGGGCCTGTTTGCTTCCTAAACGCTTCAAATGAACTTTGAAAGCGCTAACTGACACACTGTTGGTTACCAATACCAACCTATTCTGTTCAAAAAAAAAATTAATTTGATAAAGCAGGGTGGATATTTTCAATCATTAACATAAATAATACAACATGACTTTATTATTTAATGACAATAATAATTAATTAACGGGTTTTTCTTGATTTCTCTGAAATCTATTCGGTTTTTGTTGGGAAATTTATTTTTATTATTATTCCCGATGACCGTAATTAAAATTTAATCCATTTGACATAGTAACAAGCAAATTTTTGTTTATCCCTTGGCAAAAGTCAAAAGATAGCCTGCGGATAAAAGCAAACCACCACTTTAGTGCAATAAGCCTTATATTAGCAGGAAAACACATCTTAAGAAAACAATTATTACGAACCACTGTAGCCTAAAATCCAACAGTAAATACCTGCTCAACCATTGGTTAGTAAAATAAATGCAGTGATGCATCTGGCCCTTAAAAACCTACTCCGCCTGACAGTGAAATAACATTTTAACCAAACTGTCAAAAATGTTGTGCTTCATTTCACATTTCTATATAATTCTGACCACTACTGTAAAAAAAAAATAAACCAACTGTCATATAATTTATAACACATGTGATAGGAAGGAATGGGAATGGTATTGGAAATTCTCAAAGTCAACGAATTCAGCACCAAAAATATCTGCACTCACTGGTTTCCACTCAAATACGATTTGACTCAACAACAGATGGTCTGCGCTCAACCAGAGACACCAAACAAAAGCGGTACTCACATGTAGACACGAATGTAAACGTACTTTTAGCAGACTTTACTTAATCGCAATAAATAATTTTAATAAAACAAACATGTCAAGACCTTTTTAAAAATAATCAAATACAAACAACCGAAACACTCTTTTTTATTTTTATAAAAGGAATTTAAAAGAAAACATCATCTTACATTTAAATTTTATTAAAATATGTAATTCCAACGCAGATGCTTCATGTAATCCACACACACACGCTTCGCCAAATTGACGTTTAACCGCAAAAATTAACAAGGAAAGGAACGAACAAAATAAAAACACCACAACAGTAGAGATGGAAAAAATGACAGCACAAACTTATTCTCCCTTTTGAATATTTCTTCCTTCCTTCTTGCTATTCTTTTGTAATTTCCTTTTATATAATTCACAAGCACTATATATATATATATATTTTATTTTTTGTTTTAAAACAAATTTTCTATTTTGCACTTTATTTTTATTTCAATTTGTTGTTGCTGTTGTAGCACCCACACTCGCGTGAATTAGTCGCGCGTTAAATGACCTTTTTTTTGCATATACACGCGAATAATAAAATTGAGGCACAACAAATAAAAAGAAAATCGAAAATTCGTAAGACGAGGATTCGCGACGCGTAATCCCAAAAACACAACGATCACACTCGTAGGACAAAGTTCGACTGTCGCTTGCAAGACTTTCCACGCGGTAGCAGAGTCAAAAACACCACCAATACAACGAAACCGAACCGTTCACAGAGAGAGTATTGTGCTCCATACGCTGTCTATTCGCATTGCCTGCTTCGACGTACCGTACTGAACGAACTAACTGGTGTGCTGATGATGGCTGGTCTGGCTCCTCTGACATGGCGGCATGGCCTGGCGCAAGCAACAACGAACGGGAGCGTTGGCGGCGGGTACGACACGACCATGAGTATTTATTTTTCATTTGATGCTTTTTAATTACTGTACTTCTGTGTTCCAGTATCACCGCTAATTGGCACATACAAACTTCTTGAATTTCAATTAAATTTTATATCTCTTCTATGTGTTTGCGCGCAATGGCCATGTATTGTGTGTGAATGTGTGTACGGCACAGAAAATACGCGAGCCGTTGGACTGTTGGATGGAGCACGAGCAACATACAATTGAGTGTATATGCGAGGCGAGTCAACCACGTGTGTGTATGTGCAATGAATTTTCTTCTGTCCTCCTTCAAGTCAACTCTTACTCAATTGCTGTATTCGCTTTCGCTCCATGGTGAGGTGACGGTGTGTGGCATGACGTTTCGCTTTTCCACTGTATTCGCCGCTCTCTCTTATTATATGATGAACTCTTTATTTTTACGGTTTTTGTTTTGCTTGGCGATTCTCTTTCATTCGCTCTTCGTTAAAACAGTCCACTGGGTGAAGTGAACTGGGAATGGGAAATGTGAAACAGAAACACCCACGTAGTGTACAAGTATGATACTGGCGTATTCATCCGGCATTCATGGTCAAATACGTTTCACTCCCTCACACACGCTGTTGAGTAGGAGAGAAAGAAGACGATAACCCACTCTGGAACCGAGTTGAATAGAAAACAAAATGCAAACGCAATACCTATACAGCGAGGGATACCACCAAACACACAATAAAAACGAACACAGAATAAAAAAAAAAAAATTGACAGGCAAGAGCGAAAGGAGCACAAAGAAGAGAACAAAAATCCAATTATCACACAACACACACATTGCCAAACATCCGGCATGCAATGCAACACATCCAAAAAAGAAATTAATTGCTTTCTGGTGCCAGAGCGAGATGGCACAACAACAAGATGCTATTTGCGCTGCGGTGTGTGCGGGATAAAGTCGCACATGCAGCATAATTAAGAAGGAGAAAATGTAATTAGTGCGAGTATAAGAAAAAAAAGGCATAAAAAGTATAAGACGAAGTAATGTTTCGTCGGCCCAAATTAATTTTGCGGAATTTTACATAAATTCATGTGAAAGATTCGCAATGACTTGCAGAGTGGTTGTCTGTCAGACGTTTGAAGTTTTTTTTTGTTTTCCATTTTTGCTGTGCTAAGAGATTTCCTCAAGTTTGTTTGGGTTTACACAGTTCTCAATTCTCATCGATACGCTCGGAGAATGTGGAGAATTGTTTTTTTTTTGTAGTTCAGCTGTCAAAGAATTTTCGGAGGGAGTGTTTGTCATCAATCAAATTCTGTTGCTTTGGCGATAGATTGCGTATTGGCTGACTACAGTGGTGCTCAAAAATCGCTTCCAACTAGGTAGGTACGTGTGATTGAATGAAATGCAAGTGGACATCCATGTTTGGCAAAGCGAAGATAACTAATTCGCAGTCTTAAACTAAGATTTCACATGTACATTTGTAGGTAGGTACCTATTTAAAAAAAAAGTGGTGTGGTGAGTACAAATAGCGTAACATTGACTGCCATTGAATAGGGATTTGGACCGACAAGTGGAAATGTGTGAATTGAAAAACAAAATGACACTGGAAATTTATTGTCGTTGTTGTTAGGAAGGAAATTATCGCAGGCAAGTAGAGTAAAAATCCGTAACAGCAGTCGGCGTTATTATTTCGGTGCTCAAATGGTTTATATGAAACCTTGAGTTTTCATCTGGCTAATGCCTGCCAACTCCGACTCTCAGCCCTCGAGGCTGAATAACCTGTTTTATTTTTTCCAGAGTTATTATAACTCGCATCAAATCCTGCCAAATCTGTCAATAAAAATTGCAACACTGGTGATTGAACACACATGACACATCCAACCAGAGGTCATCATCCACAATGCAATGCACAATGCAATGCAATAGATGGAACTTTTCTCTGTGACGCATTAATAGCAGAATTAGAAGCTGTGCGAATCGTTTTATACTCTATTCCGTCCTTATAAAAAAATGTCCCCAAAAAGTGGGCAATGGGCATGGCTAAAAACTGAGTGGGATTGAAAATGACATTTTCACCACATCTAGTTCAGACAGTTTTTTTAATTGCCTCGAGTACAATAAGTTCGGCGCCAAAAGTTGATAACGGTTTTTAGTATAGGAGTTCAAAAACAAATACTTTTAACTATGGGAGGGGGTCCATCTCCCCATGGTTTGGCGGATAGTGCAATTTCATAAAGAATTACTAAAAATGAAAAAAAAAAAAAAAAAAAAAACTAACGGTAATACTAACAGTGAGGTAAACCAATACTTTCATTTTTTACTAGTTTTTAAATCAGAAGAAATCCATGCATAGTTATTGAAAAAAAAAACTGGTTTTAAACTTAAAATTTAGGAAAAAAAATATAACAAATGTTTAAGGGTCATTTTTTAAAACTGTAAAGTTATTTTTTTCTTTCAGAAGCTCGTTGCTATTATTAATTCTTCATAAAAAACTTAAAACTATATGATTCCATGTCTTCTAGTTTTGAAAAAATTGAAAATTAATTCGGCGTATAAAAGTGAGATGGCAGATGTGAAGGTGGGTGGAAGGTGCCATAATGAAACTACCCTGCTTGGGCTCACTGTAGGATTAGGGATTGGTGCGTAATTTTTTTTGGGTGTAAAAATACAACCGAACAAATGTTTGACTTTTGTTTTTTTTTTTTCATACACATGTGTACTTACAAAAAAGAACACTAGTCCTCAAAGCGAGATATATACCAACAAACAGAAATCATACAAAAATAGTTATAGTGATTTTTAATTTTCTCATAAACTAGAAGATATTCACCTTTCGGTTATTTGTGTTCGATTCAGAATTGATATAAGCATTGACCACAAAAAGCCAATTAGGCACTTCATTTCACAAATTTGAAAAATAATTGGTCGACATTTTTTTTTTTGCATTTTTTCAAACTTTTGAGTTTGTATTTTTCAAAAACTATTGACACACATAATTTATTTTAAATTAAGGATTAAAAACAGGTTTCTGGCTTTCAAAACCGGTATAGTACTTCATTGTAAGTGTTGCCGTAGTTTTTTTTTCAATATTTTTTTTAGTCATTTTAAGTATTTGTTTTCTTAAATTGAGAGCGATAGACAACCCACCACACGCCTCACCCATACTAAAAAATCGCTTGTTTTTGACCCCTCTTTAAAATCATTAATAATGATAAATGATTGGCGCCAAAGTTATCGTACTCTCCCTTTCTAAATCTTTTTCGGTTCGACAAAAAAAAAACGACTTACTTCTGGTAAAGGGTGTTTTTTTTAGAGGTATAGAACTTTGAATTTCTTTTTTTGGAAGGATAATTTTATGCCATTAATGTTTATATATGATTTCGGGTATCTGGCCGCCGCGACTGGTTCGAATTAAGCCAAGTCTAGAGGTCCAATTTTCAACCACTTTTTCGAGCACTTGGGGCCGTATGTCGGCAGTAATACCACGAATGTTGGCTTCAAAGTCCACTTACGTTTCTGGTTTGTTGGCTTAGACGAGCGACTTCACATATCCCCAAAGAAAATAATATAAATGGTGTCGAATCACACGATCTTGGTGTCCAATTGACAGGTCCATTCCGGGATATTATGCGCTCATCGAATGTTTCCTTCAATAAATCGTTTGTGACTTGCGCTGTGTGGCATGTAGCGCCGTCTTGTTGAAACCACATCTCATCCACATTCATGCCATCCAACTCGGGAACAACATAATCGGTTATCATGGCTCTATACCGGTCTCCATTAACGGTAACGGTAAAATGAGGCTCATCGCTGAACAAAATTTTGCGATGAAAATCAGCATCGAGATTAATCTCATTTTCGGCCCATACACCAAAATCACGAGGCATTGCATGGTATCGCGGCTTTAATTCTTTCACAAGGTCGTAAGCTAAGAATTTTACGCAAAATTTTCCATAAAGTTGATGGACAAAGCTCCAATTGCTGTGCGAATCGAGTCATTCGGGTCCCCTTCAACACTTTGCTCTACAAGGGTAATTGTTTCTTCGGTTAGCACTTTTCGACGTCTCTGCGGATGCGTATTATCCCATAGAGTAAACGTAGTGCGAAAACGATCCATGGTTAACCGAATAAATTGCTCTGATGAACGATTATGTCGACCATAGAATGGACGGACCTTGCAATAAACTTCGCAAACAGAACCATTATTTTCGAAATAAATTTTCACGATTTGCAAGCGTTGTTCATTTGTCAACCTGTTCATGATGAAATGGTAATCCTACATGAACATAAATGACATTAAAGTTGCCCGATTCGACCACAAAATGTCAGTTTTATCTCTATTCGAAAAACCAACCTCTTATAAACAACACCCCTTATATGCTAAGGAATAGGATATACAAATCGTTTTATAAAGAAAACGTCACAAAAATATTTTCATCGAAAGTCGAAATTGCATTTTACAATGAGTCACTAAGAAAATACCTTACAAGCCTAGCGAATAATGCTAGTATACTTTTGCTGAGTATCCTGAAGGCGTCTTTCAACCGTATGAAGATTAAGATAATCAAGGAATGTAAGAACATGAGAAGACGACATACCTATTCAGCCGGTTAATGCTAAAGAACTTGCCAAACAAATAAAAGAAGACAAAAATATAAAAAGGCCCTAGAGTTTGATTTAATTATAGGGAAAAATGCGAAACAATTCTCAAAAAAACAAATACTGAAACATCGAGTGCAAATCATAAATGCTGTATTTCGACTGAAGTACGTGTCAAGTATATGGAAGTTCGCGGGGGTTTCAGATTCTAAAACCAGGTACACCACCTAGCGAAATAACCTCATATATTCCAATATCGATACTACTAATGTTGTCCAAATAATTAGAAAAAATGCTGGTAAAACGTCTGCAAAATATATATAATTGCAAAAAAATCGCTTGCCCCGAACCATCAATACGGGATCAGGAATAACATTCAATGATTGACCAAGTACATAGAATTACTGATAAAATTGAAAAAGCATTTGAAGTGAAAAAATATGCTCTAACGTATTTCTCCAGTTGCGCACTCCAAGTTGGTTGAGGTCGGTTTCTACTTGTGCGCACAAATTAAGGCGAGGTTTTCCTCTACTGCGTCCGACGTCTGGCTGGGAATCGAAGACTCTGCGAGCCGGAGTATTGCTGTCCATTCGTTCTACATGTCCTAGCCATCTTAAACGCCCAATGCGGAGTTTTTTGACCAGGGACATGTCGCTGTACAGCTCGTATAGTTCTTGGTTGAATCTTCGTCTTCATAGCCCGCAACGCAAACGGGACCGAAGATTTTTCGAAGAATTTTCCTCTCAAATCGACCAAGGATTTCTTCATCCGCTTTTAAGACGGTCCATTCTTCAGCGCCGTAGAGTAGGACTGGGATGATCAAGGTCTTATATAAGGTCTTATATAAGATATAAGTGAGGGCTTAACTACTGAATTGCCTTCTTAGCCTGAAGGCATAGCGGTTGGCAAGAGTAATTCTTCGTTTAATTTCTGCCGAGTGTTGTTGTCAGAGTTAACAGCGGAGTCGAGATAGACAAAGTCCCGTACTACCTCAAAGTTATATCTGTCAATGGAGACGTTTTTTTTCAATTCGTAGTTATTGTGTGTCCTTTCGTGTTGGCAGCATATACTTTGTCTTGCCATCATTTACTGCTTAACCCATTTTTGCCGATTCCTTCTCTATACTAACAAGCGTGGCTATGAAATCACGTTGGGTCCTACCAATGATGTCAATATCGTCGGAGTATGCTAGTAGTTGTACAGATTTTTTGAAAATTGTGCCCCTGGTGTTGGATCGTGAGTTTTGCACAATCCTCTCAAGAATCAGATTGAAGAAGTCACATGACAGCGCATCGCCTTGCCTAAATCCTTTTTTGGTATAGAATGTGTCAGTGAGGTCGTTCCCGACCCTGACGGAGCAGCGAGAATTCTCCATAGTCATCCTACACAAACGGACGAGTTTGGGCGGTATACCAAAACCAGACATGGCTATGTATAGTTCGTCTCTATAAATGCTGTCGTATGCGGCTTTGAAATCGATGAATAGGTGGTGGGTATCGATTTGATCGGTTGTGGACTTTCCTGGACTAAGACCACACTGATAAGGGCCGATCAGTTGTTGGTAAACGGTTTTAGGCGTTCACATATTACGGCAGATAGAATTTTGTGTTCTTCCCTTCGTCACTGCCTATAGAGCTCAACGGCAGCTTTCGTCTTCACCTACAGCTTAGCCTTGTAGGCCTCGTTCTTGGCTGCGAGCATCTGTCGGCATTCCTCATCAAACCAAGGGTTTCTTGCTGGTGGGCGCGAGAAACCTAGCACATCAGTTGCGACTGATCTAATGGCTTGTTGGCATCGTTGCCATAGTTCTTCGACATTCGATGCTGGTGGTATAGTGTTAAACGAGAGGTTTAGGGATACGCGTTGCGCGAAGGTCTTGGCAGTCTCTTGCGATTGCAGTCTTTCGACATTAAATTTTTTTACAGTATTTCTGGATTGTTGTGGAGTGGTGGCTATCCGCATTCTAACCTTGGATGCAACAAGGTAGTGGTCCGAGTCGATGTTAGCTCATCGGAATGTTCGGACATCCAAAATACTGGATGCGTGCCTCTTGTCTATCGCTATGTGATCAACTTGATTGACCGTTCGTTGATCGGGGGACCGCCATGTCCCCTTATGGATATGGAGGTGAGGAAACCGTGTGCTGGCTATAGTGGCATTTCGTTCCGTAGCGAAGTCAATTAGCCTAAGTCCGTTACCAAACGTGTTGTCGTGTAGGCTATGTTTTCCGACAATACTGCTTAAGATGTCTTCTCTTCCTACCTTTGCGTTAAAATCTCCCAGCACGATTTTAACATCGTACTTCGGTAGTCGCTCATAGGTTTTGTCAAAGAGCTCATAGAAGCAGCCCTTAGCTATATCATCTTTTTCCTCCGTTGGGGCGTGAGCGCATATAAGGCTAATGTTGGCGAATTTGGCCTTGATCGTTACAATGCGTTCGCTAATGTCTTGGAAACATAAGACTTCTTGCCTAAGTCTGGCACTTATAACAAATTCGCATCCGAATAGTCGCTGTTTCTGCTCACTTTAACACGGTCCGTAGTAGATGTCACAGTTTTTCATCCTCTTTTTGCCCGGCCCATCCCATCGTATTTCCTGGATGGCAGTAATGTTTACTTTGTAGCAGTTTAGGGCTTCCGCTAGTTGTTCGCTCTCACCTCTCCTGTTTAATGTTCTCACATTCCAGGTGCAGATACGAACGATGTTGTCCATTTTTAGTTTAGCCGTGTCGTCAACAATTAAATCAGTCCTTTCCGAGGCTATTGGTTGCTTCGCAACCGTTAGATTTTTCCATGGTTTGGTAGTTAACCCAAAGCACAACCCCCAACCTGGAGGGCCAGTTCCAATTTATTAGATACCCTTAGGACACTGGGCCATCAGTATCCACTACGGGATTGAGCGCTGCCGTTGGCCTTTCGGTTCATCCGCCACCAGCTCTGTTCAAGGCGCCTGACTAACTCTTGAAATTCCTAGACAACCTGTTGTCCGAATATGTCGAAGTAGCTTGTCTAGGTTCTTCTGGGATAGCAGGCCGGGTATTCATTCCGTGCCATTCTGACCTGGTTGTTTATAGTGTTGCTGTTTTTCGTCGTGTTAGCAACACTCGCGCTTATCGTTTAGCAAGTCAAATCCGGTTGGATGAGACCAGTACCCGATGGTTACCACTTGGAGGTAAAAAAATAAGCACTTGATGTGTAGCCAGAGTTATAACACTGGGCATTGCAAAGTTAAAACCAATCAGAGTCTACCCTCGTTCTACAACACCCAACCATCATGACCATAAATAAGTCCATGTAAATTTTACGTTAAAACATTTACCATACATTCCAGTATATATAGACAGTAATGTAGTGGAATATTCAAAAAATATCTCGAAATGATTCTAGACGCCAAAACGCTGGAAAGCACATGTTAAGAAAAAAAAGGGATGATTTAAACATTCGCTGCAGTTAAAGGTAGCTATTGGCTTATTGCTAGATACTCAGTCCTATTACATTTATTACAGTAAACTATTGTTATATAAGCAAATTCTAAAAACCGATATGGGCCCATGGGCTTCAGCTGTGGTCATGCACATGCAAGACAAATTTAGTAAGAATACAAACATTAAAAAAAATATATAAAGTACTACGGATCATAGTTAACGCACCGAGGTACATACGAAACGCCGATCTATATATATTGAAGTGGTTGAACATGAAGCTTAAAATGTAGAGCTAGGCTTCTCAGCCATGTACCTACATATAGAAATATCACACCCGAGAATATAGTCAGGAGTTTGAGACGAGTTAAACCTCTGAACCTATGTAGCTTAAAACCAAAAAACAAAAAAAAAGGCCCATAGAAATCCAACCAACGGCAGTGTTTCTTTTAAATTTTATATTTTCATAAAATATAAAGCATATAAAAAAAACTGCTGATTAGTCTAATGACTAGATGCGATTCCTTGAAGATATGCAAAAGTCAGTCTTCAGTGATCGCGTTATACCCTCACTATTGCAGACGGTTCCCTCGTGATCAAATCCCTGCAATGTCATTCGATGTTTAAAAAAAAAATGTTTTCTTAAATTTCAACGAACCCCGTTTTTTACGGAAAACGAACCAAAAAACCCCACGCCCAGTGTGAAAAAAAGCATCATATAGACGAAATATAGATATTGAGATATATCGCAATCGTATATTTTTTGACCAAAAACAACGTTTTTCTGACAGTGGGCAGATTTTTCAAATGCATTTTTGCTTGTTTATATAACAGGTTTTTCAACAGGGACGCTACTAAAGTTGAGCGACAGGGACAGCAAACGACGCCATATTTCTTGCCGCTCTTTTGACATTTGTCTTCAACAAGGTTTGCCATTTCATGATGGAAAGATATACGATCCAACAACGAGTCCAAATTATTCAAATTTACAACCGAAATTCGGTGTCAGTGGCCTCAACGTTAAGAGCGCTACATCCAATTTATGGTCGTCATAATCGTCCTAGCAGATCAACAATTGAGCGTCTAGTGGAAAAAATTGAATCCACAGGCACAGTTCAGTTGAAGAAAGCCCAAATGTGTCTCTCATACGATGTTCTCAAGCCTTAGGCATCTCTGAGACGTCGTTGTGGCGAATTTTGCGAAAAGATCTTGGCCTACATCCTTAAAAGATTAAATTGACGCAAGAACTGAAGCCGCTTGACCACCAGAAGCGTCGTATGTTCGTGAATTGGGCTGAGCAACAACTTGAAAATGATTCGGATTTTCATCGAAAAATCATCTTCAGCGATGGGGCTCATTTCTGGCTGAATGGCTTCGTCAATAATCAAAATATGCGGTATTGGTCAGGCAGCAATCCACACGTACTCCATGAATCATCATTGCATCCCGAAAAAATTACGGTTTGGTGTGGTTTATGGGCCGGCGGCGACGTCATTGGGCCGTACTTCTTCCGTGATGATCAAGACCGGCAGGTTACTGTGAATGGGAATCGCTACCGTTCAATGATAACCGAATATTTTTGGCCCCAATTGGATGATATGGACTTGGAGTTTGGAGAACGTGTTATCTCACAAAATGGTCCAGTCGCTTGGCCGCTATTTCCTGAGGGGCTACGTCAAGTCTATGGTCTATGCCAACAACCCAGCGACGATTGATGAACTTCGTACGAATATCGAACGTGAAATGGCAGCGGTATCGGCCGATTTATGCTTGAAAACCGTCGAAAATTGGGTTCAGCGTTTGGACTTCTGCAAGCGTGCCCGTGGTGGCCATGCAAAAGAAATCGAGTTCCATACATAATGGCATCGAACGTACTTTCACAGAAATAAATAATTTTATTGATATCCAAAACCGTTTTTGTTTTATTTTGTAGCGCTCTTATTGAAAAACCCTTTATATTATATTAATGGGCTTAGTAAGAGCAAACATTCACATTAATTATGGAAGACAGCGTAGTTCAAATGGCACTAGCGCTTTCTGTCAATCCAATTTTTCAAGTCCTTGTTGGTGGTTTCGGGCTGTCACTTACGTATTGCGTATTTCTGGGATGAAATTGGCCTTAGGTGCTTGAATCGTTTTCGGATTGTCGGCATAACATCGACCCTTCACGGTTCCCCTAGAAAAATGCAAAAGGTGTCAAATCCAAGGCGACCAATTGACATCGCCAAACCGGCTGAAATCACGATTTGAGAATTTGGTTCACAGATTGTGGCATCGGCTGTGCGGCATAGCGCGCAATCTTGCATTTACCATAAGTCGTCAACATTCATGTTTTCAATTTCAGATCCGTTGTGCGGATCGTTAAATACCTTATCTTATCTTATCCAAAAGTGTGGACGTGGCTTAAAACTTTATGGAGATGAAATATAGAAAACTGTTGAGAGAGTTTATAAAAATCTTTTATGGTTCTACAAAAAACAAGGTTTTTCCTTTATCTATGGGGTAGGGTATGGGTTAAAAAAACGCCCACAGAAAGTGGGCGTTGGTTAAAATGATCTATAGACGAAATGTTAACGTTAATATTACCAATGATTTTGAATCGAAAGATTTTTTTCGAATAAAATACGTTTTTAAAATAACACGCACAAAAAAAGTGGGAGTGAAAAAAAAGTATAACCACGAAAAATAGATATTGCGATTGTCTTCACATGTTTGTTTATACACTTTGTCAAAATTCGTTACCGTTTCACCAAAAACAATGTTTTTCTTAAAAATGGGCGGATTTAAAAAAAGTTTCCACTTGTTCTGCTTCGTCGGACAGAGAGTATATATAAAAAAAAAGATTATGGCGCAACATTCATGTGCGCGTGTGTACTTCTTTGCACGATGGCGGGACCTCCTGTTTTATGCCGAATCCGAACGGCTTAGTTGAGATAAGCTATTCATGGCAATTGATACTACTCGGATGATTTGTCAGATTATCACGAGAGGAGGGCCAGTGAAAAATCATTTTGATGTTGCTATGGCTGGGAATCGAACCCAGACCTTCTGCGCGGTGGTTCATCGCACTAACCATTGCGCCACTGAGCCCTCAATCATATTGTTATCCCATAATGGTGTACAAGCCCGACTACAAGAATTAAATTTTCTTAAAAAACTAAGGAGTGGACTTAAAGTCCGCAAATCCCAGAGGAAGTGCAGAAATACTTTTTTCATTTAGCCACCGAAATTCGGTGCGCTGCTTTTCATCATCGGTCCTATCACGATCTGATACCGCCTTGCTAAAGCGGAGGAGCTCCGTCGCGGATAAGTCGCTTGTCCCGCGCGTCACGGTAGCGGTGGTAGCTCATGTCTTCTACTAACCATAACGAATCGATATAAACGAATGTCTCTGGTCGAATAAAGCCCGACATGAGCGTACTCTCCATGTATATGTCATTGGGGTAATAAGCCCCGGAGATCAACGCCCTTGCAGCGTGCCTTCGAATCAGCTTAATAAGGAAATCGTCGATTCTGTTCAATTGAGCCCCATGGTATAGATAATATAATATTGCGATCATATTTTATGTACCGGGATTCTGACGTTCGGTACAATCCTAAGCAGGATCGGAGACACCGCCTCTCAAACAGCTGTATCTTTTCCATGCAGGCTGGTGCTACATTGAACCACTCGGGCAACCGTAAGCGGTGATCGTCCTTATGAGGGCCATGTAGCAAATGACTTTCACCCTTGAATCAAGTTGTCTGCTTTGAAACAATTTTCTTGTGAGAGCATAAGTCCTAGCCAGATAAGCATCTATTGCGCCACTGAGAGTATATATAGCAAATTTGAATACTCTAGCGCAAAAGTTTAGGCCCAAAAAGCGGTGACAGACAGACGGACGGACGGACAGACATGGCTAGATCGACTCAGCTGGCGATTCTGAGGTATACTTTGAAGCATACCTATCGAAATTATTTTTTTTTTTTATGTTACCAAATATTATACCCCCATGGGAAAGGGTATAAAAAAGTCGGTAAAAATGGCTCTGAAGCGCCCACCGTTGACTGAAACGTTGTTTACAGACTCACTTTCAAAACAAAACATATAAAAAGGCTACAATTCGATGTGCGGATCGTTGAATATCCTATATCTCATCCAATCCTCAAAATGAATATCTCCGAAATGTGGGCTGAAATATAGAAAATACTGTTCAGACATTTTATCAATTTTTTTTCTTTTCTTTTCGAATTTCTTTAAAACTTGGGCAGACAGTGTTTTCTTAAAACTTTATTTACAAAAAAAAAAACCTAAAAAGTGGACGTGTCAAAACACAATATATACATATTGTAATTGCCTGCTTTCAGACAGTTTTTCAAAATGCCTTACCGTTTGGCAAAAAACAATATTTTTCTGAAAATTGGGCGGATTCCAAAACTAAAATTTCACTCTCTGTGGATGGATGGCTTCTCGACAATAACGTGCGAGTTTTCCGAGCCCCAGATGTGCCAATTTTGTTTGTAAACGTAGCCACCAATATGAAAATGCGCCTTGTTAGAAAATATGATTTTTCGTCCAAAATCGTTGTCCAATTTAGCTGCTCTAAGGCCCAAGCTGCGAACCGATAACGAAGCGGATGGTCGTGTGCCTTTAATTGCTGTGGCAATTGGACCTTGTAAGCGAATAATCCGAGATCTTGTTGCAGGATTCTCCTCAGGATTATGAGCTGTTGAGTCCGATGGCAAGTTGATGTGCATGAATTGAATCTCACACTCTGCTAAGCAGCCACATTTTGTACGACATCGGCGACCATAAGTGTTGTACGCTAGCATACGAGTCTCACGAAATGTTTGCACGGTGGGTGCTTCTTTTCAAAATGTTTGGGTCATATAACACTTACTTTGTAAATAGGATTTCAATATTTTCCAACCTTGTTCAAGCGTAAAGCTACTCTTTTCGATACTCGGAGGTATGATACTGACTTTCTGTCAATATTTCGAGCGGCAAACATCTGTCAGTGTCAAAATAACTTAAAAAAGAAACAAACATGGTTAGATCCACTTAGCTAGCGATATCAAGCCGACCCATATACTTTAAGGTAAAGCTAGCTAAGTTATTTCTCTATGTACAAACTTAATGCCAAAACTAATACACCCTTACCCTATGGAATAGGGTATAAAAAAACACAATAAAACACCAACTCCAACTGCAATTATCCACTAGGCTTTAATAAAAATTTTGTTTTCATTTTTAATTTCTAAAAACAAAATTACCTGACAATCCCGGTTGCATTGTACATTCATTAGTGGATTTCAGTTTAATGATTACCAATATATACGCGGTGTCCGATGCAGTTGCGCCAAGCCAAGCCGTGCCAAGTCAAGCCAATGCAAAGCATCAGCATGAGCGTATGGTGCGCTTATCTCTTCCCCATGATCGTCAGCTACACATATGCACTTTGGTTATATGACAGAGTACCACAAACCGGCAGCACCACCACCAACCGCGTCCCGCCCCATAGGGTCGAGATTTCTTTTTCGTTTGCAGCTTTTTTACTCTGTTCCCTCGTCGCGAATAACAATAATTATTTTCTGTCAATTATTAGGTTTATTATAAATTGCATGCCACTCATTATTCATTCATTATTTTCGCTTTTAATTAAGCATTAATTATTTCGCGATATAAACGACACGACGCGACACGGCAGCCAGTACGCCAGCCAATCAGCTAACTAGCCCGCCAGGCAGGCATGGTTTGGCAAGAGAAGCAAACCACAGCCGCAACATAGCTTTAGCTGCAGGCGGCTGGCCCGCATTAGCCTGCTTTCTGGCTGTGACTCTCTACTACGTACTCGAGTGTCCATAGTACAATTCATCGCTGAGGCAAGTCACAGCGGCGGTCGTCGGTGGCGGCAGCCAGCAGTAGTGTCACATTGATGGTGGAGCCTTTGCTTTATTAGTCTGATTAGCTGCTAGCGGCGGAGTTCATTAGTTCGTCGTCGAAGTCGTTTGCCGATGCCGAGGTAAGGTTAGGTCTTCTGGCAACTGGAACAAAAAAAAGTGTTCGTTTTTCACCTATAGTCGTTGACACGCCAAGCCAATGGAGAGCACACCGAGAGAGTGCGGCTCCGTTCGTCTTTATCTAATGCCATTTCGGGATGGGGTGGCGAGTGGCAACCAGGACTCCGGCTTTCGACAATAATAGCGAAATGCATTTTCGTTTTAATTAGCCTACAAAATAAATGACTATACCTCTAGGACACAGTGCGAGCAACAGCGGACTGAGGGGTTGAAGGCAACTTGGTCTTGTGTCTTTTTTCCAATTGGGATTCGTGTAAACTTAGAGATAATGAGAGGAGACGGATCGTTGCGATAAATATGGACATAAAGCCAGTGGTACTCCATCTGACAGCAGGGGGGTTGGTGGGTAGCGGGTTCTAACGCGCGCATGGCATTTAAATTAATTAAAATGAACTGCGTTTGATGTTTGTTAAATTGGGTATTAGATGATGGTAACCCCTCGACTTTGACAGGCCTGTCTGGTGTGCTTGCCTGTAGTACCTATATGCCTAACTGTTTCAACATTATATTGACAAGTGATTGGCCATGCATCGAGCACACCATGTGGCAGGGTACAGAGGATGGAACGCGAGCGTGAATACTTAGTTTCGATTTGGTGGCATGACTAGTTTGCACGTTTCTTGTGCCACAACAAACGTATGGCAGTGGAGATGACATGCAATTATTTTCGATTGTTAAACGATGCAAGGAATTTACGTTTTTTTTTTGTGTTCTATATGGCTGTGGCCGCATGTCTCTGGATGTAGCCAGAAATCTATTTTTTTTAATCTGACGGCTTATTTGCAGGAAAATTGATCAATTACATGTCTGCGTTAAGTTGGAAAGTTTTCTTGCTAGCAATTATGCAGCTGATTGGAATACTTATCAATTAATTAGGTTTGAGTGGTCCTAAATAGGTGCACTTACACCGTAAGATGCCCTTTGTGATACCACTAGGTGTAGCAGGTTTATTCCTTTTTCAGCTACTTAAATATCTTGCATTAACGGCGCATACTCAAACCTAGCTTATCCACTGATTTTTATGTGAAAAGTTATATTTTTGCCACAAGAAATGCGACCTTCAGTAAAACGCCGATTTCGGACACCAAATTTATTCTCATGACAGTTTTAAACTTCTAGATATTTGTCAGATGTTCGCAGTAAAAAAACACCTAGGTGTTGTTGCTTTCGGTATTTGAGCGGGTCCCTTATTTATTAGTTCGACCTACTAAACCAAAGGCCACTGCACATAAGTTTATCCAACTCCAGTTTTGTTTTATTGAAATCATTCAGGACGCCGCAGAAGAGCTTGGATTTTTGTTGATTTGAGTGCGACACTTGATTTGCATGCACCCCGCGAGGGAAGTGTCCCAAGGTTTCTTCCTCTAATAGTTTGGTAAGAAACAAATCTGCATTAAGGATGGTTGGATGTTTAAAAGGTGGGTAGACTCTGACTGGCCTTAACTTGACAATGCTCAGTTGCTGTAAATCTGACTACACATCAATCGTACTTATTTTACCTAAAAATGGTAACCACCGACCGGACTCTTGGTCTCATCCTACCCGATTTGACTTTCTAAGCTAGAAAATGCGAGTGTTAATAACAAAATAAAAACAGCAACACTATAAACAGCCTGGCACGGAATACCCGGCCTGTTGAAAAGAGGATATCGACGTTCGTATCTTTACCTGGAATGTAAGAACATTAAACAGGAGAGGTGCAGGCGAATAGCTAGCAGAAGCCCAAAGCTGCTACAAAGCAGATATTACTGCCCTCCAGGAAATACGATAGGATGGAAAGAGAAATGAAAAACTTTGTAATCTACTACGGACCTTGTTAAAGTGAGCAGAAACAGCGACTATTCGGATGTGGATTTGTTGTAAGTGCCAGACTTAGGCAAGGATTCTTATGTTTATTCTTCTTATTCAAGACATTAGCGAACGCATTGTAACAATTCGCATCAATGCCAAATCTAAAAAATCGACAGAGGAAAAAGGTGATATCGCGAAAGCCTGGTTTTACGAACTCCTGGACAAAACCTAAGAGCGAATAAAGAAGTACGATGTTAAAATCGTGTTGCAAAGGTAGGAAGAAGAAGAAGTTTGGAGGAATGCCGACAAATACTCGCAGCCAAGAAACAGGCCTACAAGGCTAAGTTGCAGTTAAAAACGAAACGAAGGGAGGACACCGGCTATTCAAGAAGAAGAAAAAAGAGCGAATAAATAGAGAGGTGCCGCTCCAGGAACGATGTTCTTAAGTGTTTGGAAATTGTAAAAGGTCAAAGCCAGTGATAAAAAGCGTTAACAGAATTCTTTGGAGGTGGACAAGGAAATGTCGTATCTGAGACAAGGTCGATGCTTAGGCTAAGGATAACCACTTCTGCAGATTGTTAAACGGCGATGACGAATAATCTCTAGCTATCAGGCAGAACGCATCATTCAATGTAGGGCACGACAGCAAGAACTACCAAATACCCGAACCTAAGTGAAGTCAAGATAGCAATATATAAACATAAGCTTAACAAGGCTGTCCGTAATGACGGTCTTTCGTCATTCCCGATTTAGTAAGTAGCATTCATCATTTCATAAGCAAAATTTGGTCGGATGAAACTATGCCTGAAGAATGTAACCTCAAAAAGGGGACCCGCTAAATATGCAAAATACAAAGGCATAAGTCTCCTCAACATCGCCTATAAATCGTTTACTAACAACCTGATTAGCCCTTACAGGTTTGGTTTCAGGCCAGGGAAGTCAATACCGGATTATATCTTCATACTTCGGCAGATCCTGGAAAACAACCAAGAAGTCCAAAGTGATACTCACCACCAATTTATCGGCTTCAAAGCCGCATAAGACAAAATTTTTAAAAGACGAAGTATATAGAGCCACGTCTAGTTTTGGTATTCCCGCCCACTGATCCATCAGGATGATGATGAAGAATTCTGGCTCTTCCGACCACTCCGACATATTAGATACAAAAACATGATTCAGGCAAGGCGCCCCACTGTCATTGACCTCTTTAACATCATTCATGAGAAGATTTTTCAATACTCGCGACCCAAGACCCAGCCAACACCAGAGGCACAATCTTCCAAAAATTGCACTCAACGTGATGTCAAAGCCATGTTTGCTAGTAAAAAGCAGGTAGCTGCAAAAATGGGTTTCGCAATAAATAAGGGTAAGACTTAGAATTAGACAGAACCATTAACTGATATAACGTTGAGGAATTACTGGACTTTGACTACTTCATCTTCGCTATTTAGTCTGAAAACAACATCTCATCAGAAATTAAACGAAGAATTACTCTGGCCAACCGCTGTTTCCTCGGGATAAGGAAGAAATTTAGCGGTATAGCCCTCACTCGAAATACTAATGATAGGAACCTGATAATCTACGGCGCCGATGCATGGACCGTATCAAAAGCGAATGAAGAAATCCTTGGCCGTTTTGTGCGAAAAATTCTTCAAAAATCATCCGTCCCGCCCCGAAGATTCAACCGTTAGCTATACGAGCCGTATAGCGACATACCTTTAGTCAATGGACACCAATTTTTCTTCTAGCTGAGTCTTGGATTCCCAGCCAGACGTGCAGACGCAGTAGTGGAAGAACCGCCTTAAGTGACGCGAAAACGTAAAGTTTTCCAGTACTCACATATCAACAGATAAGATGGCGCACCCTAAAGTAAGAAGTACTTTGCGATTAGTGGTTGAATCCCTGAAAACCATCGATAGCACCTATACTCTACTTTGCCTTTCAAACCAAAACGTAACCAATTTAGTCCAGTAAAGACGCATGATCGAACGGCAAAGTGTGCCGGTTAGCAGGACCTAACAAAATATCATCCACAAAGAAACGAATTAAAATAATAGGCCGGTACCTATTGGTATTATAACCTCCCATACCCATACTAAAGTACGCTCTCAATGTACCTATACCTACCTACATCGTCTTAACCATAGTCCTTGTTAAACATTTCTCATCTCTAATTTGTAAGGATTTCCAAAGAAGAGTAACGTATATTTTTGATTTGCTTCCCAATTAATTTAATGAGCACACCAGACAGGATACACACTGGGAGAGAGACATACCTACTTTTCTTCCAGATAATCCGATCGTCTTGCTCCCTGCAACAGGGCAACAACGACACAGGATGATGAAGAATAGGACGACGACATCAACGACGACCGAGCCAATCAAATTACTATGCAACATAACTAGCGGTAATAATCCGATAATATCCTTTTTTCCTTCTATTAACGTTTCAATATTTACACCCCTCGACGCACCGTCTTCCAAGAACATTGGATATCATATTGTGAGGAAATCGTACATCCCTTCACCTGGTTATAGCCAAACATCAAGCTCAATAAGGAGGTGAAAATACATTATTTGCAACCGCACAAGTTATACCATAGTGAGGGGGGGGGGGGGGGCATACATCAGCGATGGTGTGTGTGTGTGTATATGTGTTTGTACATCACCTAACTATATTCGCACATCTGTGGTGGAATTTAATTAAATAAAGGCATTCCGGTCATTTCCTTTTGTGTGCTGTTGTTCTTCCTATATACCAACCGTTATACCTTTCCCCAACGTGGCCATACATATTTGAACGACTTTAAATTGCAAAGATACACCGGAAGGACGAAAGAGGATAACAGAACAAATCCATCACTCGGCGTAATAGTGTGAGATTTTAATTTATTTTTTTCTGCAAATCCCTGGAAAAAAAGAAAAGGATATGATCCTTGTGCGCTGTACGCGTATGACTGCGGCATGGAGGCAAATTAAGTGAAGTTTAGTCCTGCGAATGATTTTCCAATGTTTGTTGTTCGTTTACATTATTTTCTGTGACGCTAATAGCGTCGTTCAAGTTCCTATTCATCCCCTCATTAATACTGTCATCGCTTCGATTTAGGGTGGGAAAAAAGGGCCAAGGGGATGTGCGCACGAGAATAGTTAGACGAAATATACACATAGAGAGTGAGGCACAGACAGCGCCTATAGATTTGATAGAAACGGCAGCAGGGAAATGGTGAAGGCATACACATTCATACTTACTACGAGTAGGTATGATGCCTCGAGTCCTTTTTTTTATGACATCATTAAATGTTTCTCGTCGCTGATATTGTGTTTGTTGGCCGGGATAATGAGTTGAAATGAAAGCGCTCGTTTCCGTATAAGTACATATTTGATTGATTCCCCGACCATACATTTGCAGGCTAAATTAATTATTTTCGCTTGAATAATTTATATCCCTTGTGTGAATGTGCGGCGTGCCGTACAGTGGGGTGTAAAAGCTTTTGCAAGATATGGGAAAACAGTGCTCGACTAGAGATAGGTATCCCATTCAAATTTCTGAATTCAATTAAATTTTTTTATTGGGGTTTCATTGTTTTTGAAAATTAACTGATGACTTCGTTTGGGGAGATTTTGGATTTTGTTTGGGGAATGGCTAAAGGAGGCTACAATTTGTTAATTAAGAAATAATTGAGTGTGAGTTCACTTTACACGCGGTAGAAGTGAAACTGTAATCTGCTTAATTTCTCTCTCTCTCTCACTTTTCTCTATTTACCACCTCTTTAGTGTATTCAAAATGATTTGAACTGACATATTGACGATTGCTAGCTGGGTACTTGAAAATTGCCAACCTCTTGGGTCTATTTCAGAGTAATATACAACTATATTGATGGTGACTGTTCGATACACAAAATGCGTATGAGAGCCGAATGATATACAACTTTGTTTACACTGAAATTGGTGAAAAATGAGTTTGGATTAGTTTCCAACCTTGCTCTATTGCACGAATTCGGTTTAAGAATTTACACTATTTCTCACCCCAAACCTCAGTTCCCTTGCCTACAAAATCGGTTTTAGGCCAGTTGAACTCATCTCATTCTCTTAAAATAACCAACAACACGCAGAGTTTCCAGGCGTTCCAATATCTAAGTAATAATCGCGACAGACGCTGCTTCGGTGATCAGATGACAACCGATATGTTGTTTGATCTTTTTTTCGTTACACTTTTTCGATTCATTTAATCGAATTCATAACGTCACAAAAAAAGTTTCACTCAAAAAAAACAATCAAACAAATATCGCAATTAGTCCTTTCTACAGGATCTCCAGTGCGAAGATATTACCTCTTCATTGCTCTACCTTTCATAAAGACTCCCAAATATCGATAAAACCGTCAAACATTCAAAATGCAATCTTGGCCAAAAGTATCTACCGTTATGCAACTGAATACCTACATCATAAAATCTGAACACATCAACCTACACCAATCAGACAAGATACTAATTTTCATTTTCAACTTGCAGCCTCTCTCGTCCGAAGTACCGCAATTTGTATTTACACCCACAATAGTTAGAGGTGTTCCCGATATCTAGCGTCTTGTTTAAAAAATGTCGTCATATGAAAAACACCGTCCTTCCTGAAGGCAACACACAAATTCTATAAAACCAGCACAGCCATATAAAGGGTGGTTAAATTTTAAGGGCCGATGTTGATTTCAAATAAAACACAAATTATTTAGGAAATTATTGTCATTTTTTTTTATTACGATTATATTGGTATGGTTCAATTATGTATGGAACAAAATATCGGCAAATTTGCCGCCACGACCTTGACGGCCACGCCTCCATCCGATGGTGCCAATTTTCGTTGACGCTGAGGCATAATTGAGACTCTATGCCGGTAATGTGCCGAATTATCTCATCCTTTAGCTCTTGAATTGTTGCTGGCTTATCGATGTACACCTTCTCTTTCAAATAACCAAAAAGAAAGAAGTCCAACGGTGCCATATCACATGATCTTAGCGGGCAATTGACAACGTCACCACGTGTGATAACACTGCCATTTGTCGCGCAAAAGAGCAATTGTTTCGTTAGCTGTGTGGCAAGTGGCACCGTCCTGTTGACACCACATATCGTCCACATCCATATCTTCCAATTCGGGCCATAAAAAGTTCGTTATCATCTCACGATAGCGAACACCATTAACAGTAACAGCCTGACCGGCCTTATTTTGAAAAAAAAAAAAAAACGGAACGATGATGCCGCCCATAAACCGCACCAAACAGTCACTCTTTGTGGGTGTATTGGTTTTTCGACAAACACTCTTGGATTATCATTCCCCAAATGTGGCAATTCTGCTTATTGACGAATCAACTGAGGTGAAAATATGCCTCATCACTGAATATGATATTTTTCGAAAATTTATCATCGACTGTTGACATTTCTTGCCGCCATTCTGACCATTGACGACGCTTGAAATGGTCAAGAGGCTTTAGTTCTTGAGTCAATTGCGCCTTGTCAGCGTGTAAATGCAAGTCTTTATGCATAATGTTCATCAACGACAAGCGTGAGAGGTGCAATTGTTGGGCACGACGCACGACGAGTTGAGGTGGACGGCTCTTCAGCCACACTATCGCGAACAGCAGCAATATTTTATGCAGTACGAGCTGTACGAGCATGCACTGGTGTTTTTCACATCTCCTACAGACCCGGTTTGCTCAAATTTTTGCACGATTTTTCCGATTGTACGCACATTTGGACGATTAAATTGACCGAAAAAACACGAATCACGATATGCATTTTGATTTGAACGCCCATTTTCATAATAAGCCTGAATAACTTTAACGCGTTGCTCGATTGTGTATCTTTCCATGGTTCAAATTGAGTTTAGTCTGAAATTGAGAAACGTCAAATGAAATGCAGAAAAGCTTGATTTGTAGGTCATTCAACATCGGCCCTTAAAATTTCACCCGTCATTAGAATTGGCTGGATCGTGGTCCTGTAAAGCAAACATTTTCGCTTCCAAATTTTATGTTTAAACACCTTTTTTGATATTGTATGAACATAGACAACTATCAGTGCTGTGGAGAGATCTTAAATGTTGAAATCTTAAGCCCCAAATCACCGAATCCCTTGCTTGTCTTCAAAACACAGCTAATGATAGGGTGTGATAGAAAACCTGATTATAGATGAGCAAGCTAATTTCAGTCCAAGATTCGGATTGAAATATATAACACCCTGAAAGAACCTTTCGACACCACTGTCCACTGCGCCATTCAATTCTGAGATTTTATATGTCATGAGACATATTCCCGCCATTATGCCAAATGTCGGCCTGTCCGTACTGTAATTAAAATTAATTTTGTTCTGGCTTTTCTGATTTTTGGAGAAACTACTCAACCCCTCGTATTTGTTCAACCCCCAACTCAGAACCCTTTAGACTTACGCTCACGATATGCAATTGCCCGTGCCCGTGCCCGTACATCGCATACGCATTTCAACCTTGATATTCTGTCACTCGCTGGAGAGAGAACAAGTCGCAAGCGTTTATGCGAGCATGTGATTCGATTCTGTTCTGTAGTAGCTTCGCTGTGTGTGTGTATACAGTAAATATCTTCAAATTAATTAAAACGATCCAATTAGTAACGGAATAATTGAAATTGATTTAATATTATGAATTTCATTTCGTCCTGTGGTCGCCCAGAGCGTTGCCTTACCACTATATTTCGTTGTACCTAGGCGTATACACACAGTCGCGTAGATGTGCCAAAAAGGACATGTGTGTACACACACATTTATATGCTCATCCTTCTGATGATGTGCTTTATGGAGGATGTTTTCCCAATAATTTGTTGTTGTTGGCATTTTTTTTCTTTTTGCATTTTCTCTTCGCCCTGTGTGTGACTGGGTTAGTGTGTGTGTTTGTGTTACTATACCGGGAACTGGACCTGACACAAGGTGATGGCGGTAAATTGAAGCAGGGCAAATCAACAAGCACCCCAAAACCCCCACCGCTTGCCACCATTCACCCTCGCCCAGTGTGTTGTGTACACATCGCATTTCTTTAGCTTATTTTGTTGGACTGACTGCGTGTGTGTGAGTGTATAGGGATGACTACGACGTGCGTATGTATGGAGCAATTTATCCCTTCTTGCAATTTAATTAAATTACTGTAATTGCCCGGTGTACAAATGCGAATTGATGTGTGTGCACGAATGAATGAGGCTGCTGCTGGTGGGGTACGAAGGTAAATGGCAGAGTCAGAGGCACTCTGTGGTAAAGACAGGACTCTGGCTAAAAGAGTGGGGTTGGCTTTCGGAGCCTGATGATGATGATGATGACGATGATAGAGCGAATTGCTAGATGCAAAATTAAATTGCTTTTTGGCATTTCAATTATTTAATTAAAAGAATTGCACATACTTTATTGCTAGCTCCTGCTGATGGTGATGCCGATGGTGATGATACTAATGATGATGATGCCGATGATAATAATGATGATGGTGATGATGATGATGATGGTGGTGGTGTGTGATGGCCCAGTAACAACAATGAATCCTGCGCCTCTGAGAAGATGCTCTGCTTCTGCTATTCCATACCCTACCTACCTTACTACACTAATGGAGATTATTTCATTCAGCTCAGTGATGGCCAAGCCCAGACAACTCATAGATATTCACAGAGGTACCTTTCTATGTGCCTGCATTCCCCAAAAGATAGAAACACTGATGCGAGAGGTTGTTTTCAACAAACATTTGCTTATGTCTGCATGCGTCGGGCTTGTGAAATGTGTACTGTTGCCGTGCGTCCTTGAATTGATTAATATTGTTCAATGCAGAGGCAGAGTCGTCCGAAAATTAGCCGGCAGCAGTTTATTGGTAGATTGTTCTCAGCTGTAGCTGATATTCTTCAATTTTGATTTATTATTCAATATTGTGCGTGTGTTTGTACCCGGGGAAACCACCCCCTAAATTCGCATATTATAGTGTCATGTGCGGGGCACATCAGTGCACGCAGACAAAGAGGATGGTAGGTATTTCAATTATGGAAATTTAATTAAAAAAAACGAAGGACACTGCGCACACTTGGCAAATAAAAACAGATTTTCCATCAGTATCTGTATCTAAGTTTCATGCAAAAATGCAATGAGGGTTCTTTTTTGTTTGATCATAATTTGTGGAATTCTACACCTACTCTCGTTAGCGTTAGAGGAGGAAAGTTACTGCCGCTGCTCATACCAGTTAAGTACTGAAACGGACGTTACCGGGTAGGTTATCAAAACTGTTTCATGGACATTTTCAAACATCTGAAAAGCTTTCAACAATAAGATGAGTGAAGTTGTAAAAAAAACATCCGCAACGATACAATAAAATACTTTTCAGCAGAGTAATACTATGATCAGCAGCACTGGGTTTCCCCGATCAAATCTTCAGAGTTCAACGAGAAGAGGCAGCGAATGGTGCAAAAAAAAACACTTCACGTTGGTCGCTACAGTGAATAGGAAATTGCGAAACTCAACAAGGAAAAAGTAAGTTAGAGCCTCCCCGTTGTGCCTTTATCCTCCACCAATATTAACACCCATTGGATAACGTGTAGCAATAGTATTAGAGGCAGCCGAACCAACTATAGGCTACCATCCACCAACGATAAGATGCCCGTGGTGATGATATTTACAAGTAATAAAAAAGGCGTTACAACGCCGAGCGGGATGAGAATAAGAAAGAATGAAAAAAAAAAAACACGCAGCCTCCCAGCTCAGGGAAATCGAAGAGTCTAGCGACAAGACGGACATCCGTCAATTCTACAAAAAAAACTAAACAGATGCTGGTTTCAAAGTAGGAGTACAGGCTATTCACCACAACATTGGAAACCTAGTCACTGATGTGCAGAAAATTGTATATTACTGCTGAATTTCCAGCTTTAAGCTGCTGCTTCTGGCCATGTTGTCGAGAGAGACATAGCGCAAGAAACCGGCCCACCTCCAGTCAGCGAAGAAGAAGCCCTCCCTCCCAGTATTAAAGAAGTTTGCGAAGCCATTAATAAGCTGAACAACAACAAGGCAGACATTTCCGATGATTTACTAGCAGAACTCTTCTTATACGAAGTTGTTGCCATAAAAGTGTGCATGCGTCAAATTGTCAACAAAGTATGGATAGATTGGATTATCTCCTGTGACTGGAATAGCAGATCCACAATTATGTCCCATCTACTCAAAATACTTCCCAATTTCTTGCACCAACTACTGAGGCATGTTCCTGCTAAATACCGCATATAATATCCACTGAATTGTGTGAACTAGGCTCAGTGGCGCGATGGTTGTGAGATGAACTGCCGCGCAGAAGGTCTGGGTTAGATTCCCAGCTAAGAGTATAGAACTACATAGAGTACGCGTCACAGCTTAAAATTTTGTAGCCATTTAAGACGCGGGCGGTAAGTGCGAAAGGGAAATTTCGTAGATCGCATGCGTCGGCGAGGCATTTTTACTTTTAAATTCATTTTTTATTAACTTACCAGTAGACAAAAATGCTTAAATCTAACTAATAAATAACATGTTTTCCTAACCTAACTTATCGGCCCTTAGCGGGCGCTTTGAGCTTCGTCGGCAAGGCATAGCAACACCTAAATGATTCTTCACTGGCCCTCCTCTCCTGATGATCTGACAAATCATCCGAGTAGTATCAATTGTCAAGAAAACCTTATCTCGAATTCGCCGTTCGCAGTCGGCATAAATCAGGAGGTCCGGCCACCGAGCAAGAAGTAAACACGTACACATGAATGGTTGTCAGAAAGATCGGCAACGCACGAATCGGTATGTACCAGTGTGCTTTCTGGCCCAACCGATCGACCATAGCCCATATTTCAACACTAAGGCGAATCCTTGGAAAGACAAATGATTTTTAACTGGACACATCATCTTTTCATCGCCTTTTTAACGTCGTGTATGATAGCATCTAGAAAGCGGTGATGGACTACGGAACACCATCACAACTGTTACAACTGTGCCACCTAACAATGCGGGACACACGATGGTACGTTTAGTTTGGAATCAGGTTATCTGAAAATTTATCAAACATGTAGCGGATTCTCGTGCTGGCAGAGGTAATACGTAGGGCAGGTGTAAATACGGAAGGCATTATCTTCAACAAATCCGTCCATCTACGCAGACGATTTCGACATCATTGAGCATTGAGCGTTGTAGAAGCATTCACGGCAATTGATGAAGATGCGAAACGGGTAAGAGTTGTGGTCAAAAACTACAAGATACAAGTACATGAGAACAACCGCCCAGATATCGCAAGAATTACGGCGATTGTTACGGGGCACTGGCCAATTGGAGACCATGCGGCCAAGCTAAAGATCCCAAACAACCATCATTGCCGCAGTTGCGGGAACACAAATGAGAGAGAAACTCTCTCCTATTTCATCTGCAAATGTCCGGCACTAGCAAGAGACAGATTGCGTGCGTTGGACAAACCATTTTACGACAACCTTAGCGTCATCTCGGGTAAAAGGATTCAAGATCTTATCCGCTTTTTAAGACTCACGGGCTGGATCTAGAGAACGCATGCATCTCATCCACAACAACAATCATAATATAGGTCACACGAGTCGTGGTAACAAAAAGGCACATAAGTGCTACTTGGTTTCATGCCAAACCGCCACTTCTACCTTCCTACCTATATGTGGACGACAATTTGATCAGTCATATGGAGCCAATGAAAATTTTTGCCCCAGTCAAGATAATATTCGTATCTTAGCCTTCAGATTCGAGACGGCAAGGAAGATTGAACCTCGGTTTAAAGCAGTCAAAGATACCAGAGCAGTTGCACTGAGTAACTCGAAGCTTTAATACTGGGCACGTTGCTTCCGGTTATTCAATGCAAGCGCTCTGGTATCCGTGATCGCAAAGACTGTTATCTCAAGCAGAGACAAATTAAATAAGCAGAGACCCTCAAGTAAGAAAAAATAATTCTACAGGCTATAGTAACCAGGAAATATTAAAGATGTCCAGCTTTTCCAGCGTAGTGCGGATATATAATGAATTTTCTAAAGGGCTTTGGGCAATACGGTTGTTTCGAAGAAGTCACATTTCAGGAACACTATTAGGATGCTACTCAATTCGAAAACGGAATGGTTGGACTGCAACCATACAGAAAGTAATGAGGAAAACGATAATGTCAACGAAGAAGATCAACTAATTTGGGAGAATGATTTTTCGCAGTATAGTACACGAGATTCCAAGAAAGAAGCTAGGGAATTGAAAGAAAAGTGTAGGCACATGACAACGCACTGCCTTTCGTAGAAATCAGTGTTACCCGCCTCAATTTGAACATCTGGGTACTCATTTCCTGGAAATCGTGCAGTGTAGGGTTAAGTGGTCATCCCCTTCTCCCCCCTTCCCCTTCCTCTCTCTTCCACTCATACCACCACTGGGTCGGATTAAGGTGTCATACGACCCGTGCCGGGAATCAGCCAGCCAGTACCTGCGTACTGCGAATCTCTGTGCAGGTGGACCGGCTTTCTTTGCCACTCGTGGGACTATCATGAATAAAATTTAAAAATAACGAATAAAACATAGAGACCGGTTCTCCTCCTAAACCGGTCAGCAGCAGGAGCTTAGAATCTGCTGTTGGGGTAGCTCCTGAAGATCTGGAATGGAAATCGAACTGCAAAGCTTTAAGCTCGCAGTCCCTCATCCCAAACATTAGCCGCGCGGAGCTAAGGGGTTCGGAAAACCAATCACCGTCCCTTAAGGAATGCTCGGAGAGTCCCCAGCTCGCAGTCACTCGCTCCTCTGAAACCAACAAGTATCTTGGAAGCAAATGACTGCAAAGATACAAACTTGCGGCCCAACCCTTCAAAGATTCTTTGCAGACAATAGCACACAGTGGCAAGACAAATGGAATTTATGAGTGCCTATTGTAGAGAGCAAGGACACTGCGTCCAATAAAGAATCTCTTGCTCACCTTAAAGAGATTAATGACTTTATAAGCTATGGCTTTGGTTCTAACAAACTTTAAGTCTACAAAAAGTATAAGTTGGAGGCCGATGCGGTTCCTCCTCATAACATATGTTCGGCTACAGGCGCCTCCGAAATGGAGAATTACCTCTTTGCATCCTCGGAGGATGAGAACACCACAGTGGTGGAAAGATCTGATTGTAGCAAAAATGATGAGAATAACACTCGTTGCATATGTCTACTTCTGAGAGACCACCATGCATGCAATAATATTAAAAAAAAAATTATGGCGCAACAGGCTCGTTAGTACCCAGGGCCTAGCTTTTTTCTCACAACCATTCATGTGTGCGTGTGTACTTCTTAGCACGATGGCGGGACCTCCTGTTTTATGCCGAATCGCTAAGTTGAGATAAGCTTTTCATGATAATTGATACTACTCGGACGATTTGTCAGACCATCACGAGAGGAGGGCCAGTGAAAAATCATTAAGGTGTTGCTACGGCTGGGAATCGAACACAGACCTTCTGCGCGGCGGTTCATCGCACTAACCATCGCGCCACTGAGCCCTCAATCATATTGTTATCCCATAATGGTGTACAAGCCCGACCACAAGAATTAAATTTTCTTAAAAAACTAAGGAGTGGACTTAAAGTCCGCAAATTCCAGAGGAAGTGCAGAAATACTTTTTTCATTTAGCCACCGAAATTTGGTGCGCTGCTTTTCATCATCGGTCCTATCACGATCTGATACCGCCTTGCTAAAGCGGAGGAGCTCCGTCGCGGATAAGCCGCTTGTCCCGCGCGTCACGGTAGCGGTGGTAGCTCATGTCTTCTACTAACCATAACGAATCGATATAAACGAATGTCTCTGGTCGAATAAAACCCGACATGAGCGTACTCTCCATGTATATGTCATTGAGGTAATAAGCCCCGGAGATCAAGCTGTTGTCGCTAGCCATCGCCCTTGCAGCGTGCCTTCGAATCAGCTTAATAAGGAAATCGTCGATTCTGTTCAATTGAGCCCCATGGTATAGATAATATTATATTGCGATCATATTTTATGTACCGGGATTCTGACGTTCGGTACAATCCTAAGCAGGATCGGAGACACCGCCTCTCAAACAGCTGTATCTTTTCCATGTAGGCTGGTGCTTCATTGAACCACTCGGGCAACCGTAAGCGATGATCGTCCTTATGAGGGCCATGTAGCAAATGACTTTCACCCTTGAATCAAGTTGTCTGCTTTGAAACAATTTTCTTGTGAGAGCATAAGCCCTAGCCAGACAAGCATCTACATTTTTGTTAAAATACATAAATTGGCAAACCAGATGCCAATTTATTTGACTTTACTTCTCACCGCCAACGGCTGACCATTCTGTCCAATCATACACAATTTTTTCCTAGTTTTTTTTTCTGGTATCTCTAGAAGCCCTATACAATTGGGTCCTAAACAGAATTGTTTCGGTTTTTTGGAAATTGATACTCAATTTCCAATCATCACAATATCCCTTAATGTGATCAAAGTCACATTGCAAAAGTATGTTGATGACCTCGATTTTCGGACCTGATCTGTACGCTACGAGATCATTTGCGTACGCTATAGCGTGTCTGAGAGAACCTACAAGATCACTTGTAGAAATGTTAAACAATATCGGGGAGTTCACCGCTCCAGGAATGTTGAATAATTTGCTACTAAATAGCCATGTTATCAACACACAACTGGATGGTGCTTCGACCAAAAGACATGTCAATAGACCCTGCAAGGTGGAGTCCTGTCCCCTTTTCTCAGACATTACTGGTCCTGTTCACTATGAAATATAAAATTTCTCACGTCACTAAATGGAATCTAGCCTTTCTAGCCTTTCTAGCCTTCTCAGACAAAAGAAAAATACCTGACACTTATTTTGGACAGGAAGCTCAAGTGGAAGCAGAAACATAACGGAAAGAATAAAGAAAGCGACAGTCGCACTTTATTCCTTTAAGAAAGCCATAGGCATAAAATTGGGAATGAAACATCGCATTGGCTCTTTTTCTCGGAAATAAGACCGATACTTCTTTATGTAGTAGTTGTATGGTGGACAGCGCTAGAGATAGCTATAAACAGCAAACAACTAGCCAATGTTCAAAGAACTGCGTGTTTCTATATCGGTGGTGCACTCCTCAGCAGGATTAGACATTCTTTTCAACCTACTACCACTAGATATTTTCGGCAATCAAATGGCAGCTAACTCAGCCATACGTCTTAAAGCCATCCAACAGTGGTCAAATGTACAAACTGGCCACTCTAAAATTCGAAATGAACATACAAGTATCCCTGACAAATATCCATGCGAGAGTAACGAACCTGTGTAAAATTACTCGACACAGTTTTATACCGAGGGCTCCAAAATGTATGACGGATTGGGTGCTGGTGTCCGATCAGACAGGCTAAATCCCAGCCTTATCATAGCAGCGTATTCCAGACGGAACTCATGGCGATTATTGACATTGACATCACAGTGATTCGCACATGAATGCATCGAACTACAGACACATAACAGCACTGGCGACTGAGGCCATCGGCTGGGACAGATCAAGACATGAATACAACAGAGCGAGACAGATAGACACATAGAAGGAAAGACATATAACATAAACCTAAGTGGCACAGAGGAGGAGACATAGATTTATATTGTCTCATATTATCGCACAGGTGGCCTCAGATAAGCTGGCAATTTTCGTAGAAAACAAATGCTGCCGAAGCTGGGGCTTGAACCCGCAGCCCTATCCAGGCTAAAGTAGAATGTTTTATCTGCAAAGGATATTAGCATTTTCTCGGAAAGCCAAGCGGCCATCAAATCCCTGGAATTAGTCTTAAGAAATGCAAAGACAACCCTAGATTGTCGCTCATCTCTTAAAACGATATCAGAGCAGTATAACATTCCCCCACTGCTGGGTGCCTGTGCATAGGGACTCCGCACTTGGGTTTGTAAAACGCTGATCTAAGGAATTCTCGAACCCTTATGTCACAAATCTCTATTTTTCACATTTGTTAGACCTATCCTCGAATATGCTAGCCAAGTATGGTCGCGCCTTATCACAATACCCAGTCCCTCCGTATTGAGAGTGTCCAACGCAGATTTATCCTTTTTGCTCTACGCGGTCTCCCCTGGGTAGACAGTTTTAACTTATCCCCTACGATGATCGTTTGAAATTAATAAACCTCCAATCACTTCAAAAGCGCCGTGAAATAGCCGCACATCAGCTTCTAGCAAGTAATGCCCGGTTTTGCTACAAATGATTTCCCTTAACGCCAACTCCAGAAATCTAAGATTCAACTTCCACCGAACCAACTACGGCAACAACAAGACGAGCCAATAACTAGAATACTACGCCTGGCTACTGGGCATAGCTCATTTGATTTTACTGTAGCAAACTTTTTCCACTAAACTTCCTTATGTCCTCCTCAGCTACCACTACTTCTTAACCCTTTTTCTAATAATTAAATTTAGTAAGGCTATTTTAGTCTTAAGCTCAGCTTGTACTAAACAAATAAATTAAAATAAATGAAATAAGTGACATTTTAGGGAACTGTAAGGCTAATGACCTCGCCAGACATGAAACTAAATTACCGGGTGTACCCGAAACAGATGAACTAGGTATTCCTATTGCTACATGCAAAAGCTTACTACCGTAACATGCTAACGCAAATCAAATCTCAGATGGAGTCTTAACACGAGGTGTGAAATAACCAAACAAATTTGGCAAAAGCTGGATTTGAGAAGATCCTTATTTCGCTCGACATACCATACACTAGCGACATGGTAATAACTGGAAAGTGTTTAACAAGTAGGCACGCAGAAAGGCTAGGCCTGCACTGAAATGACTGCTGTAGGAGCTACGCAAGCGAAGGGGAAAAAATATTCTTCATCTCCAGCTTGGAACATACTACCTTCAAAATCTCTGTGATTTGCCTTAAACGGAAGTGATAAATCTCCTCCGTTTTTTTTTAAAGCTCAGAATGGTTTTCTTACAGATAAGAAGGAGATAAGGAGGACAATATCCATAATCATCACATCACAATGGACTAAATATGGTCTAAGTGTGCTGGGAAACTCGCTGGCAGCCACTCTGACTGACCACACTGACCTAGGGTTAACTGGCGCGAACTAAAATCCGACATAAACCGAACCTTGATGTGCGCCACTGGAGGCAGATGACTTAAGAAAGGGAGAACTGGAGAGATATGTTGGGTGAAGACTTTTAATGGAACAGTAGTATCTAGTTGTACGTGTGGATAACATTTTTAATTTTGTGGTGCGTGACATCACCGTACAAAGGAGCACTGTTTTCTCCAAAGGATTGCGGTTGCTATGTCATACGAGTTGTGCCATGATTTTCGAAGGAGCGCTAGGTCGAAAAATAGGTGGTGGGCATAGATTTGGACAACGTTCTTGTGCTATGTATTTATTCCTCAGAAAACAATCTTCCGCTTAATTAACCCTCTTATTTACTCAAAACCACCGATAGTATGGTTTAAAATTCTTCTTTTTATTATTATGTCGCGTTTTCGATGAACAATATGCTGTCGGACAAAGTACTAAATAAGAAAATCTCATTTCGCCCACCATGCAATTAGTTGCATGCAATCCACCTCCATACAGAAATCTAGCACACACATCCCAACACCAATGTCCAATACTAATGCTGTAGCAACGTATTGTTAATTAAAATTTGGTAAAAAGCCCGTTTCGTTTTAGATGTTTCTATATTGGCTTCGGCTCAATTCGTTTCGGCTCGTTAATTAACTTGGCAAGCTGCGGGCAGTTGTACCCGTACACATAGGCACATAGATATAGCATTACACTATGGCCCTGGATGGCGTGCGGCTGTGTAGCGCAGGACGTATGGAACGAATAGTCTCTGACTAACTAAACGACAGATTCGCGGCACTTTCTTCTGCTTCATGGTGCAGTGTGTATATTAAACACCTATTGTCGAAGTGCCTCTAGAGCCCATACGGCCTACTCTATCCCTGCCTAGGCATTATAATTTAATTACAATGACGGAAGCGTAAAATGACGTAATTTACTTATGTGTACAAAACGACAGAGGTATACGTAGAGTGTTACGTATGCGGCGTTTGCATAGAGCATGCTGTAGTAGGTAGGCAAATGTGGCAGCTGTACATCGTACACAAAGCGTACTAATTGCTTTAAATCGGTGTGAAAAATGACCACAGTTGCACAGTTGCACGGTAGCACAATACCATCAAACAGGAGTTTAGAAAATTACATTTATGAATGGGACTAGTGTGAGACAGAGGATCTGCTTCCTTGGGTGAAATTGATTTTTTGTTTTTTCTAATATGAGCTAAGGCTAAGCTAAGACTATTACTTACGAATTTGTGAATAATGAGAAAGAGCGTGGTTATCCTTTGTGGTTGTCTGCAAATAGAAAAGTAAATAAATTTAATGTGAGTTGTTAAAAAAACCCTAATATAGCCTACAAATTGTATTATCTAGGCTGATAATATGGATATTGAAAATTGAAATATTTTCACCTAAGTCCATGGCTAGAAAATGCCCTATTAGGTGGTGCAAACAGCGAAGAAATCGCTATACTACATGGAAGTTATTAATTTCTTTAAATTCACGAACATACGGACATTTTTAGTTTACTTTACATAAATAAGATACAAGTGACAAAGGTTTTTTTTCTAACTGTTATCACAACTAGACAAACAAAGTTATCATAGAAGTGGGGGTTGGTAGTCTCCTATGGGTCGCATCCTTGGGTGACGCGTCGAGGAATTCTCTACAGATATGCAGGGAAGGCGGCGATTAAAATACAACTGGTGGACCAAAACAATGTAGGGGTATGGTTCCATATCAACAAAAACCTCCTCAGACAGCAGCGGAAGAATTCCCAAGTTGGAGTCAACGGTTGCGTCTACATTACCAGTTAGGTTGAACAAAGTAAGCAACGACATATGCGGACAAAAGGTAATCTAGGAATCTCAAGGGTTAGTCAGTCTGCTTAGACAGAAATGGAGGCGAAAGATCTGATAGATCTGAAGGCCCCGTGTCCTAGGGGTATATAATAAGTTCCAGCTGTTCTTTCAGGTTGGGGCTCGTGCTTTGGAAAGGACTGATTTTATTGTTGATGACCATGTTAAACGACTTCTGTATCTGCACCAGGAATGTGAGAACATTCAGAGGGAGAGGTGCAGCCGAACATCTAGCTCTATGGTGCTGGAAAGCAGACATACATTTTCTACGGACCGTGATATAGTTAGTAGAAACGCCGACTTTTGGGATGTGAATTTGTCATAAGTGCCAGACTTAAGAAAGCATCTTATAAATTGCAAGACATGAAAAGCATTGTAACAACCCGCATCTAGGACAAATTCGCCAACATATGCGCTCACGCTCCGACGGAGGAAAAATGTGATATAGCGAAAGATTGCTTCTACGAGCTCCATGACAAAACTTATGATTATGAGCGACTACCGAAGTACGAGAGATTTTAGAAAACACAGTCTACACGACAACAAATCTGGCATCGGACTTTGGCTAATTGACTTCGTTGCAGAACGAAACGCCACTATAGCCAACACACGGTTTCCTCACATCGATATCCATAAGGGGACATGGTGGTCTCCTGATCAATGAACGGTAAACGAATTGACAGCATTGCGATAGAAAAGAGCACGGATCCAGTATTTTGGATGTCCGAACATTCAGAGGGCAAACATCGATTCGGACCACTACCTTAATGCAGCTACCACACCATAACAAACCAGAAAAACTGTAATCGCAAGACAACATTAAGTCCTTCGCAGAACGCGTATCCCTTAACCTCATCTACTGACTAAGAACAATAGCGAGGATGTCAATAATGTCAAGCCACCAGCAAGAATGTCGACAGATACTCGCAGCCAAGAATGATGCCTACAAGGCTAAGCTGCAGGTGAAAGACGAGAGCTGCTAAAAGCTCTATAGGCTAAGAATGAGAAAGTAACACTGGCTTTTCAGAATGAATATTGAAGAGTAAGAAAAGCGCGCTATATAGAATATAGGGAGGTGCTACTCCAGGAATGATGTTCGTAAGTTTTGCCAATGTGAAGGTCAAAGCTAGCGATGTAAAGTGCGAACAAAATACTTTGGAGATGAACAAGGAAATATAGAAGTTGAGACACAGTCGCTAAGGATATGAAAGGCTCACTTCTGCAGACTGACAACGAAAACTACCAATCTCGCAACCCAAGTGAATTGAGGATAGAATATAGAAACTTTTAAACTTAAGCTTTAAAAGGTTGGCGGAAATGACGGCCTTTTCGCCGAGCTTTGTAAAGCCTGTGGAGATGAATTGGTTATTAACATTCACCCAGCTTTAACCCGATTTGGGCGAATGAAAGTATGTCTGAGAACGTTTGCCCGATCCACAAAAAAGGAATACCCTCTGAACATCGCCAACTACAGAGGCATAAGTCTCCTCTACATCGCCTGCAAGATTCGATCCGACGTACCTATTATGTGAATGCCAGAAACAGTTTACCAACAACCGGATCGGCCAATATCAGTTTGATTTTACGACAGGGAAGTCTTCATCTGATTACATCTTCACACTTCGGCAGATCCTGGAAAAAAAAAACCCAAGAAGTCCAAATTGATAACCAACAACTATTCATCGATTTCAAAGCCGCATGCGACACCATTAATAGAGCCGAACTGTAGAAAGTTATTTCTAGTTGTGGTATACCGCGTAAGCTAATCCGTCTGTGAGGGTAACGATGGGGAATTGTCGCTGCTCCATCCGGGTCAGAAACGAGATCACAGAAACATTCGATACCAAGAATGGATTTCAGCAAAGCTATGCACTGTGACTTCTTTTATCTCATTTTTGAAAGGATTATGAAAAACCCCCGAGCCATCATCAGAGGCACAGTCTTTTATAAATCTATGGAACTACAAGCATACGCCGACGATATTGACATTATTGGTTGGGCTCAACGTGGTGTCATAGCCACATTTGTAAGTATAGTGAACGAAGGGGCAAAAATGCATTTAACTGTGAATTATGGTAAGACCAAGTATCTATATGAAGGACACACAACATCGAGGAATTTGACAGAACGTCACCTTTGACAGATAAAACTTCAAGGTAGTACAGGACATTGTCTACCTCGGATCGGATCATCCCAGTCGTGCTCTACATCCTGAAGCTGATGTAGATGTAAAAATCCTTGGTCAACTGAGCTTCCTAACATCTCTCAACTCATCCGAAAAGTTTTTATCTCCAACGAAAATATTGAACTCGAAAACTCCTGGCAAAGTGCACATAATTTCCTTCGGCAACATCACTCCACACATGTTCGTATTCCATACAACAAAACTCTAACAAGGGAAGAATGCATAACAATCTTTCGGATCAGAGTATGTAAAACCCTATTTTCTAGACGGCACTATTTTACTAACGTCACCCCAGAAGAGTGCGAGCATTGCAGAGAGATCCTATCAGTTTGGCATATATTTGCCGATTGTCCTATTTCCCGGCAATCTACAGACACTAATTCTGTGGAAGATAAGCAAAAAAAAATTAACCGAAGTACTTAATCCATCTGACGTTCGATCCTTTCAGCGCAATAAAGAAGCAACATCTTTGCACAACAAGTTTAAAGACATTTAAAATAATTATGTAAATATTAAAATTTATTCCTAAAAGTACAAAATTCTCATTTTAAGAAGAATATAAAATTATTTTTTTTCTTTTCCATTTATGTTATCGTATCAATTTTCGTATTCAATATTCAATAATTTTAAAACGACATCTATGGTCTTGCTGCCCTGATGTCTTCAAATGTAAATAATTTCAAAATTTATTTTGTAAGTTATTTTTGATAAATAAATAAATAAAATAAATAAATCCTTGGTCGATTTGAGTGAAATTTTTTTTCGAAAAATCTACGGTCCATTTGAAAGGGAAAATTCATTCAATTCAATGTACAGTGACATACCCCAGGTCAAAAAACTCCACATTGGACGTTTAAGATGGCCACGACATGTGAGCGAACCGGGCGAATTGGAGAGGGATACTTATTGAATCCCAGGTTTGTTCCGTACTGTAGGGCTACTTAAGTAAGTAAGTAAATTCCTCCCCAACAAGAATGTCAATTTTGAATGAAATATTCCACAATAGATTTCGAACATAAAAATATCTCAAAGTACCACGAAAATAGAGTCTCAGATTTTCTGAAAATATAGATCAAGCCCTTATCTAATATAAGACGATAAACTATGTTTTTTTAAATGACAAATAATTTATTTTCAGCTATATAGCTGGATAGAAAGAAGCTGAAGCAATTTAGGACGCAATCGAAAAATCGTCACAGGAACGGCCATATGGAACTGCAACCAAGTAACTTGGTCAAGCGGAACCCCTCAAGGGAGTGTAATATCTCAACTTCTTTGGTTACTAGTAATGTTTAGATTACTGTTTGAACGCAAAAAATCTGAGTTGCGCGGTTAGTAATTTAATCAGTAGCCTAGCTCAAGGGAATTCAGTTGATTTCTCAAGAGATTACCGCGTGTTTGAGAGTTTAACAAAAACGGTAATTTGGCGACTGCAGCGAGTAGAAGATTCTGCTATAGTCGCCTCTTAAAAAATGCACCAAGCAAATCTCTCATTCCAAAATAAAGTCAAAAAGTTAAAGAAACCGGTATAACTCTAGACATATCAAACTCCAGGAGACCCTGATCATTGAAACGTGGAGATTGTCAATCGGTCTGCTCGTGACGATCCGGATCCTTAAAATCGTTGCCGTATAAGTGCAAATGTGCATAGACCACCATTAAACCGTATTTTTGGTTGTTGGTTAAGTAATTCAAGGGCTGAGGTATTACGCTAGGATCATGTAGGCGATTTTGTCGCAACATATGCCTCTGTAGACGCGCAGTAAAGAGGGTCCTCTTTTTGGTGGATCGGAATAACGATGTTGAGATTCAATTTGTTTAAATTTACCGCAACAAGGGTCACTCTCTGTTCCCCTTAAATCCATTTATTCTCTCTCTTCTTTTTGGTCACAAGCCGGAATTCAGAGAAAGTGGGAGGCAGCCACTGATATACGACCTTCAGATCCGGAGAATGCAACCAAAATCAGATACATCGAGTGATAGTAATCTCCAATCTCCATGCGTTGCAGCCCAGCCCCAGGTAGATAATTAACATCGACAGGCGACGGGCGGTACACGAAATAACACCCTCGTCAAAGCCCACGGGCGACATGAGACGGAAAGCGTCAGACAGGACGGTTGGCATTGCATATATCGATAGGTAAGGGAGACGATACCTGGAACCTACAACCAACGACGCGTTTTCGTATAAAAAAATTGTTATATGCGAGGAAATTCAAAATATTAACAGAAGAAGGAGTGAGGATCAACAAGGGTCAGAAGAGGACAAAAAATAAGTGAAGTTATCTTAAGTGAAGTCGAATTTTGAGAGCAGTTATTTGCTCGATCCCTTTCAAAATTCTTTTAAAATTTTCAGAAGAAAATTAAATTACTGGCATTGACGTTCAAAAAGGGCCTCAAACCTAGCTTCTCCCTTGATTTATGTTGAATTTATTTACCCCTTGCGAGCTATCCGTTCGGAAGAAAATTTTCTTCGATTTTTTCGAAGTCGAGCAATTTTCCACCGAGGTATACGTTCCGATTAGCATTTCGAACAAATCTTCCAACGAAATATATCATCGGTGATATGCTTTTAGTCAAGAATTTTTGACAGGTATGTGTATGCGATGAATTTCGTTGGAAGTTGTCCGACAAAGATAGAAATATAGCGATTGCATAGTGTTGATTGGAACTGACTTTCGTTTCGGAAATTGCTCCGAACGGATACCTCGATAGAGTTTAGTATTTTTGTCACTGCGGGACGACTTTTTATTTAATGCCGAATCGAAACGGCAGATTTGAGAACCTTTTCATTACAGTGATACTATTGTAGCCTTGGACGTTTGGCAAACTTTCGCAGGAGGTGGAGCAGTGAAAAAGGTACATATTAACACTTTTGCGATTTGAACTAGGGATCCCGCACTTATAGCAGTCTAACGCACCAACCATTAGGTTACTGCACATTTTGATAGTTTTTTTTTGCCGCAATACAAATTTCAATTGGCGCACCATCTCCCATTGTTATTTCATTGGTGGAAATTTACCTTTTTTAATGCATTTCATCGGTTTTCTTCATTTTTCTTCGTCAAAAGATATATGGGCTTTTCTACGGTTTAATGTAAAACGTTATTACCACGGTGCTCAAAATGCCTGATAATTTTAATGCACAGCTTTGAAAGAACTAAACCCTTCGATTTAGCCGGATGATCATAAAACGCGTTAGAAGAATGTTGCCTGCCAAATTTTTATACAAATTTGGAATACCCAAAAAAATTTTACTTTAGTCGAATGATTAGTTGCAAAAAATTTGATTGTTGGGCTTAGTAAGGGAACTACTGTGTGGACGGACCGGCGTTCCACATTGTAAAACATTTACACCTTCTCGCGAAGAAGGTTGAAATCCTCCATCCCTATTCTGGAGCACTTTCCTTATAGCCTGACAAATCATCCGAGTAGTAAAAAAAACCTCAGCTATACGCAATCGATCGGAATCGACATAAAACTGTAAGTCCCACCATCGTGCAAGTAATGCAAACGCACACATAATGATTGTGAAAGAAAGTCAATGCCCTCGGCCCTAACAAGCCCGTTGCACCAAAACTTTGTATATGCATTCAAAATTATGTAGCTAATTTTACCTTATAAAATAGATGTTCCCAATGTGTGTATGTATATGTTGATGACTCATTTTAGCATCCAACTTTAGAAAGCCGGTAGTTAATTTTTTTTTTTTTTTCAAAAAATCACTTATAACCCCGCAGTCAAAGATCTCCAGTTAATCTAAAATTCAAATTTACTTCTTCAAGTTTCACGATCAATTAACGACATAACACCGTGTGGGCGTTGTAGTAAAAGGCGCACTTACGCCCCAACCACAACCAATTACAGTGAAACTCCATAGAGGTGCTAATTAACAAACAAAATTATTGCTAATTAACGGTTCGAACGATTTCTAGTCAATCGTAAACATTGATTTATCAGCAGGGAAATAACTCTGAAATATGAGCAATTCGCCGTCTATCTAATACGAATGGTCATTCCATTCCATCTATGGCTTCGAATCTGTAGATATTGTATCTAACACCATTATTAAAAAGCAATAAACGACTCTTTGGAACACACACGATTGCGCACAGCATGAGCTCGGTCGGTGTTCAGTTGGCGTATCGCATCGACGCTATCGAAGCCAACCAAACCGTCTTGTCCCACCATCAACAGCTAACCGGCCGGTGCGGCGTGGCGCGGTGCAATGCCGGCCATACATTGCCTTCGCCATTGAGGCCCCAGTGTAAATCGAATTAAATTAATGCGCATTAAAATATGCTGAGCTGGGATTCCACGAGGGCACCAGAATGGTTAATTGAAATTTGATCCATTCTTTGGGAATTCTTGTTCGTTGACCACAAAGATCTCAAAAAAAAAAATATATATACGCCTGAGTGGAATTTTAGAGGTCAATTTGGAGCTACCGCGCAGGCATGTATACACAAGTCTTGGTTGGGTGTACTCTTCTAGCTAACTAGGAACGTGAACGTGCGTTGACGTAATTTCGAGAGTCATCAATCTTTGCTTGGACTATGCATACGTTCACGTGGTTTGTATTTACCCCAGACAGAGTCAATGGTGCCATAGGTTATGTGGCTATGCTATCAGTAGGTGTAGGTCAAAGTGGCAAGGAAGTAAAGCCACCGGCTGGGTTCGAATGTGTGTGTGTGTGTATCGAATTTCGGTGATTATCTTTTTGGAATGTTGACAATTTGGAAATTTAATATCTGGGAATGTTTTCAAGGGGGCGTAGGAAGCAAGACACGCAGTTTTAAATTCGATATTGCTCTTGTTTTGGAGGTTAAAGTGAAGCCAAGATGCGGATGTATTGCCATCTATCTACGTTCATCTTCGATGGGGATTACAAAGTTAAGGGTTTTGGTGATTTCATATTTGTTGCGCGATATGCATTTATCTTATGACTTTCTAAATCGGTCCTAAAGATCCCCTATGCAATATTGCCTTCGGTTTGTTATAGAGGATTTATTATTTTTTTTCTCATAACACTCAGAGGTGTACAATTGTACATTAACACAATATCAGCCTTATTACTAAGCAGTGAACATATTAAGTTATGCAATCCTTAAAATTCCACTAATCGCTAGAACCTTATTCATTAAATGTTTACAACGTTGAATAGAGGCTGCATAACCTAAACCCGACTGACGCTTGAATATAGTCTTTATTAAGGGTGTTTGTTTTATAGAGGTATAGAGCTTTGAAATGAAATAACACAAAGTGTATTTTTTTTTTAATTAACATGAAATTTACTTTATTCGAAAGATAATTTTCTGGCATTAATATGTGATATGATATTATTTCTGGCATATGACCGCCATAGCTGATTCAAACGTAGTCTTATCTAGGGGTCCAATTTTCGATGATTTGTTCAAAAATTAGTGGCACTTCGGCAATAAAGAAGAAAATATTGTCCTCCAAGTGGTCAATCGTTTCGGGCTTATCGGCGCAGACTACCGACTCCACATATCCCAAAAGAAAATAGTCAAGCGGCTTTACATCGCACGATCTTGGAGGCCAAAAACCCGAAATAATGCGCTCACTGAACGTTTCTTCAACAAATCAATTGTGGCACGAGTTGTGTGACATGTTGCGCCGTCTTGTTGAAACCACAGCTTCTGTACATCAATGGTTTTCAATTGATGAACGAAAAATTCAGTAATCATGGCTGTATAGCGCTCACCATTTCGTAACGTTCTGGCCAGCATCGTTTTTAAAGAGGTACGGACCAATTATTCCACCAACCCATAAAGCACACCAAACAGTCAGTTTTTGTGGATGTAACGGTGTCTCAATATACTTACTTACTTTAGTGGCGCTACAGTCCGGAATGAACCTCGGCCTCAACCAAGATACCTCTCCAATTAGCCTGGTCCTTAGCTAACTGCCTCCAGTTGCGCACTCCAAGTTGGTTGAGGTTGGTTTCAACTTGGGCGAGCCACTTAAGGCGAGGTCTTCCTCTACTGCGTCCGACGTCTGGCAGGGAATCGAAGACTCTGCGAGCCGGAGTCTTGGTGTCCATTTGTTCCACATGTCCTAGCAATCCTTAATGCTCAATGTGGAGTCTTTTTTTTGACCAGGGGCATGTTGCTGTACAGCTCGTATAGTTCTTGTTTGAATCTTCGTCTCCATAGCCCGTCAACGCAAACGGGACCAAAGATTTTACAAAGAATTTTCCTCTCACCAAGGATTTCTTCATCCACTTTTGAGACGGTTTATGCTTTAGCGCCGTAGTGCAGGACTAAGATGATCATGGTATTATATAGAATCTCCGTTGTAGTTAGAGTGAGGGCTTAACTACTGAATTGCCTTCTTAGCCTGAAGGCATAGCGGTTGGCAAGAGTAATTCTTCGTTTAATTTCTGCCGAGATGTTGTTGTCAGAGTTAACAGCGGAGTCGAGATAGACAAAGTCCCGTACTACCTCAAAGTTATATCTGTCAATGGTGACGTTTTTTTTCAATTCGTCGATATTGTGTGTCCTTTCGTGTTGGCCGCATATACTTTGTCTTGCCATCATTTACTGCTTAACCCATTTTTGCCGATTCCTTCTCTATACTAGCAAGCGTGGCTAAGATATCACGTCGTTGAGTCCTACCAATGATGTTAAATATCGTCGGAGTATGCTAGTAGTTGCACTGATTTTTGGAAAATTGTGCCTCTGATGTTGGCTCGTGAGTTTTGCACAATCCTCTCAAGAATCAGATTGAAGAAGTCACATGACAGCGCATCGCCTTGCCTAAATCCTTTTTTGATATCGAATGAGTCGATGAGGTCGTTTCCGACCCTGATGGTGCAGCGAGAATTTTTCATCGTCATCCTAAACAACCGGAAGAGTTTGCGCAGTATACCAAAACTAGACATGGCTCTGTATAGGTAGTCACTATAAATGCTGTCGTATGCGGCTTTGAAATCGATGAATAGGTGATGAGTATCGATTTAGATTTCTTGGGGTTTTTTTTCCAGGATCTGCCGCAATGTGAAAATTTTTTCGGCTGTTGAATTTCCTGGCCTAAAATCACACTGATAAGGGCCGATCAGGTTGTTCGTAAACGGTTACAGGCGTTCACATATTATGGCAGATAGAATCTTGTAGGCGATGTTAAAGAGACTTATGCCTCTGTAGTTGGCGCAGTTAAGAGTGTTTCCTTTTTTTAGGATCGGGCAAACGATGCTGAACTTCCTTTTTTCAGGCAAAGTTTCATCCGATTAGATTTGATGTTATCGATCGATTGTGTCTCAACTACGATATTACCTTGTTCATCTCGACTGGATTCTGGTCGAGCCTCGCATCCTTGGCTTTGACGTCTACACTTTGTACAACTTGCGAACATCGTTCCTGGAGTGGCACCTCTCTATATCCTTGATCGCGCGCTTTTCTTGCTCTTTTTTCTTCTTTTTGAAAAGCAGGTGTTCTTCCCTTCTATTCCGATAGAGCTCAATGGCAGCATTCGTCTTCATCTGCAGCTAAGCCTTGTAGACCTCGTTCTTGGCTGCGAGCATATGTCGGCATTTCCATCAAACCAGGGGTTTCTTGCTGGCTAATGCTTCGACCGGTTTTAATGGTCGACCACTTATTATAAAGCTGAAGAGGTCTAGTTAACGAAAAAAATACAACATTACATTAAAACTACATTCAATCAGAAATACGCGTCATTCACGAGAAACCTAGCACATCAGTTGCGGCTGATCTAATGGCTTGTTGGAATCGTTGTCATTGTTCTTCAACATTCGATGCTGGTGGTATGGTGTTAATCGAGAGGTTAAGGGATACGCGTTGCGCGAAGGTCTTGGTGGTCTCTTGCGATTGCAGTCTTTCGACATTAAATGTTTGCACAGCATTTCTGGATTGTTGTGGAGTGTTGGATATCCGCATTCTTACCTTGGCCGCACAAGGTAGTGATTCGAGTCGATGTTAGCTCCTCGGAATGTTCGGACATCGAAAGTACTGGATGCGTGCCTCTTGTCTATCGCAATGTGATCTATTTGGTTGACCGTTCGTTCATCCGGAGACCGCCACGTCCCCTATGGATATAGAGGTGAGGAAATCGTGTGCTGGCTATAGAGGCATTTCGTTCGGTAGCGAAGTCAATTTGCCTAAGTCCGTTACCAGACGTGTTGTCGTGTAGGCTATGTTTTCCGACAATACTTGTTGAGATGTATTCTCTTCCTACCTTTGGGGCGTGAGCGCATTTAAGGCTTATGTTGTCAATTTCGACCTTGATGCGATTTGTAACAATGCGTTCGCTTATGTCTTGGAAACAAAAGAATTCTTGCCTAAGATTGGCACTTATAACAAATCTGCATCCGAATAGTCGCTGTTTCTACTCACTATAATACGGTCCGTAGTATATTTCACAGTTTTTCATCCTCTTTTTGCCCGGCCCATCCCACTTGGCTTGATATTCCTGAAACTGATCACTAAAAATACCTCACAATAACAAAGCAGTCCTAGAAAAATTTTAAAAGATGTTCTGCTCGGACAAAACGAAGACGTTTGAAAGAAAAGTTTAGAACCGACGACTCAATTGCCACAGATTTACTCAACTCAATTTATTCAACATTTCGTCAACTCCATAATAAAAAAAATGCACTGTCCAGCCACAAGGCTATAAAGAAGGAAAAATAAAACATATGGCGACAAGAATTCTTACATCACAGAAAGACGTCGTAGACGCTCTGAAAAACTCGTCTAAAAGCCTACAGTAAGAAGGCAAATGGGGATTTGACGTGAGTGAGTACTGGAACATACGGCGACAAGAATTCTCACAACACAGAAATAAGTTCTAGACGCTCTGAATAACTCATCTAAAGGCCTACAGTTAGACGGCAAATGGGGATTTGACGGGAGCACTGGAACATACGACGACAAGAATTCTTACATCACAGAAATACGTCCTAGACTCTATGATAAACTCATTTAAAAACCTACAGTTAGACGGCAAATGGGGATTTGATGGGAGTAATGGACCTTACAGGGACACAAATTCTTACATCACAGAAAGACGCCATAGACGCTCTTAAAAACTTATAAAAAAAGCTAAAATTTAGAAGCAAATGGGGATTTGATGGGAGTACTGGACAAAGCGAGTATGTACAAACAAAGCTTTTATGATCCAGTTAAAACTAAAAAAAAAAAAAATTCAAAAAACTGCCTAAAAGTGTTGCTGTCGTTCAAATAGGTTTCAGTTTAAAAAAGTACAAAAACAAATGGAATTTCAAAATAATCTAAGCTCAGTTTCTAGATAAATGATTATTAATTGTAACCAGACCAAAACCGGGAGGAAGAGGTTCCATGAATTTGAAATACAGCAAGTGTTTTCATTTTCGGGATTTGAAGCTTGCCACTGCACCAACATCCAAAAAAAATGACACCTTGTTAGCAAATACTTAGCAAGAGGTGTTTGGATAAGAATTTACGAAAAACAGCCCCATCTTCTCTGTTTATGTCAACCACTTTTCAAGAGAATGAGCATGAGCATGCGAAATGACGATAATCCATCGGTGTCACAGCCTACCCTATCCCAATCTAAAATTCGAATTTATTGAGTTTGATATATCAAAATGGCTGTATTACCACTACAAACCTGATTCGAATAGTAATTCCAATTCAATAACGAGTCCACAAAATGAATCACCCACCTGCAACAGGTGTCCGCCACCTGAGGTTCTCATCCTAATTACGAGCTGCGGGTATAATGGCGTAAACATTCAATCGAATGTCTATTCAATTGTCATTCATCAAGTAAGCAGGGAAGCGGAAACTAGTTACTACACAAGTGAGAGGCTCCTGTACCACGATTACCCATCATGGTCCCAGACCAATCCAAAAACATCCACCACGAGGGATTGCACCATTGGAATGCTTATATGGTCGGGAAGTATTCACCAAAATGGCAGTGGGCGGGCAGATGCAACCTACCTATGTACAGAGTTAGTTAGTGCGTTCGAATCTAACAACAACAAAAAAGGGAAAACACTCTCATGTAACGTAACAATAGACAATATCTATAGCCCCTCTCCGTTTTTTTTTATTGGTACATATGCAAAACACGTTCAATTTGCAATTAAATAATTTTCCAGTGGCATTGGCTCGAATCCGGTCGATTGTTTGCCGCATCCGCCTTTGCCGGTCTACTCCACTATACTATCGAGGCAATAAATTACCCGTCAGCGAATTGCAACGAAAATCTAACCTAACAAAAGATATTTAGATATCTCTAGCCCAGCAATTATGTTGTGTTGCCAAACTATGCAAAATACGATGGTGATGGTGATAGATACGCCGGCAGATACTATATACAAACCAAGCACTGAATGAACTAAGGATGTTTGCTTCGGTGGTTTTCTATGTGGGACTTTTGTGGAGAACAGTGGCCGCCGCCGCTGCCACCGTAGTCGACGTATACAGTCGTTGTTGCGAACCCTTTTTTTTTGTTTGCGGTGTGTTGCCTTCAAAACCCAACCGACCTACTATGCCCCAGTACCACCATCATCACCATCATCATCATCAACACTGAATGGCATCCATTCACATCTCTCTACTTCGTGCACACATCATATAACATTTGCGGATCATAAATTTTCTCTTGTGGAAATCATTTGCACTTTTTTCCTTTTCTTCTTCTTCTTCTTTTTTTAGTTTTTCTTCGTTTTGTTCGACTGAGAAATTTCCTTATCGTAGTGTGATTATTGAGACGATAATTGCTTTGCTATGAATACGAAAGTATTGACATTATCGTAAGGGATTATGATGTATCTAGAACGTTTATGGCCATCTATGGTACTGAATTCAATGGGATGCTCTATGCTAGGTTTCTCAGTTTTTGGGATTACACGACCACTGAACTGGATTTTGCAGTAGTACAAACACACACACAAAAAAGGGGGACACAGTCCATACTGCATGAGAAAACAAGAAAAATAGTCAAATTTTTCACGGAAAATAAATTATTATGATACTGGAGGAGAGGAGGAGGACGATGATGATGTTCGTTAGATACATTTGCATAGATACTTACATTTGTGCGTCGTTTTGGCGGGAAAATGTGTTCAGTACAAAAAAAAAAAAAACAAAGAAAAAAAAAGTCAGGTTGCTTGTGATCCTTTGTTTTCGTTTAGGTCGTAAAAATTTACGATATGTACGAGTAGACTATTTTTTACGAAACAGAAAAAGTCTCTTGTTTGTGGTTTTTGATATGTTAAAGCGATTTTTTTTCTTCTGTGTACACATTCAGTGTTCTTTTTCAGCCGTAAACTTTGTTTTAAGAATTTAAATACACTGCAAGGATCTGGAAGTTGCAGGGAAGATTCCTTTTTGTTTCATTTATTGAAATGGGCCTAACGAAATAAAAACACTGCCCACGTTAAATCTACGAATAAAGCAGATTATGCTAGTATAAGCCTTCGAAATTTGCATTTTTAAATTATACTTACGTTGCTGTTTTTAAGCAACATTGATTCCAGACAGACCACAGTCAGTACTTAGATAGCACAGTCCGTAACCAGTTTGAAGTGCGTCTTTGTAGGACTAGGCTGATTGGATTTTCAGTCCAACTCGAAATTTAAGGTAATATAATGGCGGCTTGACAGACTAGTCTGCCGTGTCATTGTAAGTGTCAGATACTTCTGCTGTAAGTTTTTATTAATAGTTTCACACCAAAAACCTTTGCGACTGCGTGGTACTGGATGCGCCATACTTTATGTCGGTATGTATAAGCACATTGAATATCTTTGATATTTGTCAACCGATTTTCTGAATTAGACATGTTTTTGAAACTTCAATTCGGTTCACACTGTTTCGCACCGGGGCCGCCCAGGCAGACCGAATTTATGCCGAGCCTAGTAATTTCTTCATTGTGCCCTGGCAAAGTCGTGCCGGGTTGCTAGTTTCATTATATAGCTTGCACTTTGCCGTTAAGCGTAAAAAACAATGTCATTCAAATGGCCGCCTCCGGAAGGTTAGAAGCATGCGATTCTTTTGAAGTATCTGTGCTATAACTTGAGTAAGGTTGGTTTTTATTGCGTCTGGAGTTCGGGGATTATTTGCGTAAGAATCTAACGACGTCAAATCGCATGATCCTGTTGGCCAGTTGACATCGCCAAAACGTAAAATTACGTGATCAGGAAACTTCTCACGCAATAAGGCCATGATTGGTCGTGACCTGTTGCCCCGTCTTGTTGGAAGCACAAATTGTCCAAGTCATGATCATCAATCGCCGGCCAAAAAATCGGTTATCATTCGACCACATCGCTATGAATTGACTGCAACAGTCTCCATATTGGCTTCTTCGAAAAAAAAAAACGGATCAATGACACCATAAAGCACACAGTCTGCCTGGATGCAACGGCACCTCTTCGATCACTTGTGAGTTTGCTTAGCCACCATACCCACCCATAGTGATTTGTACGACACGTTCAATTGCTGCGAACGCTGAGTATTCTATAAATTCCGATCATCAGCAACACTTGAACTTGCTGCATCAATATTTTCGACTGAGCGCACAGGCCTTACGAGTGACGACATCAGTAAGCCTTCAACTCTTTTCAATTTTATTCACAATTTTACCGATTGCTGGCAAAGTTGGTTGGTTTTTACGGCCATAATCATCGCGAATTGCGAGAAAAGTGGCTGCGTTTGAACCACCACTTTTGTAGTAAGTTTTAATAATAAGTTTTAGTAAGAAATCAGACATTCCTCGTGTTGCTTAACAGCGAAATCCAATAAACGCTGCTCGCTATTAAGCAAGTACATTTTATAAGAAATGACTTCCCTGGGTACTCATTCCGTAACTTTTGAAATGGTTGTCGTTGAGTATAGGTTAAGAGACTAGTTACCTAAAATAAAGTTTTTATATTCGTAACTTTCCAAAGTGAAGGAGACTTTTTGGGTACCTACCTTGTGATTTATATACATTGAAATTATACAAACTTCCCTCTACGTACCTATCAAGTCTCCTACATTTTAGTCCACAAAAATCATTGCAAAAGTTACGGAATGAGTACACAGGGTTGTCATTTCTGATAAAATGCATACCAGGAGCAGCGTTCATTGGATTTTGTTGTACTTACTGTAAAGCAGGGTTAATGCTGTTAAATTTTGTATATTTTAACCGATCCGATAAACAGCCTCCAGCAAAGTGCCACCAGGGGCCTGGGCACTCCTTGCCCCGTTGGACCTGATTTTTTGAAGCAAATTTTGATGGTCGAAGATGCCCATTTCACACTCTCTGCGGGACCTAGAATCGACACAAGATTCATGAAAAACCATTGCATGACCAAAAAATTTCTGTTTGCGCCAAAGCCAAATCCAAAAGACAGAGACAGCAAAACAGTCAATGGGAATTATCGGTGGTTAGCTGGAAACTGGTTTCAACAAGACGTTGCGGCACTGAGTGCTGTCAAAAACATTGACATTGACTGGCCACCTAGATCTGTGGGGTTATTTTTGAAAAGCAAAGTTTACGCAAGCGCAAGCCTCATCAACGAGTTTATGGGAACCATTCGTGGCGAAATCATACCTGTATAGATACCGCTCGAGATGCTAGAAAATGTGATTGAAAATGCAGCAAACTTGCATTTTTTGTTTGGTCAATAGAGCCTGCCACTTGATTGATGCTGTATTTAAAAATTAGTCCAAATAAATTGTAAAAATCTTAATTGAATAAAAATATCGTTTTAAAACATCAGTATTCCCATGACGACCGTATATAAGACTTTAGACAACGTAACTTCGAATCAACTTATTAAGGAAATTGTCAATTTTATCGTATAGATTGGTGCGATAGTATTTTTATACCATATACCATAGGAGTATATTAGTTATGACATTAAGCTTGTAAAATATGGAAAAATAATTTAGCTATATCTTAAAGTAACGGGTGATTTTTTAAGAGGTTTAGAACTTTTTAAAAAAAAAAAGACAAAAAAAATTCGAAAAAATGAATGAAATATTTATTTGAATCGATAGTTTGAACCTTGCAATTTAATGTTTAAAGATAATTTCATGCAAATGTAGACCGCGGCTGCGTCTCAGGTAGCCCATCCGCTGAGTCCAATTTTGGCATACTCTTTCACACATATCGGCCGGTATTTCACGAATGAATGCATGGATGTTGGCTTCCAGTGCGTCAATCGAAGCGGGCTTGTCCCTATAGACATTAGCCTTGACATACCCCCACAAAAAATAATCTAATGGTGTCAAATCGCACGATCTAGGCGGCCAATTGACCGGCCCGAAACGTGAAATTAACTGTTCACCAAACTCGCCTCGCAATTGCCCCATTGTTTCGCGTGCTGTGTGGCATGTGGCACCGTCTTGTTGAAACCACATATCATGCAAGTCAAGAACTTCCATTTCGGGCAAAAAAAAAGTTTGTTATCATCGCTCGGTAGCGTTCACCATTGACAGTAACGCTGCGATTCGCATCATCTTTGAAGAAATATGGCCCAATAATGCCGCCAGCCCATAAACCGCACCAAACAGTGGCTTTTTCGGGATGCATTGGTAGCTGTTGCTTCTGGCTGACCTTCACTCCAAATGCGGCAATTTTGCTTATTTACGTACCCATTCAACCAAAAATGAGCCTGAACACAATTTTTCGATAAAAAAGCGGATCCTCGGCCAGCTTTCCAAGAGCCCATTCACCAAAAATTCGGCGTTGTGGTAGATCGGCTGGCTTTAGTTCTTGCACCAGCTGTATCTTAAAAGGCTTTACGCCCAAATCCTTCCGCAAAATTTTCCACGTAGTGCTGTAACAAAGGCCTAACTGCTGGGAACGGCGCCGAATCGACATTTCGCGGTCTTCTGTCACACTAGCTGATACGGCCGCAATATTTTCTTCACTACGCACAGTACGTAAACGTGTTGGTGGTTTAATGTCCAACAAAGTAAATTTGGTGCGAAATTTGGTCACAATCTTCCGAATAGACTGCTCAGAAGGTCGAGAATGCCGATCATAAAATGGAAGCAGCGCGCGATGAACATTTCGTACCGAGCACGAATTTTGATAGTAAAATTCAATAATTTGCAAGCGTTGTTCATTTGTAAGACGATCCATGGTTAAATTGCAAACCAAACTGAAGCTGTTTGACAGTGACACAAGGTACTAAACACACGTCAGCTGTCAAAACCAGTGTTGCCAAAACCAAACCAGCTAAAAAATCACCCGTTATATCGTCCTAGCCATGTCTGTCTGTCCATCCGTCCATCCGTCCATCCGTCCATCCGTCCATCCGTCCATCCGTCCATCCGTCCATCCGTCCATCCGTCCATCCGTCCGTCCGTCCGCCAGAGCGTCAACGATTTTTGGGCCTTAAATGTTGAGCTAGAGTGATGAAATTCGATATACAACACGACAGCTCGCCTATGACACAACAGATTCCGGTGGCAAGTGATCGTTTCCGCCGTATATGACTTCCATAAGCACAACATGAGATGTTACACAAGATGCAAGATGCACATCGATCGAGTGTCACGTCGCGTCGTCAAGACATGGAGAAGTTGTTCCAGATTTTATATTTTCGTGACCAAATAGTTCAGCTTTAAGAAAAACTTACACCGAGCTAGACTCAATTTCATATGGATAATAAAGTATTTATAGTAAATAGATTGATTTTCAATTGTTCGTATAGATCAATGTCAAAATTTATAGACTCTTTATCCGACTAAGCAAAACAATTGTAGACATTTTTTAAAATAGCATACTTTTAAAAAATCTTTGTTTTTGGACAAGCGGTTAAAAATTTTGAAAAAGTGTCTGCATATTAAAATGACCTCGGTATATATATTTTAGTCTAAATAAACTTTTGCTGAAAATATTTCGAGATTAATAGTAGCACGGCTAGTGATGGCTGGGTTGGTAGAGCGGAGTTTATGGGCGATCTAGGGGTTTGCACAGCTTTCTCGCTGGTTACAGATTTTTGGGGAATTACCCGCTATTTGGTTATTTCTCCACCACGGTTATGATTAGGTGGTGATTGTGTTTGTTACACTATGAACAGTTTGCTTATAGGTCATTTCAACTCAAGCCCAATTTGTATGGGCGTGTTCCTAAAAGAGCACTCGAACAATAAAAATGGATAAACTTACTCAAGAAGATGTGGTGACAGTCTTAGACCAGCCAACTTTTCGGGTATGTTTAGTTTAAGGATTGAATCTATCTTATTCAATCCAACGATTCGCACTGCGGATTGTCATCTTCTCCTATGTTTTAGTATTCGGATTATGATGCTTGATACAATCCTAGACGGGACTCTGGTAACGAAAGATGCCTCTGGAGATTTGCACAATCTTCTCAACAATCGAATTGAAGAAGTCACATGAAAGTGTATTGTCTTGTCTAAATCCCTTTTTGGTATCGAATGTATAGGTGAGGCCGTTTCCGTCTCTAATGGAGCAGCGAGAATTCTCCATTGTCATCCTGCACAGACGGACGAGTTTGGGCCGTACACCAAAACTTGACATGGCTCTGTATAGTTCGTTTCTATAAATGCTGTCGGTTGCGGCTTTGAAATCGATGAATAGGTGGCGGTATCGATTTGGACTTATTGAGTTTTTGACAAAATCTACCGAAGTGTGTAGATTAGATCGGATGTGTGGTTTTTTTTTTCCTGAAACCACACTGATAAGGGCCTGACATATTCGATCGCAGTCTTTTTTCCGAAATACAAGTGTTTCTTCCTTCATTTCTTTTAAAGCTCAATGGCAGCTTTCGCCTTTACCTCCAACTTAGAATTCTAGGCCTCGTTCTTGGCTGCTAGCATTACTCACCAAACCATGGTTTTCTTGCTGGTGGGCGTGAGAAACCTAGCACATCTTTGAAATTGTTCTTCGACATAAGAGGCTGGTGGTATGGTATTACGAATAGTTAAGGTATACGCGTTCAACGAAAACCTTGACGGTCTCTTGCGATTGCAATCTACTGACAAAAAACTTTTTCACAATATTGTTCGTCTGTTGTGCCTTTATGGATATCCGCATTCTTATATTGGCATCTACAAGGTAGTCGTCCGTTTCGATGTTAGCCATCGGAATATTTGGACATCCAAAATACTGTATGCATTAGCAAACCGTTCGCTGGCTATAGGGGCATTGCGTTCCGAAGAGAAATCAATTAGCACATGTCAGACGTGTAGTGTAGGCTGTGTCTGCAAACAATACTGTTAAAGGTATCTTCTCTTCCTACCTTTGTGTTAAAAATTTCGGTAACCACTTATATGTTTTGTCCAAAAACTCGCAGAAATAGTCTTTCTCCGTGTCATGTTTTTCCCCCGTTGGGGTGTGAGCGCATATAAGGCCTATTTTGGCAAATTTTGGTCTTTTTGCGGATTGTTATAAGACTTTTTGCATAAGTCTGGCACAAAAACGCAGAAACAGTTTTTCGCCGTGTCATCTTTTCCCCAGTTGAAGCGTGAGCGCATATAAGGCATATGTTGGCTAATTTTTCTTTATCCGGATTGTTATAAGACTTTTTTCATGAGCCTGGCACTTCTAACAAATCCACGTCGCTTATTCTTCTCACTATAACGCGGACCGTAGAACATGTCAATGATTATCATCCGGCTTTTTTCTGGCACATCTTATCGTATTTCCTGGATGGCAGTCTGTCATGTAGCTGTTGAGGGCTTCTATTTTCTTTTCGTTTACCATGACCGTCAACAACATAAAATAACATAAACCCAAAGCATAAACCTAGAGGGATACTTCAAAATTATTAGACATCCCTAAGGAAACGGGGCTGTCAGTATCCGCTACAGGATGGAGCGCTAATGTTGGCCTCTTGACTCTTCCCGCATCACCTCTGCTCAATGGGCCTTACTAACCCTAGAGATTCCTAAATGATGTGTTGTCCGACCGAATACGATTTCCCCCGGTTGTTCATCATAACTGGGACTGTATATGCCACCGTTGATTCCATCATGGGAATTCTCACGGTGCCGTATTGGAAAAAGACACATCTTACATCCACAGGAATACAGGTTCTATCTAGGGTCAAGGTACAGACACTAGGCGCGCGGACGCCAAGATGGCTGAGTATAGGATTCAGTAGTCTTCCATTAGGGGAAAGCTCAATTCGGTTTATATAATTCCATTGCCTATCATTTTACCATACATTCACAAACAAAAAAAAACTCCAATTTCCAAATTGGGTAGATACTACCAATAGTGCATGATCTTTCCGAAATATCAGATGTCAACCGATTAAAATGCGCTACACACTCCAATGGCCTCCACTAGCAAGACCAACACAATATTTATTACATCATCAACACATTGGGTACAGATTATTGTAATGTGGATAATATATAGCAATGGAATCAACATTATAATTAAATTCACCAGCAAATTCATAAACTTAATGAAAAATTTAATAACTTTAATCTGATTGCTGAGCCCATAGCGCACAGTCCTCGGAATACAATTTTTGACGTTTTATTAATTAAAAATGACCCACTCGCATATGGAACGAACAAAAATTTTACCGAATCAACCCTACCGCACCCTTCACAGAGCCCATGTACCAACCCCATTAAGTCATAAATAATTTCCCTTTATTATTAAAAAAAAAAAAAAAAAAGTGTAGTCGAGTGCTCATTTTTCTCTGCACCAACCTATCGCAATTAAGGGTAAATGCTATGACATACGTAACCTAAATATTGTACGCAACTAAAAACCTACCTATAGACACACCCCCAAATATGCCACACGCACCCTTTACCAACACACACGCACTCGCGTACGTGGCAAACGTAATTCCTTTTGATTTAGCCATTTCATTAATACGTTCAAATGCCATCCGAACTCTCCGCTATATAGTTGGTGGCGGTATGGTCGATATGAAGGCGCAGGGGTGTAGCTGCTCTATATCGAGTATTACACATTTCGAAGTCGTAAATTATATTTTAATGAGATATCATTTGATTTATGTTGTAATATTCTATGGGTATGTGAGTGCTTGTGTTTTCCCGTGTAGCTACCACCCCCCTCCGTCAATCTATTTCACTGAGCTGTAATACCGTGTGTTTATTTGTACGGGGTTCCTTTTTTCCTTACACACTCCCATTGTTGGTTGCTCGTTTACTTTCTTCCTGTGAGCGCCGTAGTCGATGTCGTCGTTGTGGTTGGCCTGTATAGTCCTGTCGTGCTGGGTGAGTAGTATTCTAGGTCGTTTGCCGGTCTCGCGTAAGCTCCAACTCCGATTTGGCAATCAATAGAAAATAATTCAATTCCAGCTGTGACATTGAACTCTTTTCTGACGCGCGCGAAATACCCACACACACACGAAAAACTACAATCAGAGAGGGCGAAAAAAAAGAAATGAAATAACACCAGCCATGCCAAGTTCCGCCAGAGAAGATGGAAGAAGGCGAACTTTTCACTTTCCAAAAGGGGTAACTTCTCTAATATTGTGGGGTACTTTCATCCTTTCAGTCGCATACTTTGTCGTCGTCGACTGTGTACCTCCTTAACCGAATCCAAAGTCATATAAAGTTTCACGTGGCTATAGTAGTACAGAGTATATCCCGCAACAACAACATCAGGAGCAGGGAAATCCTTAAAATTGTTTTTGGGTATAGGTAATGGAAAATTGATGGCGGTTTTCTCCCCACAGGGAAATCTGATGGAGCGCGCCTCACCAGGGTTGCTGATGCGGGCGTCCAGGGGTGGATGTGGAGAAAAATGCAATTTATTTTGTGACGGCGGTTAATCGAAAACGTTTAAAAGGCTCGCACGGATACGATCGACGCGTCTCTATTTCTCTCTAAAGACAAACATTACGGGTCGGCGAATTGGTTTGTGGGGTGGTAAATACAGCTAACGTTGTGCGGGTGAAATAGAATACGAAAATTGAGGCGGCAAAACGAAAAAAGAAAAAAAAAAAACAGAAAATTATCATCCCAAACAGTGGTAGTGGATAAAATGTGAAGTGGATTAGTTTCGCGATTGCTCTTTGTCGTGTTCGTGGTCATTAAGGGCGTGTGTCGAGAGGGCGACGGGTTTGGGGCGTTGGAACACCACCACATCGCACACGAAAGGATAACGTATAATTTCAGATTTCACTTCATACCCTCACATCGTTTTAGCCGAATGGTGGTGTATCTAGATTAGTGTTTTAGATATCCCTAAAAATTAATTGAAGTATAATTACAGATCGCTTAGGGGATATTTTATATTCCAATAATTTCGCTTACCAATACCGGTCAGTGTTGGCATGTGTGTGCTATAGTAGCGTTGGTATACAAAGCGCAGCGCGTAAGGGCTGGAAGAGGAATTCGTAAATATTTGATTGGGCAATTAGGGGTTGTCATATAGCGAGTAGTACTACCGCACTGTCGTCGTCCTATATTGGCAGGGTATTTTCGATGTGGGAATTTACACACTTGTATGCTTTTAATGAACACATTTTAATCTGTAATCGTATGCTTTTCGGTCAGCAGATCGCATTGTTGTTGGAGGAAGAACTTTAATGGATTGTTGGGTGCTAAAATTTTAAGCACTACAGGCGGCCAGCATGGAGAATCATTTTAAAGTGTTGTTAGGGACAGTCGAAAAATGTTTTATTGAGTTTTAAGTCTGGTGTCGCAGTGTATGTTGCGGGGATACTTCTTCAAGAGAGATGGTGGAATGTCTTTTAAAGGAACCTAGTTCGTGGGATCTCTCATTCCAAAATGGCATTTTCTTGAGAGCTTCGGAAGAGGTTTGCTTTCAGCATATTTGCTCGTAGCACTGAGGGCAATATGCAAGAGATACTTTTCAAATTTGGCATTCGGAATCATTATTATACTGGAGGCCTATGTCATAAAAATGCAACTTAGCACAAATTAATGGAAAAGTTAGGCTTGAGATTCTTATGGGCCGATAATAGGTATCAGATATTTCATTTTATATTTCATTGAGGGTAATGTAGTCTCATTCTGATTACCATTGGCGATTCACTCTTATTTACAAAAGTGGACCGCGAAGCAAGATCTAATATAAATGTAATGTTCGTCAAATAGTGTTTTTCATTACAAAAAAAAATGTTTTCCTAAAAAGCCGCGTTCAAGTCCGCAACAAAGCTGAACCACAACCAACATGAATCTCCAATTAGCTCGGTCCCTAGTTAACAAATTTGTTAGCACAATTTCTTTAAAATTTCTGAAAGCCGTCATATATGTATTTCGAAATTTGTTGAAGTTTGGGCGCACAGATGAGAATGTGGCTGCTGTAGCCGAGCAGAACGAACCATTCGATATTGGCAACAACAGCGAAAACTTCCAACCACCCGAACCCGACCTGAGTGAAATAAGGATAGCAATATCTAATCACAAGCTTAATAAGGCTGCCGCAAATGACGTTTGCCGGCCGAGCTTTATAAAGCCGGCGGAGATGACTTGGTATGTAACATCCACCAAATCATAAGTCAAATCTGGTCGGAAGAAAGTATGCCTGAAGAATGGAACTTCAGCATCGTTTGCCTATAAGATTCTATCTGCCGTAATATGTGAACGCCTGAAACAGTCAACCAACAACCTGATCGGCCCTTATCATTGCGGTTTTAGGCCAGGAAAGTCCACAAGCAATGAAGATTGTAGACTACGGCAGACCCTAAAAAAAACCCAAGAAGTCCAAATACGACATACGACAGCATTTATGGAGACGAACTTTACAGGGCCATGTCTAGTTTTGGTGTACAGCCCAAGCTTGTCCGTTTGTGTAGGATGACGATGGAGAATTCTCGCTGCTCCATCAGGGTCGAAAATGACCTCACCGACAAATTCGATACCAAAATAGGATAGGACGACATTAACATCCTTGGTAGGACTCAACGTGCTGTCATAGCTAGTATAGAGAAGGAAGCGGCAAAATGGGTTTAGCAGTAAATGAGGGCAAGACGAAGTATATGCTGTCAACACGAAAGGACACACAACATCGACGAATTGGACAGAACGTCACCAGTGACAGTTATAACTTTGAGGTAGTACGGGACTGTCTATCTCGGCTCCGCTATTAATTATAACAACAACATCTCGTCAGAAATTAAACGAAGAATTACTTTTGCCAACCGCTGTTTCTTCGGCCTTAGAAGGCAATTCAGTAGTAAAGCCCTCACTCGAACTACTAAGGAGACCCTGATCCCTGATCATCCCAGTCCTGCTCTACGGCGCTGATGCATGGACCGTCTCAAAAGCGGATGAACAAATCCGTGGTCGATTTGACAGGAAAATTCTTCAAAAAATCCGCGATCCCGTTTGCGTTTGAGAGTAGGTGGCTCGAATGGTTATTTTTCTCTGAATGTTGAAATGACAGCTGATCGATGGTACTGGCTTTCCTTTGATCTGTCATAAATGTGTTTGGCGTTTTTGAGAAATTCTGTATCTGACATCTGGGGCTGACCCCAGAATCGACACAGGTAGATATGATTGAGCCTTCGATGTGTATGTGGTCAGTGATAAAGAATTGCAGTGTCGTTCATATGACTACATTTTTAAAACGAGGTGGTATGGGAACGCCGCTGATGTTTGTGGTTGTACATAGAAATGACGGAACTTTGAAAAGGATATATTGGACAAGAGAGGCTTGATGATAAAGACTGGAACAATGGAAAAATTGAAGATAGACTGCAAGATGATGATGAACATTTTTCGGAGGGGATAACGAAGTATAATTTGATGATGTATTCAGTTGTACAACTTTCGGATAAGATTGCTTTTTGAATGTTTTTGTTTCTCGGGGATAACTTTGACGTTTCTTTCGCAATTTGGGAATCATTCCGAAAAGCGGATCGTGTAGCATTGGTTGGATTTCGTGAATTGTGAGTTGTTTACAATGATGAGAGCACATCTTCACACTGGAGTTCCTGCAGGTGAGACTAATGGCGATATTTGTGTGATTGTCTGTTTTTGAAGTGCAACTTCTTTTGGGACGGTGTGAATTGGATTTTATCAAACGAAATAGAGAAATATCTGTTCTGTGATCACCGAAATCAGGCAGCATCGGGCGCGGTTGGTTCTTAGATAAGGGACCACATGGGAATGCCTCGTGTTGTTGGTTAATTTTTAAGATAAATGGCATCCGCACACGAGATGAATTTAACTGGCATACAACAGGTTTCGTAGGCGAGGAATCAGTTGAAATTCTTCAACCGAGCTTGTGCGGGTTGGAGTAGATTGAAAAGCAATCTAAAAACATTTTTCACCATTTTTCACCATTTTAGACTTGAACAAAATTCAATGTAATTCGGCTCTCATACGAGTTTTGTGAGTCCAACAGTCAATATCAATGTGTACGATATTATTCTCACACAAACCCAAGAGCTTGCGAATTGTCAAAGAGAACTCAAGGCAATTGTAACTTTTGACAGAAATACTAACCCAATGAAAAGGGGTTCATGTATACAAATTGTTCTGCCGGCATAATTCATCTCGTGTGCGCTCGGAGTATGGTATGACACCGGTTTTGTGGCAGTTGCACTCATCTCCTGAGCAAAGGCCGAATGAGATGAATACAATATGGAGGTGGTAAACAGAGAGAGAAATTAAACAGCATAAATTTTCACTTCTTCCGCGTGTGAACTCACATAAGATTTTCTTATACCTTATCCCATAGGGGTATATTAGTTATGATACATAGTTTGTAATATGGAGAAATCATTTTAATAGTAATACCTTAAAGTATTTGGATCGAAACAGAATCGACTGGCTGAATCGATTTAGGTATGTCTGTCTGTGCGGCGCACAGTGGGGCAGCTCATATGATGGAGTCGGAATAAACTCAAAAAATGAATTGAGTGAGATGAGTACACAAAGTTGTTTTTCCGTTATAATACATTCCAGTGCATTTTTTGCAAAAACAGTTATATTTTTTTCTTGCTTTGTCACTTAGAACAAGCTAATTGAAAGTAACAATTTAATTCTTCTTGCACCGTGTGTCTTAACAAGTAGTTCAATTGGCGCGTGTTTGCGTAGCTGTAATTTTTCTTTTAATCTCGTGAAAGTTAAAAAATAATATGGAATCGATAGCTTCAAGTATGTACTTACTATGTGGATTTAGTTGTATGCAAAAACTATAAAAGCAATTTTTTTTTTGTTTTTGTATATGCATTCAAATTTCAAAAATATTAAAGATAATTTCGGAAATAGCTAAAGCAAAAGTAGATTTCCACACGTTTCCACACGGAGATATTTATTTGTCAATATAGCTTGACTTCTTGTGTGTACAATACAAAACAAAACGGGTGCTCAAATGTACACCATTTTTTTTAATTCAGTTTTTCCTAATCCACCACTTCAACAAATGTGGTGTATTAATTCACACATATTCTTAAAAAGTTCTTATTTTCGTGTAGGTTCGCATTCAAATGTTGTGTTTTATACAAGGATGGAGTTGTTTATCCTTATGAAGGAATCAGGGCTTCAAACCCTAGAACAAAAATTTAATTTTTTGGAGATACACCTTGACACAATATAAATGTTAATGAACTCCAGCATACAATTTCGCAATTTAGAATAAGATTTAGAGAAAAGTGGTTAAAATCTGCTAGGAATGAAATTCGTACTAAAAAAGAAAATGAGATTTGGTTGCATACATCAATAGCCTTCAAACTCTTGGATAAAGCAACTCCGCCAAAACAGCGAGGCGGCCGCCCAGAAAAGCCGTTTGAAGAAAGCAGCGATAGAAGCAAACGATTCAAAACAGAAGCAATGCGAAAGGAGCTGTCAACTTCGCAATTAGGATTTGCGATAGAGGTAAATCTACGAGCAGCATGTCATCCAGTTGCATCAAAATTAGTAGAGGACCTAGTGCGTTCACCTCAGCGTGCAATTAATTATAAAAATGTGTTCCATAAAGGGGAAGAAGCACTGTCAACCGTTGTCGAGGCCAAGCTCACAAGACACCAATATGATGTTATTAGAGCCAAAGACTCTGAAAGATTTCCTTCATACAAAGTTGTTCAAACTGCAAAAAAACGTGCTATCCGAAAAGAGAAGACATGACTGTAACAGATACATCAGCTGAAGTGACAGTTCAAGCTTTGATGAATCATACTGCGGAACGTTTGATATTAGCTCAAAAAGATGTAATATTTTCTTTGAAAGATGGGCAATTAAGCAATTTGTGTTTGATTTCTAAGTGGGGCTTTGATGGTACTGCTGGGCACAGTTCATACAAGCAGAAATATGTTGGAAAGGATGCTGATGATTCTAGTGTATTTATAAGTTCTGTGGTACCCCTCCAATTTGTTTGTGAGAGCTCAGAAGAAAAATCTGTAATACGGCAAAATCCTAGACCATCTTCAACCAGGTACTGCTGTCCAATAAAATTTGTATATACGAAAGAATCAGCTCAAGTTTCGGTATCTGAAAAGCTCCAAATAGATGCTCAAATTCAGAGTCTTTGCCATTCAAAAGTTAACGTTGAAGAAAAGGTTGTTGAAGTGGCACATAAACTCGCCTTTACAATGGTGGACGGAAAAGTTTGTAACGCTTTGACAGATACCGTCTCATGTGGGCATGTGGGCTATAAGCTTCCAGTAAAAAGATGGAGAGTACGTCAAGAGGATAAAGATGTTGTAGCATCAAATAATCCTCGAATACAAAAAAAGTTCAGAGATCGAATGGGTCTCATTGTTGATCAACCTAAGCCTTGTTTTGGGAACTCCAATGATGGCAACACTGCTAGGCGATTTTTTAGCAACGCAGATGTGCCATCTGAAATCTTAGGTGTCGATAAGACATTGATTGAAAAACTGCATGTTGTTTCAAGTGGCTATGATATAAATACTGAAAAGTTCAGAGTATTTGCACTGGATACTGCCAAATACTTTGTCAATATTTATCCGTGGTATTATATGCCTCCAACTGTACATAAGCTACTAATCCATGGTCCAGATGTTATTTCTGCTGCTCTTCTTCCAATAGGCCAACTCTCTGAAGAAGCGCAGGAAGCCAGGAACAAAGACTTCAAAAAATATCGAGAGAGCTTTTCAAGGAAATGTTCCCGGCCAAAATATAATGAAGATGTTTTTAATTTAATGTTAATAACATCAGATCCGCTAATAACAAGCTACAGGCAATTGCCTAAAAAACAGGTTAAATCATTTCCTAAAGAAGTTTTCGATTTAATCATTGCTCCTAATGTTTTTTGTTCTTAGAACAGCGATGAAAGTGAGAGTGATTGTCTATCAGATGAATCTGAATTTTAGTTATTTCTTGGTGTGTGTATTTACTTGTTGTAATATTAATTATAATTTGTAATTTAAAAATATGAATAACAAAAAAAAAATTGGAACTATTTTTTTTTTCAATTTAAAAAAAATCATAAGTTAAAGAATAAAAATAACTTTAAAAAGTCATATATGGTCTTTCTATGCACTAATAAAAGATTCTTACATAAAAAAATATTTTTCAGTATAGCTAGCCCATCACATGAATTGTTTCCGGTTTTTGGGGTATCTTGCCCCACTGTGCGGCGGTCCGTCTGTATGTCATCAATTTGTGGGCCTTAAATTTTGAGCTAGGGAAATGAAATTGGTACATAGGTTTCTTGTGCTTTGCTTCAGAACAAGTGTAAACATATTTAAAATTCGCCACCCCTACTTTTCAGAAGAAACGTTGGTTTTGGCCAAACGGAAGAAGATTTTGAAAAAGTGTGTGAACAGCATATTTGGAAAATCTTAATACTTATATTTTGTCCATACAATTTTTTTTGCGCCCACTGCTTTTTAGCGCTATCATTAAAAAAAATGTCCAGTCAAATTTAAAAATATTCGAAAAAACGTTTCATGCAAAATTATTGGTAAGGTTAACATGAGTTTTTCAGTGCAGTGAATTAACTAAGCCCAAAGGGGCTTGTTTCCCAAATAAAAGGAAATAAGCGCCGTGGGGGCCATTCGAAATGCAAACAAGCCCTGCCACGAAAAAGCATTACCCCCGCTGATGTTATTGCCATTTAAAATTAGAATTCTATTCAAATTTGGTGTATGCAAAGTTTGAATGTAAGTGGGGGGCATGCTGCCGCCATGCAACCCCCCCTGCTTGGGCTTTCTGTTGGATTTGGGATGTGTGTGAGTTGGGATGCTTGAAAAGGAAATAAACCCCACAAGCTTATTTCCATTTTTTTGAGAAGTTTACAATCCACTGTGTGGATCGTTTTATACCCTGTCCTATTCCATCCATAAAATTAATATCCCTTATATGTGGATTTTATGGCAAAGATATATTAAGATTGAAATTGTCGCAACATATTGTTCAGACAGTTTATCAAAATCTTGTATTGTTCGACCAAAAACAACGTTTTTCTCCTGCATATGTTATGGTGTATGATATAAAAAGGGTTTTTGTATAAAAACGCTCCAAAAAAGTGGGCGTGGGTAATAATGATATACAGAAGAAATGTTTGTGTTACCAAAACCATACAGAAAACTCAGCTATCGATTCTGAGTCGATCCATATACTATGAGGTATACCTAGCTAAATTATTTCACTATGTTACAAAGTATGTATCAAAACCCCTATGGGATAGGGTATAAAAAGAAATAAGCCCCTAGGTGTTTATTTCCTTTTTGTTCAGAATTAACAACCGTGGGGCTTTTTCCCGTGTCGGTAATTTCACAGCACCGAATATTTCTTCCATAGATCATTATAGCCCACGCCTAATTTTTGGGGCGTTTTCTTAACAAAATGATTTGTATGCTCTACCACATAGCGTATGCAATAAAAGAACGTTAAAGTTAATGTTTTTGCCAAGCCCGCTTTTTGGGGATATTAATTTTAAAGATACGATTGGATGGATTAGGGTATTAAACAACCCTCACAGCGGATTCTAGCCTTATCATATGTTTTATTTTATTGTTTTTTTCTTTTACAGTTTTGTGGATTTTGGCTTGGTTTGAACGTACATTTAAGCTTTAAGCGAAGAACCACCCAAGTAAAACAGTTCATATTGAAATTCATACCGTGCGAAGATTTATAAGACTACAAGGACTTGGCAACAAATCACTAGTTGACACAAAACAAAAATGAAAAACCAAAAAAAAATTAGGATTTCCCAATCAATCCTAATCCGATCGTAGTCGTCTTTTCAGATATCCAAATATCATTGTAAACGTCTTATTTCCGATTAAAAGCATCTACATACTAGATTCAATGGACTATTTTCCACTCTGAGTTATAGCCATCTGGGCTGCTGGCGTTACTCTAGAAGTAGGGAGATTCCCACTACAAAAATCATTCATATCCCGTCCCGATAAAAGTAATAAAAGCCCACTATATTTGTAGTAGATATCTATTTCATCGCCACATTTTGAAGCACTGCAGGGCACAGCTCAGACTTCTTCCCAGACTTTAGCAGAGGGTATCTATTTAAAATCCTTCCATATAAATGGAAAAAAAAATAAACCAAGAAAACACATTTTCAATGCTTATAATTCCTTTTTAAATGCAAGCATTATAATCTCGGGTGCGCAACAAAGACAACAGGTGGCGGAGTTCCCACAGCGCATTAGGTAAGGTTGGTTTCTTGTGGGATTCCCCCCGACTCATCTACTGTAGTCGTAGTTGTAGTCGTCGCCGTCGACGTCACCACAAACACCGTCTTCCCTCGTAAAAACTGTTATCATCTCTGCATCACATGGTGTACGTGTACTACGTACTACGCTCAACAATACAACGGGCATAGTAATTTTTCCCGTTTTTGTGTGTGTGTGTGTGTGCTCCCTTATCCAATAGATTCACTCCCACTATCCTATCGCCGAGCGTTGTAAATGGAGTAAACATGAACTGCTCAATGCAACAAAGTATCCCGACCGACGTCGACGACGATGCTACCGAAGAAGCTTTTCGGAAAAAGTGAGATACATTTTCGTTTTGCATATAACTAGATACAAGATATTTAGTTTGTATACAATACGAATACAGCATCACTGCATGACATTGCAATGAGCCTGACAAACCTATAGGTACACGACCAACTAGTTGTTGTGTTGTATGCGTTTGTGCGATTTAAAGGGAAAGTACACTCAAAAGGATATCTCGCTCTTATTGTTGTGTCTGATTCTGGGATTTTTAAGGAGCAAGAGGGGTCCATTTTTTCTGTGGTACATCTTCTATTTCTGGATTGTGTTGTCTGTCATCTCTCCTTTTTGTGTTTACGCGAGTTTACGACAAGAAGAATTATGGCAGACGTGGGCGGCAAGAGATGCAAAAGATGACGACTCATTCAATCGTTCACTGTTGGGTTTAGTTTGTGCTATGTGCCCGCCTAGAGCTGGGAGTTACTTCAAAAATATCCTTTTAGTCGAGCGGTATGGAAACAGACACAAACACAAACACACACAAATTTCTAGTGAAATGGTGGCTTTGATTTTTTTTTTGAGTTACCAATCATGTCTCGGGTTTGATGTGGGAAATGTTGCATACCGCCAAGCCAATGTTAATCGGGGCGAAAGAATGCAGCGGTTGTCAAAGGTGGTTGCGATGATATTCTTCGCTCGATTTGATGTTGATATTTTTTTTGAGGAGATTTGGTTGTACTTTAAATTCACTCAAACAATCTTATGGATGGAAGGGTGATTACCTAATACTTTGCGAAGAATTCAATGAGGTTTAAGTACTTGGGTGAATTGGGCTTCGCAGGGTGTATAAAGCATTTATAAAGTTACCGCGAAAGAATCAAAAATATTGCTTTTTGGCAGAGCAGAAGTAAAATGTTATATGTGGGTTAGATATACAGGTGGGGCTATAGAACTGGAGGGCAGAAAGTATACAAAGACTTCCTCTACTGAATCGATCATAGGCCGAAGAATATTGGTGCCCATACATTGAAGAGTTTTTGTGTCCTATGGCCTTATATGGTTAAGCCATACAGAATTTATTGGCTAGAGTGATGTCGCTCGTATAGTTCTTGGTTGAATCTTCGTCTCAATAGCCCGTCAACGCAAACGGGACCGAAGATTTTTCGAAGAATTTTCCTCTCAAATTGACCAAGGATTTCTTCATCCGCTTTTGAGACGGTCCATACTTCAGCGCCGTATAGCAGGACTGGGACGACCAGGGTCTTATATAGGATCTCCTTAGTAGTTCGAGTGAGGGCTTTACTACTAAATTGCCTTCTTAACCCAAAGAAACAGCGGTTGGCAAGAGTAATCCTTCGTTCAATTTCTGACGAGATGTTGTTGTCAGAGTTTATAGCGGAGCCGTGATAGAAAAAGTCCCGTACTACCTCAAAGTTATATCTATCAATGGTGACGTTCTGTCCAATTCGTCGATTTTGTGTGTCCTTTCGTGTTGACAGCATATACTTCGTCGTGCCCTCATTTACTGCTAAACCCCTTTTTACCGATTCCTTCTCTATATTAGCAAACGTGGCTATGACATCTCGTTGAGTCCTACCAATGATGTCAATATCGTCGGCGTATGCTAGTAGTTGTACAGATTTTTGGAAAATTGTGGCTCTGGTATTGGCTCGTGAGTTTTGCACAATCCTCTCAAGAATCAGATTGAAGATGTCACATGACAGCGCATCGCCTTGCCTAAATCCTTTTTTGGTATCAAATGTGTCGGTGAGGTCGTTTCCGACCTTGATGGAGCAGCGAGGATTCTCCATCGTCATCGTACACAAACGGACGAGTTTTGGCGGTATACCAAAACTAGACATGGCTCTGTATAGTTCGTCTCTATAAATGCTATATTATGGGGCTTTGAATCGACATCTTGGGTTTTTTTCAGGATCTGACGAAGTGTGAACATTTGATCGGTTGTGGACTTTCCTGGCCTAAAACCACACTGATAAGGGTCGATCAGGTTGTTGGTAAACGGTTTCATGCGTTCACATATTATGGCAGATAGGATCTCGTAGGCGATGTTGAGGAGACTTATGCCTATGTAGTTGGCGCAGTTTAGAGGGTCTCCTTTTTTGTGGATCGGACAAACGATGCTGAGGTTCCATTCTTGAGGCATACTTTCTTCCGACCAGATTTGGCTTATGAGTTGGTGGATGTTTCTTACCAAGTCATCTCCGCCGGCTTTATAGAGCTCGGCGGGAAGGCCGTTATTTGCGGCAGCCTTATAAAGCTTGAGTTTAAATATTGCTATCCTCACTTCACTGGTGGTTGGCAGTTTTCGTTGTCGTTGCCAATATTGAATGGTTCGTTCTGCAGAATGTTGTTCGTCATCGCCATTTAACAGCAGAAGTGGTTCTTCCATATCCTCAGAATCGACTGTGTCTCAACTACGATATGTCCTGGTTCATCTCGGCTGGATTCTGTTCGAGCCTTCTATCCTTGGCTTTGACGAACATTGTTCCTGGAGTGGCACCTCTCTATATCCTCGATCGCGCGCTTTTCTTCCTCTTTTTTCTTCTTTCTGAAAAGCCGGTGTTCTTCCCTTCTTCTCTGCCTATAGAGCTCAACGGCAGCTCTTGTCTTCACCAGCAGCTTAGCCTTGTAGGCCTCGTTCTTGGCTGCGAGCATCTGTCGGCACTCCTCATCAAACCTGAGGTTTCTTGCTGGTGGACGCGAGAAACCTAGCACATCAGTTGCGGCTGATCTAATGGCTTGTTGGCATCGTTGCCATTGTTCTTCAACATTCGATGCTGTTGGTTTGGTGTTAATCGAGAGGTTAAGAGTTAAGCGCTGCGCAAAGGTCTTGGCGGTCTCTTGCGATTGCAGTCTTTCGATATTATATTTTTTCACTGTATTTCTGGATTGTTGTGGCGTTGTGGATATCCCCATTCTCACCTTGGCTGCAACAAGGTAGTGGTCCGAGTCGATGGTAACTCCTCGGAATGTTCCGACATCTAAAATACTGGATGCGTGCCTCTTGTCTGTCGCAATATGATCAATTTGGTTGACCGATTGTTGATCTGGAGACCGACCATGTCCCCTTATGGATATCGAGGTGAGGAAACCGTGTGCTGGCTACAGTGGCATTCCGTTCTGTAGGGAAGTCAATTAGCCTAAGTCCGCAACCAGACGTTTTGTCGTGTAGGCAATGTTTTCCGACAACACTGCTAAAAATGTCTTCTCTTCCTACCTTTGCGTTAAAATAACCTAGCACGATTTTAACATCGTACTTCGATAGTCGCTCATAGCCCTTGACCAAGGCTCATAGAAGTAATCCTTAGCTATATCATATTTTTTCCCCGTTGGATTATTACAATGCGTTCGCTAATGTCTTCGCAACATAAGACTTCTTGCCTAAGTCTGGCATAGTAGATTCATAGTAGATGTCACAGTTTTTCATCCTCTTTTTGCCTGGCCCATCTCATCGTATTTCCTGGATGGCAGTATTGTCTGCTTTGTAGCAGTTTAGGGCTTCCGCTAGTTGTTCGCTTGCACCTCTCCTGTTTATTGTTCTCACATTCCAGGTGCAGATACGAACGTGCGTCGTTGTCCTTTTTTCGTTTATCAGGGTCGTCAACAAAAAAATCAGTCCTTTCCGAGGCTATTGGTTGCTTCGTAACCATGTTTTCCATGGTTGCGTAGTTAACAAAAAGCACAATCATCAACCTGGAGGGCCACTTCCAATTTATTAGATACCCATAGGGGCCATCATTATCCACTACGGGATTGAGAGCTGCCGTTGGCTTTTCGGTTCATCCGCCACCATTTCTTCTCAAGGGGCCTGACTAAGCCTTGAAATTTCTAGACAGCCTGTTGTCCGAATATGTAGAAGCAGCTTGTCTAGGTTCGCAGGCGGGTATTCATTCCTTGCCATTCTGAGCTGTCTGTTTATAGTGTTGCTGTTTTTCGTCGTGTTATCAACTCTCGCGCTTATCGTTTATTAAGTCAAATCCGGTTGGATGAGACCAGTACCTGTTGGTTACCACTTGGAGGTGATTACAACCACTGAGCATTGCCAAGTTAAAGCGAATCAGAGTCTACCCAAAACCATCAAATCTATCATTGGCCTCAAATGTGGCTTCTTCTTTGTTTCTGTTTTCAATGTTTTAGCAAATAAAAGTTCATCTTCAATAAATCGTACAAAAGTTAAGAGAAATGTTTCATTATTGGAAGAGTAGATTCGTCTAGCTGAATGGAAAATTTGACATGTCTTCAAATAATCACAAAAATTTTTTTTTACCAATTTTGGCCATTTCGCCAATTCTTCTTTGGACCGTATTATTGCTCAAAGTTTTTTTTTGTATGATCTCACTTCCTGATTTATGCAGCACGGTGTCTATTATTTCCTTCACAGCAGGTTGAATTAATTTTTCACCGATTCTGTGTGGTCGCATTATGTGAAGCCCGCAGCCCGTCATTATGTTGCTTAGAGGAAGGTGCAAAAATATTTAATATCGTAGGCTGATTATTTTTTTTTTCAATTCTTAAATTCTTAGAAACAGGCTTGATTGCTTCATTTGTTAAAACTTATTGACAAGTAAAACTCAAAGGTTTAGATTGAATCGTAGGAAATGAAATAAATGAAACATATTAACTTTTTCAAGAAGCAAATGCACTCCACGACGGTTATTAGAAACCTCTAAATTAAAAAATTAAAAATATTTCTTATATCCGAGTTGTTTTTAAATGCAAGGTAATTAAAATAAAGTTTCTCATATGAAAACAACTGAAAAAATAAACCAAATTTCTTATATGAAAAGAACGAAGAACCGATGCACCAACAGAAAGAGTTTAGAGAAAAAGATCATTTGCTAGACAAGCGTAAAAAAAGTTCAATTTTTAACATCTAAAGCTTTTTACTTCATAGTGAAACAAAAAACTCCTATTCCTATTTAATTGCTACCTAATTACTTATAAAAATATATGAAAAGGCTACAATCCGCTGTGCGAATCGTTGAATACCCTATCCCATTCCATCCTTAAAATTAACTATCCCAAAACATGGGGGTTGAATTTTCACAAAATATTGTTAAGACAGTTTACCAAATTACATAATGGTTTTTCAAAACAAGATATACTATGGGGCAGAGTATACCAATCGTTTTTGTAGGAAAACGCCCCCAAAAATAGACTTGAGTCACAATGATGTATGAACAAAATGCATCTTACATTAATTTCGAAGTATTTGCATTAATTTTTTTTGAATTTTTCTAAAATTTTGACAAAAATATTTTTTTTAATAAAACGCCCACAAAAAGTGTGCGTGTATAAAATCTTTATATGGACGAAAGTTAGACAATGACATCGAAATAATATCTTGATCAGTTGTATTGCTTCGTTGGACAGACTGAGCCTGTATAGCAAATTTTAGCAATCAAGCTCAAAATTTAAGGCCCAACAACGGTGACAAACATACAGAACTGATCCATATACTTTGAGGTATATCTATCGAAATTATTTCTCTATGCTCGAAATGCTCGTATCTTGAGCATTGACTCTTCCGTGTGAAACTTGGAAACAAATACTCGGATTTCAAAGAAATATTGGCAGGAGTACCACAAGGAAGCGTCCTTGGACAACTCTTATACCTCCTATGTACAAGTGATATCCCACAAACAAACGATACAATAGTTGCCACGTTTGCTGACGATACAGCTATACTACCAGTTGGCACAGCAACTGAGGAAACAAATATGAAATTACAAAATGCTCTTAACGAGGTTAGTGAATGGACAAAATCCTGGGGGATTGCACTTGTAGATTTTTCACCAAACATTCAGTACTCGTGATAAAACAAATTGCCAGATAAGTCGCATTCTTTGTTGCAATACAAATACAAACATGAGAAAGCTACAATCCACTGTGTGGATCGTTTTGTACATTATCCCATCCCATCCTTAAGACGAATATCCCCAAAATGTCGGATAGAATGTCTATGTTAGGCCAACAGATCACTCTTTTCGCTAGGTAAGAGCGTGCACCCGTTTCTAGCCGCCAGGTTATCTACCGCTATCTCATCCCACTCAATGACACTCCAAGATGGGTTGTCGGGGGTATAATGACTTGTTAATGACTTGGTACATATACGCAAGGTATGGAAGCAATTGCCACAACATTGCATTTTTAAAAATAGTCCTCCATATTTTTTTGCAAACAAATTATGTTGCGATTTTTTAAAAGAATTTTGTTAATATCAATCATATTTTACTCGGCATCATTATTTAAATAACACTTTAAAACAAACAGCTTCAGCCCTTGTCCGTAGCCTTCCTCTATAACTTTGTTTATTATTTGTCTCTCATTCAGTTTCCGAAACACCCTACATTCTGTGATTTGCTTCGTTTAGCTGAATTTGCTATAAAACTGAAATCCAGTTCAACAATAAAAAAAAAAAAAATGTTTCTTATATGCGTGAGAATTTCTGTTTAATAGTACATTTTGTGAATGAACAATTATTTCTTATAAGCGTGTTTTTTATATCAGCTGTTTTTTATATGACATATACAGAAAAGACACGGTGTTTCCATACGCGTTTCTCATAAGTGGTTGGTTCTAATATGAATGTTTCTTATATCCGTCGTGGAATATAACAAATTTACGTTACTGAAATGTGTAACCCATAACTCCTATCACTAAAGTTTTCTTTTAAGTCTTGGCAGTGCATTATGACTTTACTGAAATTACAGTAGATCTACTGCATTCTAATACAAATTATATCTGCTGAATAAAATTGACAGCACTTTCGGTCTTACAAAAAAAAATCATGCAAAATGTAAATGAAATCCACGAACTACTTTTTCAAATCTATCACTGAATGCAGGTATTCTCATCCCTTCGGATGAATACCATCCATTATTTCGTCGCCCCAGTGACACGAAAACGTATGTCAATAATTGATTACCATCGATTTTATGTGATTTTGTGATTTTTTTTTTTCCATTTTTATGAGTTTTAGGAAAACTTTTGTAAAGTGCTAAAATCGAATCTACTTCACTTAGAGGTGAAATTTTTGCCACATTATGGAAATTCTATATTGTAAGTAATATACCCAGCCAAATATGCATCGTACAAAAATTTAGTTACGTTCTTGTGTCACTCGGGTGACGAATTATAATCTGCACGGCTTCCGGCTATCGGCTATGTTTTGATGTTAAGTGGAAAGTGACAAGTAACAGCAGACTTCAATCTTGTTTTCATTTATTTCTGTTTTGTTTATACCCTATCCCATAGGGGTATATTAGTTTTGATACATAGTTTGTAACATAGTGAAATAATTTAGCTAGGTATACCTCAACGTATATGGATCGACTCAGAATCGCTAGCTGAGTCGATTAAGCCATGTCTGTATGTCTGTCCGTCCGTCTGTCCGGTTTTCGGGCCCTTAATTTTGAGCTAGGAGATTGAAATTTTGTACATGTGATCCTTGTACGTGCTGTTCCAACAAGTGTAAAAATTTTTGAAATCCGCCCACTGCCACGCCCTCTTTTTAGTAAAACCTAATTTTAGGCCAAACCGTTTAAAATTTTGAAAAAGTTTCAGAAGAAGAGATCTAGACAATCCCCTTGTCTATATTTTTTCTATACAAAGTTTTTTGCCACGTCCAATTTTTGTAAAAAAAAACGTTTTTCGGTAAAATTCAAAAAAAAAAAAAAAACAATTTGATACAAAATAGTTTTTGTTGGTAATGTTAACATTTCCTCCATATATTGTTTTTACCCACGCCCACTATTTGGAGACGTTTTCATACAAAAACCATTTGTATACCCTACGCCATACCATATGCAGGAGAAAAAACGTTGTTTTTTGTCGAACCATACAAGTTTTTAATAAACTGTCTGAACAATATGTTGCTACAATTTCAATTTTAATATTTCTTTGCCATAAAACCCACATTTAGGGGATATTAATTTAAAGGATGGGATGGGATAGGGTATAAAACGATCCACACAGTTGATTGTAGATTTCTCATATGTTTTTTGTTGTGAATGTTTGAAAGGCGTCAGGATAGATATGTTTTGAATTAAATATCCACTCAGAAGTGGAACCTATTTTTTGTTGATTTTAAATGTAATATGTTAGTTGATTTGCATTTACATTTATTCAACATGATTTACAGAAAAAATGACGAAATTATACATATCGTGTTTTCTTATTTATGTTTTGAAAATATGAAAATCTACTGCGAAACAGTTGAATCTATTGGTTTTATTTTAAATCTATTTCGGTCAATTCAAAAAGTTCTATCGCACTCTTAACTTGTAGGTGGCCCAGTTCCCAAAATCACAATTACTAATGAATTCATGTTGAAGTATTTGCTTCGACGTTTTTTAACTCGCACTTTTCTTCATCATGATCGACTTTTGCATATTTATGTATGTACAAAGTATATATATGTTTCTACTAACACCCGTCTACCAAGGCACCAAAAATTGCACGTGCAGACAAAATTTCCTTTCCAAGGCGAAAAAAGTGCAACTTTCCGAGAATCATAGAAAATATTCATTGGAGACTAAAGTCTTTAAAAAAGTCTTCTTGTTGGTATCTTTGTTTTAAATATTTTTTTCACTTTTAAATTCATTTTTTTATTTACTTAAAATATTAACTTACTACTAGACAATAATGCTTAAATCTAACTTATCAATAACTGGGTTACTTAATCTAACTTATCGGCCCTTAGTGGGCGCTGTAAGCTTATATTTAGCTGTTTTATTTTGCCTTTGGGCTTAAATTTGTCGGTTTTTTTTTATATTTAATTTTAATTAACAAAGAAAAAATAAAAAACTTTGTATAGTGTTTTTTTTTTTAAATAAATAAGCTTATTCTAGATTATAACTTACTTAAGACTACTTAAACTAAACCTAACTTAATTATAATCGGGGTGGCGAGCCCTCGTTGCATAGCCATCCTGATTGCGTCTTTCAGTCCCACGGCAACATGCGTTCAACCATATTGTACGCCAATATGGAGCACAAGCCCCGCCCCAGACCTTGTTCTCAATTTTAAAATCTTAACTTTGGAGTTGGACTAAGAGTCCGCAAAGTCCTGAGGAAGTGCAGAATCACCTTCCTCATATAGCCACCAGAATTCAGTGCGCTGTTTTGCAGCATCGATCCTATCGCGATCCGATACCGCCGTGCTAGAGCGGAGGAGCTCCGGAGCATTGTCGACGTACCCGTCGCGGATTAGCCGTTTGTCCCGCGCGTCACGATAGCGGTGGTATAAAACCGGGATACCGTTCCTGTGTTGTACTAACCCTAACGAATCGATGTAAATGAATGCCTCTGGTGGAATAAAGCCTGATATGAGCGTGCTCTCCATGTATAAAGCATTGGGGTAATAAGCCCCAAAGATCAGGCTGTTGTCGCTAGCCATCGCCCTTGCAGCGTGCCTTCGCGTCACCTTAATCAGGAAATTGTCAATTCTATTCAACTGAGCCCCATTGTATAGAACCTCATTGCGATAATATTTTATGTACTCGGAGTCCAGCGTTCGGTACAATCCTAAGCAGGATCGGAGACACCGCCTCTCAAACAGCCGTATCTTTTCCATGTAGGCTGGTGCCACATTGAACCACACAGGACAACCGTAAGCGATGATCGGCCTTATGAGGGCCATGTAGCAAATGACTTTCACCCTTGAGTCAAGTTGACTGCTTTGAAACAATCTTCTTGTCAGAGCATAAGCCCCCTTAGCCCTAGCCAGACAAGCATCTACATTTTTGTTAAAATACAGAAACTTGTCAAGCCAGATGAAAAGGTATTTGACTGCACTTCTCAACGCCAACAGCTGCCCATGCTGTCCAATGATACACAATTTTTCCAGTTTTTGCTGGTATCCCCAGAAGCCCTATGCAATGGGGTCCTGAACAGAATCGTTTCGGTTTTTTGGAAATTGATCTTCAATTTCCAATCATCGCAATATCCCTTTTGTCCTTTGGATTTATTCCATTGGATGTCGGACACTAGTTTCGACGCGGCATGAATGGTGTCGTGCCTCGCTCGAAAACCAAACTGATTATCCGGAATGATTTTGTTTTTCTTAACCCACTTAAGCAGAGCTCTATTGACTATCTTCTCGAATACCCTTGCTTACATTCGGCAGAAGGCTTATTGACCGAAGATTTGCAGGGTTTGTTTTGTCCTTGTCCTTTTTGGGGATAGGATGTACCACCGCCGTTTTCCAGTGCACCGGATGATGTGCATTATTCAGTGCATTGTTAAACAGGGTGGTGAAGATATCGACTGCTTCTATTGGCAGGTGTCTCAATACGACGTTTGGGACACCGTCCTCTCCTGCCGACTTTTTATTTTTCAGTGATACCAAGATGTCCAGGAGTTCATCTTTTTGCACGAACAGCATCAGGCTATTGGCGACTATGCCATTGCAAGGGTTTTCGTCATTGAATACGGAAAAACCGTGATTCTCAGATCGCCAAGCTTGAAGTTCAGTGCGCAGATAAAAGTGATTCAGAAAGGCTCTTTCCTCACTATCGCGATTTGGGCGAACAGGATTGTTCACCGTATACACGGTCTCGAAAATAGCGCCTATCGAATTCGCCTTCTCCTGAGGATCTTCGATCGTGAAAAAACCGTCGTTCGAGTCAACGTTTTCCGGACTTACACCAACTGCCGTGAGTGTCTGTCTGTTTTCTGTCATTTTGGAAATTCGGACACATGGAATGTCGTTATGATCTTTTCGCCTGAATATTTTTATTTATTTGGGGGAACATATTCGGGCTACTGCTTTTCATAGCCCGAATTTTAGCCAGTAAGAATTTATAGATTTTCTGTAATTCTCCGATATTATTTTTTTTTAGATTTTTGATCAGTGACTTCAGTGTCCGAAACTCCGGGTCTTGTCTGTCAGTGAATTGTCTACGCAGCCGTTTAAGCCTCGAACCAGTCGGCTTTTGTGTTGGTGGAGTGCATCGATTGTTGGCGTTCGATATTTCTCCGTCTGGTCGTCAGAACTAGTTATCTTAGGGATAGCTAGATCCATTGACCTTGTGAGGACCTCATTCATTTTTAGTAAATTTTGGTCAATTTCGTCGTTTGTAAGGTTTCTGTTTGTCTTCTGTTTCTCTGTTTTAAATATCCATATTGATTGATGTACGTACATATATACATACATATGTATGAGATTTTTTTTAATTTAAAGATTTTTTTGTTAATGAGGGGGTGCCCCTCCTGTACAGCTTCAACGCCCACATTTTGCTTGAGGACCTCACCGTCCCCCTTGATCTACGGATAGTCCCAGTGGGCTGTAGGCACTACTTTGGGAGCCATTGGGTTAGGGTGTTTAACATATTGAAACGATTTGATGTCTTAATTAATTTTGTATTTTCTTAAAATGTAATAAAAACATAATTAACACAATTTTAACCCCCTAATTCAGCATATGTCTACTCTAAAACCGTTTAAATAAGAATATTAAAATTATATTAACATATTGGCCATTCACAAATGGTGAATGAATTCTTATTTAGTATCTATAACAACAAAAACTTTTAACAAAATTTAATGGATTATCTAATGGCAAAACAAATGATTGGGACAATAAAAGTGAATGAAAATCTGACCGTATTAATGCTCATCTTATAATCGGAACATTAATTAAATCGAGTTTATGTATCTTGTTAGCGAATTTTATTGCTTGTTATTTTTAAATTTCTAGATTTGAGATATTAAGACGTGGCTTAATACTGTTGTTTAGCTTTTTCAAAGGTTGTGGTGTCCTATAGTCAAGTGGTTAAGCATAATGCCATATGCCATAAAAAAAAATAAAATCAATAAAGTCTGTCTGATTGGCACGGCTTCGAACCACTTGATGGGGCTTAATATATGTAAACAGACAAAAGAAAAAAACAAACAGAAACTTTTTTTTAAATTACAGTTGTAAAGATATGACGATAAGATGATATCACTAAAACATGCAATTAAAATGAATTAATGCACAGTTCCCTTTGGTAAGAGGTACAATACTATTTTTTGAAAAATTTTAAATGAAGTCAATATTGACAAATGATTTTTTAGTCAATATTTGTATATAAAAATCAAATATTGTTCGTTGGTAAGCTACTCACTTGAGAACGGCTGGATTTTTTTTTCAAAATGTTCGTCATAGCCCAACATAGGTTTTTACGGAAAGAAAAATAGATCACGCTCACTTTTGATGATCACTTTTGTCGATCGGACGGCTGCATCGATTTGGATAATTTTTTTTTAATTTTCGTCATAACCAGACTTTGGTTTTTACCTAAAGAAACGCCCACTTTTTCGCCCAATTCTTTTGATTGGGCTAATTTTTTTTAAATGTTCAGGATAACCCGACTAAGGTTTTACGGAAAAAATAATTGACCAAGCCCACTTTTACGCCAGTTTTCTTGATTTATCAAAAATCGGAGAATGGCTGCAAAGATTTTTTATTTTTTGTACACTATTCCAAAAGGGTATATTAGTTTTGGTAAATAGTTTATAACATAGAGAAATAATGTTGCTAGATATACCTTAAAGAATATGAACGACTCAGAACAGCTAGCTGAGTAGGTTGTCTGTCTGTTCGTCCGCTCGTCTTTCTGTTCGTCACCGAGTTTTGGGCCTTTCATTTTGAGGAAGGTAATGAAATCACGTATATAGGATCCCTGTCCATGCCTACAGAACAAACATTATCACAATCCACCCACTGCCACGCCCATTATTTAGAAAAGCATTGTTTATGGCCAAACGTAAAAAAATTTTGAAAATTGTCTGAACATTATAGTAAGACAATCACAATATCTATTTTTTTTTAGTTTTCGTATTAATAAGCCAATTAAAGTTTTTGGGGAAAAGAAATTGAGAATTTAAAATCGATGAACTGCTTTATCGAATTGGCGAATTTTTTGAATGTTTGTAAAAGTCCACAAGAAACGACGAGTGCTTCTATTTGCGTCAACTATTAGTTAACGTTCGTTCGGGGCTCAACATCATTCCATGATTCGCGAACTATAAATGGTAAATTGTGTAGCACGGTCTATACGTGCCCTCAACGTTGCGAGTGTAAGAGAGTGACTCTCATTAAGATTACACCGCCGGGAATGCTGTGCGTGCGTCAAATGCTCATCAAATACGAACATTGATTCCGATAACTATCTCAACTTGCTTATCGTTCAAAAAGACTGATTTGTCTAGCAAATACACAGATGTCATGTGTGATTATATTTTGCGTCAGATGCGTATTACAGCATTACATCGACATTTACGAAATTTTAATTTATTGAGGTCGGAAAAGGTATTTCTGACTCACACATGTGACAGCTCACAATCTTTTGATGGACAACTAATTTAATCAATAGTTGCGACGCAAAGAACAATATGATAGGGATGCTTTGATCAGTTCGAAAAAACTTTCCACTGTTGAATCGACAGCAACAATATGCGTACGACACACTTATGAAAGTTGTAAGCGGGGGAACTGGAGGGACTTTTTATCCAATTAATTTTGGTAACGATGCGCTAGCAGAATGATATTGCACTTGCATTTGCTTCATCAGGAATTACATCGACATTGTTGGAAGGCTTTCGAAATGCTCAATAAAATTGCCATTGAATGCAAATCAAGGAAAATCCAATGTACACAATTTTCAAGAACAGTGCGATGGCCAAAGCTTTGCAGCAAAACAAACTGATCGTTTGGGATAAGTATACAATTGCGCATAAGAAGTCGTTGGAGGCATTAGACAAAACGATGCAAGATTTACGAAACAATCAAAAATGGTTTATTGGTGCGATGATTCTGTTGGAAGGTGATTTTCGGTAAACATTGCCAGTGATTTCACTGTCAACGTCTTACTAACTTACCTAAGTGGCGCGACAGTCCGGAATGAACCTGGGCCTCAACCAACGTGCCTCTCCAATTAGCCCGGTCCTTAACTAACTGCCTCCAGTTGCGCACTCCAAGTTGGTTGAGGATGGTTTCTAGTTATGCACGGCACTTAAGGCGAGGTCCTCCTCTACTACGTCCTACGTCTGGCTGGGAATCGAGTATTAATGTCAATTCGTTCTACATGTCCCAGCCATCTTAAACGTCCAATGCGGAATTTTTTGACCAGGGGCATGTCGCTGTATACCTTGTATAGTTGTTAGTTGAATCTTCCTCTTCATAGCCCGTCAACGCAAACGGACTGAACATTTTTCGAAGAATTTTCCTCTCAAATCGACCAAGGATTTGTTCATCCGCTTTTGAGACGGTCCATGCTTCAGCGCCGTAGAACAGGACTGGGGTGATCAGAATCTTATATATGATCTCCTTATATATAGGATATCCTTAGTAGTTCGAGTGAGGTCTTTACTACTGAATTGAATTCTTAGCACGAAGAAATAGCGGTTGGCAGAGTAATTCTTCGTTTAGTTTCTGACGAGATGTTGTTGTCAGAGTTAACAGCGGCGCCGCGATAGACAAAGTCCCGTACTACCTCAAAGTTATATCTGTCAATGGTGACGTTGTGACCGATTCGTTGATGTTGTTTATCCTTTCACGTTGACAGCATATATTTCGTCTTGCATTCATTTACTGCTGAGCCCATTTTGGCCGCTTCCTTCTCTATACTAGCAAACGTGGCTATGACATAACTGTCAACATCAGCCGATGAAATTAATGCATGTTTGAAGTCGTCCGTTTTGTGGAAACAAGTCAAGAAACTCAAACTGACTACGAATATGCGTGTCGAGCTGCAGAACGATCACTCTGGAGAAGCATTTTCAAAGCAATTGCTGGACATTGGCAAACGAATAATCCCGATTGTTATTTCGACCGGCTATATACGATTTCCCGCCGCTTTCCGAATGAATATCCAAACTCATCAAATCCAAACTTTCACACATATTTGGTATGAGGGTAAGTATGGTTTTTATGAAGTTTGGTTAAGATCAGAAAACGTATATGTGCGTGTTATGCGTTAAAGCGTAAGGAATTTTGAGAATGTGTCTATGCAGGATACTTAGACATTCTGAATATCTATATTTCGTCAGCACAAAGTTTTGTAGCACCCGCACTTTTTAAAGGTGTTTTTTGTAGAAAACTGTTTTCGATAAAAAAATATACTCGTTTAAATAAAAAAAATGTAGTCGTTCGAAAATTCATTTAAGTTTTGATTGATAAAAAGTATTTCTCTTGATTAATATGAACTTTTTTCTCTATAGAAAAACAGCGTTCAACACACAAACCAAGTTTTTGAAGCTACTGGTGCTATTGAATTTTACCGGTTTTGTTGTAAATAGAAAGTGAAAGTAAGTGTGCATTTTCCAAAAAAAAAAAACATCGTGTCAATGATATCAACTTTTGATATTTTAACATTTGCTGCATCGACGTTCAAATATTATCGATTGTTTTTCTCAATATTGAAACTAATTGCGACATAAAATTTAAACGACTCGACGATGCCTTAAATGAAATTCAGACATAGATACAGTGGAATTGAAATCGTGTATTTCTTAAAATCTTCTCGTTTTCGTTAAAAAAAATCGACCTCGATTGGATTGATTCTGACATATAAATTCCAACAAAACTGCATACCCAGTTTTTCGAGAAAATCCAATTAACAGGTTTTTGCATTTAGGCCATATAAAGCGAATTGTCAATTTCTCGGGAACTGTATTGTCAAATTGAATGTATGTATTACTTTTACTGTACACAATAATACCACATAAGTAGTTTTGGTCCAACTAGTTTTCTAGTTTTGGCCAATATCGGAGAATCATTATTGTTTACATGGAAACCTAATTCATCAAATTCCAGATCAAACGTTCTTGATCTAACGCAAAACTCGCTGTGATAGAGCATGTTGCGAACAACCCAGTCTTGTATCCAACACTCGTTTCATGTTGTGTTTATTTATTTATTTTTTTTAGGTTTTTCTTTTAAACTAACTCACAAAAAGAATGACAATGACATAGACCCTACGCACACTGCCTTGCACAATGAACAAAAACGTTGTTTTTGGTTGAACCGTATCCAAAAAGTGTCCGAGCAAGATATTTAGACATTCACAGTTTTTGAGGGCGGTTTTCGTTGAGAACTGTGTTTTGTACATTTTAAGTAAATTCGAAATAAAAACTTTCGATGAAAATATTTTGAGAATAATAATAGTTTTGAATATTTCGTCTACGGATCATTTTAACCCACACTCATTTTTTTGGGGGCGTTTTGCTTCAAAAACTACCGCATTATGTAGATGAATTCTTGAATATAAAAAAAATATAAAACTACAAAATTCTGTAGATAAAATCGAATATTATTTTTAATCGATTCCATGGACGGTCTATTGATGTTCGCAAGTGTAATCGAAGTGAAAAGAATCCTGTCGAGATGAAAAAGGAATTATCGTAGTTGAGACATAGTAGATGCTGAGTATATGGAATAACCACTTTCGCAGACCGTTAAACGGCGATGAACCATTAAATATTGGCGACCATAGTGAAAGCTTACAACCACCAAACCTAAGTGAAGGCTGCTTTACAACTTCGGCGAAGATGACTTGGTAAGTGACATCCACCAACTCATAAGACAAATCTGGTCGGATGAAAGTTTTCCCGAAGAATGGAACCTCAACATTGTTTGCCAGATCCACAAAGGAGGAGACCCTCTGAACTACGCCACTTACTAAGCCCTAAGTCTCCTAAACATCGCTTACAAGACTCTATCTGCCTTATTATGTGAATGCTTGAAACCGTTCACCAACAACCTTATCAGTGTGGTTTTAGGCCAGGAAAGTCCTCAACTGATCAAATCTTCACACATCGGCAGATCCTGTAAAAAAAACCGATGAGTCCGAATCAATACCCACCGCCTATTCATTGATTTCAAATACGCATATGACGGCATTTATAGAGACGAACTTACACTGCCATGCCAAGTTTTGGTATACCACCCCCGCTCTTCCGTCTGTGCAGGATGACGCAAATCGCAAACGACCTCACCGATACATTCGATACCAAAAAGGGATTTAGGCAAGTGATTCACTGTCATATGACTTCTTTGATTCGTTTCTTGATATGATTGTGCGACTTCTAAGGAGACCCTATTTATATAAGACCCTGAGCATCCCAGTCCTGCCTTTCGGCGCGGCGGTGAAGCAAGGACCATATAAAAAGCGCATGAAGAAATTCTTGGTCGATTCGAATTGAAAATTCTTCGGTTTGCGTTAACGTGCTATAGCAACGTGCCCTTTGTCAAAAATGTTCACATTGGACGGTAATAATGGCTGTAAATGTAGACCGAAGGGACACCAATACTGCGGTTCGAGGAGTCTTCGATTCCCAGCCAGACGTCAGACGCCCAGGACACAACTATCAGAGCGTTGACAAAATGGTCAACGATTCCTTCGGAACAGATTAGGACACTTTTATGTAGGTATGCCGAATATACCTGCACATATAATGCAGATCTGTGACACTGCCCTATGATTGAAAGGCTTTTTATATACGAGCAACATCCCGTATCTAACAAATAAGTGCCGAGTTTTTGGCAACAGCATTTCAATTACTTAAATCAATGACTTCCACCCACCTCCAATGTTAACACGAAAATAAAAATAAAATTTAAAACAATTTCCGAACATTGATTGAGCCATAGATACCAACGAAACAAAAAATTAATTAAAGCCTTTATTCGAGTTGCCCATATATGGATTGCAAACTGTCAGCGAAATGCTGTCCATCCGCGCTTCAACAAACACCAATTAAAGTTTATCAATTGTTCGGAAACCATCCTCTGGTCCCACTTAATCTACCTCTCCTCCTCCTCGATGCCATTCGACTCCAAGCCCATTTCGATCACTCTCTATAATCTTTCACGTTCAATTAAGCACTATTCATCGGACGAGAACGAGGCGGTGAAATTATTGAATTCTAGTGACATGGAGACGGAATGGCAGTCTATCCTTCATTCTAGCCGTGCCAGCAGTTGAGCTTCGCTGAAGCTGATATTGAATGTTGGAAATGGGTTACCGAGTTCGTATATGTAAGTGTGTGTACACATATATCACATGTACCATACCACAAACGTAACGAATTAAATTGAGGAATTTCCCTATTTGATTATTCCAATCCACAACAGGAAGAGGATACGTCCTCACATCCGTCGTCACATTTAGTGGTCTTATACATATACACATAGACCATGAGTGTCGAATGAACTTCCACCCACTGCCTCATATAAAGATTGAAACTGTCGCAACTCATCGTTACCAAATCATATAGGATTTTGGGGTGGTATAGTCCTGATCCTGATTCTGATTCTGATTCCTGCCATCAGCACCACCAGCGCTATTTAATGACTCGAACATACACACAGTTCTCGCAAAAATGATTTCACTGGTCTTTCGGCTAAGCTTCGAAGTTCTCATCACAGAAACGTCCCCCATTTGATACCTATGCGATGATGATGGTGATTGAGGTACTGGGCTGATATTGGATTGAAGGAGTGAAATAGCACAGCATATGCTCGCAGGTCTTGTGTTGGGGCTGGCTTGGTTAATTTGATGGGTAATTGATGATAATTGCGAAATTCATTTTATCAAATTTCGAACCGCAGAGGGTTAAGCTGTTCGACCGAATTTCATTACCGAGGACTGGAATACGTTTTTGATAGCAAACTCTAAGTTTAGCCCTCTCGAAGGAAATGAGTTTATGTGTGTTTGGTGTTTAATTTTGTCGTTTTAGAATTTAATTGTAGAACTTCGCCAGACTTTAAGCAATGGAACTCGGTTTTATTTGGTTTTAGCTAAGTGAATTTATGACTCTTCTAGACAAGGAAGTTCTTGATAAAGCCAACACCTGACGATAACACCATGCAAAAGTAAGGGTCGAATGGTAGAATACTCCAGTTCTTCTTATATGTGTACAGGGCCATTGTTGGTTGTCAAATGGCAAGCAAAGCGATTAATTGAAAACAGAAACTGTTTTTACCTAGCTAATGCCTCCGACTTTCTGCCTCGCAATGGCGTCCACTGGCGCCTAGGACCTTGACAGTAGAGAGGGAGTAACAGTGTCATTTTTTTATGTATTATGGCTTTTTTTAAGATTCTACATCGTTCAAGTGGCTGCATCGGCTAGCTTCGCATTAGCGCGTTCTGTCGCTCTAATTTTTCAAGACCTTGTTGATGGCTGTGGACTATGGAATGATTGGATGATATAAAGTGCTTGAATCTGTTCCTTATTGTTAGCATTATATCGGCCGTTCACGGTTCCCCACAAAAAAAAAACAAAAAAAAAAACAAAGGAGTCAAATAGCAGCGCTGAGGCGGCCAATTGTCATCGACAAGGCGGTTGATTACACGATTTGGTAATTCGCTGCTCAAAAAATCGATTGCGGCATGAGCTGTGTGGCATGGCGCATCATCCTTAGATAATAGGCATTAGAAGGCATTAGAATTAAGTTATCGAGTAATTTAGGGCGCCCGCATAGAGCAAGTAAGTTAGTTAAGTAGTTGATAAGTAGGTTAGTTTTTTCATGAATTTTTGTCTAGCATTTAAGTTAGTTTTAAGAAAAATAAAATAAAAATGAATAAAAAAAAAAAAAAAATGGCGCATCATCCTGCATAAACCAGAGTGAAAAAATTTAGGTTAACAATGCTCTGTATTGCCCACCGTTGAGCAAAATGATGTACCCAGCCTACTTTCCGAAAAAAAAGTTCCACTGCACATTTCGCACCAAACTGTCACTCTCTGTGGATGTATCGGCTTCTCGACAATAACGTGTGGGTTTTCCGAGCCCCGATGCGATAGTAAAAATGCGCCTCGTCAGAAAACGTGATTTTTCGCCCAAAATCATTGTTCAATTCAAGCCCAAGTGTGGCGATTTCGAGCGGGAAACACCTCTCAGTGTCAAAATATCTTATGATTGAAAGAGAAACTAATACATGGTCCTGCGCATCCCTGTGTAAAGACGTGTCGGTAGCAAATAAGAGCGGATACGAAGTCGTCTTCTCACACAAAACCAACGATTACAAGACGGCACTGGAAGTAGTAGTTTACATTCCCAGTTAACATGGACAAAGTTAACAGCCTACATGAACAGTTCCGACGTAGTCGGACCACGGGTTATTTACGAATCTCAAGGGTTTGGTTAGGTTCATTTTGATGGGAGGTTGTCGCTCAGGTGAGCCGTCAAACCAGCATAGGCCTACGTGGGACCAATAAAGCTGCTTAGTGTAAATATAGTGCGCCATTAGCATCAAAGAGGTAATTGCTCCATCCGGACTTACAGCTGAAGCTGACGATCTGTGCTAGGAGAATTGTGGCTAGCTCCATCAAGTCCCCGTTTGTTGCGGATGTTGCTGATAGGTGGACAATGTCCTCCTCGACGTCTGGGTCTTCGCATTTCCTACATAGTTGGTGCGAGTTAGTAAGGTTAATTCTGTGGGAGTGTTTATCCAGCAGATTGTGACCTATTACAACTCTCACCACTATAGAAATAGCTGCTCAGTTCAGATCTTTTTATAAGCATTTTTGATTTGCTACCGCTCAATTCCGAACAAAGTGTTCGTTTTGCCGCATAGATTTTGTTTTGCATTGCGTGAATCTGGTTATTTTTCTTCTTTTTGAAAACAAGTGGATCTCTAACCCTATTGTCGAATAAGGTGATGCAGCTGGACGATCCTAGTCTGTCTGCTCTCTTGTTTTCTGGAACGTTATTATGTCCTGGCACACAGATAATTCGGACTTTGTTCTTTTTACATAGAGCTATTAGCTCTTAGCGGCAGCGTCCAACTACTAGTGACTTTTTTGTGTTGGATGCCAGAGCTTGACCGCTTGACCGTCTACGTAAATGATGATATCTTCTTGTGATATGTCCAATACTTGCGCCGATTAGGCAGCTTCGATTATGGCAAGGATCTCTGCTTGGAAAGCACTGCACGAGTTTGCTAATCGAATGGTCGTGTTTAACCCGATGCTATCGGAGTAGGTCCCAGAGCCCACTCTTATTTAAATTTTTGATCTATCGGCATTAGTCATCCCGCTTAGATAAAGATGGTGACAGATGAGCAGAGAGTCCAACGGCAGTGCTCAATTCCGTAGTGGAAACTGATAGCCGTGTATCCTATAGGTATCTAATAAATTGGAAATGGGTTTGTGCTTTTTGATAACTACAATTAGGGAAAAACTTATCTGTCGCGAAGCAACAAAAAGTCTCGAAAAAAGAACTTATTAAACTGTTAATAAGAGCACAACGATGTTCGTTTTTGCACCTGGAATGTAGGACCACTAACATAAAACCGTGCAGATGACCAGCAACTGAAGCCCGAAGCTGTTACAAAGCAGACATTACTGCTGTTCAGGAAATACTATTGAATGGACTGGCCAAAAGGTGGATGGAAAGCTGCGACATCTACTCTGGTCCCTGTTATAGAGAGCAGAAACAGCGTCTATTCGAATGTCGATTTGTTATTAGCTACAGGCTTAAGCAAGACGCGTTAGCAAACGCATTGTAACAATCGGTATTAGATAAGGACCAAATCCGACATCACAAGCATTATATGCACTCACTTCCCGAAAGATTGTTACTACCAGCTTCTATGAGTGACCATCGAACTACAATGTTAAAATATTGCTGGGAGATTTCAACGCAGGCATAGGAAGGAAGAGAAGAAATATCAAGCAGTATTGTCGGAAAGCACACTCTACATGATACCACGTCTGGCAATGGACTTAAGCTAAAACTTAGGTGCAAGACGATATTGCTCGCCTCGATATCCAAAAGGGAACATGGTGATCACATTGCGATAGATAGGAGGTACTGATCCAGTATTTTGGCTGTCCGAAAATCTAGAAGGATAACATCAAAGAGTATAGAACTACATAGAGTGCGCATCTCATACAACGCAAATTTTCTATGTGGGGTACTGATATTGATACCCCAGTGTTCACATTGCTACCCCAGCATCAAACAACAGCCTTGCAGACGCATACGATCGGTGAAATTTCCCTTCGCACCTACCGCCCGCGTATGAAACGGCTACAAAATTTTTAGTTGTGATGCGAACTCTATGTATTGCTATACTCTATGCTAACATCGACTTGGATCACTACCTTATTGCAGCCAAGATATGAATTTATCACGCCACAACGATTTTGAAATACTGTGACAGAACATAACGTTTTCAAAAAAAAATCTAAACCAACGTGTTTTAATCGGTAAAACATTTTATCAAAATAAAACATTGATTACTGTGGCGATGATAAAGTTACGTTACGTTTTTGGGAGAAACAACGTGCCAACAAAAAACGCACTATTTATCGTGTAGTGAATGATTTCAAAGAAAGACGGTCTTTAGGTGATAGGCATAAGCATGGACCACAACGTACTGCAAGATCGGCTGAAAACATTACTGCTGCTCAAGGAAGTCTTCAAAACAATCCATCAACCTCAATTCGACGCCGTGTTCAGGAGTTTGGTCTTCAAAGAACAACTTTGCCCACAATTTTGCACAAAGATTTCCATTTGTTTCCATTTAAGATTCAGTTGACACAAGAGCTTCTTCCAGAAGACCATTTACGCCGCCGTACATATTCCTATAGGATGTTACAGCTAGCCCATGACTAGCCCGATTTTCATGAAAAAATGATAATGAGCAACGAGGCACCTTTGCATACATTCAAAGTTACAGTCTGGTGTGCAATGTGGTCAGGAGGAATCATTGGACCATACTTCTTTGAAAATGAAAACGGCGTAACAGTACCTGTGAATGGGGTGCGATATTTTGATATGATTGAAAACTTTTTAACGCCACAGCTGCATGCTTTGGGCTTTATTAACATGTGGTATCAAGAAGACGGTGCCACATCGCATACAGTCAGGATTACAATGGAATTACTGCGATTCCTCTTTCCACAACAAGTTATTTCAAGAAATGGTGATGTTGATTGGCCTTCACGGTCGCCTAATATGACTGCAAGGCTTATGCAAAAAAACAGAAACGCTTAAGCCACTCAAACAAAATATTCGTGATGAAATTAATAAAATGCTGTGTGAAATGTGTGAGAATGTAATGAAAAATGTGCTCAAAAGGGCTCGCATTTCTGAGACTAATAGAGGCGGACATTTACCTGATATTGCATTCTATACATAATTGAAGACATTAAATAAAACATTTATCAATATAAGATCCATTTTCTTTCATTTAATCAAAAATTATAAACAAACAAAGTAGTATACCTTCCCGACGGACACCCTGTACTTCAATTTTCGACGCAAATGGTTTTTTTAGGTGTAATTCAAAAAAAGAACAGACGTATCCTACGTATACGCCAATGAAATTTTGCGAATATTTGGAACGACGAAATGTTTGCAAGAGGCTTTGCAAGAGTGATTTTTTAAGCGAAGTTTTTTTCAGAAATCTAGCAAAAACACTCAAATTTGCATCAAATATACAAAATTGTTTATTGTAATCGATAAAAAGGTTTTAAAGACAACTTCATGTAAATGTTGTACGCGGCTCCGTTTCTAATGGTTTACTCGGAAGGTCCAACTTTGCGTCACATTTCGGCCTGTATTCCATGAAGTACGCGCGTTAAGTTATCCTGTAAGGCTTTAATCTTGTTCGGCTTGTCCACATAGACTAACAGCTTTATATAACTCCACAAGAAATAATCAAGATAAGCTGCTCACCAAATTCATTCTTCAACATTGTTTCACGAGCTGTGTGGCAACGTCTTGATGAAACCACATGTCAACCAGGTCCAACTCAGCCAACTGGGGCAAAAAAATGTCGTATATCATCGCTCGATATCGTTCGCCGTTGACGGTAACGTTTCATCCACGGTCGTCTTTGAAGAAAAATGGAACGATGACGCCACCAGCCCATAAACCACTCCAAACTTTCGTTTTTTCAGGATACATGGGTAGTTCTTGTATGGCATGTGGGTGTTCGTCACTCCAGCTGCGATAGTTTTGCTTATTTACGTATCCTTTGAGCCAGAAATGAGCCTCATCACTGAACACAATTTCTCGATAAAAGTGCGGATTTTCATGGAGCTGTTCTAAGGCCTATTCACCAAAGATTGGACGTTGTGGTAGGTCATTCGGCTTCAATTTTTGCACAAGTTGAATTTTAAAGGCTTTCAAACCCAAATCGACACGTAAAATTTCCCATGCGGTTGAGTAACACATGCCCAATTGCTGAGAACGGTGACGAATTGACATTTCACGATCTTCATTAACATTGAAAGCTACGACTGCAATATTCCCTTCGGTACGAACTGGACGCATGCGAGTAGATGGTTTAATGTCCAACAAAGTAAATTTGGTGCGAAATTTTGTGATAACAGCACGAATTGTTGATTCACCTGGTCGATTATGACCACCCTAATTTGGTCGTAACAACCGGTGCACATTTTTCACAGAGCACGAATTTTGATAATAAATTTCAAATTTGCATTTGTTGAACGTTTGTAAGTTTTTCCATGATTAAATGGCAGAGTATAATGAAAACTTTTCATTGCTAACCAGTTCTGCCAACCTGACAAACTTAAGTCTTAAAAAATCACCCGTTATATAAGAACAAATAACCGAGTGAACTACTTTATTAATCGCGTTAGTAAAAATACTTTTTAGATGGTTGCTTAAAACATGCAATTCCAAAATGTTTCCATAAGCATTGCATGAACACATTATTAAAAAGGTCTAAAGCATTTTAATCATGTCAACGTTATATCATGTGCACAACAAGTGATTAAATATTGCAAGTCAAAAAAAAAAAATTGTAATCTAAATCCATTCTAACTGAATAAACTTGTAGCCATTAACACGCAGTATACCTGTACGAACACACCACCCCCTACATCAAGGCAAGTGACGAATATGCAATAAAGCCGTAAAATTAGTATGGATTAATCACACGCTATGGAACTTGTGAATCACGAAGGACTCCTCACACGCAGTCAGGATTTAAACCTCAACTTACTATAAATCCATTAACCCCAGACATTTACATAAATCAAGCTAAATAAACACACAATCCGGAGGAAAAAAATATCCAATAGCACCCTCTCGACGAGTCCCTCCAAAGCTATTACACAATTCAAATACAAAAAAGTAACTCCCTAATGCAGCGCAATTATTCTCAATCGTATGCCAGGACTCGTATTCATTTGTCAAACTCCAATTACATAGGTTTCCACCAGAAGCCCACTCTGTCCTACACGTAGCTGGAAAAACATTCCACTAGATACAAATTGAAAGGAAAATAACCGCAATCAATACAACAACTACAGTAAAAAAAAAACGAGTTGTGTCCAACACTGAGGTGTTAAATTGAATTCATTTTACAAGTTGTTGCCCCTTATGTTGTGTGTGTGTGTCCTTTCGTGTCTTTTACACAGTCCATACGTGTAGGAACTTCTGTTCCTGCACCTTTTATGAATATGACTAGCTGTTAAGCTAGTATTGGATATGTCCTGACGCTTTCTCCTCAACCGAAAGGAACCCAACTAGGTGATGGTATCCCAAAAAAAGTTGCAAATTAATACTCAGTGTAAATTTCACTTTAGACACTTGCCACGTCGTTGTACAGTCGTCCTCAGGACGCTGAGTCAACTGAAGGGAAGTCTGGAAGCAACCACTATAAGTCCAGTACCATACCTTACTTATACCCTGCGATGAGAAAACTTAACAAAAAAAAAAAATAACACATCACATGAATATTCTTCAATGCAGGTATAACTTTTACGACAAGTTTCCTTAATTACTCGTTTGAATGGGTCTCATTGTTTTTGTTGTTGTCCACTTTTTTTTTGTTTGCGTTGTATGCTCGTCTTTGAATGTGCTCCTCTCAGACCCTATGGAGTTTTGCAGTTCAAAGGTTACCACCAACCTGAAGAATGGGGGTTTTAGTGTTGGCTGGTACTCCTTCTTTAGCCGCAGTATACTCTGTGTACAGGACAAGGACTATTGACGCCTGTTGTGCACATCGTGAAATGGGCGTCGTGCCAAATTATATTACCACACTGCACTTGCAAACTCCCATGAGCCCGACATGTCGCTATAAGAATGCTAATTTACGCGGTCTTCTTTTGGCCTTTTATGTAGAAATTAAAGGAGTCTCGATGGCTCTAGAAACAAAGAACCTGGGTCACAAACGTACCCCGAAAACGCAAATACCCATTCATCCGTTTCACTGTCTTACGAGTGAGGTAATATATATAGCGCTGTATATGTGTTGATAACATTAAATTGCTTTTCTGAATAACAACAATTAGTTGAAACGCGAAAGCAATTTACCTAAACATTTTGGCCTTGACACAAAAGATATTTATCAGGGAATTAATGAGATTTTCCATTCGTGGCTAAGGGTAAGGAACTTAGTGGCATGTAGCAGTAGTGGCATGGAGTTCCTTTAAGTGAGATTTAATTACCAAACCACCCGATTGAGTAAGCCTTGTTGCGGTGCAATGACTTATGCTTCTGATATGAATGTACTCGGATCACAGGAAAGAGTTTCCAGAAAGGTTTGTCGTGGTTGCTAGAAAGGCAAAAAGAACCGAATGAAATATCGGGTATTCCAAAGCACGTTATAGTCTTAGGAGTGGATAACAACCGACCTGACGCAGCGATGAATTTACCGAGTTAAAGTAGGGGATGATGTTCCATTCTTTCAGAAAAGCCTTGCTGCCTTTGATAAACGAAGGAGATAAGGGTTACTCCTAGTGGCTAACCTACGCAGCGAAGAAGATATCGAGCTAAAGTCGTCTTGTGTTAGATCATTCCGACGAAGCCTCCGTGGTGGAGGCTCCAACCTCTGCATTCTCAGGAAAATATTCAGCAACATCTTAACAAAGCGAAGAGCTCCAAAGAGACACTATACTGGTACCAATACTAGTCGTCTCTCAAAACTTACAAGTCTTATTGCGGTCGTAAGCTAACTGCCTCCAGTTGCGCACTTCAAGTTGGTTGAGGTCGGTTTCTACGTGTGCGCGCCACGTATGGCGAGGTCTTTCTGTACTGCGTCCGACGCCTGGCTGGGGATCGAAGACTCTGCTAGCCGGAGTATTGGTGGCCGTTCGTTCTACATGTCCCAGCCATCTTAAACGTCCAGTGCGGAGTTTTTTGACTACGAGCATGTCCCTATACAGCTCGTATAGTTCGTGGTTGAATCTTCGTCTCCATAGCCCGTCAACGAAAACGGGAACGAAGATATTTCGAAAAATATTCCTCTTAAATCGACCAAGGATTTCCTCATCCACTTTTGACACGGACTTGGATGATCAGGGTCTTTTATAGGATCATAGTAGTTCGAGTGAGGGCTTTACTACTAAATTTGCCTTCATAGACCGAAGAAACGGCGGTTAGCAAGAGTAAAGTCCCGTACTACCTCAAAGCTATACCTGTCAATGGGGACGTTCAGTCCCATTCGTCGATGTTATGTGTCCTTTCGTCTTGACAGCATATGCTTAGTCTTGTCCTCATTTACTGCTAAACCAATTTTTGCCGCTTCCTTCTCTATACTAGCAAACGTGGCTTAGACATTACGTTGAGTCCTACCAATGATGTCAATATCGTCGGCGTATGCTTGAACTTGCACCGATTTTAGGAAAATTGTCTTTGCTCGGAAGTTTTGCACAATCCTCTCAAGAACCAAATTGAAGAAGCCACATGACAGCGCATCGCCTTGCCTAAATCATTTTTAAGTATCGAATGTGTAGGTGATGTCATTTTCGGGCCTGATGGAGCAGCGACAGTTCTTCATCGTCATCCTACACAAACGGACGAGTATACCAAAAACTAGACATTGCTCTGTAGAGATGGAGCAGCGAGAGTTCTCCACGAGTATGGGCGGTATACCAAAACTAGACATGGCTCTTTATAGTTGCTGTCGTATGCGGCTTTGAAATATATGAATAGGTAGTGGGTATCGATTTTTAGACCTTGGGTTTTTTCCAGTGTATGATATGATCGGTTGTGGACTTTCCTGGCAGAAGACCATTCTGATAAGGGCCGATCAGGTTGTTGGTAAACGCTTTCAGGCGTTCACAAATTACGGCAGATTGGATTTTGTATGCGAAGTTGAGGAGACTTGGCCTTGATGCGGATTGTTCGCGTTCGCTAATGTCTTGGAAACATAAGACTTCAATCCTAGGTCTGGGACTTATAACAAATCCGCATCCGAATATTCGCTGATTCTGCTCACTACAACACGTCCGTAGATGTCATTGTTTTTCATCCTCTTTTTGCCCGCCCAATCCCATCGTATTTCCCGGATGGTACTAATGTCTGCTTTTTAGCAGCTTAGGGCTTCCGCTAGTTGTTCGCTTGCAGCTCTCCTGCTTAATGTTCTCACATTCCAGGTGCAGATACGGACGTCGTTGTCATTTATTCGTTAAGCAGGGTCGTCAGATGGTTGCATCATACCTAGTGGATTTTTTCAATGGGTGGGTTGTTAACTAAAAGCACAATCGCCAACCTGGAGGGCCAGTTCCAATTTATTAGATACCCCTAGGACACGGGGCCATCCGTATCCACTACGGAATCGAGCCATGCCGTTGACCTTTCGGTTTATCCGCCACCAGCTCTGTTCAAGGGGCCTGACTTATTTTTGAAATTCTTAGAAAACCTGTTGTCTATATATATCGAAGCAGCTTGTTTATGTTCGCCAGCAGGCCGGGTATTCATTCCGTGCCATTCTGACCTGGCTGTTTATAGTGTTGCTGTTTTTCGTCGTGTTATCAACACTCGCGATTATCGTTTAGCAAGTCCAATCCAGTTGGTTGAGCCGAGTACCCGATGTTCACCACTTGGAGTTAAAAAATAAGCACTTCATGTGTAGTCAGAGTTACAGCCACTGGGCATATCCAAGCTTAAGCCAATCAGAGTCTACCCTCGTTCTACAACAAGCAACCATCTAATTTGTTCTAATTTAGAAAACAAATAAAGGAAAATAAAGGAAATAAAGGAAAGGGAGGCATAATTATAGAATTAACTTAAAAATAGCAACATGTTATCGAACAAAAAGGCGCGCTCGTCAAATCAAATAATTCCAACTTTGCTTAATAAAGCCTATCCTAAAATTTCCGCAGATACTTAAAACACTTAACACTTAAAAAATTTGTAATATGTTTTCTGAACTTCCGAAATTACGAACTATCTTTGGTGACCCTTTAACACACCAATTGGTTGTCTAAGATCAGCCAACACAGTTTTCCTGAAACCCTTGCATATTTTTTCTGTTTTCTTTGTCGGCTTACCTATACTTTGTATCCAAAAAGTGGACAAATATTATCAATTCCATTGCATCACAGAAAATCATACTTAAACGAAGCCCTACCCATGCGGCACACGAAATACCAGTACTATATATGACCGAGCGTTGGTCATAAAACCTCTCCTTTCACCTAAAGTTCACCTCTTCAACCCGACTAGACTTAAACCACAGTGCACCCACCTTCAAATCGCATCCAAATCCCCAATTTCATCTCACCTTCACCACCCTCATATCCTACCTCGCCATCATTATATCAAGGAAAACTTCACAACCCTAAAAAAAAAAAGAAACACATACACCCACAAGAACTATACATTTTGGGTGGTGAACGTCCATTAAAACTTTCCAACACTACACCACCCCTTCGATGACAGCCAGCACCTCGCCATACCAGCTAACAACCAAACTCGCCCTTCCCATCGATCCAACGACCCGACCCGACAACGACTACCAAAACGACAATGACTGCTGCGACGTCGAGGACGACGATGAACGAGAACGACCCATATGACGTTGGTGGTTGCTGGCTGCTCGGGCGTATGGGTGCTCTCGGCTGGCTGGTGTAACGGCTGGCCATTCCACACCTTTTCCAATTTTCGTGCAGCCATATTATGCTACAGACACGAATTTAATTCCATTATTACGTTTTAGAATTCACCTGGGGGTGAATTGATTAACAGGCTTTTGTGCCCCACATCCACCCCTCCGCTATCGCCGCCAACGTCACCATCACCGTTGTTCGTGGAGTCGTCCTTCTCGACTTTGTTGTTTGTGTCGTCGTCGCATTGTTATTGCCTTTTGTTGGACAGGGACCAAGACTATAGGGTGTTTTGGAGGAGCTGGATTTGGCACTGGATGTCTGGCCGTTTCTCTTGTCCCGTGATTCTCTTCTGTTGCGCTAGAAAGTGTGCTCTTTTCTAATGCTCTCGCTCTCGTCTAAAGAGACTCAGACACACGCACACATTCAAGCTGAAATCATATGATTTCTGACGAACCTTACCCAGGGGCATACTAAAGGGGGAATGCATGGAAGCAGAAAATTACGAACGTATAGAAGCACGGATAAGAGTAAAGGAGGGTGATACAAATCCTGTGGTAATTTATTTTAATTGTGTGTCCTTTCTTTCTTCTGCCGCTTTCGTTGCTCGTGTATCCTTTGGTGTTCTTGTTGCGACTGATTGGATGTAATATCGACTTGTATCACCCGCGCCAAGCCTCTCAGCCGCTCCACCATCGTCCGATGATGTACCTTCCACGAGAAGGTTGAAGCAACGCATGTGACTGATTGTCTGTTGTGTAGTAATTGCCTGCATGCTGTCGTAATTCTCCCCTAAGGGCAGTAGAACGGGGATCCAGTCTAATAGGGGATATAACCACTATGTGCGTGGGAGCAGTGTTGCTGATGCTACGGGAAATGGAAAAGGAAATTGTGAAATTATGAGGGTGTGCGAGTACGAGTATGGGTATGAGTGTGCAAGTGACACATTGCATGTCAGCTGGCAACTCAATTAGGATGGCACAGATTTCAGTGAATCTCGAAGAGTAAGATGTACATGCAAGGACTAATCGGAAATACTAACGTCTTATTTTTCACAGGTTATAGTCTGAAAACTATTACAAGGCTTAAAAGGTACTCAGGGGGTATAAAGTTATTGCGGTTGTTAGTTTATACCCAATAACCTATGTTTCAACTTGCCGATTTGTATGTAGTTGACCAAAATCGTATTTAAAAAAATGACAAGTTGGCGAAGCTTTAAATTGACTGTCATTAAATTTACAATTAGCCCTGGCAATGAATTTTCATGACAAGTGGAAAAAGCTGAATTGGCAAATAAAATTACATTTGTCATTAACTGACACTGAAAAATGGTTGACAATATGTTGAATGTCCGTTTAATTATAAATCGTTTCAAGGAAAAGAAAACTAGTAGAAATCAAAGATGACAATAAATCGAACTCGGCATCCAGGTTGAGGTTGCGCCTTGGGTTAAATACAAGCCCACAGAAAATTACTCTTACTACGAAACAACCAATAGCCTCAAAAAGTTCATGACCATGCTAAACAAAAAAAGGACAAAGATGTTTTTGGAATGTGAATGTGCTGGCGAACAACTAGCGAGGGCACTAAGCTGCTAAACTGCTAAAATTACTTACATCCAGGAGATACGATGGCCCGGCCAAAATGAGGATGAAGAACTGTGACATCAACTATGGACCGTGTTATAGTGTGCAGAAAAGCAGTTATCGAATGCGGATTTTTTATAAGTGCCTGACTTAGGCAAGATGTCTTATGTTTACAAGATATTACCGAACACATTGTAATAATCATCGAATTCAAGACCAAATTCGCCAAAATATGCCTTATTTGCGCTCGGGCTTCACGAAGGAAAAAATGTCATATAGAGAAAGACTGCTTCTTCGAGCTCCTTGACAAAACTATGAGCGACTACCGAAGTACGGTAAAAAAATAGTGCCAAGGGAAGAATGTGGATATCAACCACACTATTACAAATCAGAAATACCGTGATGAAATGTTTATCCGAAAGACTGCAATAGCCAGAACCCGCCAAGGCCTTCGCAGAGCAGGTATCCAACAGAATCCTGTAGAGATGAACAAGGAAATATCGTAGTTGAGACACAGTAGATGCTGAATATATGGAAGAACCAAGGAACCATTCAATATTGGTACCGAGAGCGAAAATTACCAACCACCCGACCTAAGTGAAGTGAGGATAGCAATACCTAAACTCAAGCTTAATAAGGCAGGAAATGACGGCCTTCCCGCTTAACTTTATAAAGCCGGCGGAGATGACTTGGTACATAACATCCACCAACTCACTAGCCAAATCTGATCGGATGAAAATCTGTCTGAAGAATGGAACCTCAGCATCGTTTGCGCCAACTACAGAGGCATAAGTCTCCACATCGCTACAAGGTCATACAAGATCCTACCTGCCGTAATATGTGAATAAAACAGCTCACCAATAACCTAAACGCCTCGGTGTGGTCTTAAGCCAGGCAAGTCCATAACTGATAACTCTTCGAAAAATAAACGAAGAAGTCCAAATCGATACTCAATACTTATTTATAGATTTCAAAGCCGAATACGACAGTATTTACAGAGACGAACTATACAGAGCCATATCTAGTATTCTTTAGACCGCCCTAACTCTTCCGTCTGTGTAGGATGGCGATGGAGAATTCTAGTTGCCCCATCAGGGTCGAAAACGACCTCACCGACACATTCTATACCAAGAAAATAATTTAGGCAAGGTTATGCGCTGTCAGGTGACGTCTTAAATTTGATTCTTGAGAGGATTGGGCAAATCTCCCGGACCAAAAGCAGAGTCACAATCTTCCATAAATCTTTGCAACTAGAGAGGAAAACCAAGTATATGCTGTCAACTCGAAAGGACACACAACATCGACGAATTGTCAACATTGACAGAAATAATTTTGAGGTAGTAAGGGACTTTGTCTACCTCGGCTGAGCTATAAGCTCAGACAAGAACATCTCGTCAGAAATTAAACGAAGAATTACTCTTGCCAATCGCTGTTTCTTCAGGCTGAGAAGGCAATTCAATAGTTAAGATCTTCCCAGTCCTGCTCTATAACGCTCAAGCATGGACCATATCAAAAGCGGATGAAGAAATCCTTGGTCATTTTCACGCAAAAAATTCTTGGAAAAATCTTCGTATACGTTCTGATGGAGACGAGGATTCAATTAAGAGTTTTACGAGTTGACAGTGATGAAGACCATGTCAACAAATTTCGCTAATTGGAGAGGCATGGAGAGGTTGAGGCCCAGGTTCATATATAGATGTTAACAATGATTCCGACTACTTAATTCTGCTATTTCCTAAAACGTTATCCCAAACATTAGCATAGGAACAGAAGAAGAACATTCGTTTAATCCGACTTGCGTAGCTGTCCGCCCCGGAAGATACGTTTGCCGTATGTGGTCAAATTTCTTCTGCGATGAAAATCTTAGTGTCGCTACTATCTCAAAGTTCTGGGGAAAGTAATTAAATCTGTAGCTGTCGATTGTGACGTACTTTCGTCAATGTTGTGTGTCCTATCTTGTTGACAGCATATACATACAGTTGTTGACTGTTAAACTCACTTAAGTCACTCGCAAATTTCGGAATATGGAATATTGTGCTCCTGGTGTTGACCCGGGAGTTCTGCACAATCCTCTCAAGGATGATTAAATAATTCACATGACAATCATTTTTTTTGCTAAAAAATGTTTTGCTGGGGTATTTCCAACCTACAACGGAAATTCTCCATCGTCTTCTGCATAGAAAGACAAATTTGAGCGGTGTAGGAAAAGCAGACGTTGCTTTGTATATGTCGTCATTATAAACGTTATAGTACGCGGCTTTCAAACTGATGAATATATGATGGATTAAGATTTTGACTCCTTGGGCTTATTCCAGGATCTGCTGAAAGGTTAAGCTGTTGACATTCCTAGTCCTATAATAGACAACTGCTGAAAGGTTAAGCTGTTGACATTCCTAGTCCTATAAAAGACAACTGATTGACAACTGATTGATTGTTCAACTGATTGTTTTTTTCGAAGTCAACACACCAGCGTATGAATTAAGTACCAACGACTTTACAAACGGCGTCGCATACACGTATACCTTAACATTTGAAAAGTATGCAAAAACTAAAATTTGTGTGAATAAGCAATTGAACGCCAATTCTTTAAAAACACGGAATTATCGTCGCAATGTTTTTGAAGAACAATTCGTCAGTGACTAGTCATTCAAAGTGAAGTTTAGCCGAGACCCTGGAAGCTGTAGAATGCCCCATAATTCTCATTCAACCGAGAATAATACAGACTTTGGGAAAATATCGTGGAGACTCTATCGTAACTAGCTATACCATGCATGTTCCCCAATCACTTTTGATCGTCGTTCGGAGTTTCGGCATAAAACAGGAGGTCCCGCCATCGTGCTAAAAGTACACACGCACAAATGAATGGTTATGAGTAAGCTCGGCCGTGGGTACTAAAGAGTCTGTTGCTCAAAAAAATTTTATTTGTTTTTAAGGCCTGCAGATTTTTAGTGAGTTTCTTATTCTTGAGTTCGATTTGTTCGGAGGACTTGTGTTTTCTGCGGGACGGAGTAACGTAATGGCGTTACTCCGAAAAATTTTTGAAAATTAGACCGACCACCTGGGGAAAATACTTTTCGATCCAATTAGATCCAAAATTAAAAACTCCGAATAGCTAAGATGATTTCAAAATTTCGATCAAAAGTTTAAATTTTTTTTTTTAATTCGAACGTGCCCGTAAGTAGGTAACGATATTTCTTTAATTTGGATAAAAAGTTTGCATTTTTTTTTAATTTAAGGCCCACTAGGCTTTGGATCGACCGTGTCGATAAAGTTTGGTTTTGGTATTGCCTAAGACAATCGGCAGAGATCTTGATTATTGTGAATAGAACCAGCTTGTACAGTTGATTTTGGGATATTAATTTACATTTGCAAGTGGCTACGTTTGCATAATTCTTAAATCAACCAACAAAGTACTAAACAAATAGCACACACAAGTTGTGATGAAATATTGATTCACCAATCGGATGACAAAAACAAAGCAAAATATAGCAAAAAAAGCAAAAAAAATTGTTCATGTTTTGAAACGCATATTTGGCCAAAGTGGAGTGTTTTAATTACTTTTGCGGATATCTGGATTTTCTTGCATATAACATTATTTTTGCTGCATTCTAACTTTGATATATTTTTAATCTTTTGTCAATGTTTAAACGATTAATTAGCATTAACGTATTGTTAAGTATAAAAACATATACTTCGGCAACCTGGAAAACATTATCGATAACGAACGATTGTGTAATCGATGGTTATCGACAACAACTGGACACAATATCAAACTTCACAATTGGCCATCGATAAATATTGATTGCCGATAGATGATCGACACTCATAATATGGACCTTAAATAAACTAAAAGCTTTTCTTTTAAATTGTAGAGCCATAAACAAATCTAATTCCGATCAAACATTTGGTCCTTCAAAATGTTGTTTCAATGTTTCAATAATTTTTAAATTTCGATTAAAATTTTTCGAAATCTAGAACTATGATGTTAGCAACGATTTGGGACGACATAATCAAATTCATTTTCTAACTGTGATCAGAAGTCAACAAAATATTCAAAATTCGTTCAATATTAACATTTTAAAATTTCATTTATGATTCTGAAAATTTTTGGCATTATTAAAATTTTGGAAGTTTTCCAAAATTTCAGTAGATCCGGGGTCACAAACAATTTTAAAATTCGTTTAAAGTCAAAATTTTCGTATTTCGATTAAAATTTTGAAAATTTTCGACGATCAAGTGAAATAGCATTTTTTAAATTTTAGATAAAAACTTTGGACGACTACGTTTTGCAATAATTTTGTCATGATAATTTTGAAATTACAATAATTTTTTTTTTATAATTTAGAACGACTTTTTGATATTTCTAAAAAATGAAAAATAACCCAGGGGCAAGCAAATTTTTAAATTCATTTAGAGCAGGCATTTTCAATTTCGATGAAAATTTTGTAGTTTTTCGAAATTTTAATACTTCATATTTTATTCTTCTATTCATAGGCATATTTAAATACATAAAAATAGTCGTCATTATCTCACAACCCCTATGGCAACACTTCCTACCCAAGTACAATGCCATCATTAAACAACCACATAACCTATGCATTTGACTCAACAAAAAGGGAGCCTTAACAAACTCCTAATGAAGGATAAAGTTGTTTAATTGCGGAGGATTTTTCGAAAACATCCCTCTCATTTTGCGTGCTTAATGCCATCCAACTTTTAGGTTCAGTGGGGGAAATTCTATCCCATCCGTCATTCAAAGGACACCCCACCCAATACTTACACCTCATCCTGAAGTAAAGGCGAATAAAGGATAAAAAAAAAACAAAAATAGAAATGAAGAAAACAATTAAGAAATCGTTCGGAAACGTGCGAAAATTGAAAGTTCTATATCGCGCAATACACGTGTACAATGCTCGTAATATCTGTGCCAGTTTAGAGCTGCGCGGTCTCTGTCTCTCCGTTGGTTTGATAGGGATATAGTCTCTGGTGGGTACGGAACTTCATCAGCGCAGTTAGAAGTTCATGGTAAAATCCGCCATTAAGCAAAAAAAAAAAAGCAATAAAAAGGACAAACAACAAAAAAAGGAGTAAAATAAAATGAAAAGTGCACCACCACGTCGTATACTCATTGTCATCCTCGCTGCCGCCAGCGCCACCGCCGCCGCCACTACAGCAACACCGCTTTGCTATACTCAGTCGCGTGTACGTGCAGGGAGAGAGTGAATTTCATTCGTTCTTCTTCTTTCCATTTTTATGTTCTTCCTCTTTTGGAGGTTACTGTTTAGGTGGGTGGGTGTGGGTGATATAAGGGTTGTTTGGTGGTCGCTTCGTTTGTAAGGACGAAACACGAGCTCGGCAAGTGAGAGATTGAGAGAACCAACGAACCAAAGAGCAATACGTGGGTACGAGTACAACACAGAGAAGGTCGAAGGGTGGTGGTAGAGTCAGGTTAGCTCGGGCAGAGGTAGCGGCAGAAGAGAGGACTTAACTTTTAATTGGCTTCAAATTCAATGACTATGAAATGAAACCGGAGATAGAGGAAGAATTTGAAATAATTACACAAATGGATTAGGGAAACGATTTTCTGTGTGTGTGCCAGATAGGTGATAGTGCTTTTCTAGCTGCATATGCGTGTCTGATGTACATATACGGTGGGTAATCTTCTCCCCCTTGTCCCGGCCAACCCCACTTATAGTATAGCTGATGTGACGACCCTAATCGATTTCTTAGAACTTGGACCACTTGAGGAGCGTTCATGCACGCTTGTGTAATCTCTTATTAATTTGTATATCAGATAGAGTTTGAGGGTGCATGATGGTGCTTTTGTGTAGTTCATTAAAATTAATTTCTTTTTCTCGTTTCGTTGGAGATTTTTAAGTGATGCCATATTTTCCATATGCACGCTTTGAGGACGTGATTATTTTATCAGTTTGATAACAAATAGAATAGCCCGTGCTATATTTCCCATAGCAACTGACAGTCATTAAACGATTCATGTCACACTTCCGTGCAATCATGAACCAACCTAGAATGACATACCACACATGTGTATAGATATTTATAAAACTTCAGGTCTTGAGCAGTTTATAATTGTTGACACAACGAAATATTAAATTTACGTTGTCAGATCCGAAGTCAACAAAAAGTCGCTGCGTCAAGGTTGACAAGGAAATTGTGGACTTAGACGGTAAACATATACGACTTTGATTGATTTTATCGCATGCTGTAGCCGGCATGAGTGATTATACAGATGATGATGTTATAATCAACACACGTAAATCGGCACATTGCTTTCAGGTGTTAAACTGGTATATCTACAAAAAGTACAGCAGAAGATAAAATTTCGACGTACACAAAAAAAAACGTGGATCTTGTATTACAAAAATTAACCAATCTTAATGGGTTTCTAATATTTTGGAAAAGACCAGTATCAACCTTGAGACAAAAATTATATTATTTGTCAAATAAAAACAAATCTCAAAGAAGGCTAAATATTAGAAACTAATACACAAAAGGAGGATACAAAATTATATTTGGAACGATATAGCTACTGACTTAGGGAATAAGCCGTAGATCTTCAGACAATCCATTGTTACTTACCTTTTTTTAACGAGCTCGCTACTCGTGGCAGTTTCCTGCCTTCCTTTTAAACGCGGTCCTTTCTTTTCGTCTCGAGACGGGGACTTGGAATTAGAAGATTCTCTTGTCTGAAGCATACTTTTCATTAAAGGGTCCTAGCCAATGTTGTCGACGAATTGTTTGTAACATGACCTCGATCGAACTATTTCGGCTAGTCGCCATCATGCGCTGGAAAAATAAGGAACGTAAGTTTGATGTCGTGGACAACATTTCGGATTTCCTATGATCACAACCCAGCCTGGCACCTGAAATCGTTTCAATGCAGCCTCGTTGTGGCCACTCATGGCTCACAACGTTAAGAGTGTGAAAAGATGGGGAACCCGAGTTTTGTGATTTGGTGAGGACGACTCAAATTAACACTTGAATGGATGTAAATCGCACCTCGAAAACGTTACAAAGAACGTTTTAAGTAATGAAGCCTTATATCACTTGAGTAGCTATTTGGGTGTTGTAAAACGAAGGCAAATACCTGGGATACTAGTACCTTCCAATCAGATTTGAATTGTTCAACTTTTAAGTGCGAGTGCTGATAACACAACAAAGAGCATCAACACTATAAAACGCCTGGTCAAAATGAATGACACGGAATATCCGGCCTGTTGTACTCATGCAAAAACATGGTCCTGTCCCTCTATGTTGGGGGAAAATCTATTCTAACTAAACAGCTAAACTCCTCAGAAAGGAATATTTCTGCTGTTTTCGACCCTGCAACCAAAAAAAAAAAAAAAATTACAATGCGACGTTCGTCTTTGGATCTGGAACGTGAGAAAATTATACAAAAGAGATGCAGCCGAACGGTGCCATGAAATAACGCCGAGCGAAACAAAGCCGAAATTTAAAATTCGGCGTTATTTCAAAATGACAAAGTGAAATACCGACGCACATTGTTTGTGAAATAAAGTCGAATCCAGAGAGAGAGGGAATGATACTTTGCACACATCCGAGTGCGTGTATGAAAAGTTTTTATGTGCGTGGGGGGCATTCGGATATGAATTTGTTTTAAGTGCCAGGCTAAGTGACGGAGTCTTATGCTTTGAAGACATTAGCGAAAGCATTGTAACAATCCATCCAAATCCGCCAACATAAGCCTTGGAGTTGCTAGTCTCTTATCGGAAGTGTCCTCGGGTGGCGGATAGAGTAATTCTCTGTCTATATGTGAGGTATGTGTTTAATAAAAAAAAACATTCTTGGGGTAAGATCCCCTATAAAAAAACCTCCACAGACAAAAGTGAAAGAATTCCCAAGATGGAATCAACTGTGGCGTCTACAGTCCCAGTTAGGATGGACCTAGCTGCTCCGACATATTCACTGCGACATCCACTACAGTGAAATAAAACAGCGTCTATTCGAAATAGTTGTACGCTACAAACTAGGGTGAGAAATCTTATGCTTTGAAGATATTACCGTTGTTACAATCCGCATCAAGCTAAAATTCGGCAACATAAGCCTTCATGCGCTCACGATCAAATGGAGGAAAAAATATGATATTTCGAAAGATTTCATCTACGAGATTCTAAAAAAAACTTATGAGCGAAAACCAAATTAATACGTTAAAATCGTTTAACGCAAAAACAGGCAGAGAAGACATTTGTGGCATTATTTTTAGAAAACGCAGCCTACACGACACCACATCTGGCACTGCACTTAGGCTAATTTACTTCGCTACGGAACGAAATGCCACTATAGGCAGCACACTGCCCTCTCACCTAGATATCGATAAGATCAACAAACTGACAATCAAATTTATGACGTTCAGATAAATAATATCCACGAATTTAGCATTTAAGATGGCCGAACATTTCGAGGCCCCTAAATGACCAGGACCGTTAAAAGACTTCAATAGCAAGAGACCGATCTTATACTCTCGATAAACATCACCAGCATCAGCTGTCGAGGACCGACGATGTCGACAAGCCACTGGAACAGCCCTGATGCTGATGCGCTAAACAAGAATGCCGACAGATTAAGTGTTCAGGGAAAACTGCAGGCTAGGATGAGAGCTGCTATTGAGCAAACAAGAAAGCAATAACACCGACTTTTCAGAAAGAAGAAAAAAGAGCAAGAAGACATGGAGAGAGGACACTCTAGAAAAGGTGCGAAAGGAATCCTGTGGCATATAAGGCCCTATCCAAGGTAGTGCTTAAACATCTGAAGCATTCGCACACTCTTATCGGCATGTGACTTCCGACACGTCAGATCGAACATTAACGAAATTTCCACATTCTACGGAAAATATTCGAAAAGACCAACGAGATTCATCATCTTTTCATCGACTGTGATAGCATCATAAAGCGAATTCGGGATTCCATCAAACGCGACACAACGTTCAGTTTGACAGAAGCTTTCTTGAACTTTTTTGGGTTTTCGGCAAGGCGATGCGATTTGTTCAATTTCGGTTTAGGGCGTGCGTTAGGCAGGTGTTAACACCGAAGATACATCCTTTATAAAATCTTTCTAGCTACTTAGCTATATATACGATATCGACATCATTGGTAACTCTTATCAACCAGAAAGACGTTGGGACGTTGCGATGAAACTGCGCGCTTAATGTCTGGATTCGATCCGCAGTTGTATATAACAACGCAAACAATTTTACAGTAGGCCTCCTCTCGATGATCTGACAAATAATACGAGTACATATTACGTAATATAAATTGTAAAAAAAAAACTTTTCGCAACACAGCTCGCAACGCCTGAACGCCTCGTTGCGACAAAGGAATTCCCTGCCGTTCATCAGTGAACTTACTGCCAGAATAGGGTATGTCGGATTTGTAAAGCAGATTTGTTGTAGCTCATCTATGAAAAACTTGCAATAACTAAGAAAGAAGACACGAAACTTTAGCAGCTTCTCGAAGGCATGCCTACGCACTCAATGCATCTAACATTGTTCTCCTTGTCTCCTCTATACAATCCTATTTATTGCGTTTTGTTGCACAACCAAATCAAATCGGTCATCATGAAGGATTTAAGCAAGCATTTGTTTAACGCAACACATAGTCTGAGCCACCGGCCCTCAGCCCACCTTATCCCTTATACATTTCATATGCCAGCAGACGAAAACACATCGCCACTCCAGAAGCGGGCTACAACGCTACTCTTCCCTGACGAACAACACGCTTAAACCTCTTTCTACATCTTTGGGCACTCCGACGGGTACCGCTGCTTCTTGACGGTCATCGATCGCTGGCCAAAAGCATAGCCAATGGTTATTATACCTGTGACCAATAGTGCAAGCACACTACCAACGTATGGATCACTTTTTTGGGTCTCGCTTGAAAGTCATATCGACTCAAGAAAGGCATCTATTGCGGATCTATGTTAGTTGCTCGCAAAAAGCAGATAATGATGACCTCGAATCATTCGCAGTCAAACCGAATTATCGAGCATCTTCATTCAATGCTGAAGGTCAAGCGCTTGCCACTCATATTCGGTCTTCGAATACCTCTGCAGAAAGATACTAACACCTCCCCAGCGGACCAACTATACATTACAACAATATGATTAACTGACACCAACGCTCGACAATCGCTCGAGAACTAAATTGTAAAGAGACATCTAAAACACGATACACCAGTCAAGGTTTCAGGAGAAATCCTGGTACACGAAGTAGCACCATTTCATTCACCACGATTTACAAACATCATACCACGCAAGGATAACGACACATTTTTCACAGCGAAAATTCAAGAGAAGCCGTTCATAACCTTTATAGCCCGCCTTAAGCCGCGTACTTAGGGACCGACCATAACAACATCGAACAGCAATCAATATCCCGCCCCGATTAATCCGCAAACGACATAACGTATTTCCTCTCAGCCTAGTAGCACACGGACCTAGGTCAACGTATCCGGTCCCTATAAGCGACTAAAAATATATTACCAACATTCAAGGTATTGCCGACCTACAACCTTTGACAAAACCTCATTCAGCAAGATTGAGGTGCATCGGGAGTTCGTCAGCATAAGCCCTAATGATGCCATTAATGGGGGATGTGCCTCAACCAACATGCCTCTTAAATTATCCCGGTCCTTAGTTAACTGCCTCCATTTGCGCACTCCAAGTTGGTTGGACGTCTCCTTTTACTGCCTCCGACGTTTAGCTGGGAATCAAAGACTCTGCGATCCGGAGTTTTAGTGTCCATTCGTTCTACATGTCCTAGCCATCTTAAACGTCCAATGCGGAGTTTTTTGACCAGGGGCATGTCGCTGTACAGATTGTATAGTTCTTGGTTGAATCTTCGTCTCCATAGCATGTCAACGAAAACGGGGCAGACGATTTATGGAAGAATTTTCCTCTCAAATCGACCAAGGATTTCTTCATCCGCTTTTGAGACGGTCCATGCTTCAGCGCTGTAGAGCAGGACTGGGATGATCAGGGTCTTCTATAAGATCTCCTTAGTAGTTCGAGTGGGGGCTTTACTACTGAATTGCCTTCTTAGCCGGAAGAAACAGCGGTTGGCAAGAGTAATTCTTCGTTTAATTTCTGACGAGATGTTGTTGTCAGAGTTAAGAGCAGAGCCGTGATAAAAAAAGTCCTGTACTACCTCAAAGTTATATCTGTCAGTGGTAACTTTCTGTCCAATACGTCGATGTTGTGTGTCTTTTCGTGTTGACAGCACGTACTTATTCTTGCCTTCATTTACTTCTAAGCTCCTTTTTGCCGCTTCCTTCTCTACAATAGCAAACGTGGCTAAGGCATCACGGTGAGTCCTACCAATGATGTCAGTATTGTCGGAGTTTGCCAGTAGTTGTATCGATTCTTGCAAGATTGTGCCACTGGTGTTGTCTCGGGAGTTTTGCACAATCCTCTCAAGAATCAAATTGAGGAAGTCACATGGCAGCCGATCGCCTTTTCTAAACTTTGTTGGTATCGAATGTTCCAGTGTGGTCGTTTCCGACCCTGGTGGAGCTGTGGGAGTTCTCCATCGTCATCCTGCACAGACGGATGAGTTTGGGCGGTATGCCAAAACTAAACATGGCTCCGTATAGTTCGTCTCTATAAATGCGGTCGTATGCGGCTTTGAAATAGATGAATAGGTGGTGGTTTTCGATTTGGACTTCTTGTGCTTTTTTCCAGGACCTGCCGAAGTGTGAGAATTTGGTTTGAATAGTTTCAGGCGTTCACGTATTACGACAGATTGGATCTTGTAGGCGATGTTAAGGCGACTTATGCTTCTGTAGTTGGAGCAGTTCAGAGGGTCACCTTTTTTGTGGATCTGACCAAATTGGGCTAATAAGTTGTTGGATGATACTTACCAAGCCATCTCCGCCGGCTTTATAAATCTCGGCGGGAAGGCCGTCATTTCCAGGAGCATATTCTCACTTCACTTAGGTCAGATGGTTGGTAGTTTTCGCTGTCGACGCCAATATTGCATGGTTCGTTCTGCCTGACAGCGGAATAGTCTTCGTCAGCGCCGCTAAACAGTCTGTAGAAGTGTTTCTTTTATATCCTCAGCATCGCCCTAATCTCAACTAAGGTATTTCCTTGTTCATATATCGATCCTTGTATTCTTGGCTTCCACGTTTTACACTTAAAATTTGAAAACATCGTTCCTTGAGTGGCACCTCTCTATATCGTCGAGTGCGCGCAGTTCTTGTACTTTTTTTCTTCTTCCTGAAAAGCCGGTGTTCTTTCCTTCTTCAATGACTATGGAGCTCAATGGCAGATCTCGTCTTTACCTGCAGCTTAGCCTGGTAGGCCTCGTTCTTTGCAGTAAGAATCTGTCCGAATATGGATTCAGTTTCAAAAATAATAACCTGACAACTTGACAGGAGAATCTTGTTGACCGGTTCAATAAAAAACCTTTTGTTTAATGATCAGCTGACCGCCAAGCGGTCAGCTGGACTAAACTACTGGAAGCAGTCTGCTCAGGGTGGGCAATTAATTATGTCTCCCTAACCCTCAACATCTACAATTGCTCAGTGTTTTGTACGTTCGATTACTAACCGTTGAATGCTTGGATAAGTCCGACTTACATTTTAAGAATATAAAACAGTCACGAGAAGCCCTTCATTCAGAAATAAGAAAAAACATGTACCCCACATAGACCGCTAATGCCTAATAACGACCTATTCAAACCCTCTTCATCAAGATGTCAATTTATCTCTTTACATAATCAAAAGAAAGAGCAATTCTACTTTGATGTCATAACCTCACTCCAATCTATGCCACTTAATGAGCTCATTTGACGCTCCCACTATTATAACAAACCCAGTTTTAGAGACCCTGCACCGTCAAACAAAATTGCCGTTGATTGCAGCTATTTAAAGTGTTGTTGAACCTCAAATTCAATCCAACCTCAAACTCTACATACCTACACTGACACTCATACAGGTATGTATAGGTGTCCATGGTGAAAAAACAAGAACTCGCTCAACGACCTATTTCGGGGCGGCGCGTTTACTTCAAGCACGACTACAAAGTCAACTCCACCGACTATATACCACGGCGCGATACCTCATTGCCAATATCCGTTGTTCTACTTTCACTCTGGCTGTACTTATCCCAAGCTCGACTGAATATTTGCATCCAATCTGTGTATCTATTGTGAAATTTTGCATGACGACAAGCAGACACACATATACGATTCGCTATGCCTGTGTGCATATTCATATGCCTGCGAACGGATGCATTAGCGTTCCAGTGCATTCTAACTCAAATCAAAGCCTGCGCTCGTGACTCGTGTCCACTTTGCGGCGTACACTTTCTCTAAATCTCTAAATTCACCATCTCAACGTCAAGGCGTTTTAGCTATAGCTCAGAGCTCTCCCACGTTCTCATCTCACAAAACCCAAGCGCAGGTCGTCAGCGAGTTGAGTGCGTCCCGTGGAATTTTGTTTTTTGCTTCTGGTTAGTGTTTTTTTTGTATCTAGATACGCTTGATGATGACGCGACAGGGGGCTAATTTGCGTTGGAGAAGAAAATGGAAATTAACTGCGCGATGCCATGACGCTTGACTGACCACTCGAGAATGGAAGTAGATTAATCACTTTCAGGTGTGTGGCCAGAATTGCTAAAATACACGCAGGGCTTCTCGGTAATTGCTATCTAAAAATTTTCCTTGCAAATCGAGTGAAATGTACAAACAAAAATGTATCTGCGATTTGTGATCAAAATGGGAAAGATAACTGGATTAGGATCTTACGTGTATGTCGCTGGCGTTACGTGCGGAATACTTAATATGTGCTGATCCGTAAGACAATACTGAGTTCAATACCTTTTGGGGCATATCATCGGTCCCAGGCGATTGATTGAATTCATGACATTGCGGTGGGTAATTTGTTAAACATTTTGTCAATGAAGACATTTTTGGCACATGTATGACAGTCACGGATAGGTGTCAATCAGAGGTATCTTCAGCGGATTGAATGGCAGTGTCATGCAATAAATTGTGTACCGTTCATGTTGGAACTGATAAAAGTAATTTATTGATGGTTGGCAGAAGACAGGGTTAAAGTCTGTTTTGAAGTTTTAAGTTGGAAATCAAGATGTTTCCGAGACTCCAATAAATTAGTGGATACCTTCGTTGCTAATGTTTCTATCAGTTTTATCTGATGAGGAATTACACGTCCAATCTGGCATGCCACAGTCCTATCAATGAAACAACTTACAGAGTAAGTGCTGTGGTTTAGTGGTAGGTGGTAGGTGAAAGGAATTCCTGATTAAATGTCTGAAAATAGCAACATCTGGCTAGTAGTTAGTGCGTTGGACTACTAAATGCGGGGTCATTAAAAGCAATCCAACGGTGTTAAAACAATGAGGAAAGTTGTCATTCTAAGGGACCGTTTCTCGATATTTCGCATGTGGCACCATCTTGCTGATGTCTAGCCGATTCGGAGAAGTCCATGCACTTAAAAGGATCAAAAGGATTCAGTTCTTGAGTTAATTGATCCTGTATGGGAAGCGGCTAAGGTCTTTACTTCGACAGATTAGAGAAAGAGTTCATGGTTGGGTGGTGTAGGCTACACTTAGACTTTAACTTCACATCAATTGAGCCTTTCAGTGGAACCACGGGCACTGGCTTCTCCCAACCGTATTGCACTTTCAAAGTTTTAAGATTATGTTAGGTTGGTGGGTCGATGACGTAAGCGGTGTACGTCTTTCTTCATCGCAGTCAGGTCAATATGGACCCATTGTGCTGCTTGGTCAACGTATGTTGTTGGTTCCTTTGCTCATTTTCAGCTATCCAGATGTTATTGCAAACCTGAAAAACCTACGGAAAAGGTCTTTTCCTGAGGTTAATATTCTTAATTGACTGAGGCCTGGGCAGCAGCACAGAAAGTGTAAGGTATCCTCGTGAATTCCTTCATTAGCCTTTACAAAGGTCATAACCTATAAGATACATTTTAAGCGTTTGGCTTTTAAGTAAGTTCTGTTCAGGAAACTGATTTCCTGTTTAAGGGTTGAGGCTTTGTCAAACTCAGGACACATCCCATCGGAGTTAAACATTTTTTTTAACGAAATTCAGTGTTTTCTGTCCCACCCCTGATTTGAGGTCATATAGTGGCGGTTTGATAGACTGGACAGCCTGATCAATACTGGTGGCAGATTCTCTCCTCGCCAGTTCATCAGCATTTTCATTGGCCTGTATGTCACTGTGTCCGGGGACCCAGTAGAACCTTAACGTTTTACAAGCTTAGATTTTATTTAGACAGCAAAAATTGCTTTGATTGCGGCCTGACTGTCAATGAAGAATTGGGGTCGCTTTGACTGCCTCTACTACTGCCAATATCTTAGCCTGGAATACAATGCCGTGTCAGGGAGACGAAAAATGCTGTTTTTATCTAGTGATTCTGAAAACACTCAGGTTCCAGTTCCAACGCCTAGGTCCTATATCTATGGTAGATAGATATGGTTTACTCTCTACTGGGAAAGGTGCAATTGAATGTTTTTTTAAAAAGTCAGTGAGCTTGTAGTCAGAGGATACAGTTGAGCCCAGGTATCTGTTTAGATTTTGAGCATGTCCTCCTAAGTTCATTTTTTTAGCAATTGAGCTGACTGCTTATTTGTGCAGATATTTTGGCTGCAGATTCTTGCATGTAAAGGTCTAGCGGAAGCAGGTTTAGGATGGTTTCCAGTCGCTTTGTTGGTGTGGTCCCCATTGCGTTAGTAGCGCCCAGATGGGCGATTTTATTTGTGGCTTACAAAACACAAGTCCTTTATATGCCAATATAGCTCTTACAGTAGCCGTGTACATCCAAAGAATAGAATGGAACAGATACATGCATAGATAAAGCTATTGTGGCAGTTTTTATGCGTTCGAACACATTTAGCTATTTCTGTCAAGACTAATACACAAATATTTCGGATTTTCAGATAATTTGAGGTTAATCCCGTCGATAACTTGTTTTTTGTTTTTGTTTTTTTTTTGGGGTTGATGCCAAGCCCAAAAGGTTTTATCCGCTCGTTGAGAGTATTCGGTGTATGCTCGAGCAGCTCCCTAATAGTAGGTCGGAATTTCCCTTTAACTAGTACTGTAACATCGTCTGGGTAGGCTAAGACTTTGATTCTATTGCATTGTAGCTCGTTGAGTATCTCGTTAATGACGAGAATCCACAACTGAGGTAAGTAGGTGCGCTGTGCTTAAGATATGTTTTGGGAGTTGAGGTTGTCACGTATCCATTAGAGAGAGAAAGTCGATTGCCTAATTGATTCATTCTACCCTAACCATATCTCCCGTTGTTGCTATCATTCCATTGTAGACGCTTGTATCTAGTTTTCTACCGAAGCCCCTGTCTAAAGTCTTGGATTCGGCCAATAAGAGCGGGAGGGAATACCTGCACACACTTTATTTCCAAGACTGCGGCGAAAGATTTCACAAAATGGGGGCAACGGTGGCGTTTACATTCCCAATTATGATGGACAAAGTGAACCACTTACATATGCCGCTTCGACATATTCGGACAACACGTCATTTAGGAATCTAAAAGATTAGTAAGCCCCGATAAACAGAGATGGTATTGGAAATTTAGTTTTGGTTTAACTACTGAATTAAGGAGAAAACCTTTTTCCAAAAGCTTAGTGGCGCGAGTGCGATTAACTGCCGCGCAGAAGGTTCGATTTCCAGCCGTAGAAACATTTCGAAGTAAATCGTGCGTGAATATCGTGCTGGGAGCTTTCAAGAAGTATGAAGAGAGAACATCATAAGCACAGCCTACATTAGATATTAGGCTAATAAACTGCGGAACGAAATACGACTAAGGCCAGCACATGATTTTTCTGTGATATTTGACTTCACCTTTTCGCATCCGGTATTGAGATGTCCGAACATTCCGAGGGGCTAACATTGACTCGGATCACTACCTTCTTGCAGCAAAGTTAAGAATGTGCTGTTTATCAAGCCCTGGTGGTCTCATTAGACATGGGATGACTAACTGGCGAAAACCGTTCGACAAATCCCTGAAAAACCCAAGATATCCAAATCGGTACCCACCACCCATTCATCGATTTAAGCAGCACTTATAGTGACAGCATAAACAGAGCCATATCTAGTTTTATAGACCGCCCAAACTTGTCCGTCTGTGAAGGATGGCGATGGAGAATTATCGCTGCTCCATTAGGGTCGAAAACGACCTCACCGGCACACTCGATACCAAAAAAACGATTTAGGAAAGGTTATGCGCTGTCTTGTTACTTCTTCAATTTGATTCTTGAGAAGATTTTGCAATACTCCCGAGGCGCAATCTTGCAGAAATCGGTGCAACTACCATACATACATACCTTGACGGTATTGACATCATTGGAAGGACTTAAAGTGAAGTCAAAGCCATGTTTGCTAGTAATTTGAAGATAGTGGCAAAAATGGGTTTAGCGGTAAATAAAGTTAAGACCAAGTATATGCTGTCAACACTAAAGGACACACAACATCGACGAATTGGACAGAACATCACCATTGATAGATATAACTTTGAGGTAGTACGGTACTTTATCTACCTCGGCTCCGCTAATAATTCTGATAAAAACATCTCGCCAGAAATTAATATAAGAATTACTCGTAACAACCGCTGTTCCTTCGGACTAAGAAGGCAATTCAGTATTAAGAGGCGTGAGGCCCAGGTTTATTCCGGACTGTAGCGCCACTTAAATAAGTTTCAGTATACTTTTTTTTTAAATTAATTTTTATTTTACTTTATCTCAAAACTAACTTACATGCAAGACAAAAATTCATGAAAAAACTGGCTTACTTATCAACTACTTAACTAACTTACTGGCCCTATGCCGGCGCCCTAAATTAAATGACAAAAACTTAGTTCTAATGCCTTTCGGACTATAATCTAATATGTAAATCTATAGTTCTAATAATGTTTACCAAGAAACATTTTTGGAAAAACTTGGTTTCTTGTCTTTTTTTTATTTTATTTTATTTGAACTTGCATGCTAATTAAAACTACTTATCGACTAACTTAAACTACGTACAACTAATTAAAACAACCTAAAAATAACTTAAAAACTAGAACAGCCACAGCAAGCGTTTTCTGATTTTTTGTTGTGCCACCATGACTGTTTAAGCCTAAACCTAAAGACTAAAACTATGTAAGTCGGCCATAAGTCAACTATCTTTACCTAGTTTAACCACCACAAGAGGTTCTCCTGTTGTAACCTACTCCGACGGTCCCAATCGGACACACTCCTGCTGAACCGCAAGCGCTCTCCTCCGCACAGATCGACGACGTGTCTCGGTCGTATAGAAGCCGCCTATCCACAGTTCGTCGGAAGACGTGGTAGATAAGCGGAACAGCCGATCTATCCTGTATCAGCCCTCGACTATCTAAATATAGGAAAGCTTCGGGCGAAATAAAGCCGCTTAAACGCGCGCTCTCAAAATATTCATCATTGGGGTAGAAGGCCCGAAAGATGAGACTATTGTTCGAAGCCATCGCTCTTGCAGCGTGAAACCGAATGAGTTTCATCAGAAAATCTATTCTGTTTATGTTGGCCCCGTTGTATAGGACCTGGTTGGAATAGTATTTTGTGTAGTCAGATACTGGTGTTCTGTGAAGTCCAAGGCAGCTCCTCAGACACTGCCCCTCAAACACCCGTATCTTTTCCATTTGAGATGGGGCAACGTTGTACCACACCGGGCACCCATAGGCAATCATCGCCTAATGAGGGCCATGTAGCAAATCACCTTTACCCTGCTGTCAAGACGACTGCTATAAAACAATCGTTTTGTCAGCACAAATGCTCCCCTAGCTCTCGCCAGAGCAGAATCTACATATCTTCCAAAATATAGATACTGATCTAACCAGATGCCAAGGTACTTTACTACACTTTTACTCGCCAGTGGCGGTCCATTTGGTCCAACGATTACCAGCTTTCGCCAGTTCTTTCTCGTATCCCTTCAGGCCCTAGACAACGGTGTCTTAAACAGGATATTTTCTGATTTCTGAAAGTTGATTTTCAACTTCCAGTCACCAAAATATCTCTGGATCTTGTCAAAGTCCCGCTGCAAACAAATTCGAATGACTTCGACAGTAGGGGCTGTTCTGTACGCCATAAGATCGTCCGCATACGCAATTGCCTGAGTAAGACTACCTATCATATCACTGGTGTAAATGCTGAAGAGAATCGGCGAGTTTACCGCTCCCTGTTGCAGACCATTCTTAATGAAAAATTCTGTAGTAGAAGTTACATTGCCACTTTTGACAACAAACGTTCTACCAGTCAGCAAGTCTGGTCAGCTCTATATAGAGGCCCTCTAACCATACGGTGTCAAAAGCCTTCTCTAAATCAACCAGACATGCACCCGTGCACTGTTTTTTGGCTTTGTTCCATTGTATATCAGAGACGAGTTTGGAGGCGGCATGAATACAGTCATGTCCAGCCTTGAAACCAAACTGGTTCTCCGGTATAATATTATTGTCCTCAGACCACTTGAACAGTGCTCGATTGAGAATCTTTTCGAAAACTTTGCTGATACTCGGAAGGAGACTTATCGACCGGAAATTTGCCGGATTTGAGTTGTCCATTCCCTTTTTCGGAAGAGGATGAACCACCGCTATTTTCCAACGCACTGGATAATATGCATTATTCAGCGCGTTGTTGAACAGCGTGGAGTAAATGTCCCCAGCTTCAGGGGGTAAGTGTCGTAGAACAATGTTGGATATAGTTACCATCGACTCACGCTGACTTCTTTTTCTTTATGGAATCGAAGATGATCTGGAGTTCCACCTTCGAGATGAACAGGGGACTAGACCCACTTCGCTCGGTGACTTTAGCGTTTGCCAAGTTTTCCTTATCAAACCGGGTGAAACCACGGTTCTCAGATCGCCATTGCGTTATATCGTTTCGGAGATAGAAATGATAGAGCAGGGCATTGTTTTCCAGGATGCGGTTCGGGCGAATGCTATCATTCACCTTATACACTTCCTGAAAGACAGCCCCCACTGCCTCCATTTTCTCCTGAGTATCTTCAAAAACATAGAAATCGCCGTCGAAGACGGCTTCCCCCGGATCAATTCCTGCTGTCAAAAGTATGTTGGTATTGTCAGTTGTTCGTTGGAGCTTAATACACGGAAGGTCGTTGTGACCTTTCCTCCTAAAGATCTTATTAATTTGTGGAAACATACTCGGCTCGCTGGAATTTACGGCCCGAATTCTGTTATTCCAAAACAAGTTAATGGACAACCGATAGTTATCCTTGATCAATTGGTTGATGTTTTTGATCGACGCCTTCAGTGTACTAATCTCCGGGCGCGTGGGTTTGTCAGTCGTCTGTACAAGAGTTAAAGTCTTGTCAGAAGTCCGCTTTTTTGCCTTTGTAGTGCGTCAATGGTCGCGTTTCTGTACGTAGACGTTATGTCATGTTCTTTGTATTTCGGTATGGTCCTGTTCATTGTTCGCTAAATCGTTTTGTCCATTTGTTGTAAGTATTCGTCGATTTCGTTGTTCGTTAGGTTTCTGTTGTTTGGTAGTGAAATGTCACTCGAACGTAGTTCTCTTGATAAAGCGTTGGTGAAGCGAGGCCAGCGCATCTTACCGTAGTTGTAAGAATGCACAGGCACATACTCCTCCAACGCCACAAGCTCGTTCGGAAGCTGTGTTACGGCGGCGAGTCCGCAGTGAACACTGTCGCACTCAATCGTCCGTAAACAGTTTCGCGGGTGTTGACCTACTCTGTTAGTGACTGTCAGTCTTGTGTCTCGCAGTAAGAGATCCAGGAAAGCACCGCTTCTTGGAAACGATGGCCTGTCTGTGGCGAGAATGTCGATCCTATATTCAACATTGTAGTGGACCATCCAATTGTAAAGATGGTTACCCCGAGGATTTTGTAATTGATTTCCCCAATCTTCGTGTTTGGCATTTAAATTTCCGGCCAAAAGATAAAAGTTCTCCACTGAGCTCATTCTTAGAGATTCGAAAAGTTTTCCGAGCTCTATTGTAAAAAGTGTAGGCTGAGATGCTTCCGGTGCGTAGGCCGCTATCACATACAGTCGCTTCCCTTGTTAGAGAGGAATGCATATGACACAGGCCTCCAGCAGCCGGAATCGGCGCACTTCACCACTATATATGACCTTATAACTAATGCCTTTTCGTATGAAGATAGCGACCCCGCCTCCTTGAGTGGAGTTGGGCCGGTCCCTTCTTACGATATTGTAATTACTATTATGTAGTCAATTTATGCTTCCGGTTGAGCTTAGTTTCGCTAGCCATAAGCACATCGGGACTTTCGTCTGCAAGCAACTGGAAAAGATTAGCTCTACGTTTGATCCTAATCAGTGAATTTACATTCACAGCCAGGATCTTTAAGGGTCTCTCTGACAGCGCTCCCATTACGATCCAAGTTGCGTTAAGCTCGGCAACATGGAGTTGGTATAGTCTACCCTTGACGCCTGCTCCCGTAACTGGTTTTGAAGACCGGTTAGCTGACCTCGAATGGCCCGCAACGCAGTCAACAAATCCGCATCCACTGCTGGAGCCTGAAGTACGGGGCCTGTATGGCTTCCTTTGGTGGATGCTGTACCGTTTTTCCCTTTCCTGACGCCAGTTGAGCGTAAGACATTTTTGGGTTAACGGACATTGAGGGAGGGCGAACGGCTGGCTGATTCGCCACTGCCGTTTGCTTCGCTTTTTCATTAATTTTAAGTTGCTGAAACTTTGGACAGCCTCGATAGTTTGCGGGGTGCCCGCCGCCACCGCATAGTGCACATTTAAGCAGGGTCATGTCATCGATCCGCTCCTTTCCTAACCTACACTCTCCTATGTTGTGGTACTCTCCACACTTAACACAGCGTGACTGCATTTCGCAGTTGACTGGGGCGTGGCCAAACCTTTGGCAACGCATGCATTGAAGCATGCTGTCACCTCTTTTTAATTTTACCAACTTACAACCTGGAAGTCGAGGACTGAGATACTCCTCAACTTTTCCATTTTGCTTTGGGGCGATAGCTGTACTAGGAAGATCGGTAGTTTCCGATTCTCCCGTCTGGCCTTCACTGTGGTGAATGGCTTTACACCTACGAGTATAAATTACTATTTCAGTGCTGGATACCACATTGTTTGACGATCATTGGTATTCTAATGTCAAAATCATAATATATGGGATGGTGTAATCAGAGTCACATTCTGGAATGTTAAGGATTGTTTCCAAAGATGTAAGAGGGTACTTTCAATATTGAAATCGATGATACTTCAATAAAATTGAAATCGACACATCGGAAAATGGACTCTAATCCTTACACCTATACTTTACGATACCGAGACGATAAGCAGGAATGGGGAGGTTTGACGTTGTGGACATTGGTGCATGAATAATAATGCTGCTAATAAAAGAAAATTAGTCCCAGAGCCAAGGTTATCAGAGGCAAGGCGATTTAAGGACCAAACGTCCGCTGTTGCCAGATAACTTGAACTCAATAACAAAAACCAGTGTACGAGAGAAGCTCTAAAGGGAGCCGTTTCTTCAGTATTACAAGTAGAATCTCAACGGCACGGGAGTTATATTTGAACACGTATATAGGATCTATAAAACCTATTGCTTATATTCTTCGATGAATGTTGGCTTAGGTTCAAACAATTACTTACTTTCACATGATTGATTGCTTGGGATAGAAAGCCCTCACTCTCATATTTAAGTCACTTAAATCTTCAAAGTCGGTATTAGATTGATGTTTGTGTGAACAAAAAATGAAAAGATTTTCATTACCTCCAAGGAAAAATATAAAAAACAAATATTAACTTGCCAAAGAAATAGATATCATAATCTACATACCATTTTTAGTAACTCCCTTTTGCAAGATCCTGTACCAAAATGTGCACCATCCCTCAGTAATTGGCGACTTTCTGTTACAACTCTTTGCAAAGTCCACATTCCTACCTTTTACCTATAGATACCGTATCGATGCTCGTACTCACTAGTCACAAGTGACCACTAATTAGCACCACTTAAGGTGTACCTCTTTGTACATTCATTTCACGTTTTGTCTTACGATCTATAAAAGTTCATCGTCACGACCGACGACGCGACGTGGTTATCGCCTTTTATCCCCCATCTTGCGGTTGGACTTCATTTAACCAATTGCGGATCTCGGTTGAGTCGACACTGAACGACGATCAATTTAGAAATGAGTTTTCGAAGATTTGACTTGAAATTTCGTCAGACATCCGCTTTTAATTTGGTGGCCTAAAATTGTCCTTCATTTTGGCGCCCATTCTCTTACAATCAAGAGGGCACATACGATTACAACCAACAACTTGCTGCTACTACTTCTGAGGAGTTATTGATTATAGTGCACACGGCCGGGTTCGAACCACTAACACTGTCAGACGAGATAAATCGCCATCATTGCCAATGGCCAACAGGCCCCAAACCGACACACCAAATGGTGTTGGATCCCCCTTCCCAAAAAAAAATGAAAATAAAAACTTGCAAGCGGGGTGAAATGTGAACCGGGCCAACGATGAGTTCCGATAAAGTTCGATAGTCCTAACATAGGCTGCACATACGGAGTGGAGTGCATAACCGAATGCAATCCATACACGTTCAGCAAATCTTTCCCGTTTCCCAGTTAATAGCCCCATTTTGGGATAATTCATAGCCGGATAAATGTATGTGATGACCGCCCCAAAGGTTAGAGTTCCCCGAATGAAATTAACGTGAAGGTAAGGTTCCTCTAATTATAGGTGTTCATTGCTTGGCCTGCCTGGTGCGGTTGTTGTTGTTGTTTTTTGACTTGAGGTGGGTACCATCTGCTCGCACGTTATTGTCTGGCCATGGAACAACGACGACGACGACGACGACTTCGACGATGATGCCTCCTAACTTTACCTGCACGATTCCCCTTAACCTACCTCTTGTTGGACAGATACACGCTTTGGCTTCAAACCTTTTCTGTTGTTGTTGTTTTTGTTTCATTGAAGCCGACACCATTATCATTACATTTCATGCGATATGCACATTTGAAGTTTTTTTTTGTAGTCTTCCTCTGCCAGAGTGGCAGACAACGGGCTTTGGCAATTATTCGCTTAGTCAGCTATGGAATAATGGGTGGAGAACTTAGACTATCGGGAAGCCATTGAATAGGTGGTGCTGATAAATGCTTCCCTGGCAGCATAGCGTACTGTCCCGTTTTTTTTATGTTCGGATTTATTTTCATCTAGTTTGCGTTGCATGTGATTACAAATTAAAATTATATACCTACTTGTTCCGTTTGGGGTTGCGGTTGGCCTGTAAAAGGTGGGCTTATCATTTCAATCACATTAAGAGTTTTAAACTCTTCGGTTTTAATTGGAGTGACGTGCGTCGTAACAGGCTAGACATTGTAGAAGATAGCGATTTTTTTTATGATTCAACATTAGTTTTGGGGTCTCCCTAGGGGTCTTTTGTTCGACTATTTATTTGAGCCATTATCTTACATGTTCATATGTATCTACTAAAGTTTTGAAAATAAAAAGTTAGCCTGTCCTAAGTTTTGATGTACAGACCCTGCAGATTAGACTGTCATCCACGTATAGTGTGTAACCAAGAAGTATATAAGTCTACTGCCATTGTTATAGAGAACAAAAAACAGAATTATAGTGTACTGGACCCAGCGAAGTGATGGGCGATGAAAAACTTAGCATAGCAATACGAAAACAGTGGCGAAGACGTGAAGACGTGAAGAACATAATATTTACAACAAGAATTGAAGCCGTTTCTTCGACCCAAGAAGACTATTTAGTCATAAACTTCTTACTCGAAATACTATCGAAAAATGATTTTGTAAACTGGCGCTCAACCAACATGCCTCCCTAGTTAGCTCAGTTTCTAGCTCACTGACACCGCTTTGTCCAAAACTATACAAAGCTCTGTAGAGTTCGTCTCTATTAATGCTGTCGTATGCGGCATGAAAAGGTGGTGGATATCAATTTGGAATTTTTCGGGCTTTTTCCAGGATCTGCCAAAGTGGATCGATTGTGGACTTTCCTGTCCTAAGACCAAACTGATAAGGATCGATCATGTTATTAGTAAACTGTTTGAGGCATTTTACATATTACAGCAGATTGGCGATGTTGAAGAGACTTATACCTCTGTCGTTGGAGCCGTTCAGAGGGTCTAAATTTTAATGGATCGGGCAAACGATGCTGAAGTTGTATTTTTCTGGTAAGCTCCCATCATACCAAATTGCTTATGAGTTGATGAATGTTGCTTAGCAAATCATCACCAACAATGTTATAAAGCTCTGCGGGGAGGACGTTACCGATTGTGTCTTAACTACGATCTTGTTCGTGTACTGGAACCTCTGGATGTCATCTATGGCGAGCTTTTCTGGCTCTTTTCCTTTTGCTTATAAATTTCAAAGGCAGCTCTCGTCTTAACCTGTAGCTTTGCCTTGTAGGCCTCACTTTTGGCTGCAACCATCTATTCTATCAGCATTCAAGGAGGCATTCTTTCTTTAGCACATCAGTTGATTTAGTGGGTTTTTCTACTAAGCTCGTCAACGCAAACCGAATATTCACTGATGAAATTTACATATAAAACCGTTGCAATTGTTCTTCGACATCATATGATGGTTTTGTGGTTTTGGTAGGGAGGTTAAGGGATACGCGTTCTGAAAAGGACTTGATATGTGCCCTTATTGATTTCAAAGAAGGAAAACAGCCTGGATGGCTGTTGTGGCATTTCGTTCGAAGTCAATTAGCATAAATCTGTTGTCAGACTTGGTGTCATGTAGAGTGTGTTTTTTGACAATACTGCTAATGATGTATCTGTCTTCATACCTATTAAAAGCGCCCATCCAGTTTTAACATCGGACTTCGGTTGTCGCTTATACGTTTGCTCCTGGAGCTCGGGAAAATAATCTTTCGCAATATCAAATTTTTCCTCCGCCGGGTCGTGAGCGCATTTAAGGCCAAATTTAGCCTTGCTGCGAATTGTTACAATGCGTCTGCTAATGTCTTCATAGCATAAAAGTTCTTGTCTAAGTTTGGCACTTATGAAAAATCCACATCGGAATATTCGCTATTTCTGCTCATTATAACACGATCCGTACTAGATGTCACAGTTGTTCATCCTCATTTTGCCCGGTTCATCAAATCCTATTTCCTGGATGGTAGTATAGTCTGCTTTTAAGAACTTTAAGGCTTCCGTTAGCTGCTTGGCTGCACCTATCCTGTTTAATGTTCTTACATACCAGGTTCAGACACGAACGTCATTGTCCTTTTCGTTTACCATCGTCACCAGACGTCTTAGTGATGCCCATGCTGAATCCCGCTAAGATAAACAAAATAAGTCGTTGAGTTGAGAATATGAAGGAAAAACTTATACGGTTGACGAAGACAGCGAAAACCACCAGCTCTACGACCTAAATGTAGTAATGGAAGTTAAATGAAACCTCAGAACAAGGCTGACGAAAATCATCAGCGCCTAATCAGGGTCGGCAAATTTTTTCACAAACATTCGGTGCCAAAAATTATTTTGGCAAAATGACTCTTTGCCGTGTGTCTTCCTTAACATATTTCTAGTGAAGATCGTGCAAAATTCACTAGCCAACACCAAGGGTACAATCCTTGGTAGTTCTGTGGAACTACAAGCAGCCTTTTGCCGACAATATTTGCGTATAAGGTTGAACCAAACAATATTTCAAAGACGCATCTGCGAGTAAAATGACCGAAGAGTCTTAGTAGGGTTTTAAAATAAACTAGTGTAGGAATTAAATACAAAAGTCACAATCGAGAGCTTTAACTTTATGGTAGAAAGGAACTTTGTTTGCCTCGGCTCTAAGAAAGAGTTCTTGTCAAATGAAAATTACTCTTGCCCCACCACCGTTTCGACGGCATAGAAAGACTATTAGGTAGTAAAGCCCTCATTCGAACTACTGAGGAGATTTTATTTTATACTCTGATTATCCCAGGACCGTATCATAAGCGGATAAAGAAATCCTTGGTTATTTTGAGTGTAAAATTCTTCAGTGAATATTCGTTTTGCGTTCACGAGCTTAGTAGACGAAGAACTTTACGAGCAGTTAAGTGATATAGACCTTCTAAAACAACTCTTTACTGGACATGATGAGCGAATGGACACCAATATTCCGCCATGCAGTTTTCCCTTACTCAATGACGGGCTCAGTGGCGCGATGGTAAGTGCTATGAACTGCCGCGCAGAAGGTCTGGGTTCGATTCCCAGCCGTAGCAACACCTAAATGATTTTTCACTGGCCCTCCTCTCGTGATGATCTGACAAATCATCCGGGTAGTATCAATTGTCATGAAAAGCTTATCTCAACTTAGCCGTTCGGATTCGGCATAAAACAGAAGGTCCCGCACATCGTGCTAAGAACGATGGTACTAACGAGTACTAACTACTACTACTGGGTACTAACGAGCCTGTTGCGCCATAGATTTTTTTTTTTAGTCTTCCATTACTCCCCAGACGGCAGACGCAGTAGAGTCTTGCCGCAACATAAGTGGGGTCCACAATAAACCTCAACCAACTTAATCTGCACAACTTTGCGCAGGTTAGATGTAGGAGCCTTTGTTAATTCTAGGCTATATTGGTTCAGAATTATATTCCGGACTATAAATGTGTAAAAACGATCTGTTAACTGTCATTTGGTTTCACTGAACAGAATTGTGATGGATGTAGATCAGCTTTTTTTTATAAAATTTGTGTGCAACATCATATAAATTGATATATATATACGGTGGTTTAGATTTTATCAAATGTATTTTCGACAAAACTGCAATCTGTAAAACAAATGTACATCTGACAATCTATACAATGCATAGTAAACAATGATTGATGACGACATGTGATGTGGTTTATTGACTATCAACAGCTCCAACAATCATTCAACAATGTTGGCTTTCATTTTTATTCAAAATTCTTAGCTAACTGTTCATACAAAATATCCACACCGTCAAGGCTAACACCCAAAGCCATGCAATGAAATTATATATGAAAATATATATATATACCTCCATCCATTACCAAAACGGTTTAAGAGAATTATCAAAAATAATGAATTGGTACCCCAATAGTGAGGGAAAATACCTCTTTTGTATTTTTCTGAACCGAAAAACTGGTTTGAATGCGAGTAACTCTGAAAGTCTGAAATCACCACCAGAAGGGAAGTACGCTAAGGAATTTTGAGGTAGACACAACTTGATTTATATCTCAACCCAAAATGTCAAGTTTATTCACTTTTTTGTGAGTTTCTTGTGTGTGTGCTCATTGTGACTTGCTTCTTGGTTTTATTAGCTTGTTCCACCTTCTCACTGAAGTCAGACTTCTGCATTTTGGTATGCCTTGAGATTGACTGCATTAAGTTTTAAACCTATAAACTCATGCATAATTAGCCTCAAGTATGCAATGTTAATAAAAATCTAATTTTCAAAAAAAAAGAAAAACCTCTCATGAGGTTAGGGTTAAAAACGAATAAAAGTCCACCCACAAAATCGTTTACCATATCAGCAAAGTGCCTACACAAGCTTAATACACCCATCGCTCGCTCATTCCAGGGCCAAGGCGCACACCATACACATACCCAAGCGGCAATTATTTCAACTATTTGCCATTTCGATTCTTATCTGGACGACGCGGAGGCTAATTTATTTTGAAATGTTAGATTGCTGTGGAGACATATACACTTGGCTCTGCGATACACATTCACAGAGGGACGACCAACCGATGTGACGCGACGCGACGACAGAACGAAAAAGGGCAGCAAATTATTGTAGGGTAATATAGAACAGGGTTACCATAGGAAGTTTTAAGCTTACTTTTTTGAACTTCCGTACTAAAAAACTCACGTTAACAAAAATAGATAAAATCGGACGCCATTTAAAATTATGGGACTTTTTTATAATTCGAATAACTAACATAAATTTTTGTTTAGAAAAGTTATTAACAAGACTGCTTAGTTAAAGTACAATTGCTTAGATATGCAATTGGAAAAATCATCGCGGGACATTTTGCATATTACGAAACGAGCTAAAGTAAAAGATAGTTTAATAAAAAAAAAGAGTGATATACATACACGATCTACATAGGTACCTCAAAACTACAAAAACCGAAAACATAAGGAATGGTTAACTGCTGAAGTAGTTAGAATGCAAAAGAAGAGACAATAATGCAGGAAATGGAAAAAATAATCCACTAAACCAAACCAACGAACACACTTAACGGGTGAATTTTAAACGTAGTGTTTTTTTAAATCGAGTAAAACACTCAAATTTGCATCAAATATTCAAAATTTTTATTGTAATCGATAAATAGGCCTTTGCCTTTTACGTTTTAAAGACAACTTCATTTCCTTCAAGACACCTGGTCCATTCGAAAGGTCCAATTTTGCGTTAATTTTTCGAGCATTTCGGCCTGTATTCCACGAGTTACGCGTGTTATGTTATCCTGTACGATTGAGTTCGGCTTGTCCACATAGAATAACGATTTAACATAACCCCACAATATTTCGAGAACTAAGCTGCTCACCAAATTCATCCTTCAACATTTCCATGGTATCACGAGCTATGTGGCACCGTCTTGATGAAATCACAAGTTAACCAAGTTCAACTTAGCCAACTGGGACAAAAAAAAAAGAGTCGTATATCATGGCTGAATATCGTTCGCTGATGGTAACGTTTCTTCCACGGTCGTCTTTGAAGAAAAATGGACCGATGATGCCACCAGACCATAAACCACACCAAACTGTCGTTTTTTCGGGATGCATCGGTAATTCTTGTATGGCATGTTGCTGGCTGTTCATCACTCCAGATGGGACAGTTTTGCTTATCCATTGAGCCAGAAATGAGCCTCGTCGCTGAACACAATTTTTCGATAAAACAGTGGATTTTCACCGAAAAATAGATGTTGTGCTAGGTCATTCGGCTTCAATTTTTGCACAAGTTGAATTTTATAGGCTTTCAAATCCAAATCGACGCGTAAAAGTTTCTATGTGGTTGAGTAACACAAGCCCGATTGCGGATTACGGCGGCGAATTGACATTTCACGATCTTCACTAACATTGGACGCTACGACTGCAATATTCTCTTCGGTACGCACTGTAGGCATGCGAGCTTAATGTCCAACAAAGTAAATTTGGTGCGAAATTTGCTGATAACCGCACGAATTGTTGATGTACCAGGTCGATTATGACGACCATAATATGGTCGTAACAAATTATGCACATTTTTCACAGAGCACAAATTTTGATTAAAAATTTCAATAATTGGCAATCGTTGCTCGTTTGTAAGTCTTTCCATGATAAAATGGTAGAATATACTGAAAAATTTTCACTTTGACAGATGTCGTTTGGACAGCATTACTAACCAGTGCTACCAACCTGAAAAACTTAACTCTTAAAAAATCACCCGTTACAAACGTTCCGAAACGAATCACAGTGTGGTATTTTGGCCTTAGGCTGGACAAAAATATTTGAGCACATTTTTCACATCAATTAGTACCAAATGACTAAAAAGTTACTGGGATGGGTAAGTTTTCATATTTTTGTTGTACACTACAACTCACTTATTTGCCCCAAACCCCACTTAAGTGCCCCGACCGATTCACAGTGAGAAAAAAAAAGGTTAACAATCAAAAAAGCTCGTACAGACCTGTAGCTTTAACTTGTTTGTTTGTTTTTAGTTATGTTTTTTATTAAAGTTGTTTTTAGTATTCATTGGTCTGATAAATGGTAAGGAATACTGAGAACATCATGCCAACAAATATTGTAGTTTTTAAAAAATGAAAAAAAAACTGAGAGATAATTATTCTCCAGAAAACCCCTTTTTTCGATTTATTCTATACGTGGTTTTATAACCCAAAATTCAAATATCAAAATTTAATTTTATATGTGTTATGTTGATTCATTTTCGCACTCGATGAAATATATAACGGGTGATCCAAGTAGAGATACTTTTTTCAATAGCCTTTTTTGACAGATCACGTGTGAGTCGTGTCATGCTGTCATGTTATTTTTGTTTAGTATTGTTTGGCATTTCATAATGGAAAGACTTACGCGTGAACAACGTTTACAAATTGTTCAACTTTATTATGAAAATTCACGTTCTGTGAAGAATGTGTTTCGTGCACTTCGCTCAACTTATGGTCAACATAATCGGCCTACTGAGCGTACTATTCGCAACACCATCACCCATTTTGAGACCCAGCATTCATTATTGGATAATATTCGACCGAATAGCCCACGTCCAGCACGCTGTGAAGAAAATATAGCGGCCGTAGCTGAGAGTGTACACGAAGACCTTAGAGAGTCGATTCGGCGCCGTTCGCAGCAACTCGGACTGACGTATGGAACGACTTGGCGCATTTTACGTCAAGATCTTAAATTGAAAGCGTACAAAATACAGCTTGTGCAACAACTGAAGCCGCTCGACCTTCCCAAGCGACATCGCTTCGCTCTATGGGCTCTTGAAAAGTTCCAAGAAGATCCGACGTTTTCGAGGCAAATTTTGTTTAGCGATGAGGCCCATTTCTGGCTCAATGGGTATGTAAACAACCAAAATTGCCGCATTTGGGACAAAGAGCAACCTGAAGAGATTGAAGAACTGCCACTTCATACAGAGAAAACAACGGTTTGGTGTGGTTTCTGGGCCGGTGGAATCATCGGTCCATATTTCTTTAAAAATTATGCCGGTGCGAACGTAACCGTCGATGGCGACCGTTATCGTGCCATGATAACCGACTATTTGATGCCTGAAATTGAAGCTCGTGATCTCGGCGACATTTGGTTTCAGCAAGACGGCGTCACTTCCCACACATCGCATCAATCAATGGACTTATTGAGAGAACATTTCGGTGAGCACATAATTTCACGTTTTGGGCCGGTCGATTGGCCACCAAGATAGTGTAATACACACCGTTAGACTTTTTCCTGTGGGGATATGTAAAGTCAAAAGCTTATGCCGACAAACCCGCTTCAATTCAGGCCTTGGAGGAAAACATCACGCGTGTCATTCGCCAGTTACCAGTCGAAATGCTCGAACGAGTGATCGAAAATTGGACTCAACGGATGGACCATCTGCGACGTAGCAACGGCCAACATTTGATAGACATAATCTTCAAAAAATAAATGCCAAAGAATGTTCTTTCAAATGATATTAAACATTCTCCATTAAATTTGAATTTTCTGTGTTTTTTTTTTCTTTAAAAAATTAGGGAACCTCGAAATGGATCACCCATTAGATCAGTAGAAAATATGCACATTTAGCCTTTTGACGACGAGTGGGCACATATGTCCAAAAATATTTTCAGTATAGCCCTAATAACGACGAATAGGACACGTTTGTATGTAAAATTAGTTTTTTTTTCGTACAAAGAGTAACAATTTTTAAATTTTGTCAACACTTAGTCTTTAAATGTTATGTTTCGGGGTATATTTTAAAATTTCCAATGGAATATTTTTCGTTTTCAAAGGGTTAAAGCACCTGGACACTTAAGAATCGAAAGGTTCGGATCATCACTATGTTCCTTACCGTTCTTAATCTTGGAAACCCAGATTTAATTTTTCCGGTGCCATACCGGTCTTATTAACTTTTTTTAACTTTTTAACTTATTTTCGAATGAGAGGTATGCTTGCACATAATTCAACTGTCGAAAACCTCGAATATCCGCGTAAATTTAAGTTACTTTTTAGACACCTTGTATATTTTTGGCAGCTGCTGAATGGTCATAATGTCGAAGACCACCACGAAGTAAAAATTCCACTGTGGACTAAGTTCATCGAATTACTGATGAAATTGAGAAAGCTTTCGAAGAAAAGAAAATTTGCTCAGCCGCATTTCTTGGCATGCCGCAGGCTTTTGACAAGGTTTGACATAAAGACCTTCAATTAAGACTTAACGAGGTCAATGACAGGACAAAATCCTGGCGGGTTGTACTTAACGAGAGAAATCGATTCATGCAATTTGCCTGTATTTCTAAATACTTTTCGAGTTCCTTTTGCAAATGCAGCGAAATATCTCGGAATAACACCCGATTAAAATACAAGTCGCATGTGCAAAAGAAATGCGACGAACTCAAAAATAAATACAGAAAACTGTATTGGTTGCTTGGAAAATATTCGAAATTTAACCTCGATAACGCAAGTACTAAAGCCGGTTTGGACATATGGTATAGAATTATGGTGTTGTACCAGTGAAATGAATCTAAATATCTTACAAACTTTTGAAAACAAAACGTTAAGATCGTCATTCGTCAATGCGCCGTGGTATACAACGAAGATCTACGCAGATATCTGGGTATTCCCACGGTTAAAGATGAAACAAAAAATTTTGCACGAAAACATAAAAAAAACGTTTATTAAGACACGTCAACACAAAGTCCTCCAAATTCACGACGAAACAAATTTGTTGCGGCGTCTTCAAAGACCGATTTCCATGGATTTAGCCCGATAATAACAAGCCGCGCTACAGATTGCGGATAAAGCAGGAGCTCTCAAAGAAAAGTTATCTGCCAAACATTTAAATATACTCGTGATAAAAAAATTGCCAGATAAGTCGCATACTTAGTTGCAATACAAATACAAAAAGGTTGGTGGTTTTAGTGAGTAAAAATCTCACACTACTGTGCCCACGTGCCCATCGTGTAGTCGCGTCTATTAAGATTTCCACTATCCCACGGAAAAAAAACTCTTTAGTGATGTAACTGATTTTTGTGAAGTTTGCAAAAATGGACGGGACCAAATAATTCTTTTTGACTATATAAATCCGAAGGAAGTCCGTTTTAAATCCAGATACTTCTATCGTCAATTAGTCTAGGTACTGGGGACTGCTTGAATGGCATTGCAAAAATATTTTTTTCAGTTGCAATTTTGACTTCACTTCAATTTGTGCCTTTTTATCTCGACAGAATTCTGTTATGATCTTTTGTCCATAATTGTTTCTTTTGGTTTGGTTAGTTTTTCTGTAATCAATATTAGGCCTGACTATCAATTAACATGGTAAACTAGTTTTGAAGTGCCGAGACGACACCCGACAACGTAGTTGCAGTTTGTATTTTTTATTTTATCGATGCCAATGAAAACGCAATGCCAATGCTTATCTCTGCATATAATACTGTTGTCAACAGCACTGATTGACTTCGAAGCAACAAAGCAACCTGGCGATCCAACCAAATCTACCATGTGAACGTTTACAGGGGAAATAGTCGACTTTGGCAGTTTTCTCGTCGCAGCCGAATTCAGACCTCGGCTTTCCAACAAGAACAAGCCATAAAAGGATCCTTAATACACAGGGCGGTAGTTCATGACACTAACCATCGATCCACTAAACCCGTCACCCAGTGGATAAAATATCGTAATATCATCAAAAGCCATCAGCGAAAATATCCCCGTGGCACGATGATATTTGCAAATTTAAAAGACGCCAAAAGAGGAAAATATGTAGGCGCTGGAATACAAAACATGAAACACGAAAACACACGGAACAAAATCGAAGATTCCCCTGGCAATCCTTCAATTCTAAAATCAAAACAACTGACACGTTGCTTCAAAGTAGAAACGCAGACTCTACGACACAACAATGGCAACCTATTCAGTGACGCGCAGGTAGCATTTCCAGCAGCTGTTTAATGGGAAAAATGTTCGACACTGCGATAGGGCAAGAAACCAGCCCACCTCCAGTAAACAAAGAGGTAAAATTCCTTACCAGTATTTAAGAAGTTAGTGCAGCCATCAAAAACTGAAGAACAAGGCTGCCGATGCTGATGGATTACCGGTAGAACTGTTCAAATACGGGGTGTTGGTATAGAAGGGTGGGTGCACCAAATATGAACAAAACCTGGATGGATGAGAATATGCTTAGTGGAATATCAGATCCATATGTCTCATCTAAAAAAAAAAGAAGCGATCCCATGTATTGCACCAACTACGAAGGCATACACGGGCAGATCAACCATAACCCAAATGTGCACACTGAATCAAATCAAAAGATCGACTAATTTAATGTCAAGACACATCATCTTTTAATCGAAGTCAAGGCCGCGTATGATAGCATCTATCGCTTAGAGCTCTATAGTTCTTTTTTTTATACTGTTCCACAGTCTACAGATCAACAAATTGTCAATCAAATTGATCACATTGCCATAAACAAGATGAGCACATCCTTCAATTTCTTCAATTTCCAGTAAGACGTCGGACCCAGTTGAGGAATAATTCACCTTAAGTGTCACTCACAATTTGAAACTGAATCCAACCAACTTGAAGTACGCAGTTAGCTAAGAAGTGAACTAATTAAAATTGCATATTGGTTGAGGCCCAGGTTCAGGTCTTCGGAAGTCGCCGTTCTTTGCGTATAACCGACAAACCACAGCGGTGCTTAAAGCCAACCCAACCCATGCAATCGGTCAAATTCAGTATGATTTATGCGCCATAGTCATGGAAAATCTGAAATTTCGGATGAGCGCCACCGAGAAAAGCCGAGTACGACATTTCAACGATCGTATATTATATTAGTAATGCTATCGATAGGTTTTTCAAACGAATGGAAAATTTCAGGATATCTCATTTCAGGATTTTTTTTAATTTAATAATAGGAGCGCTTATTAATAGGTCCTTTACATAAGTGACTCTTTAAAACTTTTTAGAAAAGCTCAGATTTATTGAGACCTTGATAAATGTTCAAATTGTTCCAATATTCTCACATTTTATGAAAACCATCATTGATATTAATTCATGATTCCTATGGATGATCATTTTCAAAATTTTGTATGTTTTCAGAAAGCGAAGTAACGTATTCGTTTCTTTTAAAACAAAATTCGCTGTCAAAATGTATTTGAGAAATGTTATGATAACTGCAGATTTAAACTGTCTGCTCCAAATTTACTTACTCTAAACGCCAACTTTTTGAGGACTTTTATGTACTACAAGCCCATATTTATGTATGATTTTAGTATTTATGATGATTTTATCTTAACGAGCTGGATGCCGAAGCGGGTCCTCCTCATCCAACCGGTTCAAATATTAGCACAGCCGATCCCGAAGCTGATGTAAGTTTTTCATCTCTGGAAGAACAAAACTGACAAAAAAACTCTGTCTCACAACATTAAAGACATCTTACTAATGGATAAAGAATCACTAATTAGTGACTAATTTGGAATGTTGATTAAATTGCTATTAAAAAGACGGAATATCAACACAAACCGGGGACCCCACAAGGTCAAGTCCTATCTCCTCTTCTCTGGAACCTAGTCCAAGATAAACACTTCAACATGCTCAACAAAATTACGCAGAACGCACTACACAAATTTTACAAATGGGCAGTCAGCGGTCTGAGAGTTAAAGCCCACGAGGTTGAACTGGTCCTGTTCACTTGGAACAGTGACCCCCCCCCGACAATAAAAGGAATAGCACTATAGATAGAGAAATACAAATACCTGGGACTTTATTTAGACAGGAAGTTAAACACTGAACACTTTATTCCTGTAAGAAACAAATAAAGCCATAGGTATTGCATTTACATTTCTGTTATTAAGCCGATACTTTTTTATGGAGTATTAGTATGGCGATCAGAGGAACCTCTACCGCTAAAAACAACAAAAAACTAGCCAAAGTGCAAAGAACTGCTTGTCTTACTTGTACTTTGTCAGAAAAAACTAGCATTTTTCTACCCTTTGACACTTTTGACATGCAAATCGCAGCTAACTCAGCCATTCGTCTTAAAGACAACCAATAGTGGTCGAAACTGGCCACTCACAAATTCAAAACGAACATAATAAAGGGTGATCCATTTCGAGGTTCCCTACTTTTTTAAAGAAAAAAACACAGAAAATTCAAATTTAATGGAGAATGTTTATTATTATTTGAAAGAACATTCTTTGGCATTTATTTTTTGAAGATTATGTCTATCAAATGTTGGCCGTTGCTACTTCGCAGATGGTTCATCCGTTGAGTCCAATTTTCGATCACTCGTTCGAGCATTTCGACTGGTAACTGGCGAATGACAGGCGTGATGTTTTCCTCCAAGGCCTGAATCGAAGCGGGTTTTTCGGCATAAGCTTTTGACTTTACATATCCCCACAGGAAAAAGTCTAACGGTGTGATATCACACGATCTTGGTGGAGAATCGACCGGCCCAAAACGTGTAATTATGTGCTCACCGAAATGTTTTCTCAATAAGTCCATTGATTGATGCGATGTGTGGGAAGTGGCGCCGTCTTGCTGAAACCAAATGTCGCCGAGATCACGAGCTTCAATTTCAGGCATCAAATAGTCGGTTATCATGGCACGATAACGGTCGCCATTAACGGTTACGTTCGCACCGGCATAATTTTTAAAGAAATATGGACCGATGATTCCACCGGCCCACAAACCACACCAAACCGTTGTTTTCTCTGTATGAAGTGGCAGTTCTTCAATCTCTTCAGGTTGCTCTTTGTCCCAAATGCGGCAATTTTGGTTGTTTACATACCCATTGAGCCAGAAATGGGCCTCATCGCTAAACAAAATTTGCCTCGAAAACGTCGGATCTTCTTGGAACTTTTCAAAAGCCCATAGAGCGAAGCGATGTCGCTTGGGAAGGTCGAGCGGCTTCAGTTGTTGCACAAGCTGTATTTTGTACGCTTTCAATTTAAGATCTTGACGTAAAATGCGCCAAGTCGTTCCATACGTCAGTCCGAGTTGCTGCGAACGGCGCCGAATTGACTCTCTAAGGTCTTCGTGTACACTCTCAGCTACGGCCGCTATATTTTCTTCACAGCGTGCTGGACGTGGTGTATTCGGTCGAATATTATCCAATAATGAATGCTTGGTCTCAAAATGGGTGATGGTGTTGCGAATAGTACGCTCAGTAGGCCGATTTTGTTGACCATAAGTTGAGCGAAGTGGACGAAACACATTCCTCACAGAACGTGAATTTTCATAATAAAGTTGAACAATTTGTAAACGTTGTTCGCGCGTAAGTCTTTCCATTATGAAATGCCAAACAATACTAAAAAAAAATAACATGACAGCATGACACGACTCACACGTGATCTGTCAAAAAAGGCTATTGAAAAAAGTATCTCTACTTGGATCACCCGTTATTACTGACAACACCAATTATAACCTTACCAGGTTAAGCTTTGAAAAAAGTTTCAAGGTCACAATCCCAGACAGATCGTCATGCCCAACTATGAATTTCGCTTCGATAAAGCGCTATCGAAACTATTTCCCCTTCTTTAAATACTTTTAATTAGCCTTAAAGAAAATTTTTTGTTTGCTTATAAGAGGCCTTACAGAAGCAAAATATAGGCTTCACAAAAGTTCCTTCCGAAAATATTAACAGGTCTTCCCGAACTTAAAACATAATATTATTTTTTGAATATTTTCTTTTTGTTTTTATATTTTCTTATATTATTTCCTTTTTAATTTCAATTATAATTAAAACCCAATCAGTTGTTATGAAAGTATGAAATTCAATGCAATAAATTATACAAAAACTCTTATCTTACTGGGATTCGATCTCGTGTTCTCTCGCACGGTTTTTTAACATGCTATATACCTGGCTGTACTCTGCAACATGTACTCTGCAAAGAAATACTTGAATCGTGTTAACTCATTCTCCGGTAGGTTCCCGATCTTTTCACTTTTCCCGATCTTTTCTTCTGTTTCCCATTCTTTTAACCTTAGCTTTTTTAAGCCTTCATGCGTAAGCTCTATATATGTTATGCTTCGGATCAACTTCGTGCAAAGTTCTAACGAAACATATTAACTTATGGTACATGTACCGTACACACATCTCCGGAAGCTTAAGAACAACCTTACAGAGGTTATACCATCATAACTTTGACTATGCTTGTTTATTTTACTGCATAATGTCTTAAACAGGCTTCGACCCAAACAAGCGACTGCAAAAATGCTCAAACTCTTCGCACAAGTACCACATAAGGCATACAGAAATAATTGCAATAATTATTAGTTGGGATGGGAAAGTAACGAACCTGTGCAAAATGACTCGATCCATTTTTATACCGATGGCTTCAAAATAAAAGACGAAGTTTAATCAAAGTCTTCTCGAACAGGCTAAATGCCAGCCAATCTTTTCATCTTCCTGATCATTGCAGCGTGTTCCAGGCGGACTCATGGCGAACGAAGGAGCCTTATCTTGGCAGAATAAAATGTAATATCTGCCATAGATGTTAGAATTTTCTCGGACAGCCAAGCGCCAAGCGGCCATCAAATCATTTTTGCAAAAGATGTCAGAGTAGTTTAACATGCACCTATGCTGGCCGCTGGGTGCCTGAGCACTAGGTATTTCTGTCACTACATGTAAAAGCTTATTAGCGCAATATGCTTAGAGCAAATCAAATATCAAATGGAGTCTTGGTATGACGTGTAAAATAATAAATTTGGTCAAAGCTGACCAAATCCAAAGGACTGATTTCGCTAGCTAGACCACACATTAACACCAACATAGGTATCATAACTGGGCACTGGCTAATTGGTAGGCACATAGAAAGGCCTACCAATCAAACGAATTCTGGAGGAGCTGCATGGAGGAAGAGGAGGAAGAACAATTACTTTATCTACTTCGTAACTGCCCGACCCTATCAAACAAATGGAAGGTTCATCTTGGAGGTTTCTTCCTCAGCGATTTAACAAAAACGGAAGTGAGAAGTCTCCTATATTTCATAATTAGCTCAGATTGGTTATCTCAAAAGTAACAAGGCTCAAATCACAGTAGACCAAAAATTGGTCTAACTGTGCTGACGATTCGCTGGCTGCCACTCTAACCTTACCCAACCTAACCAATAAGTTTTTTTTTTAAATTTTTTTTAAATTTAAATTAAACCATAGTTTCTAACATAGAGAAATAGTTTAGATAGACAAACCCTAAAGCGTTTGTATCTCTGTACATCTTTCCGTCTAATTGTCACCAATTTGTTGGCCTTAAATATTGAGCTAGGCTAATAAAATTTGATAAATTAGCTCTAAAAGCATCCCCATAGAACAGGACAGATATGAACATTTTCAAAATCCGCCGAATTCCACACCCTCTTTTCAGATAAACGTTGTGGAGTTACGGATTTAAAAAAAAACTGAGCAAGCAAAAACGTCGATTTTGATTAATTGACAAGACATTTTTAAAAAGCGTCTGAAGAAGGCATTTCGTTCATGACAGTTTCTATATTTCATTTTTTTGGCAATGGTTAAATTAAGGATGTGACGGGAAATTATTTAAACGATTCTCATATGTTTTGAACAACTTTTGAAAAATTTCGGAGGTAACCCTGTATGGCGAAATGTACCCTACATACCAACGTTGCGTACATAGATACACATTCAAACAAAACGACGCGCAAAGTTGTAGATGTGTGTTAATTAACCCGTTTGCATGTACAAAAATGGGATTTTTTTTGTTTTGTACTTTTTTTTCCTTACCTTTTAATGGCTTTTATGGAGTGGGTACGGCTGGATCTGTTTTGAAGTCATTAAGTAGAAAACGCTCAACTGAATAACTTGAGGGCAGTTGTAGATGTCAGTGAAGCACTAGCACACAGGGGGCAAAAGGGATGTTAATCATTAATGAGGACTGTTTGGCTTTGTATTTATGCACAACAACAAAAAAACAAAATGAAACAAAAACACATACAAAAAAAAAAACAGAAAGAAAAATGATTGTCCCCTTGATTTGATGATTAAGATAAGATCATCCTAATGAGTTTGGTTCATATCCATGAGATAATCAAGACCACAGAGTTAATTTAAATGAACAATGAAAAATTCTTTGGTGGATTGTTTGTATGAACCTGTATGTGTGATTTAAGGATACCGATTAATTAGCCAATGAGAATATAAGTAAACATTTTGGTTGCTTTTTAATTTAAGTTAAGTGTGGTTAACCCTGATGTTGTTTGGATCTGAATTAAAGTTAACCAATTATTTTCTGTAACTCAAACTGGTTTAAGTACATTTAGGTATTTTTGAATACAAGATTTTGATTCATATAGTGTAGTACCCAACAATTCTAGGCTTTTTCTACTAACGGACTTTCTGTGTGGAGTTGCTACTCTCCAATTTGAAGAATCCTCGGGTGGCGGATAGTGGAACACTCTGTAGATGGGAATTAACATAACTCGGGCCAAACATAAATATTGGTTAAGTCCCCGAAGAAGATATTATAGGAATCAGGCACAAAATATACACGAGCTTTTACGAAATATTTACAAAACAGGGCATATAGGAATTTCATGGGTTAGTATGTCAAGCGCCTTGAATAAACCTTGTGGCAGATGAACTGAAAGATCAAAATACTGGCAGCATCGACTAGTAGTTGTATCTGATAACCGGGAACGGTCCCCCAAAAGAGTATCGTAAAGCTTTGAATTCATTGTTAACGACCATGCTAACTGGAAAAAGGACAATAAAATAAGTAATCTTCTCCGGAAAAGTTAAATTTCTAAACAGAAAAAGTGCAGCCCATTTACTAACAGAAACCCTCTGAGCAGCTACAATTCAGACACTACTGCCATCCATGAAATATGATGGGATGGACCGGTGAAAAAACGGAGGATGAGCTGATATGCCATTAACTATGGTCTGTACAGAAACAGTGACTATTCGAATGCGGGTTTGTCATAAGCATCAGACTAAGGCAAAACGTTTCTAGAACCAATTCGGCAACATAAGCCTCACGCCCCGAGGTATTAAAAATATCACATTGCTAAGGACTGTTTCTACGAGCTCCTGAATGAAACTTACGAAATCAACTGAGAGCAAAGATTATAAAGTCATACAGATGAAGCACTGCATACAAGAACATTATTTCTTTGGCGGGTCGTACTGGCCATATGTTTGGATCTCGTTAATCATGTGTGCACGTGCACACCGCCCACCCGTACCATGAAGCTGGTGAGCAAAATATTCTGTTTTTTGTTCTCAATGTGTAATCTGTATGGGCCTCCGCAAATGAGTTGAATATTTTGGCATGAGACCGGTTTTGTGGCTGGGACTGAGGTTTTTGCGGTAGAACAGGGTTGAAAACCAACACAAACACATTTTTCACCATTGTAGGTCTGAAAATTTGATTATGTCGTTCGGCTTAGCAGTCTATAGATCAATAAGGAGTAAATCAAATTTATTACATTGGGATAGACAAGAGGTACGCATACACTCTTAAGTGGAACTCACAAGTACCAATTGACATCAACCAACTTGAAGTGCGCAACTGAAGGCACTTAGGTAAGGACCGACCTTATTGAAAATGCATGTTGGTTGATGCACTTTAGTCACTACAAATGCGAAACAATCTTGAAAGACTGCAATCGTAAAACTTTATACCGACAGCATTTTACGTTGAATAGCAATGGCGACGATGTCAACAAAGCCATAGGATAAGATTTTTAGGATAGGCTAGGTTGTTGCCAGGTTTCCCGCAACAACCAGCCGTTTGACGAAGAATAACGCCAGACGCTTGGAGCCAAAAATGAGGCCAACAAGGGAAATCTGCTTGTGAAGACGAGAGCTACAATTGAGGCTTATAGATAAAGAAGAGGAAAAAAACACATGATTTACAAAACCAAGAAAAGAGCTATAGAGAGGTTTCACTCCAGCAAGGATCTTCGTAGGTTTTACCAAAGTGCAAAACTTCAAAGTAACGGATACAGTACACGAACAGAATTCTGAAAGATCGTAGTTAAGTCACAATCGATGCTGAGAATATAGATGAACCACTTCTAAAGACTATTCAATGACATGGCTAACAATCTGCCGCGTTCAGGCAGAACGAACAATTAAGTACTGGCGACGAGCGAATAACTGCAGCCACACGAGAGAGGGGATAACAATATATAAGCTAAAGCTTAACAAGGCTACTGGAAGTAATGCCTTCCTGCCGTGCTATAAGAAGCCGTTGAAGATGATAAGGTAAGAGACATAATCCAACTCATTATCAAATTTAAGTCGGATGAAAGTATGCCCGAAAAATGAAATCTCAGCACCGTTTGCATTTATAGAGCGGAACTCTGCAGAGCTGTGTTTAGTTTTGGTATACCGTCCAAACTCTTCCGTCTGTGCAGAATGAGGATGAAGAATTCTTCCCGCTCCATTAGCGGTGGCAACGAACTTATCAAAGCATTCAATACCAAGAAAGGATTTTTGTGACGCACCATCATTCATTCTGGTGAGGATTGAATAAAATACATTAACCAACACCAGAGGTAACCAATGCCAGGAAGCAGTTAACTAGCAAGTGGTTTAATTTGGATAGGCATCCGGGCTACCACCACCTATGTAGATATGTTGTGTAGGCATTTCACGGGTGGGCCAAAGACAAGTTTATTTTTAAAAATTTAATAAAATGTATGATGGCTTAGTAACAGTAAACATTCCCATTAATTATGGATACAACGTACTTGAAGTGGCTGACTCGGCTGGCTTCGCAGTAGATCATTCTGTCAATCCAACTTTCCAAGACCTTGTTGTTGAGAGGTATAGGTGTTAAGTGTTTGAATCGTTTTCGCCTTGTTAGCAGAACACCGGTCCTTCATACTTCCCTACCGCATATTCGCATTCCCAAAAAGTCTAAAGGGCTCACATTACAGCTTCAAGGCGTCCACCTCACCAAAACTGCGGATAACACGATTTTGGAATTTGATGCGCAAATCATCAATTGCGGTGTAAACTGTGTAGCATGGCGCGCCATTCTGCATGAACCAGAGGTCGTCCAAATTCATGTCTTCAATTTCGATAAAAGAAAGTCTGTCTGTCTGTTCGTTGACCGAAACATTGTTCCCAGCCTCATTTTCGACGCAAAATGGTCTACTCCACAATCCGCACCAAACTGTCACTCTCTGTAGATGCTTCTCAAAAATGCGGCAATTTTGTTTGTTAACGTAGCCGTCGAGATGAAAATGCGCCTCGTCAGAAAATATGACTTTTCGCCCAAAATATTTGTCCAATTCAAGGTGGTCTACGGCGAATGGTCCTGCGCCTTCATTTGCTGAGTCAATTAGACCTTGTAAGCGAATAATCCGAGGTCTTTGTGCAGAATTATCCTCAGTCTAGCTCGTAAAATGTTGAACTGTTGATGGTGAGTTGACGTTCGTGCATTAAGTCTCACACTCTCGGCTACAGTAGCCACATTCTTGTCGGTGCACATCGTACTACGACGGGGACCATGAGTGTTGTCTACCATTTTCACGAACTTCCTTTTCAGCAGTACAGCAGGCGCGGTTGGTGCTCCATTTCGGCCAAAACTTATTTTCAAATAACGCACTGTTTGGGCTACAGAGCACTCACTTTGGAAATAAGTTTTCAATATTTCCTAACGTTGGTTAATCGAAAAGCGACTTTTTTCGTTTCGCGAAGTTATGATACTGACTGTCCAAATTTCGAGCGGGAAACAAAACAAAATAAAATATGCCTTAAAGCAACCACTAGATTGTCCACCTTGGATGTAATAGGATTAAAACACCGCCCCTTTTAATAAATAAAAACAGATAACCAAAAATTCACCTAATAAAGATTTTCAATGATGACTACAAAAAAAAAAATTATGGAGCAACAGGCTCGTTAGTACCCAGGGCCTAGCTTTCTTCTCCCAACCATTCATGTGTGAGTGTTTACTTCTTAGCACTATGGCGGGACCTCCTGTTTTATGCCGACTCCGAACGGCAAAATTGAGATAAGCTTTTCATGACAATTAATACTACTCGGATGATTTGTCAGATCATCGCGAGAGGAGGGCCAGTGAAAAATCATTAAGGTGTTACTACGGCTGGGAATCGAACCCAGACCTTCTGCGCGGCAGTTCATCGCATTAACCACCGCGCCACTGAGCCCGTCAATGATGACTTCAGCTAAGGTATAAAGGAACAGTTTTTATCCGATTTCTGAAAGCAATTTAAAGTGTTTAGCAATTCAAACTCACAGCGTTTTCGAGCTTTCCATGGAAACTTAAATCACATCAATGCACATCAAAATAGACTCACCTAAAATGAGAAAAAAAAAACACAAAATTTAATTACATATATCCAATTCAATTTATATACTAACTTATAAAAAAAAATAATGGCACGCAAAAATTTTTAAAGAAATGGTGTCATCAAATTTGCGCATTAACAAACGATCCGATAAGTTATTCCATCGACCTAACCACCAGTGCCAGCTGCTTTTAATGTCAAATTGATGAACGTGCAATCTCTCACCCATATTTCCCAGACATCGTCAGCAAAACAATCCTAAAGAGCCACAATTTTATTAAAAAAAAAAAAAAACGCTGATCTCATTAAAATGATGCTAGCTGCCAGCTAAAGTAACAAATCAAATTCAATTACCCATAAAGCAAGTCGGGATAGAACCACACACACAAACACTCATAAGTGGCATATCCCAGATCGAATCGAATTCAAATTAAAAAAATAATTCAATTTATCAGCCAACACAGTGAGGGAGAGAAAAAAAAAACTACGAGGTGGAGGAGAATACCAAAAACAATTCAATGAGGAAGAAACGAAACGAGGAGACCAACCTCGCATCTGGATACAATTTCAGTAGAAGGTGGGGGTGTAGCTCGGAACCAGTCTCGTTTAATAAGCAACGCGATGGATGGTGTCGCGAATGCCTATGACTAATGTAACCTTACAGTCACCTACCTATATGATGCCAGAGAGGGAGGTGAAATAGGGACACACCGCGCGACCGCAAACGAACGAATGTGGCGACAAAAACGACAACCATTCGTGGCAATTAATCAAACCAAAATCGACGTGACCGATTAAAGAGCTAAATTATAGCACCACCATTACCGTCGCCGCCGATGCTGTCGGTTCGAGGTTTCCATCAAAGCATGACTTATATACTACATATGGCAAGCCGTCGCAGTTCAGCCAGCCATCTAGTCAATCCGCAATTTCAGAACCGGCGCGCTCTGAAAGCAGCTGTTACTGTTGCCTACAGTGTGCTGGAGGGCCTTTCGTTCATTTTTGCAGTCATCGTATTTTTTTTTTGTGAGTCCCCTTCTTTGCCACACTAAGGCTTGTTGTCTGTTCAGAGTGCAAATCGCGAGGAGTATCTGTCCTTTGGTTTTCCATAGCAGCGTTGTTTGGCCATCATGTGAATGCGACTCAGGTTAGGAAGTCAGCGCAACACACAAAACTACATGACAAATGAGCAGCGCACAGGAAACATAGCAACAAGGAGTTCTCAAATATGCATCACACGTTAACACTGAATGCTAATTCCGTGTGTTTGTCGTAAGGAATTTTGAAAAATACAAAATTGGAGACGGAATAAAAAAAAAAAGGAAAGGAAACACTTCCACTTAGCACTTAATTAAGACGCTGGGAAATGTGTGAACTGAAGAGAATTTGAAGCAGCCCGAGGAGGAGTGTTTTGAAATTCAAATGTAAAGGAGGCCAGGCCATTCATGGCGGTACGGGTTGAAGGACTGTCCTTGTCGCATATGCAAGTACACAGTGATTTATAGATAGAAGCAAGTTGGGCTTTTCTATTTCGATATTTTCAATTTGAATTAATATTCTGGGTTGGTTGCGGGTGCGTATTTAAAAAGAATCGGGTTGTGATTCGGTTAACCGGTGCAGAAGATACGTGATGGCACAAGATTTTTACAAGTGAAAACGTGCTTTCATTAGATCTACGATTAAGTTTTGGCAGAATATACATTTAGAATGATAAATCGTAGTGTTGCCGAGTAAACTAAAACAGAAACATTTTTCCAAAAGCATACAAACGCAAGAAATAAAAAATAAATTGTGAAAAATAAAAATAGGAAGAACGAAAAAACCAACTCGGCAGTGCCCAACCGCTTTACGTATTTTATTTGATTAGTTTACCTCTTAGTGGTAACCCTAACTGTCAAACAATGTATACCCGGGTGTAAGCGCCACTACGATACTACACTAATTGCAACGGATTTGAATAAAAGAAAAATATGAACAAAAGCAAGCCTTGTCAGAATAACTGGAGCTGCATATTCGGCAAGCTGTCCTTAGCTCATGGTTGGGTGTTGTAGAACGAGGGTAGACCCTGATTGGCTTTAAATTGGCAATTCCCAGTGATTGTAACTCTGACTACACATCAAATGCGCTTATTATTAACCTCCAAGTGGTAATCATCAGGTACTGGCCTCATTCAACCAGATTTGACTTGCTAAACGATAAACGCGAGTGTTGATAACACCATAAAAAGCAGCAACACTATAAACAGCCAGGTCAAAACGGCATGGAGTGAATACACGGCCGGCTGTCACAGGCGAACCTAGTCAAGCTGCTTCAACATATTTGGACAAAAGGTTTTCTAGGAATTTCAAGGGTTAGTCAGGCTCCTTGAACAGAGATGGTGGCGGATGAACCGAAAGGCCAACAGCAATGCTCAATCCTGTATGGGGTACTGATGGCCCCGTGTCCTAGGGGTATCTAATAAATTGGAACTGCCCCTCCAGGTTGGGAGTTTTGTTTTGTGTTAACTACCCAGCCATAAAAAAATCTAACGGTCACGAAGCAACCAATAGCCTCAGAAAGGACTGATTTTTTTGTTAACGACACGGCTTAACGAAAAAAGGACAACGACGTTCGTATCTGCACCTGGAATGTGAGAACATTAAACAGGAGAGGTGCAAGCGAACAACTATGGGAAGCTTAAGCTGCTACAAATAAGACATTACTCCCATCCAGGAAATACAAGGGGACGGGCCTCAAAACCAACTACAGAGCCATAAGACTCCTCAACATCGACTACAATGTCCTATCTGCCGTATTATGTGACGGCCGGAAACCGTTTATCTACATCCTGATCGGCCCTTATCAGTGTGGTTTTAGGTCAGGAAAGTCCACAACCGATCAAATCTTCACACTTCGGCAGATCCTGGAAAAATCGATACCCACCACCTATTCATCGATTTCAAAGCCGCATACGACAGCATTTATAGAGACGAACTATACAGAGCCATGTCTAGTTTTGGTATACAGCCCAAACTCTTCCGTTTGTGTAGGATGACGATGAAGAATTCTCGATGCTCCATCAGGGTCGGAATCGACCTCACGGACACCAAAAAAGGATTTAGGCAAGGCGATGCGCTGTCATGTGACTTCTTCAATCTGATTCTTGAGAGGATTGTGCAAAACTCACGAGCCAACACCAGAGGCACAATTTTCCAAAAATCTGTACAACTACTAGCATACGCCGACGATATTGAGATCATTGGTAGGAACCAATGTGATGTCATAGCCACGTTTGCTAGTATAGAGAAGGAAGCGGCAAAAATGGGCTTAGCAGTAAATGAGGGCAAGACGAGGTATATGCTGTCAGCACGAAAGGACACACAACATCGACGAAATGGACAGAACTTCACAATTGACAGATATAACTTTATGGTAGTACGGGACTTTGTCTATCTCGACTCCGCTGTTAACTCTGACAACAACATCTCGTTAGAAATTAAACGAAGAATTACTCTTGCCAACAGCTGTTTCTTCGAACTATCAAGGCAATTAAGTAGTAAAGCCCTCACTTGACTTCTAAGGAGACCCTTTTTATATAAGACCCTGTTCATCCCAGTCCTGCCTTACGGCGCTGATGCATAAATTTGAGAAGAAAATTCTTCGAAAAATCAATCGTTGATTGAGGCCCAGGTTCATTCCGGACTGTAGCGCCATTTAAATTAAGTAAGTCGTTAGCTCAAAATATGTGCCTGTCCCTCCATGTTTAGGGTTGTGCTTTGGGTTACCATCTCACTTACGAAAAAAAAAATTGTTACGTTTAATCCAAGAATTTCGGAGAGAACAAATTTTACTGTGGACGAACATGACTGGGTCGTGTGAGGTTGGCATAATATCAAATACCACTATAATAGGTCGAGTTGCATAGTATGTCCAAATAAAAACCCTTATATTCATTTAAAACTTCAAAGATAAAAATGATGAGAAACTATGATTATAAGATTTTCTATTCCGGAATTTGGCCAACACTAAAAATTTTTTAAGGAATAGTTGGGCAAAAATAATTACATTGGAGCCGGTTAATCTGGGTGTTCTCGGTAATCCGGACTGGAACTAGTAACGTCTCCAGTACTTTTCCACTGCAACTACATTCAGTTCAGCTAAAATTATATGTCAGGCAGAACACATGCCATTTTCGAACGAGAATGAACACGTAAGTAAGCTGCGATTCGTATTGTCGTGAAAAGACAAATTATTTGCAATATGTCGCCATTGCGTTAACATCCAACATTGACCATTAAAAATAAACTAGAAGTGATTGAAATTTTAGAACGAGGTATCAGTTATCAAGAAATATCAAAAAATATCAAAATTTGGCATTTGAAAATCAACTGTTGGTGATGTAAAAATAAACAGCAACAAATTTTGGAGTTTATATGACATACTGAACGCAGACAAGGGAAGAGGCAGACAGTTCCACCCTTATTGCGAAGATCATCTGTCAACCGATTGACGATTGATAAAATTTGTCAACTGAAATAGATTTCGTTATTGTGAAAATCAATTGACAAAACTTGGAACTATTTTATTATTGAGAACTTGGATAAGAGTTTGACAGAAGTTTTTTTTTTACGAGCCAACAAATTATTTTTTGAAGAAGATGATTTTTGCAATAGGTACGCGCTAAAGGATTAATGAAGACCCTTATAGTGTTTGAGTAAAATAAAAATCTGTAAATTGTAATGGGAAGGAGCAACTGAGTTTGGTAAAGTATTTCAGATTCGTGTTGTTCGGTTTAGAAATGAATCTCTATATTTCATAGCTTCAGGGTAAATTGATTACCGTTCATGGAATGTCGAGTAAGACTGTAGTGTTAGGTAAGTAAGTTAGTGTTAGGTGTAATTTATTTAATTAGGCAGCAGATATTCCTACGATGTTCAAGCGAGACTTAGAGTTCGCTGCGGTTAAAACAACTATCAGTTTTATAGCTCGCATTAGCACCCTATTCAGTAGCAGCAATGATATTTTCGATGCACCTTACCAGATGTGGGCGTTGAACTCAAGTTCGGGGAGTTCTATAGCTGTATAAGCGTTGCGTTTTAGTATGGAGGCCAGATCACAGGGGTGATATATCTCTTTCATCGGTTCAAGACATTCGGTGCGTATTTAGCGATTCACATAATATGATTTCGACAAAGAATGACCAATATATCACAAATAATATGTTGGAATAACTTAGGAGTGCAAGAAAATTTTGAGATATGAGATATGTGGGTGGCCGCGGTGTAGTGGTAATGTGTTCGTCTGTTGAGTGGAAGGTTGCGCGTTCAATCCCAACCAAAATCCATTTCACTTTTATTTCAAAGAAATAAAAGGTCGGTGTAATACCTAAAAGTATGCACACCATCTTGAATTTCTTCAAATTTAACGAACACAAGAAAAAGTGACTCCCCGAAGCTAGTTCGGACACCACCCATGGAGTTTAAGTCTCCACTTCATCCAAAATCTTTCCTATCCTCTCTTTTTTCCCCTTCTCTAACGCTCGTACTATGGCAACATATAAAAGGGTATTCATAACCCCTTGAGTACGTGTAAATTATAAAAAAAAAAAATTATGTCTATATAGGTAATTAAAGATGTCTCCTCGTTTACCTTTTTTTAAAAACAGATGTTATAAATGCATTTTTCTATTGAGTTGAGAATACTCCTGTGGCAAGGGAGCTTTCAGAAGTTTAAAAAGTATGAAATTAGAAGAATCTCACATTCTGTTGGCACGTATTTTAAATTCCTCCCGATTCTATTCAAAATGGAGTTTTTTTTATGAATTTTTTGCATTTTTAAAGAAAAAATGTCTTTTTTGCCGGCTCAAGAGCCATTGATTCTCAACCATATCCAACCGCGCACAATGGAAGATCTTGGAATATAATGATACCAGTTTTTGTCGTCGTCACTCGCCCCCTTGTCAAAAGTTAATCATTATTAAAAGAACCCAATTAAAATCTATAGATACCAGTAGCAGTAGCAAATCGTGCGAAATATACAAAATTACAAAAATTCCCCACACTCGCTGCCGTAGATAGATAGATACTCCACAGAAGTAGATCCTTCACCTCTTGTTCATACAATCATAAACGTTCTCCACCACCACCTGGCCTCACTTAATTAAACCACACGGATAATTACACAAGATTACATTGATTAATAGACAGAGGCCGGTCAGATATTGCGCCGACAACATTTCATTCGATACTAATTAACGCGAACAACATAGTCTAAAAACTTCATTCGCGCGCACACGTTAATTAATAACCTCCTGCTGATGTTGTTGTTGTTGGTATTCTGGACGGTGCGCGGCACAAATGAGCAGCACCCCGACTGGGGTGGGAGAGCTTCACTGGTCTAAATTACAGGGAATTTGATATGACCGCCTCTTGTGGACACCTAATAATTACACAGGCCAATTGTTGCCGGCCAGCCTGCCTGTCTAACCTACTAGCACGCAGTAGTTGTATCCGTACGGACTTATTAATCGATAGCTGTTAGGTGCGGTACACTTTGGCAATAAATTAGAAACTAGCTCGTTAAGCCTTCTGCTACTAGGTTTTGTGTTTATATGCGCCGTCCATAACGAGGTGGAAACTTTCTTTCCCAATTACCTCTCTTGAGTTTTTTTTTTATTAATTATCCAATCTGATGTAGAAAATCTCCTGTTGCCGCTAATTAAATTAAAAATTCCACTATTTTGATGGTGGGTGTGAGACGGGAAAAGGAGATTTCATCCGATTTATTCTCGTTTCTGTCTGTCTGCGCACCCATCCGCCAGTAGTAAAACTCTAAAGACACCCAATATTTGCATAATTAATCTCTAATTAGATAGTAGATTGTATCTGAGCGAAAGCCACTCCTTTGCCTCACGTCACAGAATTTATCTGTCACATTCATGTGGGCGGTCGATAAATAGTAAAAAGAAAAAGATACTCGGATGCCTATTGAAAGGCGAAGAATTTTTTTTTTAACGCAACAAAAAACAATTAATCAGGCCGTTAATCGTTTTCGAAAATACTGAATTTAGTCGCTTTTCAAATCCAATTAAGATTTTATTGTTTTTCTTATTTTTTTTAAAAGCTTGCCTGTAATTTGTTTAATTAGGCAAAATCTGCTTTTATGGGGTCGTACTGTATGGTTTTTCCGTACTGACACATATTTGAAAACAATCAAGAAATTGGTTGAATAATGTTCGAGGAATGCAGAGATGGAGTCTCATTTGAATATATCTGGGCGGTGGTCATCTTTAGTGGAGGAAAGAGCACAATTTCCGAGCGTGAATTTACCGCAAATTGTCAGATTGGTTCATTAGCGACGATATGTTTTCGTCGTGCATCGTGTTTTCTTCTTTAAATACATTTAGGATATTATTCGTGTATCTTGTGTTGTTCTTAATTAATCGATTAATGGGATTTGGGTTTAAAAATATTTGCTCGCTGACATAAATTAAGTGGGATTTATGCTCTAGATGTTGAATGTTTAGCGGAGGAGGGAGACATTTTTTTTTAAATTAAATTTGTACAGGGATTTCATATTTATTTACAAAATTTTAGACTTTGATTTATAACGCTGCATATTCAACCTATATATACCCGGTACTCAATTCTTTTCACCTGCATCCTTACCGTACCTAATCTGCACGACAGAGTTAAAATAAGCTTTTCCTTGCAATTTATACAACAACAAAATTTCTCTTAAATAAGTTTTTTCCCATAATTCACGCAAAATGTAATTTCGATAGAAAGAAGATTTTTTATTAGAAAGCTTAAACTATTTTTTATTGGTTCAGATTGCGGTTATGTATGGTATCGGAAAAATGTCCGCCAAGGCTTTGCGTGTCAAGTACATATGTATTTTTTTATTGAAATTTTCTATGACCCAAAACTTTAATTTTTCAAGGCGTTGGTGGTCGTGAGCTTGTTTGTATGAACATTTGAATTAAAAACAAAACTCAAAGGAAAAAGTTCAATGGCATTAAATAGCAAGATCTGGATGGGCAATTCGGATCGCAAAAATGGACGATTACAAGATTAGGAAAGGCCCCGTGAATAATTGAATTCTTTCTCTGGCTATATGGAATGTGGCACCGTCTTGTTGAAACCACATACTGGTCCAATCCGTATCTTGTAACTTAGGTACTAAGATAACTGAGTTATCATGTCAGGATAACGAACATTGCCTCACTTTTTTTAAAAGAATGGTTCCATATCTGCACTAATCAGTCACGCGTTGTAGATGCATTTGATTTTAAGAACTCTTCGTGGTTTTTTTGAACCCCAAATGCGACAATTTTCAAGATTAACGAAGCCATCGCGCAGCATCAGTGAAGATGATTTTGTTCGGAAACCAGAATCCACTTGTTGTTGTTCCAAAATCCATTCAGTAGATTTCAGTTATTGAGTCAACTGAACTTTGTAAGCATGAGGTTTCAAGTCTTTCGTGGGAATTGGCTGTAGAGAGCATTTCGAAATGCCCAATTCTTGATTTCTGTGCCGAATCGATGTTCCTAATCTGACAGCAGTACTCTCGCGATTTGCATCGATTTTGCTCTCCTGAACACGAATTTGACAGGACAGGTCTAATATCACTGGCGAATCGAATCTCCCTACCTCTCAATTATTCTCTTCACATTTTGATTGTTTCAGATTATTATGAAGTCCATATTTTGTACGAAAATTGCGGACTGTAGCAGATAAACCATGATTATGTTTTTAAATATAGCTCAACAATGAAAATGCTTTGTTTTTCGTATTGCGCTCCATTTTTACTAACCCCGAACTGTCAGCTGTCACATTGTTTTTTTTTTTTTGTTGGCAGTACTTCAAATTGTACATGAATGAATTACACCCTTTATATTGCCAAAGATGCAAAGCCAGATATAGCCATTACTGGGGAAAACTTGAAAATTTGATTGAATTTTAACTTTCTTGCATACTTGTATACGATAAAGCCTGCAGTGGTGGGTGATGCAGAGGCATATTGATCAAGGCGTTGGGCTACCAATCCCAGAATTCCTGATTCAAATCCAGAAAGTAATAACATTTTAGTTTTTTTCACAGCCCCTCCTTCGTAAATCTGACAAAATATTAAAAGTACAAAAATGACATGAGAAGCTTCTCAATTTTGTCATACGCTGTCGGCTTTAAGCACGAGGTCCCATTCTTTGTGAAAAACTATAACTTGGCACATACAAATGAATGGAGAAATATGAAATAGGTTTGAGACCCTGTATTGGTCTTTTACCTTTTTTTGTTTGTTTTTACAGTCCTGGATGAACTGGGCCTCAACCGCCATGCCTCACCGTCAATAATTATCCCGGTGTCTATCAAACTGCCTTCAAGATGGCTGAGGATAGTTTCTACTAATGCCCGGCACTGAAGGCGAGGTCTTTCTCTTCTCCGTCGGACGTCTGGCATAGACTGACAAATTTGTGGGGTACGTTAAAACTAAACATAGCTGTGCATAGTCCGTCTCTATAAATTGTGACGTATGTGGCTTTGAAATCAAGGAATAGGTGTTGGGTATCGATTTCGACTTTTTTGGTTTCTTTTAGGATCTGCCAAAGTGCGATGATTTGTTCAGTTTTCGAATTTCCAGGCGTAAAATCCCACTAATAATGTTGTGTTGGTGAACGGTTTCAGGCATTGACAAGTTATGGCAGAGCTTGTAGGCGATGTTGAGGAGACTCATGATTCTGAAGTTGGCGCAGTTCAGAGGCTCATCTTTTTTTTTTTTGAATCGATTTGCTTTCTGTTTTTTTTCCTGTAAAGCTCAATAGCTGACCTCGTCTTCACCTACAGCTTTGCTTAAATTATTCGATTTAGGTCGGGTGGTTTTGGCAGTTTTTGCTGTCGTTGTCTTCGCCGATATTGCTCTGCCTAGCAGCGGAAGATTGTTCCTCATCACCGACCTTCAGTTTGTAGAAGTGGTCCGTACATATACTCAGTATCGACTATGCCTTAACTTCGATCTTTTGTTGTTCATCTCGGTAGGATTCTGTTAGCGTTTTCTCTCCCCATTCTTTGCTAAGGTGGCTCTCGTATTCACCTGCAACTTAGACTTGTTGGCCTCGTTTTTACCTGCGAGGATCTGATGGCGCTCTTCATCAAACCAAGGTTTTCTTGCTGGTGGGCTAGAGACAGCTGGTTGACATCGTCGCCATTGTTGTTCGGCAGCAGATGGTGTTGGTATGGTGTAAATCAGTAGATTTTTTTTTCTTGTAGCATGGTGGATATCCGCGTTATTACCTGGCTTCAAAAAGGTCCGTATCGATGTTAGTCCCTGAGAATGTGCGGATGTGCAAAATAAAGGATGCGTGTCTCTTGTATATGGCAATGTAATTAATGTGATTGACAGTTCGTTGATATGGAGACTGCCATATGTCCCCTTATGACTTGTCTTGAGTCTTGAGGTGAGAAAACCGTGTGCTGGATATATTGGCATTTCCTTCCGCAGTGAAGTCATCAAGTAGTAGTTCGTTGCCAAATGTGGTGTCGTATATACTGTATTTTCGACAAGACTGCGAAAGATGTCTTCTTTTCCTATATTTTCGTTTAAATCGTTCGCACATAAGTCGCTCATAAGTTTTATCAAGGAGCTGGTGCAGAAGAGTTTGCCAATATAATAATTTGATGAGGATTGTTACAAATTGTTCTCTAATAATGTCTTCAAAGCATAAGTCCTTTTCCCCTTATTCTGAAACTTGTAACAAATCCACACCCGAATAGTCGCTGTTTCTTCTCTCATCCCATCGTATTTTTTGGATGACTGATTTATAGCAGCTTAAATCTTGGTCTAGTTGACTGGTTGCATGTGTCAAGTGTGCTTGCATTCTGAGTCCAGGTATGGACTTCGTATACATTTGGTTGGTTCGTAATCTTAACAGTAGGGATTTTCAGTGATTGAATAGCTTACTCCCACAACCCCTCCAAACTGTAAGGGGTTTCAACAAGCCCAATAATTTCGACAAACAGTCCTTATGGGAGCACAGCATCCGGGTGAATAGTGTAATAGATTGTTTAACCAGAAGAAAATATTTGGTGGTAGCATATAACACATTTGTTGAATGAGTAATCAAATGTGTTTTTCAGATGGCTGTGGATGAATTATTAAGATGGAACTCCTTCCGACAGCAAGAGCAAAATTCCAACTAAATATACAGAATTGATAAAACCCGTAATAACTGTAGTGTCGTATGCATGCAATGCATAAAGATAAAGGGCTTTTTAATATAAAATATGACTTACGGATTAAACCTAATATCATAGGTTCGATAAAAGCAGTGTGGAAAAAGGGGAAAGTAGAACAAATTTGAATAGCAAGAGTTATTATGTAGTTATAACTACATAAATGTGCGCAACTACCTTAAGCGGATTAAAAAACAAACCCTCCTACACTACTCAGCCAAACTTTCTCAGAAATTTTGAAGAGTAAATTATGAAATCCGAACAAATCCACTGAAAGTGGAATTTTGTATAAGTAACCACGATAAAGCCATTTTCAGAAAATTTAGTTATTAAATATCTGATATGAATTAATTTGTATCTAGCCTTCATTTAAAGTAAAATTTTAAACTTCAGTTATGACTAGGCTGACCAGACGCCCTATTTTAAGAGGACATGTCCAATTTTTGTTCAGAAAAAAATGTCCGATGTCTTTTTTGAAAAAAAAACATGCAATTACATTTTTCGACATCACAAAAATTCAACAACATTTTTATTCAGCACTAATTCAAAAATTGGTATAAACACGACTTAAAATAAATATATGGATCGACTCAGAATCGCTAGCAAAGTCAATCTACCAATATCTGTCTGTCCGTTCGTTCTTCCATTTGTGTGTCACTGATTTTTAAGGCTTAAATTTTGGGCAAGAGTGATACAATTTTTGACCAATGGTAAACAGTCTCTGAATAATACATTTAGACAATCCTATAATTTTGCCACGAAAACTTTTTGGTGCGTTTTTTTATATTTTGTGGCCAAATTATAAAATATTCGAAAAAAAACATTCAATGCATAATAATTGGTAATGTTAATATAAAAGTTTAGTAAATTTTTAGTCAACTTTTCATTTGAAATTTTTGAATGTGTCCTCTTTTTCGTGGGTCTGAATTTTATGTATATATATTATTATATATTATAGTTATGACAAGTTTTGGGAACATATTTGTAGATGTAAGCCGATTTATTAGACTCGTTCATGACAACTGAATTATGAAATTAAAAAAAAATTAGTATAAAGTAAATAAAAACATGTACACATGTTAACAACTTTTTGTTTTGCAAAATTGTAAACATAATCATCGCAAAGATTACTAGTTGCGGCAATATAACTTCCATTTTAGAAATGCTATATCTACAACTGTAGTTTTAATGTTTTATTTCCTATTCTGGTCGGTATAGTCATCATCCGTGTGAACAGTGAGTAGCGTGCGGTTGACGGTAAACATAGTAGGTGATTGCAACCCTGACACTCGGTGATTACAGACCAAGCTGTCTTCAAAAATCACTTTAATGTAGCCATGTCGAACTCGAGCACTGTCACCGACCGAAAATCTTTTGTTGTATGGGTCGGTAGGTTCAGACAAAGCGCGAGTGTGACAATACAAAGAACCAGATCCCTCGGCGTATAAGATCTCCTGAGAATTAGTGAGGCAGCGATAGCTTCAATCCCCCAAATTCTGAAGAGGGGCTTTCCAATCACTAATTGATCGAAAGGCTAATTTATCACGATGCCCTTCATTACGATCCGTATTAGTTCAACGATGAAGCCCATTTTATATTCTTGGCATCGATTTCCAAGTAGTATATCGAAGGGTGAGCAATTTCATCTACTGGGATTGTTGATCCTTGTTTCACACCCTATACCACAGGGGTGTTTTTCATATTGACACATAGTTTGTACAATAGAGAAATAACTTAGGTAGATATACCTTAAAGCATGTGGAACGACTCAGAATAGCTAGGTGCGTCGATCAAGCCATGTTCGTCTGTCCATCCTTCCGTCTGTCTGTACGTCATCGATTTATAGATCTAAAATTTTCAGCTAGGATAATAAAATTCTGTTTATGAGATCCTTAACCATGTCTTGCACAATGTTTAAGATCCGCATTACCTTTATGAAAAATGTTCCTTTTGCTCAGGCGATTAAGAATTTTTAAAAACCATAAGCAAAAGATATTTAGAAAATCCTAATGTCTATATTTGGTCAATATAAAGCATTTTGCCAAGCCCACTTTTGGGGGGCGTTTTTCGTTTTTAGGCTTTTAATTTTTGGAAACATTTTCAAGAAATAAGAAAAACTTTCGATACAAAAACTTCATCTATATTTGATTAACGTTCCCATAGCATATGCAATAGAAAAATGTTAATTTTTGTAGAGCCGTAAAAGAGATTGATAAAATGTCCGAGCAATATGTTGTAACAATGTCATTTCATTTCATTTCATGCTTCATTTGCTTTTGTTATGCGGCCTTGATGCAATGCTTTTTCAAAAAGTATGCATTGCATCATAGTAACCTGATATAGTATTCAAAACTGACATAAGCAGTTCACAAAAAACGAACTTTTTCCATTAGATAGACAATGAGTTAAGTATTTTAAACGGGACAATGAAGAGTGCTTGTACCAAATTTTATAATTTAAGGCCCGAAAAACTAGTGGTGAAAGTTTGGGCGGACAGATATGGCTAAATCGATCTGAATCGATCTGAATCGATCAGTATACTTTACAGTTTATATAGGGTGCAATTATAGCAATCATCGAAAACCATTATGTGAAATTTTCTTTTTTGTATTCCGGCTTAAAAGCTGGAATATATATACAAGGTGGCGCAAAAATAACCTTCCGATGTTTTTTGGCTGTAATTTAAAAAAAAAAAAACTTTGATTCTTCTTGTGGATTATTTTTATTTGGTCTTTTATTTTTTTTTACATCAAGTCGAGAATATGATGTCATGTAAATGGCCGCCGCCACAGTTGATTGTCATTTGAGCCCTTTTTATGGCATTTTCCATCACTTTGGCCAAAACTTCTGGCGATAGGTCCTCATATTCTTGACGGATATTGTCTTTAAGAGCTGCAAGAGTCTGAGGCTTGTTGACATAAACCCGCGACATCAAAAAGCCCCACAAAAAGAAGTCTGGAGCGGTCAAATCAGGCGATCTTGCTGGCCAGTGCAAATGTAAGTCTTCCTCTTGGTGGTGATTAAGTATGGCTTGAGCGTATGTCAGACGCGATTGGCGGTCAGCAGCTAACAGCTGATGCACCGTCTGGACTTTGTACGCAAACATCTTCAAATCTCGTACCAAAATTCGCTGTAAAGACCGTCGACTGATACCCATTTGCGTGGCACGTCGTCTGGTCGATGTCGAGGGCGCTTCCATGACATCTTCGGCTACAGCAGCAATATTCTCTGCAGAACGGCTACTTCGGGGTCTGCAACGCCTGGCAGCATCTCGTGTTGTGCCAGTCTCTTCGAGGCGAGTGGCTTAACGTCGCAGTGTTTCACCAGTAGGCGTTGGACGGCTAGGAAATCTGCGACGAAATTAACGTTGTGCCAAAGTCACCGACCGATTATTGCTCAAATAAATAGTCACCAATATTCCGCGTTCTGGAGCAGTGTAGCATAACATTGTTTATTAACGTGTATTTCGCATGTGTTTACTACACAAATGTCAAAACAGAACTGACATTAGGGGCCAATCGCAATATTTATAGCATTTTCTGATAGGAGGATTACTTTTGCGCCACCTTGTATATAAATATAAGTTCCTTTATTGGCGAGTTTGTGTCAAAACAAAGCTAAAAATATTTATATCAAAGAGCTGCCAAAGTCTGGTATCAATTATCTAACATTTATTATAAATGCTTGCTTAAAAATTGAATATTTTCCAGATGCCTGGAAACTTGCAAAAGTAGTACCTATAATAAAAGCTGGTAAGCCCCGTGAAAATCCGGAAAGTTATAGGCCAATAAGTTTATTAAGCAGCCTAAGTAAAATTTTTGAAAAGGTGCTGAAAGAACAAATCTCAAAATTTATCTTTGATAATAATATATATCCTAAAGAACAATTTGGTTTTAGGCAACACTTCTCATCAGGTCCTTAGAATCTGTAACCATATCAAAGTAAATCGTGAAACAGGAAGATCTACTGGTATGATTCTACTTGACATCGAAAAGGCATTCGACACTGTTTGGCATAACGGCCTCATTTATAAAATGATAAAATTTAACTTCCCACAATATTTATGTAACATAGTCAAAAGTTTTTTGTCTGGTCGTTGTTTTAAAGTATACGTAAACAGTGCCGTCTCAAATACAATTAACTTTCATGCTGGTGTTCCACAAGGTTCAGTACTTGGCCCAGTTCTTTACAACCTTTTTACATCGGATTTTGCGGATTTGCCGAATTGTGATACAGGAATTTTTGCAGATGATACTGCTATATTTTCATCTCATGAATTCGCTCTTAATATTGAGAGAAATCTAAAAGATGCGATGAAAATATTAGAAACTTTCTATACAAAATGGAAAATAAAACTAAATGAAGGGAAGACGCAAGCCATCTTTTTCAGTCGGAAAAGAAAGCCTTGTTTTCTTCCCAGGAGTCATTTACAGATAAATGGATTAAGTATTAGTTGGCAACCATCCGTAAGATATCTAGGTATATACCTAGATAAGAAACTCACATTTAACTAACTTATAAGTAGGACTATAAAAAAAATCGGTATTGCCATCAAGACCCTGTATCCTTTCATTAATCGAAAATCTTTGCTTTCAACTGAAAACAAAATGATTATACACAAAGTAATTTTTCAAGCTATAATGCTTTATGGGTGTCAAGTCTGGGGAAAATGTGCAAAATGTTATACGATAAAATTACAAGTATCGCAAAATAAATTATTAAAGATGATGTTAAATTATCCATGGCATCACTCAACTCTAGATATACATAAAAAAGAAAATGTTGAATTGATATCCACCAGAATCAGTAAATTAACAAATAAATTTTTAGAACGATGTAGTTTTGCTGAGAATCCTCTTGTTAATGCATTAAATACACACTAAGTTACAAAAATCAATTTTTGTTTGTTTAAACATATAAATGCCTATTAAATTATTTAATTGTTATTTATGGTGTGTCTTATATATATATCTTTTTTTATTTTTTATCTAAATGTCTTGTTTCCCTTCTGGAATTAAAACAAAACCAAAATATGTGATACCACTTGACTGACTTTTGTTGATTTATTTGTTTATTATTTTGTTTAAACATTCATATATGTATATACATATTTTGAAATTTTCTATTTATTTATTTGTTATTTATTTATTTTTTTTTGTTTAGTTATCTATTTATTTATGTATTTATTTATTTATTTATTTAGTTATTTAGTTATTTAGTTATTTATTTATTTATTTATTTTTATTAATTTATTTATTTGTTTATCTGTTTATTTGTTTATTTGTTTATTGTTAATATGTTTATTTGTTTATTTTTTTTATTTGGTTATTTATTTATTTATTTATTTATTTATTTTTTTGTATTTAAATTGGAGGTTTTTTTTCATGTTTCGTCCAAACTATCTATTTTTGTCTCCTTTATATTTTCAATTGAATAAATAACGTTTCAGTAGAAAGATATATCTTATCAAACCTCTGTAAAATGTGCGATAACAAACCAAATGTATATTTAACGAAATAAAATCAATCTATCTATCTTAAAATAATAAAAATAATTAAAAAATGAAAATTAAATTGTTTGGTGTATATTTTTAATTGTGGAGCAATTTCAGCTAGAAAGCCCAAATGTGTCTCTCACACGTCGTTCTCAAGCGTTGGGCATCTCTGTGACGTCGTTGTGGCAAATTTTGCGAAAAGATCTTGGCCTACATCCTTACAAGATTAAATTGACGCAAGAACTGAAGGTCTGAAGCCACTTGACCACCAGAAGCGTCTTATGTTCGTGAATTGGGCTGAGCAACAACTTGAAAATGATTCGGATTTTCATCGAAAAATCATCTTCAGCGATGAGGCTCATTTCTGGCTGAATGCTTCGTCAATAAAAAAAATATGAGGTATTGGTCAGGCAGCAATCCACACGTATTCCATGAGTCATCATTGCATCCCGAAAAAATTACGGTTTGGTGTGGTTTATGGGCCGGCGGCGTCATTATGACGTACTTCTTCCGTGATGATCAAGACCGGCACGTTACTGTGAATGGGAATCGCTACCGTTCAATGATAACCGAATATTTTTGGCCCCAATGGGATGATATGGACTTGGAGGACATTTGGTTCCAACACCGACAGCGCCACAAGACACACAGCGAATGCCACAATCACATTATTGGAAACCAAGTTTGGAGAACAAGTTATCTCACGAAATGGTCAAGTCGCTTGGCCGCCTCGGTCGTGCGATTTGACCCGTTAGACTATTTCTTGTGTGGCTACGTCAAGTCTATGGTCTATGCCAACAAGCCAGCGACGATTGATGAGCTTCGTACGAATATCGAACGTAAAATTGCAGCAGTATCGGCCGATTTATGCTTGAAAACCGTCGAAATTTGGGTTCAGCGTTTGGACTTCTGCAAGCGTGCCCGTAATGGCCATGCAAAAGAAATCGAGTTCCATACATAATGGCATCAAACGTACTTTCACAGAAATAAAGAATTTCATTGATATCCAAAACCGTTCTTGTTTTATTTAAAAAAAACGTTTGTAGCGCTCTTATTGAAAAACCCTTTTACTTTTGAATTCGTTTTTTTATTTACTTAAAATATTAACTTAATACTAGACAAAAATGCTTAAATCAGCCTTATCAATAACATATCTACTTAATCTAACTCATCGGCCCATAGCGGGCGCTGTAAGCTTATAACTAACATTTGTCTTTTGCTTTTCAGCTTAAAATTGTTATTTGTTTTTTTTATTGTTAATATTAAGACATTTAATTGATTTTTCACAGAAAAAATTAAAACTTTAAACAGTAACAATTTTGTTTGTTTTATATAAAAACTTAATCTAGACTACAACTAACTTAAACTACTTCAGACTAGTTAAACCTAACTAACACTACTTAAGACTACTTAACTACTTAAACCTAACTTAATTATAATCGGGGTAACAAGCACTCGTTGCATATGCCCCGAGGGTTTGCCATCCCGATATTGAAAAACCCTTTACAACCAAAAATTGTATTTTTTTAAAAATATGTGCTGTGTATTTTACAGGTTGTGTTGTACATTCATCTACAACCGCTTTTGTATTTACTATTTTCCTAGTTTTAAAATCTACATAACATGCTGTAATATGCACAACTCGGTTTTAGAATGAACAAGAATGTTTCTGTTAAATTGAAAGCATTGGATGTCGGGTCGATTTCGATTATTAATAAGTTGAATTAACAGTGGTTTTCAACATTTCTACAGCACATTTTTTGGGTGAGTGTTTTTTCACGCACGCACAACACACATATACGGAATCCGAACTAAAAATTAAAAAAAAAAACGTCTCATGACAGTTTTACTCTTGGATGTTTGTCAGACTTTTGCAAAAAAACATTGGTGTTATCACTTTCAGGATTTTTACCAGGGAAGTCCGAGGCACCTACCACAAGTCCACTGTACACAATCAAGCATAATTCTGACATAAATTCATATGGTTTCTGTATCTGAGTCCTAATCCAGATCCAAACTGACATAAAATCTGTTCGTATAATTGCCACTACATCAGGCCAGCTGAAGATCGACAGCCGTATTTATAAATAAATTGAAGAGATTGTTTAACTTTAGAACAATACTAATTATCACTTAAATGCAAAATCTGTGTATAATCGGTCTATAATTAATTTTCATATTTGAGAAATATTGCTTGGAGGTCGCTTAATTTAAACACGATCAACTGCGTTTTTAGCTTATTTAGAGCCATTTTGACAGATCAGAGAATTTCCATCTAAATATTTTTTTTTTTTTTTATTTAAAGCAAATTAATGAAAATGGAGTCAAGCTACATTTCTTTTGTAAATGATTTAAATGTAGTGAACGTGATATAAATACACACAGATCAACAGCTATGAGACCAAAAATTTACAAATCGAGAATTAACAAAATGGAACTTCAATGGAAACATTGTTGCCAAAAGTATCGATTTTCTAAGCCCAATATCTCAACCCGGTGCGATCCGATTTATAAGAAGGATCAAATTGGAGGTGATCACTTTTCAGCTGATCTCCAAGTGGTGGCTACAAGATATTGGGGTCGAAATGAAGCATAATATATAATATATTATGTCGCTAAAATATGATGCATTAAACATTCAATTGATTGAAGGTTGTGAAAATGTCAATAACAGTGCCTAAGCAAAAAAAAAGAGATGAATGGGACATAAACTTGTATAAAATTTCTATTTTTTGTACTACATTTGTACATTTTATTAATCATCAATGAATAATCGACTATAGATAAGAACCTAAGCAAGTGTTGCTGTTGAAAATGCGACAGCGAACCAGTTTCTTGATTTATTTTTGCATTTTTCTTTTTCATTCGTCATCCGTTTTTGGGAGACGCTGGTAACTAACTTTGTTTACTTTCAACTTCATTTTTTATTTACTTAAAATATTAACTTACTACTAGACAAAAATGCTTAAATCTAACTTATCAATAACTGGTGTACTTAATCTAACTTATCGGCCCTTAGTGGGCGCTGTAAGCTTATATTTAATTTTTAACTTTGTATAGTGACTTTTTTTGTTTTATAAAAAAGCTTATTCTAGATTATAACTAACTTAAGACTACTTAAACTACTTAGGCCTTACTTAAGACTACTTAAGCTACTTAAACCTAGCTTAAGACTACTTAACTATTTAAACCTAATTACGCTGGTAGCTAATTTGCTAGACTGATGAATGCGAAATTAAACTCTGTGATTGCACAAATTCATTATTTTTTATTTAAACAAATATTTGAATTTGGAAACAGATAAATTAAAATGAAAAAAAAGGTCAAGTAGTAGGAAGTCAGGAGTTTCTTGTTCAGTATGCAAGATTACGAAGCGAAATTTCCAAAATTTGAAAATATTTGCATGCCCGTCAAATTGAAGAAATGTTATTTTGAGCCGTTTGTGGAGACAGGCATGTGGCTTTGAGAGTGAGGGAAGATATTTGGTATGCCAAAATCACTTTTTATCAGAATTTATTGGAAGGAAACTCTTGAAGAGAAATGCTGTATCTTCATTAAATTTAAATGAAAAATTTATGAGAAGGCATCAATCCGGTGTGCGGATCGCTAAATACCCTATCCCGTCACATCCTTAAAATTAATATCCCCAAAAATTGAGCGTGACTAAAAACTGATGAAAATGAAATAAAGAAAATCATATTGTCACCACATCTTGTTCAGATAGTATCTAAATATTTGTTGGTTCGACAAAACACTCGTTTTTCTATGGCAAATGCTATGGGGTAGGGTTTACAAATGTTTTTTTTTTAAGAAAATGCCTCAAAAAAGTGGGTGTGGGTTAAAAAGATCTTAAGAAGAAATGTTTCTATTGACATTATGGAAGTATTCGACATTTCTTTCAAAATTCTTTAAAATTTAATCAAAAAACGTAATTTATTAAAAACGCCCCCAAAAAGTGGGAGTGGGAAAAAAACTCTTTACGGACGAAATACCTATAAACATTGGGATTGTCCAACTATGTTATGTGATTCAGACAATTTTTCAAAATTGCCAAAAATGGGTTTTTATAAAATAAAGTGGGCGTGTTGCAATGAGCTGATTTTGAAAAATGTTTACACTTTATCTCTAGGCACGGACAAATTTTACCAAAATTCATTATAAAAGGTTTTTTAATAAGAGCGCTACAAAAGTTTTTTTTTAAATAAAACAAAAACAATGTTGGATATCAATGAAATTCTTTATTCCTGTGAAAGTACGTTCGATGCCATTATGTATGGAACTCGATTTCTTTTGCATGGCCGCCACGGGAACGCTTGCAGGAGTCCAGAAGCTGAACCCAATTTTCGACGGTTTTCAAGCATAAATCGGCCGATACTGCTGCAATTTTACGTTCGATATTCGTACGAAGTTCATCAATCGTCGCTGGCTTGTTGGCATAGACCATAGACTTGACGTAGCCCCACAGGAAATAGTCTAACGGCGTCAAATCGCACGACCGAGGCGGCCAACTGACTTGACCATTTCGTGAGATAACACGTTCTCCAAACTTGGTTTCCAATAAATTGATTGTGGCATTCGCTGAGTGGCTTGCGGCGCCGTCCTGTTGGAACCACATGTCCTCCAAGTCCATATTGGGGACAAATATATTCGGTTATCATTGAACGGTAGCGATTCCCATTCACAGTAACGTGCCGGTCTTGATCATCACGGAAGAAGTACGGCCCAATGACGCCGCCGGCCCATAAACCACAGCAAACCGTATGGATGCATGTGGATTGCTTCCTGGCCGATACCGCATATTTTGTTTATTGACGAAGCCATTCAGCCAGAAATGAGCGTCATCGCTGAAGATGATTTTTCGATGAAAATCCGAATCATTTTCAAGTTGTTGCTCAGCCCAATTCACGAACATACGACGCTTCTGGTGGTTAAGCGGCTTCAGTTCTTGTGTCAATTTAATCTTGTAAGGATGTAGGCCAAGATCTGACTCCGAATTTCGGTTGTAAATTTTAATAATTTCGACTCTATGATGGATCGTATATCTTTCCATGATGAAATGGCAAACCTTACTGAAGAGAAATGTCAAAAGAGCGGCAAGAAATATAGCGGTGTGCTGTCCCTGTCGCTCAACTTTTGTAGCGTCCCTGTTGAAAAACCCGATACTAGCTCAAAATTTAAGGCCCGAAAAAAATCGGTGACGAACAGACAGACAGAGCTACGGACGGACATACAGACATGGTTTAATCGACTCAGCTAGCGATTCTGAGGCGATCCATATACTATAAGCATCGGATCTGGATGTCAAAAATAGGCTGACAAGCTTTGTGCATTCGGCATTATTTCTTAAGTGTGGAACTCAAGCAAAATATAGCTTCGCACTAAGTTAAAATTGTTTTAAATAGTAAAATCTAAAATCCGTACTGCGTTACAGTACAGTGAACGTTGACATCAAACAGAGAAAATGGCGCTGGATTGGCCATACACTGAAAAAACCAGATGAAGCGATGAAGCAAAGTAGTCCTTTCAATGGAACCCTCAAGGTGTAAGGCGAGCGTTGTGACGGAATATAATTCTAAAAAAAGCTGAGGTATCGAGCTGCAAACAGAGATAGATGGAAGGACCTGTCTGTCGTTCTATGCTGTAGGAGGAGTTTAGGCAGCTCCCGGAACTAAATAAGACGAACAAGAAGAAGCAGTATACGAATTTTTGGCGAAGAAGTACTTTCAATGGAACCCTCAAGATGTAATGCGACAGTTCTGACGGAATATCAATACGAAAATTTACGATGGTGTACACAACTGCAAACTGAAATAGATGGAAGGACCTATTTCTCGAAATATGCTTCAGGAGGAGTTAAAGTGTTGCTGCAAAAGCAGTTCTCGGAACAAATAAGAAGAAAAAGTGGAAGCAGTATACACATTTTAAGACACATCCTCAAGTTTACCAGGTTATATTGACTTCTTTCTCTGCCACATCATTTATAAGCAGAGAGTCCATCCTTATAATGGGGACGTGTTTCCATTTAATTCGATTTTCAGGAAAAGTAATAATAATTAATACACCTGTTATGATTGAGGACACCGTAACATTTCCTGTCATGTGTCCTAGACAGTTACAATAAACAAAAATCCTCACCATCAAAGAGAAATTTATTCGTCTCCCAGGACAAGAAGAACCAAATCACTTTCGAATGCAATTGATTGTAACTGTGTTGCCCCTACTTTCAGCCCTCATTTTACCAAACCCTATTGTATAATCAGGACGATAGGAAACCATCTTGCAGACGAGTTTTAATAAATTTGTAATAACTCTGATTGAATGTTTATTTTCAATTTTGCACTACGGCTCGAAAACCTTATAGCATGGTGTTTGAGGAACCTTACCCAGCTTACTTCCAACATATCCTTAGCGAGTGGGTGGTTTTATTATCCCTCGAAGTGTGTTCCTTTTTAATAGTGGGGAGTGCGATTTCGCCTTCCAGCACACTCGCTTGTGTGTTGGTCTCCATCACATATATAGAGGAGACCTACCAAGGTAAGTGTAGGTACTTTTATAAAATTCATTCAGGTAGGTAATCTATTTAATGGACTCTACTTTTCTGCTGTGTTAGTACCTTGACCTTCTTCGTCCTTTTGTGCAAACCCCCTCACCGACATACTTCGTTCTCAGCTGGACTAAGTGCTTCGGTTGTCGTTCCATTAGACAGTGGGTGGCAGGTGGGCGGAAATGACTGCCACACCATTAAGGGGATCAATCGAAAAATAGTCTTTAAATATTTGTATATAGGTATGTGTGTGTCAGTTAATAGCTATATAAGCGTTGTAAGATTGCTGGGAAATCTTAAGAAAATGAAACAACTACATACAGAGTCTAATGGGCTTGGTTTCGGGGTGGTGGGTGAAATTTGAATTGAATCATCCATAAAATATGTCTTGATTGATGTGATCATGATTTCGCTCTACCCCACACCCTTAAGCCCTCGGGGTAACTGAGGTTTGTGCGAGGCTATAGCTACTTAGAGGAATTAAATTTTGTGTGCAGAATATTACGCCGTTGTTGGTGGTGTTGAGAACGACTGCTAAGTGAATTGGACGAAGAGATTTCATTTGAAGAGTAAGGTTTAAGGAAGCGTTCGCATTTGGATAATTGTCTGTGAGTAAGTGTAATTTGTACAGTACACGTGTACGTGCCTGAGTGTTTAGTACATAATAACTTTACTTGTGGCTTGGTTGTGGGAAATCAATGGAATAACGGGTGCTATTCAATTTGATATGTCGGGGATATGTGTTTCTATTCAATGGGTAATCCTTGGGGTGATGGCTTCTGCATCTACTAAATGCAATGCTACCTAGAGGGTCAGAGATATGCGAACTTGTTTTTGTTGAAGAGCTCTCCCTTGTGGTCTAAGGAGAAATGTTGCGCAAGAGAGTATTTCCAATGAAGCATATTTCAATTCCTGGAATACAGTGAAAAAAAATCCATTTGAAAGTCAATAGTGATCCACAAGTTTTACTCAGGCCGAAAAAACTTTGTGACCGGCTTACTCGAGCTATTTTCATGTCATTGGATTATAGGCATTCTTTGAGGTCAAGTTTATTCAGGACTATAGAATCACATAAGATGAAGAAGATTCGAAAAATATTTTGCTCGTTGGAGACTTTAATATTAATTATTTCAAAAACGATAGTTGCAAGAATAAAGCATTTAATTTTATGAACGACAGACAATTAAAACATTTGGTCGAGGAACCAACCAGGATAACTGCAAATACAAGTTCTTTCATAGACTATTGTATATCAAATGTTGAAAATGGTGCAATAAGAGCTAGAATAGAAAAACGTTTTAAACTAACTGACCATGAAACTATATTAATTGATATTTTAGGAAATTACATAACCAAAATTAACAAAAAAATAATATGACGACTAAAATACGATAAGAGAGTGTTTACTCAACTTTGGATGAGTGAAACAATACCACATCTAAACATACACGAGGAAGTGCAGTATTTCAATAATAGACTTAATAATATTATTAAAAATATGACAGTGGAGTGTGCAATAAATACATTGCAAATAAATAAATGGTTTAATTATAATCTACGGCAACTTAAGAAAATAAAAATTCAACTTTATCATAAAGCGTTACATTTAAAATATACGGAAAATTGGGACAATTATGTGTAGTGTAAAAATATATACATAAGACAGCTCTGAAGAATTCTAAATATAAATACATTCAAAACGAACTTAGTGCTAGAACTGGGGATCAAATTGGTCTTTGGAAAACATTGAAACGTTTCGCGTGCTAGGCCAAGAAAAAAGTGCAATAAAAGAAATTGTAGTAAACGGTGACCCCATACAAAACAAAAATAAAATATCAAATTATTTGAATAACTTCTTTATAAATAGTATTAAGGACATAAACAAATCAATTCCATCTGTGATATAATATGATAGTCTAATAGAACCGGTTACGTGCAATTTTAAATTCCGTTTAATTGAGAACAAGGCTGAACTGTGCAATATTTTAAAAAAGATGAACAATAAAAAAGATATAAATGGGGTTAATAGTGCAATATTTTTAAATAACTTAGATGTGTTTGGTGATCAGTTATTAAATCTGTTAAATAAATCGCTGTCCGCAGGAGAATTCCCTGTCTGTTTAAAACAATCGGTGATAATACCAGTGCAAAAAGTTTCAAATGCTAAAACCCCTGACAAACTACGTCCAATAAACATTCTACCAACTATTGAAAAAGTATTTGAAAAAGTGGTTTCTGAAAAATTTTGCTAAATACCTTGAAACAAATAATATATTGTGTGAACAGCAATCTGGCTTTAGATCTGGTAGATCCTGTGAAACTGCACTCATGTGGATGATACACGAGTGGAAAAATATAATTGACAAAAGAGAGGAAATTTGTGCAGTGTTTCTCGATTTTCAGAGAGCATTTGAGACAGTTGATCATGACATTCTATCAGACAACCTAAAAAGTTATGGTGTAAAAGACAATGAGCTTAAATGGTTTACGACATATCTTTCAAATAGACAACAATTTACGAAAATTGACAACGAAATATGTATCAAGTGCGAAGTTTGTGGAGATAGGTGTTCCGCAGGGCTCAATCCTTGGAGTTGTGCTGTTCCTGTTATATGTAAATGATATGTCTAGAGTCCTAAAATTTTGTAAGGTAATGCTTTTTGTTGATGATACACTTGTTTATGTCTGTGGTAATAATGTTCATGAAATAAAAAAAAAACTTGAAGAAGACCTTAAGTTTCTTTATTTTATTTGTTGAGTTAGGAATAACAACGATTCTAACTTTAAGGGGGACAGCCCCTGGTAAATTGGTAAATTACAGGTTTCCAGTTTCTATTGGTACATTTTCTGCCATGCTAAAGCTATTATTGTAAAATAAGTCCCAAGTTTGTATTGGCTTTGATTTTTTTTTCGAGCTTGTATTTCACCCTGGAAATTATTATTTTGATTATTTTGTCGGTTAATGTTTATCAAAATATTTGAGATTTCCCTTGTGAACATAGTATTGCCTTAGTTTTTCAAAGAAGCAGGATTCAATTTAATTTTATGAGTGGTTATTAAAGATTTAGCTTTCACCAAGTTATTTGCTGCACTAATAACGCTAATAGGTGTACACTAAAATTTTATTTTATGGTAAGTTAAAAGTGTGCTGGAAATTGATAATATTGAACAAAGTTTATTTAAAAGAAGCCAATGGTCTGCCCATTTAATGCAGAGGTAATCTACCAACGTGTTTGGGATACCTTAGGAATAAAATTGGCAAATCTTAAAAGTTAATGTTTATGCGCCAATAAATAACATGTTAAATTCATTCAATTTTTTAAGTGTGAAACAAAGATAAGTCGTAAGAAATTTAATATTTGTATATAAAATTAAAAACGATATGTTACCAGAGCACCTAAAAAGAAACCTGAACTACGTTTCAGACAGACACAGCTACATACTGAGGAACAGAAGAAATTTTGATATACCAAGAGTCAATCTGTTGAGAACTAACAACCAAATATTCTACAAGGCACTTCATATATTTAATCAGCTACCACTATTTATAAGAGATAAAACAAATATAAAAACATTCAAAAAAGACTTAAACGTATATGTAAGACAAAATCACATGTATATAAATAAGTACCTATTCTAAGAGATGTTAAAAAGTTCTTTTCAAAAACTAATAAACTTATTAAATTAAAAAAAAAATTGAAATATATTTTAAAAGGTTCGAATTATTTAGCACAATTGCTCAAAGTACATAGTTGAAGAAGGGTAAATTTCTGTCCCGGAACGCCTTTTGCGTATGATTTAATAATACTCAGAGTAATGGAATCATATAACTTCTGTTCCTTAATAACCGCCACCAAAGGGCTCGGTTAGGTTGGGTTAGAGTGGCCAGCATACTTAGACCGCTTTTCGGTCCATTGAGATACCACGTGGATATTGTCTATTTTCCATGTTACCTGTAAGAAAGCCATGCTGAGCTATTAATGATGTGGAGGAGACTTTTCACTTCCGTTTCTGTCAAATCTCTGAGATTTTGAGATTAGTAAGCTTTACAAAGGGGCAGTTACAAAAAAGATGGAGTATTGTTTCTTCTCCCTCTTCGTCCATGCAGTCTTCCTTCGAATAAAGGCTAAGTCTTTTTGCGTGTCTACTTATTAAACAGTGTCCAGTGATAACACCTATGGTGGCGCTAATGTATGTTTTAGCTAGCGAAATTAATCCCTCAAATCTCCTTTAATCTAGATTTTTGCCAAATTTGATTGGTTTTTTAACACGCCATGCCAAGAATCCACATAAGATTTGCTTTTAGCATGCTGCGCTAGTAAGCTTTTGCATTTAGCGATAGCAATACCTGGTGCAACCGTGTCGGGTACGTCATGTTATTTAGTCCCAAACCCAGCCACCCAACATAAGTGAACGTTAAACAGCTCTAACAGTTGTTTGAAGAGATGAGCGCCAATCTAGGGTTGTCTTTGAGTTGGTTGAGACTGATGCCAGGGATTTGATGGCCGCTTGGCTCTCCTAAAAGATGCTTATATCCTTCGTAGATATCACATTCTTTTCCAGACAAGATAAGGCTTCATTGACCGCCATGAGTTCCGCCTGGAACGCGCTGCAATGATCGGCAAGACGGAGAGATAAGCTGAGATTTCTCCGGTATTTTTTACCGATCTTTTCACCTTTTTTCGGTATTTTCACCTTTTCCAGATCTTTTAAACTAAACTTTTCATTCGCAAGCTTACTTCGGGTTCTACCGAAACATCTTAAGTTACACATCTCCGGAAGATTAAAAACAACCTTACAGAAGTTACCATCATAACTTCGGTTATGCTTGTTAATGCTCAACCGCCGCTTACATGTTATATAAGTCCTACAGATATATATGCTTGTTAAACTTAAATTGTATTGCCTTATAGACGCAATTCAGCAGTAAATGGAGAAGAAGATTCAACCAAAAACTATAAGAGCTGTGCAGCGACATGCCCCTGGCTAGGACATGTAGAACGGTCATAGGACCATAAAGTATCGGCTTTATAACCGAGATCAATAAAAATTCCCCATTTCATGCGTATGGCTTTCTTGCAGGAATAAAGTGCGACTGTCGCTTTCTTTACTTTCTCTATGATGTTCAGCTTCCAGTAAAGCTTCCTGTCCGAAATAAGTCCCAGGTATTTTGCTTTGTCTGAGAAGGCTAGTTGCTAGTTCGATTCCGTTTAGTGACGGGGGGTCAATGTGACGAATTTTATGTTCCCTCAGTGAACAGGACCTGTATAGCATTGTGGGGGTTGACACACAGAACACAACGGAATGCCCATTTGGAGATGTTGTGTAATGCGTTCTGGAGAAGTTCCTTATGCAACTCCTTCCCTAAGATTGCGATAGCAACATCATCCGTAGGCAATCACGTGGCATACCTCTGCTCCGGGATGCGTATAAAAGCTGGTTTACCACCAAGTTCAAGAGGAGAGAGGTTATGGCTCCTCAACTGATATGTCTTCCGCTCGAAGCCTAGTTTTGTGTTGATTATCCGGGTCTTTGCTAGCAAATTTATCAATATTGCAAGTGAGTGATCGACTTTTAGATATTTTAGCGCCTTAACGATAGCTCCAGGCACCATTAGCAAAGCACCATTAATGTTCAGGAAATGAATGCAACCATACTATATACAGCGCCTTTTCGATAATACGATATGCCCTTTCAGTACGCATGTTGTTATGCAGGTATGAATCAATCTTTCCAATGTTTGCAGAGGGAATGATGCCAATGCTATCAGTTCTCGCGGATTTAGATTTTACAGAAGAGTCTACAGGATTTGCGCTTAGACTTCCTCAGTCCCTTTTTGCATCTTTGTCGTCATAGCCGAAGATTTTTCGAAGAATTTTACTCACGAATCGACCAAGGATTTCTTCATCCGCTTTTGATACGGTCCATGCTTCAGCGCCGTAGAGCAGGACTGGGATGATCAGGGTCTTATATATGATCTCCTTTGTAGTTCGAGTGAGGGCTTTACTACTAAATTGCCTTCTTAGACCGAAGAAACGGCGGTTAGCAAGAGTAATTCTTCGTTTAATTTCTGAAGAGATGTTGCTGTTAGAGTTAATAGCGGATCCGGGGTAGCCAAGTCCCGTCCTACCTCAAAGTTATATCTGTCAATGGTGACGTTCTGTCCAATTCTTCGATGTTGTGTGTCCTTTCGTGTTGACAGCATAAAGTTACTTAATCTTACCCTCATTTACAGCTAAATTCATTTGTGCCGCCTCCTTCTCTATACTAACAAACGTAGCTATTCCTCTGGAGTTGGCTCGGGAGTTTTGCACAATCCTCTCAAGAATCAAGTAGAAGAAGTCACATGAAATCGCATCGCCTTGTAAAAATCCTTTTTTTTTAAATCGAGTGTGTCAGTGAGTTCGATTCCGACCCTGATGGATCAGCGAAAATTCTCATCCTACACAAACGGACGAGTTTGGACGGTATACCAAAACTAGACATGGCTCTGTCAAGGTTCGTCTCTATAAATGCTGTCGTATGTGGATTTTAAATCGATGAAAAGGTGATGGGTATCGATTTTAACTTGTTGGGTTATTTCCAGGATCTGCCGAAGTGTGCAAATTTGATCGGTTCTGAAATTTTCTGGCCTAAGACCACTTTGATAAGGCCGACCAGGTTGTTGGTAAGCCGTTTCACATATTACGGCAGATAGGATCTGGTAGGCGATGTTGAGCAGACTTATGCCTCTGTAGTTCGCGCAGTTCAAAGAGTCTTTTTTTTAGTGGTTCGGGGAAACCATGCTGAGGTTCCATTCTTCAGGCATACTTTATCCGACCAGATTTGGCTTATGAGCTGGTGGGTGTACTTACCAAGTCATCTCCGCCGGTTTTATAAAGCTCAGCGGGAAGCCCGTAATTTCCTGCAGCCTTATTACGCTTCAGTTTAGGCAGGTTTCGCTATCGTTGCCAATATTGAAAGGTTCGTTCTGCCTGACAGCGGAATGTTGTTCGTCATCGCCGTTTAACAGTATGCAGAAGTATTTCTTCCATATCCTCAGCATCGAATGTGTCTCAACTACGATATTTCCTTGTTCATCTCGACAGGATTCTTTTCGAGCTATATAGTCGATCGCGCGCTTTCTTGCTCTTTTTTCTTTTTCTGAAAAGCATTTATTCTTCAATTCTTCTTTGCCTGTAGAGCTCAATGGCAGCTCTCGTCTTCACCTGCAGTTTAGCGTTGCAGGCCTCGTTCTTGGCTGCAGGCGTTTGTCGGTATTCCTCGTCAAACCAGGGGTTTCTTGCTGGTGGCCGCGTGAAACCTAGCACATCAGCTGCGGCTGAAATAATGGCTTGTTTGCATCGTTGCCATTGTTCTTCGACATTCGATTATGGTGGTATGGTGTTAATCGAGAGGTTTAGGGATACGCGTTGCGTGAAGGTCTTGACGGTCTCTTGCGATTGCGGTCTTTCGACGTTCAATTTTTTCACAGTATTTCTGGATTGTTGTGGCGTGTTGGATATCCGCATTCTTACCTTGGCTGAAACAAGGTAGTGGTCCGAGTCGATGGTAGCTCCTCGGAATGTTTGCAAATTCAAAATAAGGATGTGTGTCTCTTGTCTATCCATTTGGTTGACCGTCCGTTGATCTGGAGACTGCCATGTCCACTTATGAATTTCGAGGTGAGGAAGCTGTGTGCTGGCTATAGTGGAATTTCGTTTCGTAGAGAAGTCAATTAGCCTAAGCCCGTTACCAGACTTATTGTCGTGTAGGCCATGTTTTTTTCCGAAAAAAAACTGCTAAAGATGTCTTCTCTTCATACCTTTGCGTTAAAATCTCCCAGTACGATTTCGGTAGTCGCTCATAGGTTTTGTCAGGTAGCTCGTAGAAGCAATCCTTAGCTATATCATCTTTAACCTCCGTCGGGGCGTGAGTGCATATAAGGCTTATGTTGGCGAATTTGAAATAACTTATTGTTACCATGCAACCAATAGCCTCGGAAATGCCTGATTTTATTGTTGAAGACCCTGCTAAATGAAAAAGGACAACTACGTTCGTATCTGCGCCTGAGATGTGAGAACATTAAATAGCACAAGTGCAGGCAAACAACTATCGGAAACCCTTAACTGCTACAAAGCAGGCATTTTTGTCATCCAAGCAATACGATGTGATGGGCCGGTCAAGAGGATGAGTAACTGTGACATCTACTAAAGACCGTGTTAAAATGAACAGAAACAGCGACTATTGGGATGTTGGCGAATTTAACCTTGATGCTTTAGCTTATTTTTTGGAAACATAGGACTTCTTGATTAAGTCTGGCACTGCTTTGTAGAAGGTTAGGGCTTCCTTCTAGGTTCGCCTGGGACAGCAGACCGGGTAATCTTTCCGTGCCATTCTCACCATGCTGTTTATAGTGTTCCTTTGTTTCGTCTTGTTATCAACACTCGCACTTATCGTTTAACATGTGAAATCTGGTTGAATGAGACCAGTACCAGTAAGTGTAGTCAGAGTTACAACAAATGGACATTCCCAAGTTAAAGCCAAGCAGAGTCTATCCCACGTTCTACAACATCCAACCATCATTTGGTTTGCTCCATCAAGTCAAAAAAAATCGTTTGAAAGCACAAACGCAACCTCTAGGATTTGGATTATTCTTAAGACATCCTGGCATCTAATTATAAATGCTTATGCCCCACATCCCACGTGCTCTGTTCATGCGAAAGGCTTATCCGTAAGCATGCAGACTGACTAACCTACTGCAAATATCATTGCCCTAAGGACATGTGACATTAAACACGACATTTCACGACTGCCGCTGATTTGACGACACAGTAATACGCATCGCTACTGAATAAAGCTGAGTGACGGCCGATCTTACGTATCTTATCATGTAAGCCTCAAGTGAAATCAACTTATGTCATAATTATGTCATCATGTGACCAGGGAAAGTAAACCTCATCGAATTGCACATGTGCAGGTACCTACGACATCGATGCACAAATGCACCTTGAATTGTTTTTTTTTTTTTTTGTTTGTCAGTCAACCTTTTTTTGTATAAATTTCTCCAAAAAATAAAAACGAATTTCAACTTTTAATTTCCGGTTGCCAGTACACACAATTGAATCACAACCGCGACTCAGAGACTCGGAGACTCACTCACACATACCAAAGAAGGAAAAAGAAGCAGACAAACAAAAAAAAAACGAAACAAGTGATGGCGAATTACAGTATAAACAATTGGACACGTCGTAATACATTGTACGACTTCATGGCGCGGCAATGGCCCATGAGGTGGGGGTTGTGCCGCTGTAAACGGGGAGTGTAAGAGACACAGCAAGGAAAACCACAGAATAACGTGTGGCCATTTTTTTTTTATTTTTTAATTAAATTAAAACTCATTAGCGATAACTCATGCGAGGAGATTAAAGGAAAATGCCCCCTCTCACCAACAACGGAGTGCAATTGGTGGGTAAAATATGGGAAAGGGCCATTGGTGAAGGTCTATTTACGAATCACTCGGGGTTTTCCTTTTTTTTTGTAATTTTCTCAGTTTTAATTTTGTGTGTTTCGTTTATTATTTGCAGACCATGGAGAAGAGGCTCCATCAAGTCATTATAGTCAGAATGGAAGTGTTCAATGTGATGGTGTATGAGTGAAGTTAAATTCATCCCCCACCGGAGCCACACTATTGGAAACCACTTTTTGTTGAGATTTTAATGTTTTTTTAGTAAATACATTTGTTGGGGGTATTTAACATTTTTATTGGATGGGATTTGTATTTTTGTAGGGCATTTACATTAAATCTTCATCTCACAGAAGCTTTTAATTAAAAATTCATCAATAAATTAATTAGTTTCTTTTTCAATTTAATATGTTCATAGGCATTGTGTGCAGGATCAAATTATTTATGAATTCCATTGAAGAGCAAAAAAAGGATATATATATTTTTTTAATAACGTTTTTTTTTGTCGGTTTGGGTTTTGTTTTATTTATAGCATTTGAATATATTTTAATTGGATTTCCGTGTCCAATTAGTATTTCACAGGGCTATTTGTGGGCTTAACTTTTAACTAATGGCTGAGCCCAGCACTGAATTAAAAATATGACGAGGTTTGAATGCAGCTTTTTTCATATCAATTAATGCAAACATTTTAAACCAAGGTCGATGTATTCTTGTTTTTTTTTTTGCTTTTTTATTATTATTTGTGCAATGATTTCATTTGAGTTGTAATTAGTCAGGATTTAATTAAAATATTTTACCATCAAATATAAATACCGGATTCGTTTATATTAATTTTTTTTACTGCAAGATCGCAGTGTTATTAGATAGGGAATAAATTATAATATGGTTTTAGGGAAATCGACTGAAGGAATATATTTTTTAGAAAAAAAATCAAGCAAAGTTCCTAGGATAATTAGAAATTTTTACGCTTGGAAACATATTTTGGACAGTTTTTCGGTTAATTTTAAACAAAGTATTTAACAGACTGTTTCATTATATAGCGCTCAAATGGTAGGCAATATAAATATGTATAGGAAAACACACATTTGTTTCTCCATAGCTAATGCTTACCATCTCCGACTTTAAGCAACTTCACCGGGACTGCTGGGTGCCTAGTACTTTGACCGTAGATATGGCGGAGAAGCATGTGTAAAGTCTCGGCGAAACCGGCATAAGATGAGAGCGGGCGAAGAGAGTTGCCACTGTAAGACAAAAATTCCTTTTTCAAGTCTACAGCCAAAGAATCGCCAAGATGAAACAAACGGTGGCGTCTACAGCCATTAAGGACGAACCAAGTTTAGACCATCCAATACAGGGATTTTAGAAACATTGATCATGGTCCATTGGAAGAAAGTGCCAGAAGCATCAGCTGGAGGACTATCAGTTTCCTACCTATGATAAGATATCCTACACTAGTCTAAAAACCATGGATTTCGTCTCAGATTAGCTCGCTTATGTTAAGACGCGATCAAGCATATTATCAGGGAAATTTTTTGTTTGCAAGAACAACACCGCGAACACCGCTAGCATTGCCAACTTCGCAACGAAGTCGTAATGTCTCAGAGCAAAACGTCAGTGAAAATCTTTTAGGTGTTGCTGCGGCTGTAAATCGAATCCAGAACTTCTGCGCGGCAGTTCATTTCATCGCACTAACAATCGCGCAACTAAGCCCGTCAGTCGAGTGTTGATAACAAGACAAACAAAAATTATTATATTAATTTTTGTAATATAAATAAGGAACAAAATTGGACCTAAAACTGAACCTTGAGGAACTCCTATATTAATATTTCTGGTTTCACTGAAATTATCACCTATCTTAACCATTTGTTTTCTATTTTTTTAGGTAAGAAGAAAACCAATCGAGCATAGAACCTCTAAAGCCAGACTTTTCTAATTTTTTTTTAATAATATTGTATGATCTACTGTATCGAAGGCTTTTTTATACCAATATACAGAGCAGCAGTGCACTTTTGTTTCGATACTTTCGAAGATATGACAACAGTGTGCTAAGAGTGCATCTTCAGTTGATTTACCAGCTCTAAATCCATACTGTTTTGAGCTGAAAAACGAAGTTTTCTCAAGATAGCTTACTACTCTATGTTTTATGAGTTTTTCGAAAATTTTTGGAAAAAACTGGAAATAAAGATATAGGCCTGAAATTTCTAACAGATTTCTTATCACCTCTCTTAAAGATCGGAATAACTGCAGCTATTTTAAGATTTTGCGGGAATTTGCCGTGAATTATGCTTTTGTTAAACAGAAATGTTAAGATATCAACTACATTTAGGCTTACCTTTTTGATAAAGTTGTTGGAGAAACTTTTTGACGCAGAAGAATACGAATTATCTTCATCTTGAATTACTTTGTAGACTTCAAAGAAGGTTAACGACTCAAAGAAGGAGCTATTGGGTTGAAAACCTTCATTAAAGCAATTTTCCGGACAATAAACAGAAAAATGATTGATCCCGGCATTGGAAATAGTATCTAAAGCTATTTGAATGAAGTACTCATTACTCATTAAAGATTTTTGCCATTTCAGAATGATCAACAATATTCATAGTTCCAAAATTAAGATTTAAAGGAATATCAGAAGTTTTGTTTTTGTAAAATAATTCATTAACTATGCCCCATTCTTTTTTTTAAATCTCCTTTGGCTTTATGGAACTAATCCATATAAAAGTTTTCTTTGCAAATATTAATTGCAAGACTAATCTCTTTACATAAAAGTTCATACTTTTAACGGAATAAAGCGTTCTTACGGTGCTTCTTACATTTAAGCCTTAATTGATTTTTAGAATGGATTTTCTTTATAAAAGTAGTTAGACATCCATGGCTTGAGTTTTTCCAATTTAGGTTTATTACTACCAGTTACTTTCAAGCTAAGATCAACATAGCAATTTAAAAATAAAACAAGAGTATCGAAAGCAATTGAGGGATTGGAATCAGTATAACCTCTTGACTAGTTTTCAAAAACCAAACAAGAATTAAGCAGTTCAAAATTAGTTTTGGTAATTTGCTTATGCAAAACCTGTTTTTTTACTTTGATTTGGCTATTTTCTTCGAAATTAGAAAATAAGCACGTCATACAATGATCTGAAATCTTAAAGTCAGATATTTTACTATTTAGAGTTAAATTAGTCTTTAAGTCAATTCTTGCCAAAATATGATCAATGCATGTTTTAGATGTTGAAGTTATTCTTGTTGGTTCATTAACACAAGATTCTAGGCCAAAGGCTGACAATAACGACTTATGATTTTCCACTATAACAGTATCAGACAGCATATCTATATTTATATCACCAACTATAAAAAAGTGCTTAGAATTATTGTTTATCAGCAATGATTTAAGCTCCTCCATAAAAACATCTACATTGACATTGTGAAATCTATAAAAACAACTAAAAACAAGTTTTACACCATTACTAACTACAGAGATCTCAAGCATATCAGAGCTTAAAAGATCCTTGCTGACACAATCATAGCTCAAGCTTTCATTAACAAAAACCGCAGCACCACCTGATGCGTAATAATTATTACACTTTGCATATAAATTATAACCGGGAATTCTTAAAAATTCTACACACCCATAGAAATAACCTATTGTTACCATGCAACCAATAGCCTCGGAAATGCCTGATTTTATTGTTGAAGACCCTGCTAAATGAGAAAGGACAACTACGTTCGTATCTGCGCCTGAGATGTGAGAACATTAAATAGCACAGGTGCAGGCAAACAACTATCGGAAACCCTTAACTGCTACAAAGCAGGCATTTTTGTCATCCAAGAAATACGATGTGATGGGCCGGTCAAGAGGTCAAGGGGATGAGTAACTGTGACATCTACTAAGGACCGTGTTAAAGTGAACAGAAACAGCGACTATTGGGATGCGGATTTGTTATAAGTGCCAGACTTATTCAAGAAGTCTTATGTCTCCAAGAGATTAGCGAACGCAATGTAACAATTCGCATCAGGGCTCCATTCGCCAACATAAGCTTTATTTGCACCCTCGCCCCGATGGAGGAAATATATGATATAGCAATGGATTGCTTCTACAAGCTCCTTGAAAAAACCTGTTAACGCCTACCGAAGTACGATATCAAAATCGTGCTGGGAGATTTTAGCGCAAAGGCAGGAAGAGAAGACATCTTTAGAAGTATTGACGGAAAGCAAAGCCTACACCAGTGGTTGGAGATACACTCCCGTTCAACTGAATAGGTACAAGATTTTCGAGAGCGGTTAACCGTTATTGCTCTTAACTGGATGACCGGAATACATTTTTGTAAATGACATTAAAAAATGCATCAAATTTAAGAGAGAATACAAGAACACAAACATAATATCACCGTTATTACTCGTTTTATTATTAATTTTATATTTGCATGTTTAAATCGTGCCTTTTTTTTTTGGTTCATCTGAATAGGTACATGGGCTGTAATATTAAAAATATCTTTAGAAAAATAAAAAAAAAAAACAGTTTTGTTTTATAAGTTAGTTTATTTTATTTAGTAATGTGTACTTCCACCTTTATTTAAAATTACTTCATAAATTCTACTTGGCATTGAATCGTACAATTGCTTGAGGTAACCCAGAGATATTTCGCTCCAAGCTGTCTTAATCGCAAGAATTAATGATTCTTTTTCCTCGAACTGCCTGCCTGATTCGTAGACTTTTCTTGCTAGTAACCCCATCAACATTTAAACCTGCCCAGACACTGCTCACACATTCTTCTCAGCATTAGACTGAATAAACCGAATGATAGCGCGTTTCGACTAAAGGTCGATTAAAAAATGATATGTCAGGACTTGAATTTCGTTGGTAATCGTTGGTAATTTCAAGGATTTGCTTTAGTGTTAAAATTTGTCAATGTCACTTGTCAATTATTAGCCTGTAACCACACTGTAACGAGTCTCTTTAGTTACCTCTTTATACTTACTTACTTAAGTGGCGCCAACATGTCCAAATAGCCCGGTCCTTAGCTAACTGCTGCAGTTGCGCACTTCAAATCGTTTGCAGTAAATTTTTACTTATGCGCGCCACTATAGGCGAGGTCTTCCTCTAGTGCGTCCGACGCACTTCTGGCTGAGATTCGAAGACTTACACCACTTTTTGGTATGTACTAACAAATATCAGCATACTACTCAATATTTTCGAGTCTTTCAATCAAGTGTTCCTGTTAAAGTCCGTCTTAATGAGTGTACCAACGTGAAGTCTCTTTTTTGCACCATTCGCAGCTTCTACTCGTTCGACAGTCGAGCTCAAAATTTGGCTGTGATGGGAAAATCGACGGTTGTCCTAAATTTGTAAACATTCAGGTTGTTGAATGTGTGGCTAGCATACATAGGGCGATTTTTTTTTTGAGTTTCGACCATTTTGAGACCAGGGTGCCATGTGGATTCGAGGTCCAGGGAACCTAGTGATGTTGAAAACTGTATTATATGCTGCTGTAAATCAGTTAGTCGGTAGCCATTATCTGATGTCATGGAGGGTGTGCTTTCAACTCATCCGCCAAAAATGTTGATTTGTACTCGTCTCATGGTTAAATGCGCGTTCACATATAGGGTGTATGTTGCAAAACGTTGCTCTAATGCGGATCACATCCATCCGATCGCTAGCGGGCTTCATGCCGATTAGTCTAGAGTCTACACCGAAGTTAACACCCACAACGAATCCGCATTGTAATATGTGTAGCCATGGGTGGCAGTTGTTATAATAGTCGCATGTCTTTCGTTATTGTTTTCCGGATCCTGTCCAAAGTATTTCCTTAATCGCTGTATTGTCCACCCTGTACCGCGTGAGGAGAGTTACAAGTTGTTAATAGCACCCTGAGAAAACAGTGTGCATCAGTTCAAGTTTTAAGGATTGTATGTGATCGTTTCGCGTCTTAAGGGATTTAATGGAATCTTCGATCCAAGGCTGTTGTCTCTTTCGTAACCAGCTGTTTTTTTTTTTTTTGTGTGGTAAGGAAGTTACTCTGAAAGCACAACTCTTAGCTTAGATGCCCGGTACCAATTTGTAAGATAGGGGTACCTGAGCCGCCAATATCCACTACGGAATGAAACGCTGTTGGTATTGTTTTATCTTCTTTTCTTTTTCATAAAAAAAAATGAGCTCAAAACTTATGTTAAATAGTAGTTAGATTACCCACCAACTATACAAAACAAATACAAATTTTTGACGCAAGTTAGTACCCAGGGCCGAGCATTCTCACAACCATTCACGTGTGCGTGTGTACTTCTAGCACGATGGCGGGACCTCCTGTCTTATACCGACTCCGTACGGCGAATTTGGTGAGCTTTTCTTGACAATTGATACTACTCGTTTGATTTGTCTGATCAGATTAGGTATTGCTACGGCTGGGAGTCGAACCCAGATTTTCAGTGCGGCATCGCGCCATTGAGCCCGTCACCCACCATAAATCAAATCCATTTGTAAGGTTTACAGCTCTTGAAGATAAAATGTTAAAATATGCATAATATTGATAAAATACTTAATACGCCTGAAGATATGCATTTGATTCTTACTCATTCTATAAGGGCATATCGAGCTAAAGATTGAAAGATCGAATCGTTATCAAAGAATTTCGTAAACATAAATTCACCGCATATTTTCAGGGCTTTGGAAATTAATAAAATTGAATTTTATTTTCGTAGATACTTTATCTTGTGCTTAGCACCCGAATTACCGTTAACAAATGAACACTAATATATATTTCTATTGCAAATGCCTTGGCATTACCTTGGCCACCCTCAATCTGGAATTGATTTATAGAAAATTCTTATCTAGCTATATGTCGACATTCCACTCCTTGCTTCATCAATTCTCAACAAAAAAAATAATAAAAATAAATTCCCAAGTGTAAACAGCCACTCGCAAAGGCGGATATTGACTAAGAAACGTGAACGCATCAAGAAAAAGTCGTGAACGACGCGATGTCTACAAATACGTATCCGCGTTAAACAAAGCAAAACCAAAAAGTTGCGCGACATAGACGGATGTATTGAGTCCGTGAATTTCGAGAAAACATACGAGACATGATGTAAAGTGCTTAGTCTACAAGAGTGATCGATCTTGTGAGAATAACTTAGCATTACAGAGGATGGCGCATCTACAGCAGCTCATGTCTGATCGTACAGCTATTTGCGTATGCAGAATTGTCTGAAAAAAAAAACAAGAAAAACTTACGAGAGGACCCCAATCGGAAATAGATTTCTGCAGTCGCCGTGGTTCTATTTTATCTCGAATGCATTGTTGCAGTTGTTCGAGTAATTTGTCAATTTTTGCGAATCTTCTTTTGTTACGATGTGACACAGATGTTTATTTTTACCGAATGTATGTATAAGATTGCGCTTACGTAGAATGAATTACGGGACCGCAATAAATTTGCAATATTTTGAGATTTTTTTTCTATAAATTTCTGCAACGTTTCGGCTACTAAATTTTGAAGGGGCTATGAGGATTGATGGATCATAAAACTTTTTCACATAAAAAAAAATCCTACTTATCGGCAGTAAATGAATGAATAATGAAGGCCATCCTGTTGAGCTTTATAGTGGAGATGATTTGGTAACTAACATTTATTAGTAAATTTAAGTCGGGTTAAGGAATACCTGAAAAATTAAACCTCAGAATGATTTGTGCAATAAAGAAAAATAGTGATCATCTGAACTGCGCCAACTACCTACAGAGGCATAATTCTTCTCAACATTACCTATAAAGATCCTATCTGCCGTAATATGTGAACGCCTGAAACTGTTCACCAACAACATGATCGTCACTTAACAGCGTGGTTAAGCCAGCAAATTCTACAACTGATCATATCATCACACTTCGGCAGACCCTGAAAAAAAAAACAGCTGTCGCGAGGCCGATAAGGGTGGAGTTAAACACAAGCTGAGCAATTATATACCGATATCAATACTTCCAGAAGTTGAAAAGTGTCTGGAAGACGTAATTTCGCAAAGATTGTGAGGTTCTATTGACAAGCGTCCTTTTATTTATAAAAATCAGTATGACTTTAAAAAAAAAACAGAAAAACAGGTAAACTGCTAGGTGAATTCGTTAAATGTATCAATGAAAGTTTAAGCAAAAGCCATTATGTCCTAGTCATGTTATTGGATTTCAGTTAAGCTTCGACAGTCTTAACCATTCAAAGTTACTAGAAGCGCTAATACGGACTGGCATACGAGGAATAATGGCTGGTTGACTCGAGGATTATTTACACAACAGGCTGTTTTGCGTAAAAATTAAGGACGTGATGAGTGAGAAAAAAGACGTGCAGTATGGCGAGGCCCTAAGTTATCAAAACTAAGTCCAATCCTCTTTTTTTTTTAAATTTATTTTTTATTTCCTTAATATATTAACTTAATACTAGACAAAAATGCTTAAATCTAACTTATCAATAACATATTTACTTAAACAAACTTATGGCCCTTAGAGGGCGCTGTAAGCTTACATCTAACAGTTTTTATTTTGCCTTTCGGCTTCATTCCAATCCTCTTCATCATTTACACAAACGTGTAAAGCAAAGCATTCCACTTGCGTTGCTGACGATACGGCGATTGTGGAAGGCTAAAGGTCTCTGGACACAACGACAAGTATTATGCAGGAGGAGTTGAATGCTGCCATTAAATGGTGCCACGATAACGGTCCTATTATCAACGCATCAAAAACCAAGATGGTACATATCCGGAGTCCACAATTCAAGCCCACAGTAGAATATACTTGAGAAATGATGCCTATCCGAACAATGCAAACAAAACTATTGAATTCGTAGAGAGCTACAAATATCTTGGAGTTATCATTGACTCTCAATTTCTATGAAGCAAACACATCGACAAGCTGCGCATTTACTGTACCATGCCAATGCGGTTCTTGACTTAAAACAGGTGTTCTATGCCCTAGTTGAGTCAAAGTTACGGTATGGTATGCTTGCTGGGACTACTCAGCAACAACACACATCGAAACAAATTATAAAGCCTTCAAACTCTGCGATGAAACAAATAAACTCAAGCTATTGGTGGAACAATGAAAGAACGTTCAGAGTTCTTCAGGTCGAGCAAGTATATGTAATCAACACCAAAAGACGTGGCCAAGGTATGCTTTATTTGCCAAGAAATTATAATGTTAATGTTCCTGTAACAATCAAAAAATTACCTTGAGTGCTAGTGAGCAAAGAGAACTGCAAGACTAGAAAGCAAAACTTAACATTTCTTCTTAAACTCAAGTTAATTAACTATCTAAGGTGACAAGGTGTGGCATATGAGCCTTCAATACAAATTAAGACAAGTTCTGCATGAACAATTATATAAAATCCTTGTTTCGGATCTTGAGCATAGACTTCCGTGTTAAACTCGGAAACGAGTATTCAGAAATCAAGGATATAATGGCGGGAGTACCCAAAGGAAGCGTCCTTGGACCACTCGTGTACCTCATATTCACTCGTGATATCAAACGATACGATACAATAGTTAGCAGTTGGCACAACAATAGAGGAAACATATATGAAATTACAAAACGCTCCAAACGAGGTTATTGAATGGATAAATCTTGGCGGATTGCACTTAATGAGAGCAAACCAATTCATGTTGATTTTTCGTATAAACCGACAAACAATTTGCCTATTTCGGAATCACACTCGATACAAAATTGAAATGGCATGTGAAAAACAAATGCGAAAATAAATACTGAGAACTGTACTGGTTACTCGGAAAATATTCGAAGCATGGCCCTGATAACAAGCTGATTTTATACCAGCAAGTGCTAAAGCCAGTTTGGAAATATGGTATACAACTATGGGATTGTACAGGTGAAACGAATCTAAACAATTTACAAACTTTTGAAAACAAAATGTTAAGATCATTCGTCAATGCGCCGTGGTACGTAAGGAATGAAGATCTACGCAGAGATTTGGGTGTTCCCGCGGTAAAAGATGGAACGAAAAATTGTGCACGACAAAATAAAAAAACGTTTATTAGGACACGTTAACACAAGGATCTCCAAATTGTTGATGACCAAGTTCCTTGGATTTTTCCTGATAATAAGAAACCGCGCTATAAATTGCGGATAAAGGAGGAAGGAGCTCTCAAAGGAAAGTTACCTGCCAAACATTTCAATATACTCGTGATAAAAAATTTGCCAGATAAGTCGCATACTTAGCTGCAAAACAAATACAAAAAGGATGGTGGTTTTAGTGAGTAAAAATCTCACACAATATACTAATGGGCACGTGCTCATCGTGTCTATGAAGATTTCCACCAGCCCCCGGAGCAAACAATATAATTATCCATAAAGTTATTGTACTATCCTTGTTTTTTTCTTTTGAAAATATTTACTTTGCCTATAAAACTTACTTAAAAAATTTAAGCCTAAAATAATAGTTAAGCAATAAGTTCGAGTAAGACTTAGAATCTATAGGTATGCTGTCCACACGAAACGACACACAATATCGCCGAATCGGACGGAACGTCACCATTGGCAGACAAAACTTTGAGGTAGCACGGGCCTTAGTCTACTCTCGTTAGAAATTAAACGAAGAATTACAATCGTTCCAACCGGGCTTCGGGCTACGAAGGGAATTCAGTAGTAACGCACTCACTCGAACTACTAAGGAAATCCTATATAAAACCTGATGGTCCCAGTCTTGCTTTAAGGCGCTGGGACATGGACCGTATCGAAAGTGGATGAGGAAATCGTTGGTCGATTTGAAAAGTAGATTCTTCGAAAAATCTTCGGTCCCGTTTGCGTTTACGGGCTGTGGAGACGAAGATTCAACCAAGAACTATATGAGCTGAACAGCGACATGCCCCTGGTCCAAAAACTCCGCATTGGACTTTTAAGTTAGCTAGGACATGTAAAACGAACACTCCGGCACGCAGAGCTGTCGATTCCCAGCCGACTTCGCACACAGTATAGAAAGACCTCGCCTCGAAGACCGGCGCGCACAAGTAGGAACCGATCTCAACCAACATGTTGTGCGCAACAGGAGACAGTTTGAGACAAACTATGTACCGAAATTAATTTAGCCCTATGGGATATCGTATACAAAAATGGCTCCATGGAATCCTCTCTCTGGAGTGGTAAGAGCCAGTTGCCTGTTGTTCACCCTGAAATAATACACCCCCGGAGATACGAATTGGAAACGAATTAACCACCAGAATTCTTTATTTCAGATTTTGCCATCTGTCACACTTCTAATCAAAGTAATAACTTTACTTCACAGAACCTATATTATGGTGTGGGGTTATCTCACCGGACTAAAAGGTGGTGTTGTTGCCTGATCAACCACCTTTACAACATTCAGGCAGTACCAGCAAGTCAGAAATTGGGACTTTAAAAGCAACGAAGTAATAAATCCTTGAAGAGATCCAATAGAAAATCCACATCATACCGTTCTAATTTACACCACTTTAGCTAGCGGCATGTTCGTTCTTAAAATTCTTCCTCCAAGTTTTATAACATGGCAGTTGAAGAATCTGTTGTTTGAGAACTAAGATACACCCTGGCCTGGTTAGCCCAGGTCTTTTGCGCCACTTGAGTAAGCAAGTAAGTGTTTTCGTCAAAAGTATTTTTATCATTTTTTAACACCTATTTGTCTAGTGTGTGAACATACTCAAGTTAGCTGGCCAACTAATTCCTTCCACTTTGTCATTTCTAATTTTAATTAACTGTTTCGATTTGTATCTAAGCTCCGTAAGCCTGCACATATTACCTTATCACACAGCATTCCCACCGAGCTTCTAATGCGGCGATAAAACAAATACAACAACAAAAAGAATCACAACGATAAGACACTGCACTGACTATCTTCCATTAAACAACTTAGCGGAAATGACTTGAACAAACACTTAACCGTTGATTAGTCTTATCTGAGACATCACTAGTTCGTGGCTCTCCTAGAGAGTCAGTCAATTAGTAAAGAACCTCCATCACATATGGATCTGAGAATGCAAACATTTTCATTCGACGCACATGTCGACACATTTCGGTATCAGTGCGCGTTTGCTGACAATACGATTTTGTTTTAACACACGCGCAACACGATGGTGTGTTGTCTGTTTTTTTTTTTTTGGCAATTATCCCTTGGAATGCAAATGGAATTTAAATTAGATGACGCACTATACGAAGCCATAGAGAAACGAGAAACGTCCAAAGACCGGATGAATGAAATTATGTTAAATCTACTCGATCAGAAGAGGAATAGGTACCCAAGAGCACGATCACCAAGCTGATCATGGATCATGTCCCTAGTCGCTAAGATATATATGCCATTTGCCCATCCTCACGTACATTATAAGCACAATGTGGGAAAGAGCACTTGATTAATAGCTGTAATGGCACCATTGGTAGTTCTTGTCGATGACGTCGACGACGACGCGACGCAGTCTTTTGTCTAAACATGTGTTCAATGTTCACCCCTCGCGATCCCCCAGAGGTTGATCATATTCCCCCACTGAAGACGTGGGTTAGTGGCTTTAATGAGATTAGGCTTGTGGATCTGTCGAAATCTTACCCACGCATACAAATTGAAATTGAAAATTGTTCACCCGGGAAAAAAAAATCCATGGAAGCAACAAATGCGGGGCAGGGGGCAGAACATGTTAACATTTTTTTTTTTATAGGGCGAGTCATTAAAAATACTTTATGATCAACATGCCGTGCGCTCTATAAAATCCCAAATCGTTCCAGTATGACCGACCAGAGACCAGGTCGTCATTAAGCCATAATTGCTTCCTCAACAATTGGCGTTTTTGACGCGCAGTCCGTCGGTGTACGGTTCGAAAAGAAACGACCTGACACGCGAGAGAAATCTTCCATCAAAATGATCACTTGCGCCGTGTAATTATCTAATGGCGTTTTAAGTCGCGTTCTCATTTGAAAAACAGAACAAGAAATAAATCGAAAAGAAATTGAAATTGGATGCCGCAGGCGAGCTGTCAAAAAATCGAGTATAATCGGGGTCAACGCACCGACCATGTACAACACTTGTCATGTCAATGTCAAATGTTTTCACTTAAATTGATGAAGTTGTATTTTTGTATGCTACTGTCAGGAATGAAGATGGAGCTGTTTTACCAAAAAAAATGATTAAGCAATGAGGTATAATCTTCTTGTTTTAAAATACAGGGTGGCACACTTTTTTTTGTTATGAACTGGTATTCTTATAATGGTTTATACTATAGATAAAATCTTGTGTGCGTGTGCAAGATTTTAGGACCTTCTATTCTATGCCGAATTCGAACGGCTAACAGTGTTTAAATACCTCGGTACTCGCGTACTACTCCTTTCACATTTGTACTCCTATTTTTTTTTTAAGACCTAAAATATTTTAGCAAAGCAAAGTGTAATGTCAACATAAATAAATTTAATTCACTTAAAATTCCAAACTATCGTCAAAAAGGGAATTTCGCTTTTGGGTTGTTTATACCCTATTAAATAGGGTAATATTAGTTTTGATAGTTTGTATAAAAGGAAATAATTTACTTATAACCTTTACGTATATGGATCGACTCAGTATCGCTAGCTGTCCGTCCATTCGTCTGTGAGTAATCAATTTTTGGGCCTTAAATTGTGAGCTAGAGTGTTGAAATTCGGTATATAGTCTCTCTGTACGACGAAGCAGAACAAGTGTAAACATTTTCAAAACCCGCACACTGTCATGCCCACATTTTTAAGAAACGAGATATTAGAAAAAAGTGTCTGAGCAAGATACACGGCTGGTTATCAGGTTAGCACACCACCAATGATGAGTTTAACTCTTGCATAAGACCGGTGTCATACCATCAAAGATTATAAAGTCATACAGATGACGCAATGAGAACAAAAAAGAGAAACTTTTGCTCACCAGCTTCATGGTAGGGATGGCCATTCACACATGAATATCCAAATAGTACGACCCGCCATAGAACAATTTTTCTTTTATGCAGTGCGTCATCTGTATGACTTTAAAATCTTTGATACCATACTCCAAGTGCACACGAGATAAATGTGAAGGCAGAAAAAATACATATACATTAACCCGATTTCATTGTGTTAGTATTTCTATCCAAAATGACATTTGCCAAGCCGTACGCAAGCGCTTAGGTTTGTGTGAGACTGTATGTAACTTTATTGATGTTGACTGCTCGGCTAACAAAAAACGAATGACATGAAAGTTTTTTCAGACCTGTAATTGTGAAAAATGTGTTTGTATTTGTTTTCAATCCTGTTCTACCGCACAAACTCGGTTGAAGAATTTCAACCTTCGTCCCCTCGCCAATAAAACCGGTGTCATACCAACCAAAACCATCTCGTGTGCGGAGGCCCAATAAGCTTAACAAAATTGGTCTTCTTACTGTTGTTAAAATGCATCTACTATACATAACATTTTTCTGATCTTCGTATAGACTCTCACTGGATAAAAAAATAATGCGCCGGTCGGATCCCGTTATATGGTTACAGCCATTTTATTTCATTTTCGATGAAAAGTTCGCCCTATTTCTGCGTCTTCAGGTTAGCACATGCAAATTCATTTTCCTTTGTCTTCAACAATTGAAGACTATAATATGGGTAAAGAAAAATCTATATCCGTTCAAGTGAAATTGAAGCTTGCAAGTAGTCAAGGCTTCTATGAGTGAAATATCAAAAAAAAAATCCGTAAGATTCATTAAACCTGCGAATATTAATAAATAAAATTAATGGTAAACACTGCAACTAGTTACCTTTTATTGAACGAAGAACGATATACGCCAAAAGAGATCACCCTATTGGTAGATGCTCTTATTTTTGCAAATGGCCGCCAATGTCAAATCTTTTTTGACATTTGTGGACTAGACAGATGTAGAATACAAGTGAACAAGCCATGGAGCGATAGACTTTCCAGGAGCGCGGAATAATCGTGGCTATTTTTTGCGTAACAATTCGCCTGTAGTGTTGGCGCAGCGCGAATATCGTCGCCGATTCCCCGGCCGCCCGACACAGACTGCGCAAATACTGCGCCGTTTGGCCACCAATGGGACCACACGAGACGTTGGCAAAAGTGGCCATCGGACGTTGTGCCGAGAATATCGCCGCTGTTGCCGAGGATGACGACCAGACGCCCGTGCCTCGCAATGAGCCATCAGCCGGTCGTCGGCGAAATAAGGCGAATTTTGGTCAAAGACTTGCGCATGCTCCTGTACAAAGTCCAGTCCGTTCATCAGCTGCTACCTGTCGACCGCTCCTATCGCTTCTGGGTCACAGAAAATCCACTAGTAATGCACGAGGAGCCATTACACCCGCTCAAAGTTAGTGCATGGTGCGCTGTTCACGCTGGAGGAGTCATTGGGCCTTTTTTTTTCGAGAACGCCGCTGGTCAAACGACAAGAATGGCCTGGCGTGCTATAGGGCTATGTTAACCGAGTGCCCGAGTCACAACCGATAATAATGAGAGCCAAACAACAACGGATGACTTTTTTTTGGCCCACCTTTTACATATAAAAGTAAATGTGAACATCTGGAGAGACGCAACTGTCAGCTCGTTGTAGAGTTGCTAACTTAGACCATAGTTCAGTGTTGGCACTTTAGCTTGTAGCATCAGGTCTCCACACCCCTGATTTACAGATATGTAGCTTGAAGAAAAACTCCCACTTTCGGTGGCTTCGAAGGACTTACGTAAGGTTTATCTGCCGAAATTATTTCTCTATGGCAAAAACTTTGTGTCAATACTAATTATACCCCTATGGGATATGGTAAAAACAAATTTGTGCACACACCTACTTTTGAAGACTAAAATATGTTTATACTACAGTTTTTCTCAAAATACTCACTTTTTTTGGCTGCAGTACTACCTTATAATATTTTTCCCGCCTAATATCTGGGCTAGGCTCAAAAAAACAAAAAACATGAAAAAATAATAATGGCAACGACAGCGAAAACCACCAGTCAACCAATCGAAATGGAGTCAGGAAAACATTATCTAAATGTAACCGTAACTAGGCTCCCGAAAATGAAGGCCTTCTCGCCGAGATGTATAATCGCGATTTGGTAAGTACCAAGCTCCCATTCATGTGCAAAATTTGGTCGAATGAATATATGCTTGAAGAAGGGAACCGCAGAATCGTTCGCCTGATCCACAAAACAGGAGATTATCTGAACAGTGAACTGCGCCAATTACAGAGGCATAAATCTTTTCAAACAAGATCATATCTCCCGTAATATGTGGACGCCTGAAACCATTCACCAACAACCCTTATTAGTGTGGTTTTAGTGCAGAAAAATTGACAACTGATCAAATCATCACACTTCGCCAAATCCTGGTGTTGATTTCAAAGTCGTATGCAACGGCTTTTATGGAGACGGACTACACAGAGCCATGTCATGTCAGTGCAAAATGATGATGGAGACTTCTGGTTGCTCCATCAGAGACTTCAAATTTCTCAGTGAAAAATTCGATACAACTCTGAGATAGTAAGGCTACGAATAATATCTGGCTAACCGCTGTTTTTTCGGTCTAAGAAGGAAATTTATTATTTACTTGAACTACTACGGGGAATCTGTACAAGACTCTGATCATGCGAGTCTTACTCTATGGTGCCGGAGCATGGATCGTATCAAAATCGGATGAAGAATCCTTTGTCGTTTCCAGCGAAAAAATCTTCTGGGAATCTCGGGTTAGCATCCGAGTATTGCTCTCTGAAGGCGAAAATTCAATCAACAACAATGACGTATACTTTGTCAAAAAAACGCCGCATTGAAAGTTGAAGATGTCTAGGACATGTAAAGCGCATGGACACCATTAGAGGAAGACCTCGCCTAAGTGGCGTGGCGAACTAACGAACTAACGAACTAGAAGTGGGCAATTGTACGGTGTTCTCTAGTGATTAGGTTAGCTAGAAAGGCATATAGGTTCAAGACTCAGCCTTTAACTAAAACTATAAAAAGTGAGTCTTCTGTAACTTAGACTTATACTTTTCTTTTCGACATTTGATTATAGAACTTGACGAAGTTCAAGTTTCGAAAGCTTTTTGCAGGCTGTATGTCTCGTGTGTGTAACAACAAAGCAACAACAAGTGCAATGTGTGTATAAAAGATTCATTGTCGAACCTTTAAGCATCAACTTCTAATTCTTTAACAGCTCTGAAAGTGTTTCAGGTTTATGTGCTGTTGCCTTAATAGTTGAAATGAAGGCAATTATATTATTTTTGAGTTATCGATTTAATTACCTTTGCCTTGGGGTGGGTTCGTTTATTGATAGCCTCTATCAAATTAATTGCGTGACGCTGGGCTCCATCGATCACTTTGATTAAGCCCCCGCCCTAAGGTGCTATAAATTGTTGCCAAATCAGGCGAAATGAAAAAGAGTTTATATCGGAACAATTCTGGCTAACTAATGAAATTTTTTCAATATCTTTGATTGACTGCTTTCAACGAATTGTATCCATATCGGAATAAATAGTCGTAACGGCGCATAAGGTTCCTGTCGTGAAGTTGTTTATCAATATATCAGATCGATAGTGCTGTCATCTGTAAACGGAAAGATTGCTCTACAGTTAGGTAGTGTGACATTATAAAATCTACTTGACAACAAAAATACTCTGACATAGGGGATTGTGGACATCGGAGCTTAGAATTTGTAAAATTAATGTCTCTCTAGTCTTGTAAGAGGATATTTATGCATCAATCATCAACATCTTGTCATCATCCATTCAACCTTATCTTACCCTACTCACAATTTAAATTTAGTCCAATCTGTAACCAAGCTCCTCGTATTAACCTTTCGCATTCGTAGAACTTGAATGGCTGAGATCTTCAACATATACTCATTCCGAAACGAAATACATACAAATGGAAATAGCCGCCAAACAGAAAGAACACCAACGATCTCTGTCCGCAGCAAATCTAAACTATCGACACACTTCTATGATCCAACACATTCGCTTCTGCAAGGAATCGGACTGGATTGACTACCTCTTTCGGACATTAGGAGCGCCACGAGTACTTGAGGAACAATACACTCTTTCATCAGCTTTTATTCAACGGAAGTGTCGACAGTGGCAGTAAGGATGAAGAAAAAGAATAAAATCTATGAGCGGCACCGACATATTCGGAAAACAAGAAAAAACGGTCAGCCAGGCCCCTTGAACAGAGATGGTGGCGGATGTCGAAAGGCTAATAAATTGGAACTGGCCTCCAGCTTAGGGCTATTGTCGACATGGCAACTTCGTTAACAATAAGTTATAAGAGACCACAACCTCGGATAACAGAACCCCCCTAATATCTACCAGAATGAACAACTAGAGAAAATGAGCTACGGAATTTATTCACGCTGCATACCCCAGGTATTACTCAAGAGTTATTGACCTTAACCAGATTAGCTATTGCCTGGCTGTTATCCATATCAAAACAATGTTTGGCTCTATGTGAGCAAGCCCCCACTGTTGATTCTAAAGACCACACTAATGACTAATTTTACGACCTTCTGTGGGAGCCTGTCAGGAGTAAGATGTGGAAATCGTAATTACGGACTTCAATGCGAAAATTGGTGAGGATACCATACTTGGCGGTTAAGTTAGACCGTTTACTCGTCGTAGCCAAATTAAGAGATGGATTGTAGGAAAACATACCCAAAAGGTAGGCGTGGGTTGAAATGATCTGTAGACAAATTTTTTATAATATTATTACCAATAATTTTGCATCAAAAGTTTTTTTCGAATATTTTGAAATTTGACCGAAAAACTTTTTTTCTTTAAACGCCCCCCAAAAGGTGAATTGAGATTTTCTAAATATCTCGACGTTTTTTCAAAACCGTTTGACCAAAAATACATTTTTTCTAAAAACTGGGCTATGTACTAGGAAGACATATATCAAATTTTATTATCTTAGCTCAAAATGTAAGGCCTAAAACCGGTGAACTACAGACATGGATAAATCTAATCAACCAGCGATTCTGTGTCGAGGCATATACTTTAGGGTATAGAGTCGTTCGGGGTAAATGTGCGCGGTGGGTAAGTGTACGCACCTCAAAAAGTATTAAAAATTTAAGATTTTTGCAAATGCTAAACTCATTTAATAATATTTTGAAATTTGACCGAAAAACTTTTTTTTCTTTAAACGCCCCCCAAAAGGTGAATTGAGATTTTCTAAATATCTCGACGTTTTTTCAAAACCGTTTGACCAAAAATACATTTTTTCTAAAAACTGGGCTATGTACTAGGAAGACATATATCAAATTTTATTATCTTAGCTCAAAATGTAAGGCCTAAAACCGGTGAACTACAGACATGGATAAATCTAATCAACCAGCGATTCTGTGTCGAGGCATATACTTTAGGGTATAGAGTCGTTCGGGGTAAATGTGCGCGGTGGGTAAGTGTACGCACCTCAAAAAGTATTAAAAATTTAAGATTTTTGCAAATGCTAAACTCATTTAATAATATTTTGAAATTTGACCGAAAAACTTTTTTTTCTTTAAACGCCCCCCAAAAGGTGAATTGAGATTTTCTAAATATCTCGACGTTTTTTCAAAACCGTTTGACCAAAAATACATTTTTTCTAAAAACTGGGCTATGTACTAGGAAGACATATATCAAATTTTATTATCTTAGCTCAAAATGTAAGGCCTAAAACCGGTGAACTACAGACATGGATAAATCTAATCAACCAGCGATTCTGTGTCGAGGCATATACTTTAGGGTATAGAGTCGTTCGGGGTAAATGTGCGCGGTGGGTAAGTGTACGCACCTCAAAAAGTATCAAAAATTTAAGATTTTTGCAAATGCTAAACTCATTTAATAATTCTGTAGATGTTTTGATTGATGTAACGTTGAAGTGAAATAACCCCCACAGAAATAAAACCCGTGAGGCTTGATTCCCAACAAAAAAAGGAAATAAACCCCGATGGGGCTTTCTTTTTGGAAATGGAAATAAGTCATGCTGCGGTTAATGCCTTTTGCTTATGGGGTTCATATCCTTTTCAGCATGCATGCGGAAGCTGAAAAGGAAACATTTGAACTTCGCATACATCATACTTGAAGAGAATTCCAATTTCAAATGTTAATAACATCTGCGGGGGTTAATGCTTTTTGGTACCACGACTTGTTTTCATTTCGTAAAGGAAATAAGCCCTGTGGGGCCTTTTTGGGGGTTCCGTAGGGGGTTGTTTCACTGCACCGAAGTAACTAGGAGAGACAATGCAAAAGGTTAGTAAATTTTGCTATTTTAATCTCCCATTTAGAAATGATTTGAAATTTAAATAAAAAAAAATAAAAACTTTATTTGGGGTAAGTGTACGCAAAGCATTGGGGGTAAGTTTGCGCATGCGATTGCCCAGAGTGCGCAAATTACATCGAAAACTGAGGAAGTGAGTTGCCTAGATGTGGCACATCTTTTATCAATTCGAAGGAAAATTGACTGCCTTATGATTTTTAGTTTAAACAAACTCTACTCCGGCAATTCCTGTATTTCCCTCAGCAAAAACAGAAAGGGACCAGAAAAGAAAATGAATATAAAAGCAAATAAATCAGTCAAAAAGGAACATACGTTGTTAAAAATGATCTGAAATTTGTTTTAAATAAGGATATGTTGAGTTCAAAAACCTGGGCACACTTAACCCGTAGCCTGAGAACTCTTACCCCTACATAGGGGCAAGTGTACGCAAGTCGACATGCTTTTGTTATTAAATAAAAAATCTAACAAATATATTGATATTTAATGTTTTTCATTTGTTTAAATGTAGCAAACACATACACATTTTAAACAGAATTAAGATTTTTTTGTATTGAAATTCTACTTTACTCGAAATTTTACTGCAAAGGCAAGGGTGCACATGCACACACTTGCTCCGAACGACTCTTTCTAGTATAATTATTATTTCTCTATAATACAAACTATATATTAAGAGTAATATATTGTTTTCTTTTTTAAACCTTTGGGATAGGGTATATAAAAATATCGAGCTATTGTTGGTCGCTGCCTTTACTGAAGCGGTTTCAGGGTATCTCGAAAAAAACTTGTTGGGTAGAGCTACGCTGCGATTTTCGACGAATTTTTGTCTTCAATTGAAGGGACAGATTAGCCATTATTTTGATAGAAACGAAATCAAACAGAAGATACTTGAAGTAAGTATATATGCGGTTTTTGTTTATACAAACGAAGTTTGTCTTTAGGTCTTACCTCTGTATGAGTCGGGAACGAATTGACACGAGTACTTATTAAGTCACTCCAAAACCATGAGATTGGAAAATTAGTGGCGGAACGTTCACTTGTAGTTCAAGTTAATTTTACAACATAGTTTCATAATATTTAAGAGACATTCACTCTGAAAAGCCTTTAAAACAAATAATTAATGCTTACCCCCTTCCAACATCATGGCACGTTGACTTTATATTAAGTACATCTTTCATTGATAGAGCCCTACTTCGTGGTGGCTGGCGATCATTTTGATTTCACTAAACGGCACATGCCACACGTTTTGGATCATTTGGCGTTATCGCGGACACTCCTTTCTATAGCACGGACTCATAATACTAATGTAAGCTCGATTTGATATATTTTCAATTAATGTCACAATTAGACTGAAATAGACCACTAAAGGAATTCAAAATTATCATATGCGACGTGACTAAACATATATGGGTGCGGTCCTGAAATTTCATACGAATTCGTCGGATTTTTTTGAAGTTGAAACCCCATTTGTATTGCTACTCTGCAATGAAGTAGTGGAGAATCTGGTAAACAGAAGAACAAGTACAAGACATTGATATTCTATTCTATGATCAGATCTCTAAAATCGGGAAATCCATTGCAAAACAACCTTCAATCAGTAAAAAAAAGCTTTCTCCCGCCGAACAGTCAATCACGATAGATACGACATTTATGGTTCTTCTTTAATTAGACGAGCCGGCATACATCGACTGAATCTCTGATCCTTATCCCATTTTTATTCTTAACAATAATATCAGTTAACTAATCTTGATTAAATAAATCGCATTTTTTCTCCGTAATCAAAAAACATGATCGATTGTTAAGGCATGATCGATGTCTTCTATCATGATGATTTACAATATTCATTTGTTTTTTACGTCACTGTAAATAAAATCATTTAGTCAAATGTTTCTATTTTGGGGTCGTTTAATCCGTTCCAATGTTCGGCTCTGTTGAGGATTAACAATAACATACATATGCAAGTCATAAATTAACTCCGGTATTACCCACCTACACCTTCAAAAATTTAACTGATCGGTTTCAGATTTATGGTGTCACCCTCAATTTGTGATAAGACGTTTACCGGACACTCAACTATTATTGTACACTCTGCGATAAGATTTGTCATTTGCTAATCATACACAGGGGTGGATGATAAAATTAACCAACAACCGTTTATGCTGATAAGATCAGTACAAATTTTCGTTCATGGGATGAAAAGTAATAATCTACCCTTCAAAAAAAAAAAAAGTGTCTAGAAAAAGTGAGCGAAAAAGAAGCACACAATGATGACAAATATTTGCGGTGATTTATTTGTTTTTAGTATTAATAGTATCTATGCACGATAAGCCTATTAGCGATAGAAACAGCGATAACACTGTTTAGGCAGAACTTCTTCTGTAAGTACTTCAACTGAATTAATTAAGCACCTAGTTCTACAGTATGTCAGATGAAGTTGCGCAATTATGTCAGAATTTAAATATTATTAATCGGAATGATAGGGAGATTTACGACTTGTCCGAGGGAGATTTATGACTAGTCCGGATTAAATATCAAGCACAACGCAAAGTCAGGTGATTGGCCCAGTATTAATGTAATGAAAACAGACTGCAACATATACTGCTATTTTTAACAATATTTATCTATATAATATATTTTGACTTCTGCGATAATTTGGAACTATGAAACCTAATGCAAGATAGTGCGTATCTTTGACGAACAAGTCTCATAAATAAGTCGACTTGACGTATTGCAAACAAATAAAAAACACGCTTCTGAAAAATATCAACCGCTCTTGGAAACTTAGGTCACACATTAATAAAATCAATCTATACACTATGAATATCGATGCCAAGGATACAAGGCCATCAAAGAACTAACTGGGATAATCTGTGTGACTTGTACGGTTCTCTTAAAGCAAGATCCAATCCGAGCAAGTAGTCCCAGCAAAAATGAAAGCGTTTAGTTTAGTTTTTATCAGCCACCTAAATATAGCCAAACAAACAATATAAATAAGATTGCTTACAGTGAACGCACTGCAGACATGTCTAGCATGTCCCGGGGTGGACACATTCATAATCTATAACAGTTTAGGATCAGATTCAATTAAGGTCTACAAGCATCATTTTTGGACACGTTAAAAGTTTGTAATAACTGAGAAAAGTTTTTAAAAAAAGGTTGTTGACAGATTACAAGAGATCAACATTTTAAAGCGGGTTTCTTAATTCATCCTATGAACACCAAACATAGAAAGCAAAGTCAAAGTCCAAAGAAATGATGTCAGCAAGCCATAAGATCGGACGCAACAGACGTGCTAGGTTTCTCCAGCCAACCAGCAAGAAAACCTTTGTTTGACGGTGTAGGCCGACAGATTCTCGCATGATAAGACTAGACCTAGTAGACTGCAGGAAGCGGCAGATGACGACGAGAGCCGCCATTAAGCTATATAGTGAAGATAGGAAGAATGCCAAGTTTCTACAAAGAAGAAGATAAACCATATCATTACCAAAATTAGTCGAATGAAAGTTTATGCGAACAAATAGCGGAAGCCCTAAGCTGCTACAAAGTACACAATGGGATGGGATGGCCAAAAAGTAGATGAAAAACTGCGACATCTACTACGGACCGTGTTATAGTGAGCCTGGTGTGAAGGAAATCATTGCTCAAAGCTTTGATAGTCGCAATCTTTTTTTGGTAGAATTGAATCTTTTGTTAAGAATTATAAATCTTACGACTTCGAAATCCACAAACATTTTCAATAATAATATTCAATAAGATCCCTTAGTGCTTTATTTAAATGATTTAATTTTTTAATAATTGTGGTAAAATCAGCTTTGTATGAGTCATACGTTACCTTGTCCATAATGCTCTATAAAGTAAATGTGAATGACATTTGACATTATCTGCAAAAATTTTTTTTTTGAGGATTCTGCAAAGGAAAATTGAGAAGTTTCAAAGCTTCTCAACAAACGATCCACAGTTAATCTGCTTAGAAGTTTTTTTTTAATATTTAAAGATTAGTGCACCTACTGGCAGTCAGCCTGACGTTAGTTTTCAAAATAAAATATAAAATACATTTTCATAACTTTTGAACTTTATGTTTGAAACAGTGGTGAAACCCACAAACAATTGAAACAATTGGTACACAGGGTGTTTCAAATTATTTTGTTGAAATACGACTTTTTTTTACTATGCAATGAAAACAGTCACAGCTTTTTTAAGCGCTACACAAAAGTTGTGATTTTAACCAAATCTAGGGTATTGCAAAAGTAAATGAAAATATTTTAAAAAATATTAACCAAAGTTAACGGAGCAACAATGAATATCTTTGAGATTTTGCAATATTAGGTTTCTAGATTTTTACGCGAAAACTCTACAAATTTAAAAAAAATCGTTTATTGAAACTCTGACTACCTGTGTCAGAAGAATTTTTCGACCGATTTTAAATTTTTTTTTCAGCTTTTGATGCGTCTAATATTTTTTTGTCCAGTTAAAAAACTTGTTTTGGATTTTCATTTTCTTTCAACGAGACCGAAGAAATGTCAAACTATGCTTAAGGCGTACCAAACTCTGAAAATCAAACCATTGTATTTAGCGCTTTCCGATGTTGAGTGGGATGTACTGTTTAACCCCTAACTTTACATTAAAAGCTGAAATTATTCCCAATTATTTGTTGTATCTGTACTCTATGATAAATCTTACTTCACTGGGAAGCGACATAGGGCCAAGCGTCATGAGACCAAATCTACAAATTTTGTCTTATGACGCTTTGTGAAAGTGACATAAGGCAAAATTCTAGCATTTAGAGTATTATGACAAATTTGAATGATGCGTCAAAAGGCCAATTTGGACTTATGACACTTTCGATTTCATATTATATTTGCTTCCCCGTTACGTGTTTATACAATTTGGTTTGAGCTCCATTTGGCCTTATGTCACTTTCCTCATTGGTGGAATGAGGAAAGTCGTCGCTTTATCGAAGTGTCATAATGCCAAATGCTAGAATTTGGCCTTATGCCACTTTCACAAGCGTACTAAGACCAAAATTTATAGATTTGGCCTCATGTCACCGTACCGCGAAGTCTCGCCAAAACACGCTTATTACGATATTACTTTTCACCCACACTGTATTTGGAATCTAAGTCCGTCAGGTATGTTTAAATTTTTTGTGGTTTGGTTTTTGGGCTATCCTAGCAGACCCTTTTGTAAGTGGTGAATGTAAGCGATTTTACAAAAAAGTTCTAGCTTCGTAAAAAATCAATAAAATTTTATGACTCAAAAACTAGTAACGAACGCACAAGTATTAACACCTGAGTTTTTACACTGCTCACCCTCTGATAAAGGCCTGACAAACTCCAAGATTATGAATTTCATGAGAATATGCTCAAATTTGACGTTCGAGTTCGGCGTTTTACACAAATGAAGGGAGAAGCTACATTTGAAGGTTGTATGGGCAGCGTTCATGCCAGGTGTATTTTGTTTTTGCACTGCTCCACCTCTTTCAAAGGTCTGACAAACTCCAAGATTACTCAAAAACTAGTAACGAACGCACAAGTATTGACACCTAAGTTTTTACACTGCTCACCCTCTGATAAAGGCCTGACAAACTCCAAGATTATGAATTTCATGAGAATATGCTCAAATTTGACGTTCGAGTTCGGCGTTTCACACAAATGAAGGGAGAAGCTACATTTGAAGGTTGTATGGGCAGCGTTCATGCCAGGTGTATTTTGTTTTTGCACTGCTCCACCTCTTTCAAAGGTCTGACAAACTCCAAGATTATGAATTTTATGAGAATATGCTCAAATTTGACGTTCAAGTTCGGCGTTTCACACAAATGAAGGGAGAAGCTACATTTGAAGGTTGTATGGGCAGCGTTCATGCCAGGTTGTTTTCTCATAACTTATAACTAACGGGTGGTTTTTTAAGAGTTTAGTTTGTCAGGTTGGCAGCACTGGTTAGTAAGGGCGTCCAAACTTTCAAAGTTAAAAAAATTTCAGTGTATCTGCCATTTAATCATGGAAAGACTTACAAACGAGCAAAGATTGCAAAATATTGAAAATTATTATCAAAATTCGTGCTCTGTGAAAAATGTGCACCGTTTGTTACGATCATATTTTGGTCGTCATAATCGACCTGGTGAATAAATAATTCGAGCTGTTATCACTAAATGTCGCACCAAATTTACTTTGTTGGACATTAAACCATCGACTGGCATGCGTACAGTGCTTACCGAAGAGAATATTGCAGTCGTAGCATCCAATGTTAATGAAGATCGTGAAATGTCAATTCGTCGCCGTTCTAAACACATGGGCATATGTCACTCAACCACATGGAAAATTTTACGTGTTGATTTTGGTTTGAAAGCCCATGAAATTCAACTTGTGCAAGAATTGAAGCCGAATGATCTACCGCAACGTCTAAATTTTTGTGAAGAGGTTTTGGAACAGCTCCATGAAAATCCGCTGTTTTATCGAAAAATTGTTTTCAGCTAATTTCAGCTCATTTTTCTGTGAACAGCCACATATACCATACAAGAATTACCGGCGCATCCCGAAAAATGGCAGTTTGCAGTGGTTTATGGGCTGGTGGCATCATCGGTCCATTTCTCTTCAAAGACGACCGTGGAAGAAACGTTACCGTCAACGGCGAACGATTTCGAGTCATGATACGCGACTTTTTTTTCCCCAGTTGGTTGAGTTGAACTTGGTTGACATATGGTTTCAGCAAGACGGTGCCACACGCCACACAGCTCGTGAAACAATAGAAATGTTGAAGCACGAATTTGGTGAGCCGCTTATCTCTCGAAATGGAACTTTGAGTTGGCCGATAAGATCATGCGATTTAACGCCTCTTGATTATTTCTTGTGGGGCTATGTATGTGGACAAGCTGAACACGTTTGAAGCCTTACAGGATAACATAGCACGCGTAATTCGTGGAATACAGACCGAAAGGCTCGAAAAAGTGACGCAAAATTGCACCTTCCATTTACATTTACATGAACTTGTCTTTAAAACGTAAATGGCAAAGACCTATTTAAAGATTAAAATAAAAATTTTGAATGAGTGTTTTATTCGATTAAAAAAAAAACTAGGCTTAAAGAATCATTCGTTATATGATATAAAAACCAAACGTTAAGTATGTTTCTTAATATTTTGTGTTTCGTTTTTCGTTACGTTCACGCGTAGGGATTTCAACTCTAAATTTGCCCACTCGATTTGCACATGAGAAGACCACTTCAGACAAATGAATTAATCAATTCATTACCGCACTATAACAGCGGTCATTTATTATTAAATTCTCAGCTAAATATCTATTCTACATAAGACGATTAAAAATGAATACCAGACCAAACTGAAATCAATAAGTTCCCTAACCAATTTCCAATTTTAGCTACATCTCTCTAGAGATTCATAAAAATTCCCCGATAAGCACCCGAGAGTCTTTTTTTTCTTTCATCATCGATCATGTGTTCATTGTTTTGACTAAAAGACTTTAATGCTTATGTGTACACACAAATATAAAAATACTAAAATAAACCCAGACACCGACGAAGCTGAACATTCAAAACAAAAAACCTTCGACTTTATCCCCCATGCGGCAGCATTTGCATTCTTTTGGGGTCTTGTGCTTTCCTGAAATACTTATTCAGATAATCTCTCGATCCGTTTGTATTAAATACAAAATTTCACGTGAGTATTTATAACTTAATTCATGAACAAATAAGTTAAGGGCACTGAACGAGCTTGAAATGCTTAACTGGTATAAATATCCAACACAAATGAATTTTTACTCGCATTTCAGCATCATTGTCGGATGTGAGATTGACGTTTCTGAAAAGGAGTTCATTGATAACGAGTGCCGATTAAACGCTCATGCAAGAGCGTACGTTCTCCCCATTGACAACGGCTAATCTCAGATGAAGAACTTGTTGGCTTTGGCGCGGCTTAATTGGGATTGAGGAATTCCACTTAAATACCATGACTGCAAACCAGGCCACGAATAAGCAGCCTTTTTATTGACATTCTAATATTTTAATTGCATAATTAATACCCAAATACCTCACTGTCAAGCTGCTAAGTAATTTATTGGAATTCTAATGGAAGACAAGGTGAGGAAGGCAAATAAATCGTTGGGCGCTATACAGCACATTCGAACCCAACTGGTGGAGAAACTCATGGAGATGGTATCTCTGTCTTCAGCCATATGTGCTGTGATATGGATATGAAGGTGGAGCTGATGTCGAACGGTACCCGATATCCAGAGGGGTATGGCATATACAATTTTAATGTTTTATATAGTGCGGAAGCCTTTGGCATTTGAATACAGATCACGAAAATGAACACGAGCATTTTGTTAGTACTTGTTTGAAACATTAGATTGGCACGGCTACCACAGAGGGGTTAAAGAATTTATAGGGTGCGTCATATTTAAGGTCAGTATGTGAATACATATTAAATAACTTTTTTATTTTTATTTAGTTTTTGAATAAAACGTCATTCAAGGTACTGTCTATAGTGAAAATTACTTTTTCGAGCATCTCATCCCGAATGGTTGCCTTGAGCTTGCCAATGGTCTGAGACTTGCTGCCATAGACTTTTGTATAATTCTTCAACAATTTTTTTTATTTAACGGTAACTACTCGGTTTCTATGGGCTCAGTGGTGCGATGGTTAGTGCGATGAACTGCCGCGCAGAAGGTCTGGGTTGGATTCCCAGCCGTAGCAACAGCTAAACGATTTTTCACTGGCCCTCCTCTCGTGATGATCTGACAAATCATCCGAGTAGTATCAATTGTCATGAAAAGCTTATCTCAACTTAGCCGTTTGGAGTCGGCATAAAACAGTAGGTCCCGCCATCGTGCTAAGAAGTACACACGCACACATGAATGGTTGCGAGAAGAAAGCTATGCCCTGGGTACTAACTAGCCTGTTGCGCCATAAATTTATTTTTTTTATTTTTTAATCGGTTTCTACACTTGAAAACGTGTATAACAGATTGAAACGAGACTCTTTGTACCGAGATCATCACCGGAAATCTAAACTAAATCTGAACTCTTAATTTAAAGAAAAGCGAGTTGCGGGTGCTTGACTTCGTAGTACGTTACTTTTTCGTTCATAGTGAAAGAGGCGTAAGATCAAATACCAAGTATGTTAGAGCTTGACGATTTTCATAGTTGGCCACATTATACCGGGTGATTTTTAAGCGTAATTTTTTTTTTAAATCGAATAAAACACTCAAAATTGCATCAAAAATTCAAAATATTTATTGTTTTAAATACAAACACTTCAAGTATATAATGTCCGCGGCTGCGTTTCAAATGGTCCATTCAGAAGGTCCAATTTTGCGTCACTTTTTCGAGCATTTCAGGCTGTATTCTACGAAATACGCGTGTTATGTTATCCTATAGGGCTTCAATCGTGTTCGGCTTGTCCACATTGGCTAAGGACTTTACGATACCCCACAAGAAATAATCAAGACGCGTTTAATCGCATGATCTTAGTGGCCAATTCACAGGCCCATTTCGAGAGATAAGCTGCTCACCAAATACATCCTTTAACATTTCCATTGTTTCATGAGCTTTGTGGAATGTGGAACCGTCTTGGTGAAACCACCATGTCAACCAAATTCAACTTAGCCAACTGGGGCAAAAAAAAGTCTCATATCATGGCTCGATATCGTTCGCCGTTGACGGTAACGTTTCTTCCACGGTCAATTTTAAAGATAAATGGACCACCAGCCCATAAGCCACACTAAACTGTTCGTCACTCTTGATGCGACAGTTATGCTTATTTACGTTGCCGTTGAGCCAGAAATAAGCCTCATCGCTGAATACAATTTTCGATAAAACAGCAGATTTTTATGGAGCTGTTCTAAGGCCCATTCACCAAAAATTAGACGTAGTGGTAAGGCGTTCGGCTCCAATCCGTGCACAAGTTGAATTTTACAGGCTTTTAAACCCAAATCGACACGTACAATTTTCAATGTTGTTGAGTAACACATGCCGAATTGCTGAGAACGATGACGAATTGACATTTCACGATCTCCATTAACATTGGACGCTACGACTGCAGTATTCTCTTCGGAATGCACTGCAAGCATACGAGTCTATGGTTATATGTAACGCAAAGTAAATTTGGTGCGAAATTTGGTGATAACAGCTCGAACCTTGATTCACCAGGTCGATTATGACGACCATAATATAGTCGTAACAAACGTTGCATATTTTTCGCAGAGCATGAATTTTGATAACAAAAAATTTCAATAATTTGTTAGTCTTTCCATGATAAATTGGCAGAGTATACTGAAAAGTTTCCACTTTGACAGATGACTCTTGGACTGGCCATTACTAGCCAGTGATGCCAACCTGAAAAGCTTAACTCTTAAAAAATCACGAAAGCCTTTACATTCATAAAAGATAAACATTGTGAGAAACTATGATTAAAAAAACTCCTATTCCGAAATTTCAATGCAATTGCGAATTATAATAATTTTCCGTTATTAACTGGAATTGAAAATTTCAGTAAGGAATACCTACCCAGTCAACGATTTCGCATTGAGACTATTTTCTCTCCGCAATATTAAGTTTTTTTACGAACAAATTGGGCGAACTCTACAGGATTTATATAACTTTTTCTTACCGAAGTCTTAATGAAACTAAGCGAGTGGTGGGTGCATGAATGGGTCGTACGCAACTTTCTCTCTCACAGCGAGTGAATTTGACATTTGTAACAATTTGGACAAAATTCACTATAATATTTATTTCGAATAATGATGCCAGAATGATATAAATAATGTCGAAATGAGATTATACGAACGTTTATTTCGTAATTGAAAGTAATCGGTGTTCATGTGAATAATAATGATTTTCCGTTATTTGCCAAAACTGAAAAATTGCTTTTGGTGATACTATGTGGAACTCATGAAAACAGTAATAGTAGTATACAAATTAAATTTCATTCAATTTGGCAAAATGGCTCGCGAGAAATTGACAATTTTCTTTATATGGCCTAAATGCAAAAACTTTTGAAACTAATATGCTTATAGTTTATAAGAAGTTTAATCAAAATTGTTATAGCAGTTTTTGAGCAAATTGAGGTAATGTATGATTTTATAAGATGAACAAACAATTATGACCAAAAAAACGCTGGATACAAGGTTTGAAGCAAATCGGTCAAGTCGTTTAGGCTGGAGAGACTTAAACGGACAGACGGGCCGACGAACCGACGGACGGAATTCCAAAAACTACTTTTTTGAGTTCCCCTATCATCGTAATGTTAGAATCAATCAAAATCTCTAGGTCGAAAACTTTCACGAAAGCAATATTTTTCTCTTTATAAGAGAAAATTAAAAATAACGAAAATAAAAAAAAATTAAAATTTATTTTCAAACAATTATTTATATCAATATTTGTTTAAAACAATTTTACTGTGAATAGTGTTATTTATGGTAGCATGATATATTATAAATAATATATTGGGTTCTTATTGGGATTCGTACTCTGGTCCCCTGCACGTCAGTCCACCACGCCATCTAATAGGCTATTCTTTACAACACGTGTACTTACAGTAACAATGTACTTAAAAAGTGTTTTGCAAAACCAAAATGATGTCAAATTGTATCATTTGCGCACTACAAATTCAATTTTTACAAATCGTATGCATCAGTTATAGCAAACAGTAAAATTTTCACGAAAAATAGGATATCTGTCATTATTGTAATTTTGATTTTATGCGATTATACTGAAAAATGAATGAATGAAATTTTGTTCGCATGTGACATTGCCAAGATTGGTATTCCAAAAAAGACTTTCTGCGTGGTATTCCATCGTATAACAAACTAATTAGACTCAGCTGCCATAAGCCTTCAGTCAGAAGCTTTAAGCAGATTGCGGTTCTATACTGCTTTGGCGGAAGCTCTACCAAAACTTCTTAACTTCTTCTTTTTACACACATCCTCATCAGAGAAGCCACTCAGAGTATATACCATCACTATCACATCTTTTATGAAGCATGTTGATTTATCTACAAAAGTTATTGAAAAAGCTCAACTTCTTCGCACAAGTAGTAAAAGAGCTTAATATAAGTAATTGATTCTGGATAATGGAAATTTGAACCTTATACAAAAATTGTAAGTTGGGTAGTTGGGCCAAAACTAAATTTATATGTAGAATAGTTGCAAACAAAAATACTAACCTATTTTTCTTTTATATTTTATATCCAAAATCCATAATATGGATTATCACAAAAAAAAAATTGGGTATTCGGATAAAATTCATAGTATATGCTAGGGTAAAACAAACCGTTACAGCCCTCAATAAAATGGGCCTTAAGTGTATATTTTCTATAGAAGGTACTATCAATAAAATAGATAAGAGTAAACAAAAATGGCCTTGAACTGTAACCAATTAATTTATATAAAAGAAGATTAAGAAAATCTTTCTAGCCGCTTATTCTAAGGAAGCCATTACGGACAAAATCTCGAGGTCGAACATTTTTATAAATATAATGCCTTTCCCTTTGTACGAGAAATTTGCTCACATATCTCTTTCTCAATTGTTTAATAAATGTTTGTATCTGAAGGTATGTTTACAATAAATAGTCAAGCACGACTCGGACAAACTTTCCCTGTAATTTAAAAGTGTCTTTAAGTTGATATAATTTTTTTTTTTCATCTAGCTAATGCCTACTAACTCCGACTCTCAGCCATCTTGTGGCGACCGCGCCCCGGCCGCGTCGAGTGCCTGTACTTATAAATAGAATATCAATTCCTGTGTAGAAGAAGCAGTTTCGGGGTGGAAGAAGTGTCGGCACACTAAGGCACATATTCTTTTTTCCAACACGGCTTATATAGTCCCTGTTAGGATGGGCAAAGTCAACATTCTATAAGTGAGCTGCATAGACAAGCTAAGTCAGGTCAGAAGAGCCCAAAGGACAACGCCAGCGCTAAATCGATGGATACTAATGGCTCCATGTCCTAAGGTTATCTTATAAATTGGAATAAATTGGTTGGCCATACTCTGCCAATAAGGCCGAGTGTAAAAACGGCGAATTCCAAAATCCTTCCAAGAGGATAGCCATCGGTTTTGTTATGTGCGCGAGATTCAAAGAGGGGCAAGGCCATACTCTGCTAACAAAAACCGGAATATTTATAGATTTTATCGAACCGATATTATTTTAAAGGTGTAGAACTTTAAAATGGAATACAACAAATATGTTTTTTTTTAATTCACTTGAAATTTACTTTATTCGAAAGATAATCATAATGACATATGTCCGCCACGGTTGTCTCGGGCGTAGTCTAATCTGGAGGTCAAATGTTCGATGATTTTTCCAATATTTTTGGACGTATATCGGCAATAACGCGGCAAATGTTGTCCTCCAAGTGGTCAATCATTTCAGGCTTATCGGAGACTTCACATATCCCCCAAAGTTAAGCCTCAGGCGTTAAAACGCACAATCTTAGAGGCCACATCACAGAACCTTGAACAAATCATTTGTGGCACAAGCTGTTTAACATGATGTGCCGTCTTGTTGATACCACAGCTCTTGCACATCACGGTTGTTCAATTGATGAACGAAAAAGTCAGCAATTATGGCTCTATAGCGGTCACCATTGACTGTAACGATCTGGTCAGCATCTTTTTTAACGAAGTACGGACTAATTAGTATACCAACCCGTTAAGCACACTAAACAGTTTTTGTGGATACGACTGTATATACTTGAGGATTATCATCACTACCAATACGGCAGTTTTGTTTATCGAACTATCCATTCAGCCAAAAGTGAACTTCATAGCCAAACAAAATTCGCTAGGGAAAATCGGGATCAAGGGCAATCTTGTTTATGGTCCATTCACCGAATCTAATTCCGTGGTTTCAATTCTTGCAAGAGTTGGATTTTGTAAGCACGAAAACCAAGATGGTTCTGCAAAACTTTCCACTTTCCAAGTGGTTGGATAAGTATCGAACAGATTTCGAAATACATGATTTTCAATACAAATTTGCACAATTTGGAAGCGTTGTTCAGACGTTAGTCTATTTATGCTGAAATGTCAAACCAAACTACAAATATATTACTCGACAGCTGGCAGCCATGTAAAAATGCTGTTGGCAACTTAAAGCTCTATACCTCTATAAAAAAAAAAAACACCCGTTACTTGACAGATATTGGGATTAGTTTGATCGTCTTAGGTAAGGTCTTAGATTTTAGAAATATTTTTATAAGAAAAGTTATTTTACTTTTTTTTCTTTAGAGTTAGTTAGCTATTAGTATCGTGGTTATTTTCCCAGTCTCTTTCAGGTGTATTGGCAATGTCATTTCAATATTTCAATTTCCTCTTCTTTCTCTGTCTATCTCTTCAATTTTGAGTCCTTTTATAGTCCGAGTTTAAAGTAAAGTAATGTAGCTTTCTTCATCTTTCTTTTTATTTTTTATTTTTTTCTGGCACTAGACAAAATGTTTGTTGAGCTGGGAAGTTTGGAGAAAAGGGCAAGAATTACCACGACGAGTTAAGCCGATCAATCGCAAGCATGCCGCGCCCCCTTCTCCAGCATCGAAGTTGCCCCGTGGCTTACCTAGAGTCACAACAATGGCACCCAAAGTGGGTCATGCTGCCGTCTACAAGGCCCCTGCTTGGGCTCACTGTTGGATTTGGGTTGTGTGCGAGGTCCACCCCAGTGCCAAAGAAGGTTTCTAACTTCAATTGGTAACGCAGAATGATCTTTGTCATAGTGAACGGAAATCTGAAAACTGAAACTTTGGTATAAATCTGAAATAAGCCATTAAAATTTACTTGCACACACGTGGTTTTCGAGGCTGACACAACAATTACCTGCCGCAACGTAGATGGCTCAGTGTCTCGATGGTTAGTGCCATTAACTACTACGTAGAAGGTCTTGATTCGGTTCCCAGCCGTACCAACACCAATTCGCCGTTGAGTGTCGGCATCTTGCAAGAAGTAGGTACACACGCACACGCATGTTGTGGGAAATCTCGGCCCTGGGTACTAACGAGTCTGTTGCGCCAAAAATTTGTATTTTTTAACGTAGATGGCAGCTTTGAAGCCGATATCGATTGGGAAAATCCCAGTTTCAATCAACCATTCGATGTGGCACTACTCGGACCTCGGGCTACCATACCAGACAAAGTATTTAGTTAAACTATCCACATCGAAACCGCATACCGGCCAGACGGTTAACACAGTATTTCCCTTTTTCGTGAATTTCAACTTGAAGCATAACTTCAATCCTTCGATATTCCGGGGTAGAACTATCAGATGTTCATCGGGGGCGACAGTGTTGGACCAATGTTTGTTGAAAATGGAAATGTTCTCGTAGTTTGCGTGTATAATATGAAAATAGATAACGTCATCAATCCATATTGCAATACAGCTGTTCCTATAAATGATATACAGCAGACTTTGGAGCAGTATGCCAAAACTGAACATTTAACGGTGTTGTATAATTTGGTGGCCAACGATGCACTTACGAAAGTTTGGGACATGGAAGCCCCAGTGATTAAAAGTAAACTTAGAGACCGAAATGTGATATCGTGATATATATTAATTTACAACAAAGGAACAACTATTTAGGTACAAATTTAAATTAGGCTTACAGGTTTGGTTTACCATTTATGTATGATACGAAAAGAAATTCCAAATGCCCCTTGTTTCGGTTGTGAAACCCCTTTTTTAATACTAGTGTTCTACGCCTCTGAAAAAATACGAATTCGCTTAACGAAATATCATACGTTTACGAAGTTACGCATTGTGTTCAGCGAATTCGGGTCTATTTCGTCAGATTTCCTGACCACACGCTCTTTTCTCTACTGGCATTTCAACCGAAAGGACGTGGGTATTAGCAATTACCTACAAATACAGTCAAAGGTATGAAAATAGCTTTTTAGTTTATTCAACTCTGATAAAGGGTGATCCATTTCGAGGTTCCCTACTTTTTTAAAGAAAAAACACAGAAAATTCAAATTTAATGGAGAATGTTTATTATCATTTGAAAGGACATTCTTTGGCATTTATTTTTTGAAGATTATGTCTATCAAATGTTGGCCGTTGCTACGTCGCAGATGGTCCATTGAGTCCAATTTTCGATCACTCGTTCGAGCATTTCGACTGGTAACTAGCGAATGACACGCGTGATGTTTTCCTCCAACGCCTGAATCGAAGCGGGTTTGTCGGCATAAGCTTTTGACTTTACATATCCCCACAGGAAAAAGTCTAACGGTGTGATATCACACGATCTTGGTGGAGAATCGACCGGCACAAAACGTGAAATTATGTGCTCACCGAAATGTTCTCTCAATAAGTCCATTGATTGATGCGATGTGTGGGAAGTGGCGCCGTCTTGCTGAAACCAAATGTCGCCGAGATCACGAGCTTCAATTTCAGGCATCAAATAGTCGGTTATCATGGCACGATAACGGTCGCCATTAACGGTTACGTTCGCAACGGCATAATTTTTAAAGAAATATGGACCGATGATTCCACCGGCCCACAAACCACACCAAACCGTTGTTTTTTCTGGGTGAAGTGCCAGTTCTTCAATCTCTTCAGGTTGCTCTTCGTCCCAAATGCGGCAATTTTGTTTGTTTACATACCCATTGAGCCAGAAATGGGTCTCATCGCTAAACAAAATTTGCCTCGAAAGCGTCGGATCTTCTTGGAACTTTTCAAGAGCCCATAGAGCGAAGCGATGTCGCTTGGGAAGGTCGAGCGGCTTCAGTTGTTGCACAAGCTGTATTTTGTACGCTTTCAATTTAAGATCTTGACGTAAAATGCGCCAAGTCGTTCCATACGTCAGTCCGAGTTGCTGCGAACGGCGCCGAATCGACTCTCTACGGTCTTCGTGTACACTCTCAGCTACGGCCGCTATATTTTCTTCACAGCGTGCTGGACGTGGTCTATTCGGTCGAATACAATCCAATAATGAATGCTGGCTCTCAAAATGGGTGATGGTGTTGCGAATAGTACGCTCAGTACGGCCGATTATGTTGACCATAAGTTGAGCGAAGTGCACGAAACACATTCCTCACAGAACGTGACTTTTCATAATAAAGTTGAACAATTTGTAAACGCTGTTCACGCGTAAGTCTTTCCATTATGAAATGCCAAACAATACTAAACAAAAATAACATGACAGCATGACACGACTCACACGTGATCTGTCAAAAAAGGCCTTTGAAAAAAGTATCTCTACTTGGATCACCCGTTATTATATTGATATTTTATTAGTGCCTAGAAGAGAGTATAAATTTCGACAAATAAGGAACAAATCTGTGGATACATTTTAAATCACGTTCGCTAAAATTGACATCAAAAAGGTATTTGAATTACCTTTTGATGTCCTATTTTCAGAATAGGATTTCCTCTAACACGTTAATTTATTAGCTTATTGACAGTAAAGCATTTAAAAAAAATTTCCCTGGAAGCCCCCAGGGGTAATATCCCAGCGATATTCGCATAGAAGTGTGCGTTGAGGACCCCTCCGCCACCTCACCATAAAACATGTACCCGCAGCATCGCCTTCATGCTGTCCTGATCCTACTAGTCACCAGAGAATAGAAGCTTTCTCTCCATCGGCTTCCAGTAAAAATTCCAATCGAAAAAAATAAATTCCCGCTAACGCTGAGCGATCGTTTAAATCGTGCTTTAAACCGACCTTTTCCAAGATCGATTAAACAGAATTTTAGTAAGTGTGGCTAGTGGTAATTTTTGAACGCTTGGAGTCGGTGCGAGCAAGTGAGATCGGATAAGCAATGCGACGGCTTTCGTGAGCTGGAATTGATCAATGCATGTTCGTTATTGTTCTGTCTTTTGTGGTAAGTGTGGTATTTCCTTCGTATATCCTTCGAACCATACATATTATTTCATAAAGTTTTGTAAGCAACAAGAAAAATAGTAGAAATAATAAGAGATAAGAAAACGAAAAGAAAAGTGTAAGCAAATTTTTTTTTATAAGAAATGCACAGCAGTTAATTTTGGACCTTCTGTCACTTAAAAAAAAAAATTCACCAATTGTTAAATGAACTAGTGATAGTTTGGTGGTTTGAGGTAAATAAGAAACTTGGGAAAACAACAACAACGAAGGAAAGCCGGCCCATCGGATATTGTGCACAATCTTCGAAAAAGTGGTGAGTTGGAACGAAAAGTTTTTTTTTATGTATTACCAAACTAGCTCTGTTGTTTTATTTTTTTTTTTTTTGATATTCATATGTTCTATATCGTATGCAAAAATTCATTTTTATTACTTTTAATTAAAAATTAATATGAATGATTCGAGATTAATAATTTTTTTTTTTTTAATAAATTAACATGAAGTTTACAATTTAAACATGTTTTGAGTGTTTTATCTTGATGGGGCTATGTACGGTCATGTTCGCGTTAAGGTTTTTCGCGATTTCAATGCGATAGTTTAGTCGCTGAGAAGTCTAATATATAGGGACAGCTATACAAACATTTAGGGGTACGGAAATCGTCATGGCGTTCGCGTAGTTCGTGAGCAACTTACTCCAGTTGCCAAGCGAATTTTTAAAGGCTTAGTAAGTAAGGTCCGTCCGGTTATTTTTGTGTAGAAATCTTGGCATTTACAAAAATTTCTTTAGTTGCGTCTGTCTGCCTTAGGACTAACAACCCCACTCCATTCGACTTTTCCTAGCTATGGGATATACAAACATGCCAAGTAATAGTCCACCGAATTAGTTTACAGAGGTTCGAAACTGTAACACCCTCTGTAGGATAACCAATAAAACTAATATACGAATTTTGAATCATAGGTCTCCAAAATCAATAGCTGACTCAACGCTCTAGAATCCAGATCGCAGACTCCTGACGCAGACATATACTTTTATAATAATTTTTGAGTCCTGAACTGTCTAAAATATGAAAATTTGCAACTTACTCCAGTTGCCAAGCGAATTTTTAAAGGCTTAGTAAGTAAGGTCCGTCCGGTTATTTTTGTGTAGAAATCTTGGCATTTACAAAAATTTCTTTAGTTGCGTCTGTCTGCCTTAGGACTAACAACCCCACTCCATTCGACTTTTCCTAGCTATGGGATATACAAACATGCCAAGTAATAGTCCACCGAATTAGTTTACAGAGGTTCGAAACTGTAACACCCTCTGTAGGATAACCAATAAAACTAATATACGAATTTTGAATCATAGGTCTCCAAAATCAATAGCTGACTCAACGCTCTAGAATCCAGATCGCAGACTCCTGACGCAGACATATACTTTTATAATAATTTTTGAGTCCTGAACTGTCTAAAATATGAAAATTTGCAACTTACTCCAGTTGCCAAGCGAATTTTTAAAGGCTTAGTAAGTAAGGTCCGTCCGGTTATTTTTGTGTAGGAATCTTGGCATTTACAAATTTTTTTTTAGTTGCGTCTGTCTGCCTTAGGACTAACAACCCCACTCCATTCGACTTTTCCTAGCTATGGGATATACAAACATGCCAAGTAATAGTCCACCGAGGTAATTTACAGAGGTTCGAAACTGTAACACCCTCTGTAGGATAACCAATAAGACTAATATACGAAGTTTGAATCATAGGTCTCCAAAATCAATAGCTGACTCAACACTCTAGAATCCAGATGGCAGACTCCTGACGCAGACATATACTTTTATAATAATTTTTGAGTCCTGAACTGTCTAAAATATGAAAATTTGCAACTTACTGCAGTTGCCAAGCGAATTTTTAAAGGCTTAGTAAGTAAGGTCCGTCCGGTTATTTTTGTGTAGAAATCTTGGCATTTACAAAAATTTCTTTAGTTGCGTCTGTCTGCCTTAGGACTAACAACCCCACTCCATTCGACTTTTCCTAGCTATGGGATATACAAACATGCCAAGTAATAGTCCACCGAATTAGTTTACAGAGGTTCGAAACTGTAACACCCTCTGTAGGATAACCAATAAAACTAATATACGAATTTTGAATCATAGGTCTCCAAAATCAATAGCTGACTCAACGCTCTAGAATCCAGATCGCAGACTCCTGACGCAGACATATACTTTTATAATAATTTTTGAGTCCTGAACTGTCTAAAATATGAAAATTTGCAACTTACTCCAGTTGCCAAGCGAATTTTTAAAGGCTTAGTAAGTAAGGTCCGTCCGGTTATTTTTGTGTAGGAATCTTGGCATTTACAAAAATTTCTTTAGTTGCGTCTGTCTGCCTTAGGACTAACAACCCCACTCCATTCGACTTTTCCTAGCTATGCGATATACAAAAATGCCAAGTAATAGTCCACCGAAGTAGTTTACAGAGGTTCGAAACTGTAACACCCTCTGTAGGATAACTAACAAAACTAATATACGAAGTTTGAATCATAGGTCTCCAAAATCAATAGCTGACTCAACACTCTAGAATCCAGATCGCAGACTCCTGACGCAGACATATACTTTCATAATAATTTTTGAGTCCTGAACTGTCTAAAATATGAAAATTTGTTTAATTCTGAACTTGGGTGTTTTGGGTTATCACAATACTTTTTTATACATACTACGAATTCTGGGGATTTGAAAACCCTTGCTCATAACTCGAAATTGAAGACTTCTGATGGCAATCCCTTGCCAAAAAACGTCTTTCACAAAGGCGCGCTTAAGAACAATACCAAACAAGTCAGATCTTTAAAATCGGCATGCACCCCTCTCCACCAACGCAAATCTTTATGCACATTCCCATTTATTATTTTACTCTCACCTGCGTACTCGTATCTATCGACTGCTTTTTTGTTTTCCTGTCCCGTCATAGGCCCTCATCTATGGCACGGCTCCCTTACCAATTTATCATGGTGTTATGCATTCATCCGCAATCCTTACACTTATCGTCGTCGTTTCGTCGTCCATGGAGTGTACCCAGAACCAGAGTACAGAAGAGTTCCTACTCGAGTTGTGAAGAGATAAAGAGAGCGCGACGGCGACGAGGATGTCGACGACCAAATGGAAACCAGCTCATGGGGGAGTTTTATTCGTACAACAATAGAATTTTAGTTCATTATCTTGGACAAGGTTTTGCTCTAATTAGAACGTGGTTGTAGGGTAACAATTATTTATAATGGGGATTATGTAGGCATAGTAGATACACGTTTATATGAAGGTACATATGCAATTGAATGGATGGATTCTTGAAGAAGGGTAACGCGGAGTAAAGATAGGGAGGTAAAGTCGGCTTCTTGGGTCTCCTTTTCATGCAAGCAATAGGCAAACGATAAGCGTTGTATCTGTAGCCTATGAGTTGAATGTGTTGAGCACATCGGAATGTTTTGGTAGAGTTCTGCCTGTTTTTGGATTAAGTGAACAACCAATTTGTGTAACGAGCGATGTGGGCGGTAGATAGGCTAAAGGTATAATTTTGCAAAAAAAAAAAATTGCAATTATAAATCTGTTTCATTAAATTATTTGGTGGAATTCATTGAAAGTGATAGTGACATGAAGGTTTATGCATCCCATTTTCAGTTCGTGGATTTTAACAAGACACAGATTTACTGTTTCTTTGAATAAGTTTGTGGGTTCTAGCTTTGTCATACTCAGAACACATCCTATTGGATGTTTGGCGATTTGACAGACTGGTCTGCCTGATCAATGCTGGAGGAAGATCATTTTCTGTCCAGTACCATCAGCAATTTCATTACCCTGTATGCCTCTGTGTCCGGGGACCCAGCTGAGCTCAACATTATGTTGGACGTCAAGAACCTTTAGCTTTTCACGGCAACGCTTCACAAGCTTAGATTATATTTCGACAGCAGAGATTGCTTTTATTGCAACCTGACTGTCAATGAAGATGGGTATATCATCTGGTGATATCGATAACATTGAGGTCGCTTTGGATGCCTCTGCTACTGCCAATATTTCAGCGCGCAAGACACTGCTGTGCTCAGGGAGACAAAAACTGGTGTTTAGCTTTAGTGTTTTTGAAAACACTCAAGCTCCAACGCCTACGACCATATTTGAACCATCAGTGTAGACGGATGTGGTTTCGGTGACCAGTTCGTTCCTCTCACTCCTCTCTACTTGGACAGATGCAGCAGAATTGTAATTGAAAGTCAGGGTGAGTCAGCATGTAGTCAGAGTATACAGCTGTCCTCCTAAGTGTATAGATTGAACTTTTGAAGGTAGTCCCATCGAAAACCGGTAGGTCAAGTATTTTTCTCTTCTTCTCAGTTTTTTTAGGGTTAATGCCAAGCCCACATTGTTTTGGCCACTCGTTGAGAGTTTTTTTTAACGCATGCTCGACCAGCTCACTAACAGTGGGTAGGAATTTTCCATAAACTAGTATCGTCATAGTCATAGCCTACGCAGACGCTGAGGCAATGATTTTTACCCGATTGCGCTGTAGGTTATTGAGTATCTACTTGATGACTGGGATCCACAACAGCGGTAAGATAGCACCTCTGGGTGGTATGCCCCTTAGCCAGTTCGTAACTGGGCACGGATGCTTTACACAAATATGAGCTCAATGAATCTTCTGACTGAGGAGAGGTCCGAGAACCAATCCATGAGAAAATTGTGCACCACATTTTATTATCGAGCGTATTATGGGAAGAATTACGTATTCAGTTGAGACGACTGGAATGAGCCCGAGATTGCAAACAAGAACTTTTGGCATCCGCCTTGTAACAAAGTGTTAACAGAAGTAATATCTAACGGAAGTGTTCCGCGGGGTAATTGGTAAAAATATGCACGGTCTGGATAGTACACAGGCGGATTCCTAAAATAATTACTCAAGTGTTTGAATAGTGCATGCTAGTAGCAACGACTGCTGGTAGCTTTTGAAGGTTATACAACTCTTGGCGTAATCATTAAAAACAACATTTGGAACACAACATTGTACAACATGATGATGGTATCAATAAATCTTCTGACTGAGGAGAGGTCCGAGAACCAATCCATGAGAAAATTGTGCACCACATTTTATTATCGAGCGTATTATGGGAAGAATTACGTATTCAGTTGAGACGACTGGAATGAGCCCGAGATTGCAAACAAGAACTTTTGGCGCCCGCCTTGGAACAAAGTGTTAACAGAAGTAATATCTAACGGAAGTGTTCCGCGGGGTAATTGATAAAAATATGCACGGTCTGGATAGTACACAGGCGGATTCCTAAAATAATTACTCAGGAGTTTGAATAGTGCATGCTAGTAGCAACGACTGCTGGTAGCTTTTGAAGGTTATACAACTCTTGGCGTAATCATTAAAAACAACCCTTGGAACACAACATTGTACAACATGATGATGATATCAGATATTTATATACCTGTTACTAGACGTATCCTCATTCACAAGCAAGTTGATTGGTAGGCCAGTCTGCAATGAAGAAATCAAAGAAAAGTGTGATAAAAGAAACAAGCAATATCTAACCAACTTTTACAATAAGGCCGACTGAAAATAAATACATGAACACTATGGAGGCTCTCTATATACTTTAAGCCAAAAACTAGTCCCCGCTTACACCGGGAGACTATAACGCGGATTAAGCCTAGATATGGTTTGAGTTTCAATGGTGTAAAAATGTCGAATCGGAACTACATAGTTTAAGTAGGTCATTCATCCAATTAAGGTCACTTGGCTTAAAACAAACTTTAATTTGTATTCTACCACCTTTAATTAATTTCGACCGTTATAACACAGACGGTTGTATGTTGTAGATGTTGTTTGTATTGCACCTGTAATGTTAGAACATTTAACAGTAGAGATGCAGGCAAAGAATAAGCGGAAGCCCTAAGCTGCTACAAATCTGACATTACTAACATCCAGGAAATACGATTGTATGGGACGGTCAAAAAGAGGAAGAAAAACTGTGACATCCACTACGGACGGTGTCGAAGTGAGCAGAAAAAGCGACTATTAGTATCTTGATTTTTTTATAAGTGGCAGACTTAGAAACTTCAAGACAATTTCGAAAACATTGTCATAATCCGCATCCAGGTATAATTCGCCAACATAAGCCTTATATGCGCATACGCTCTGAAACGGAAGAAAAAGTTTATATTGCCACACAATCTACGAGCTCCTGGATAAATCTTATGAGCGACTACCGAAAAATCGTGCTGAGAAATGTTAACACAAACGTAGGAAGAGAAGACATATTTACATCGCAGTATTGTTAGGAAACACAGCCTTCGACAATACTTAGCGTAGTTGGCTTCGCTACAAAACGGTTTCATATGGGGACATGGTGGTCTTCAAAAAAACAAACGGTCAACCAAACTGATCGCACAGGCAATACTTTCAATGCCCGAATGTTCCGGGGAGCTAACATCGACCCGCACCACTACCTTGTTGCAGCCAAAATATGGAACGCATATCCCTTAACCTCTCGATTAACACTTTACCACTATCATCGAATGTAGAAGCACAATGCCAAAGAAGCCAACAAGTCATTTAATCAGCCGAAACTGATGTGCTAGGTTTCTCGCACCCAACCCCATTCACGATGAGAAATGCCGACAGCCTAGAACGAGGCCAACTGAGGTATTGAGCTATAGAAGAAGGAAGGAACACAAAATAAAAGCGCGTGATCGAGGATATAGGGAGATGACACTCCAGGAACGATGTTCGCAAGTTTTACTGGACACTTTCGATTCACACCACCTTTTCATTGATTTCGAAGCCTCATGCGACAATATTTATAAAGACGAGCTATACAGAGCCATGTCTAGTTTTGGTATACCGACCAAACTCGTTGGTCTGTGCAGGATGACGATGGAGAATTCTCGCTGCTCCATCAGGGTCGGAAACGACATAATCAGAATGGGTTTAGCAGTATATGAAGGTAAGACTAAGTATATGTTGTCAACACGAAAGGACACACATCATCGACGAATTTAACATAACGTCACCATTGACAGATATACATTTGAGGTAGTACGGGACTTTGTATGTTAACAACATACCGTCTATTGACGCTTTATGAAAACCAAGATTCAGCTGAGATCAATACGAGCTGTACAGCGATATGAATGGGCATCAATACTCAGGTTCGCAGAGTCTTCAATTTCCAGCCAGACTTCAGACTCAGTAGAGGAAGACCTCACCTTGGACAAGTAGAAAGTAGAAACTAACCTTAACCAACTTGTATTGCGGGACTGGAGGCAATTAGCTAAGGATCGGACTAATTGTAGAGGAATGTTTGTAGAAGCCCAGGTTTGTTCCGGACTGTAGCTCCACTTGAGTAAGTAAGTTTAATTGAGTTTCATGATCAGCTCCCAAAGGTTTCATTTAGGAGTTTGGTAGCCCGTTTTGAGAAACTTGGTTTAATGGATGACCACCCTGGAAAAAGTGCTCATCGAAATATTCACACATAAAAACGTGGAAGCTGTGCGTCAGAATGCATCAAATGATTTAACTTTTTCAATACGTCGTCATTCGGGCCAATTGGGGATATTTGGGAAAATGATCATAGACCACCAACAATGACTACAGTTGATGCACTGGTTGGTGCCGTTTTATAGCCGAAAAACCTATCGGACCATAATTATTCGAACGAGGATGAAATGCCAGAAACCATTTTTGGGGCTTCTGACAGAACAATGAAATACAACTTTTTGCGGCCAATGGCTGACCAGCTAATTTGTGATTCCAACACGATTGGGCGACTGGCAGACCGCTGGGCAATCTGTGGACCTTACAAACGTTTGATTTAAAAAAAATAATAACCCTTGCACACCCCAGTCAACGGATTCGCGGAAAGAATTGCCGGTAATGATGTTGAATTAAAATGTCGAATTCAACTAATTAGGAGGACATTATCATTCGTATCTGAACTTAATATGTTAGAACGCTTAACAGAAAAGGTGATTTCTACTTTGACTGCCTTGGTCAGGGATTGCAAATTAAGCAGTTTACACAGCGTACACAACGCCACGTCTGGTAACGGATTCAGCACACAACTTTCAAATGCCTTCTTCAGAACGATGAACGCGTATATCTTTATCTCTCAATTAGTACACTACAACCATCAGTATCTAATGTCGAAAACCAATGGTGACGATGTCAACAAGGTAAAGCATAGCGACCAATGATACGCCTGCAAGGCAAAGGTTACCCTCTGAGGCATAGGTCTCCTCAACAGAAATTTATGGCGCAACAGGCTCGTTAGTACCCAGGGCATACCTTCTTCTCACAACCATTCGTGTGTGTGCGTGTACTGCTTTGCACGATAACGGGAGCTTCCGTTTTATGCGGACTCCGTAAATTGAGCTAAGCCATGACAATTGGTAATAATCGGATTATTTGTCAGATCACCACGAGAGGAAGCAGCGGCAGTCCATCGCATGGCACCACTGAGCCCGTCAGAAGATCAAAATACCAATTTATGAATTAAGCGACTGTTGACCTCTGAACTCCAGAAAAGAATGTCCGGATGCCACGTACCAAGGACCGAATAGAATCCAAAGCAGCCTTACATCAGGCAGAGACTCGTATGACGATTTTGCAGACCGGCTTCTGAAAATGTTTGACCGTACAATAAAAATCTCAAAATATGCTCGTAGTAGGTGTTAACTTACTTAATGAACTTGCTAGTGATACAAAGTCGCATCGGTTTCGAAGAATCAATTTTCTTCGTATCTCCACTAAGGAGTCATTCGTGGGGTTGACTCCAAAATAGATGAAGTCTTTTCCCTATGGTTTTGGTTGAAAAGATAGTACAGGTTATGCTGTTTATGAATTGGTAGAATATATACCCCAGTAGTTGGACAGATTTCTTAAGGAAAGTGCCTTTCGTGCTAGCAGCATCTGGTACAAGATTAGCGAAATCGCATGAAAGCAGATATCCTTAATAAAACCCGGTACATATTTTTAAATGTTCAGCTGAGTTTCTCCAAAACTGAACGTTGGATCATGGACCATCACGGCACAGCAGTATCGATTTTGATGGAAACCTAAGTTTGGTCATTACTCCATAGAAGTCCAGGCGGTGGGTGCTATAATACGCGGCCTTAATGTTGATGAAAAGATTCAACTCGTTGGAATTTTACAGAATTTGATCTGGAAACTCCACTGGTACGTCCGGGTAAGTGAGTTCCAAAAAGTTTTCGGACATTCACACATTAAGTAGGCGAATGGATCGGTAGTTGGTGCAAAACTTAGGAACGCATTTCTTGTAGATGGGATATATGGAGGTAAAATTTCTCCAATCTTGACTTGGCTGATGGTTTGGTGAATAAATACTTTCAAAGCATCATCTTCATCAGAACTAGACTGTGATGACTCTATACTGGGAGGATGTGTTACTCCTTCGTTGACTAAGGGTGGCTGGTTTTCTTACCATATCAATCTGTCGACATTAGCAGCTGCTCAAAATGTAGCCTGAATACCATATGCTGTTCCCAGCGCGTATGTGACTAGGTTTCCATTAGCATTTCGTAGAGCCATTGCTATTTCGTAGAGTAGAATTGACAGATCTTTGATTTCCCTAAGTTGGTCGATTTTCTTCTCTTCACATCTTCTAGCTCGATTTTTTTCCATTAATTAGATACCTCTTTGATAATGTTGATATTGGCGACCAACGCTTCGTAGCTTCTTTCTCTTTGCGGAGTCCGAATTTGGCACCTACTTCAGTGCATCTATGATGATCTATCCGTGGTTCACATAAATGACCACATGGCGGTTCGATCAAATAGAAATACTAGGAATTTAACTTAAATTTTAGAATAATATTATATACCAATGTAACAGCTGAAGTGATAATAATTTCCTTTCCTCGATGGTTGTAATGTTCTCGAAAACATAAGTTGATTTCCAATTAATCACTACATGACACTCAAGTGTATAAATATCACCTTCTCAAACAGCCAGTTAAACATCAATCCGACAAAAGGTGTATCTAAAAAACTCCCTTTCAACTACCGACGAGACAACACCAAATCTCACGCACAAATATAAACCTTTCCTCTGCCACTTGATCCACAAACTAAGCACTTCGGCATTCAATTGCCCGCTTTGACAGCTTATACAGCTTTTGAGATAATTCGGCAAACAACAATCAATTCGGCGACGGGACATTAAAGATGTTTTCATAGACACTAATTCAACAATTATCACCGCCACCATGCCACAGACAGGCACCAGTATGATATGACAAATGGTATCCAACATGACGATGAGCTCATATTATCACAAATTTTCATTGACGCGCGTTCCATCAGATAAATGTTTGCAGACAATAGAATGCTACTCGTCCAACAACAAAGCGGGGGAATTATAATAAATAGTTCAAACAGTTTTTATTTGTACGGTACCTACATGAATTTGAAATATCGACACTTGAACTAGGCGGATCATGTGATTAGATGCAAGTGTTTGCCTACTTGTACATATAACCATGTGATTGCCAAAAGCTATCACAAAGTGATACGAATGTGACAGACGGAGGATGTTGTCGTTGACATAATTGGCCTAGCTGGACGTGTTAACAAAAGTGATTTTGGGCACACGCCATTTTAGAGTGTTAGGCGTGTTCGATGCGAATTGGCGGTGTTGATACATTTGATTAGTTTGATGTGACGGTTGTTTTTTTAGTTCAATATATAATGACTGATAATCTTTTAGCGAACTGAAGTGTCTACAAAAAACTTTAGTGGGATTTGACAGTGACACTCTGAGTGACCTTCTGTACCGATGCACTAATCAGCTAGGAGTTATTTTAGTACATGATTGAGTGATATCGATTACACTGGTTTAACCCTATCAAGAAGTTAATAATTGAACCCTGAACCATGAATCATTAAATTGAAACTAGCAATCGAATCGACTGCTTTTACTAAATGCAAAGTTTTGGCGCAACACACTCTTAAGTGTACAGGGCCTAGCTTTCTTTCATCCATTCTCGTGTGCACGATGGCGGGACCTCATGTTTTCAACGGCTAAGTTGAGATAATCTGTTCTTGACATTGATGTTACTCGGATGTCAGATCATGACCAGGGAAGTCAACAGCTTTTGGGTTGACTACTATTTAAGCCTTAAATGATTTCTCAAAAGGCTCATTTGGTAAGCCTTACTATGACGGCTACAATCCCGAATGAACCTGGAACTCAACCAACACGCCTCTGCAATTAGCTCCCTCTAGTCGCTAGCTTCAAGTTGTTTGAAGTCGACTTCTACTTATGCGCATCCCTAAGGTGACATTTTCCTCTTTTCCGTTGTCTGACTGAGAATTGAATACTCAGCGAGCCGATGTATTGTTTACCATTCTGCTTACATTGAAAGGCCACCTCCAACGTCCAATGAGGAATATTATACTTCGATATTATTTTTTGTAATGAAGTTTATAATATTTGTAATGAAGTTTATACCATAGACAAATAATTTCGATTGATATACCTCAAGGAATATGGATCGACTAAGAATCGCCAGCTGAGTCACCGATTTTGAGCCCTAAATCTTGAGCTAAAGTCTTAAATGTTGGTGAACCAGAAAAATTGTAAACATTTTTGAAATCCGCCCACTTTTTAGGAAAACACTTTGTCTTTGCCAAACGGTAGCGAAATTTCAAAAAGTGTCTGAAAAACGAATTAAGACAATCCCAATATTTATATTTCGTTTATCCAAAGTTGTTCGCCACGCCCATTTTTTGGGGGCGCTTTTAAAAAATAACAATTTTCAGTTAAATTTTCAAATATTTTCAAATATTCGAAAAAAAAACTTTTGATGCAGTCATTTTGTTGTATTAACATAAATATTTCATCCATAGATTATTTTAGCCGTTGCCCACTTTTTGCAGGGGTTTTCTTAACAAAACGATTTGTAGGGTAGCGTATACCTACCCCACAGCATATGCAATAGAAACACGTCGATTTTTTCAAGTCAAAAAAGATTAAATTTCCTACTTTTCTAATTTCATACCCATTGAGTTTCTAGCCATGCCCACTTTTTGGGGTTTGGATGGAATAGGTAATGCAACGATTTGCAGAGAGGATTGTAGCCTTCTCATATGTTTTTTAACTAGGTCCAAGTAGTTGTACAGCGGTTGGCAGGGGTATCTCTTCGTTAGATTTCTAGAGAGAATTCGTTGTCAGCGAGTTAATAGTTGGGACAAAGAAGTGTTTCTCACTACCTCAATGCTCTCCATGGTGACGTTCTGTCCAATGAGTCGATGTTGTGTGTTCTTTTGTAGATCATATAAAAGTTCCTAACCATCCCAGTCCTGTCTACAGTTTTGAAGAATAGATTAATTGCGTCATGCAGAATTGACCGTTTCAAAAGTAGATAAAGAAATCCGTTGTGATTTAGAGAATAATTCTTCGGTCCCGTTTATTTGACGGGCTATGGAGAGACGATTTAGCCAAGATCAATATGAGCTGTACATCTGGTCAAAAAACGAATGGACATCAATACTCCGGCTCGCAGAGTCTTCGATGTACAGTGAGACGCAGTAGAAAGATCTCGCCTTATGTGGCGCTTTCAGGTAGAAACCGACCTCAACCAACTTGAAGTGCGCAACTGGAGGAAGTTAGGTAAGAACCAGGCTAATTGGAAATGCATGTTGGTTGAGGCCCAGGTTCATTACGGACTGTAGAGCCGCTTAAGTAAGTAAGTAAAAAAAGTCCTTCTTCTTTGCCTATAAATATCAGTTCTTGTCTTCACCTGTAGCTTGACCATGTAGGCCTCGTTCTTGGCTGCAAGCATCTGTCGGCATATCAAACCACGGGATCTTACTGTTGGACGCGAGAAACCTGGCACATTAGTTTAGGCTGATATAATTGCTTGTTGCCATCCTTGTCCATATCTTTTGAGATTTGATGCTGGTGTTATGGTGTTTATCGAGAGGTTTAGGGATAAACGTTCTGCGTGTGTCGAAATGTCATCAATTTGATTGTCCGTTTGTTAATCTGCAGACCATCATAGCATCTTGTGGATACCAAGGTTAGGTTATCGTGTGCTGGCTATGGTGGCATTGAATTTGACAGCGAAGTCAAGTAGTAGGCAGTGGTTTCTGACAATACTGCTTAGGATATCTATCCTCTTTTACTACCAATGCGTTAAAATCTCCCATCACGATTTTACGTCTTTCATATGTTTTGTCCAATATCTCGTCGAAAAAGTCTGTCGGAGCGTGAGCCCATAAAAGTTTACTGTTTGGGAATTTCGCATTAATAGCTATTGGCACAGTGTTTAGTTTTGGTGGACATCCTTAAGATGTATTCAAAAATCCTCTCATCTCCAACATGCACCTTAAACTTTGATTCGTCGGAAAACATAACACTGTTCCACATGTCTTGTGTATAACTAAAATGTTCTTGAGCCAAGAGCAATCATTTTGTCTGATTCTTTTTGGAAAATCCTGCTTCAGTATTGGCTGTCCTTGGTTTCCCTTCAGTTTTTGGGGACATCCGTATGATGTATTCAAAAATTTCCAATTCCAACATGCATCTCAAACTTTGGTTGGCCGAAATAGATAACATTGTTCCGAATGTCTTCAGTCCAATTAAAATAATCTAGAGCCCAAAACAATCATTTTATCTGATTCTTTTCAGAGAACCCTGCTTCAGTACTGGATTGAGTGCTGTAAGTCCAGCTGTCCTGAGCCTTTTTCTGACTGAGCTTAACGAAATTATTTTTTTTGTAGCTCGATACTGATCATTTTTAAGATCCACCGAAATCTTTAACCGATGCCAACGACTGACAGCACCAAAAATCTCTTTCTCTGGGGTCGTCTTTTTTTGGCACCTCTGAGCCGTATTTTTCTGCTGGTTGTCCCGGTCTCATAATATTATTTTTAAATTCCATGCTACAGTTTATTGAGCAACATTTAATCTGCTAGAAATTTCACGTGTTGTCAAATTGAGACGTGATAGACTCAAAATATTAGCTTTGCACTCCGAACTGATTTTTTCCATTTTGTTCAAACCGTCGGTTCGTTTCGAACTGCTATCACGACCTAAATACAGCTCTGTTTCAAATTACCATCGACTTTTATGTACTATTTGAACGAGATTTTACATAGAGCTAAAAACACCCGTAGCTCTCATAAATTCAAAGAACTACGCCCGAAATGGGTGATAAAACAGCACTGTGCACGACCAGGCTGTTACAAAGGTGCATGCTCAATATATTCAAGCGTGTATGGGACCTTTTATATTTATACACAAAAAAACGAAACAAGACCACACGCTTTAAACAAGTTTTAAATATACCCGTATATAATGTGAGTAATTTTACATCCAAAGCGTGTATCTTTAGTTAATTTTTTGCACTAGCAGAAGCTTTCAAAAGCATCTATCGGCGCATGGCAATGACAAGTTACCGCTCACCTGACCACCTGTCCGATTATGCGTAATGCGTAGGATTGTATTTTTTGTTTTTATGAATTTTTAATTCGGACTAAATGTACAAATTGAAAATTCGTGATGAATGAAAATCACGTGCGTGTATTGTTGAATAATTTCACTTTAAAAAAATTTTATTTATAGCTATGTAAATAATATTTAGCGTTCAGTTTCGTTTTATTAAAACAATTTGCTTATGACCTTTGGACATGTTTCGTTGTGTAGTGTACAGTTATTGTGCTTGTTATCAGTGAAATTACTCAATACAACTTAAGTGACTTATGCAGACTTATATAGTTTTATGCTAATTCGTATCATTTGGGACAGAAATAGACAAGACTTAAGTTGGTTGGAGGGAAAAAAGTTTTGAAGGCACCCTAGGAGTTGGAATTTTTGTTTAAAATCCACAAGCTCTTACAAATACTTTACATAAGGCTGTACCATTTAAAAATTTAATAAGAATTACATACATATTTACTTCCTTGGTTAAATACACTAAGGCATGCATCGTATTATTGGTATCGAATAGCTATAATTGTGATAATTATCAAATTGATCATATGACAGTTGCTATAAATGTGACTCGAATTAGCATATAAACACAAAAAAGCGTACACTTATTGAGCCCAACATTCACCTTTGAAATTTAGTCGTACTCGAATGAGTAGACAGACAGATTTCAGCTGATCTGAGTTATAGCAAATATTGTTCAGTTTGGCTCAGTGGCGCGATGGTTAGTGCGATGAACTGCCGCGCAGAAGGTCTGGGTTCGATTCCCAGCCGTAGCAAAACCTAAATGATTTTTCACTGGCCCTCCTCTCGTGATGATCTGACCAATCATCCGGGTAGTATCAATTGTCATGAAAAGCTTATCTCAACTTAGCCATTCAGATTCGGCATAAAACAGGAGGTCCGGCCATCGTGCTAAGAAGTACACATGCACACATGAATTGTTGTGAGAAAAAAAGCTAGACACTGGGTACTAACGAGCCTGTTGCGCCATAAATTTATTTTTATTTATTTTTTATGGTTTTGCATAACACTCTGAATCCAGGCTTGAAAGGACTTACGCATGAGAAGAGTTCAACTACTAACCAAGGCTTTTGAAATCGGTTCGCGCAACATACATAAGCATGTACCATTTAAAGCTGCGAGTAGTGGGATTTGGACAAATTTATACCCCATTTATATAGATGGTTCAAAGCTGGTGGCAAGCGTTGAAATAACTGTGCCGAGGCTTAATGTTTAGTGCCGTCGACTACTAAGCGCAGGGTCCGTGGTTCAAATCCCGAAAGTGACAAGATCAAATTTTTTTCAGTGCTCCACCTATTGCGAATAGTCTGACAAACATCCAAAAGTAAGACTGTCATTAGAAGCTCTTAAAAATTGCCGGTCGGATACTGCATTCAACAGGACGTTCTCTTATTTGTGACGAAAAAAAATAACTTGGCACAAAATAAACTAGAGAAGCTAGGTTTAAGGACCTATTTGGACCGTTAATACCAAATATTTTATTTCATTTAACCATAAGATCAAAGCTCAACAAAACTTTTCATATCTCTGAACACAGCAATGTCTTCAAGGATACAGAGCCATGCATGACAATGGAACTGTCGATATTTTACTTATTTTTCAATGAATAGGCGACCCTTTGAGGGTACAAGTCTTGCCTTGTACCCTCTTCGAACCTGGGAACTGCTTCCAGTTACTGTGTCTAAATGCACTTGTATCCACGATTGCTTGGTCGTTAAACCGGATGTTCTACCTTCGTTGTCGCATCTCCTACCTGAAGGCTGGTGTTCGTATAGATTCTCTTCGCTGGGGCATGACGGTTCATCCGCTCGATGTGGCCGGTAGTACCATTTGTACAACATCCAGAACATGTTACAGCTAATAAAATTCGCAGTTATATATGCGACTCCATTCGACTTCTTCGCATAAATGAACCAAAATCCGACGAAAATATTTTCCTTTTATTATTCAGCATCAGCACTCGGCACCGTAAAATAGGCACCTAGTATATGTAAACCTCTCTATTGAAACCTTACCACCAGATCGAATTTCGAACCACAATGGAAACGATGCCAACAAACTGTCATGCGGCCAACGGTCAGAAATTTAACGAAGAATTACTTTTCCTGTTTCTTAGGGCTAAGAAGGTAAAGCCCTCACTTGAACCTAAAACGATCCTATATAAGACCTTTATCATACCGATCCTGCTCTACGCCGCTGATGAATGCGTCGTATGAAAACTGGACGAAGAAATCCTTGGTTGTTTTTAGCGGAAAATTGTTCGAAAAAATCTTCGGTCCCGTTTGCGTTGACGAGCTATAGAGACGAAGATATAACCAAGAACCGACCTCAACCAACTTGGAGTGCTTGCTGGTTGAGGCCAAGATTCATTCCGGACTGTAGCGCCAATTCAGTTAGTCAGTAAGTATATAAAGCTTTTGGAATTTTCATTTTGAAGGTTTGATCTCACTTATCCCACTTATTTGCAAAAGTCGCATCGGCTTCATGGGGTCAGTATTCGTCGTATATCCACTAAGCAGTCGTCCTTCGTGAAATTCGTTTGGTCTTTTAAGGAAATTTGCCTTAGTGGGGAAATTTTGATCAATGGACGTTCTGTCCGGCCAGAAATTATACTGGAATCTACCGATTATTGTGTTGCAGAAAGGCTTAAGGCATTCACACGGTGCTATATGCTATATTAAGTAGGTAAATGCTTTGGCAGTTGGTGTGGTGCAAATGGTGGGATCGCCATTTTTGTAGACGGGAATTATGTAGCTATTAATTCCTATCATCGAGCACGTTGTCATCCATATAGACTTTGTTGATGGTTCGGTACATGATCACTTCTAATGGCAAATCCCCCGTTTTGTGACTTGGTGGCCGTTGCTTTTTCGTAGAGTCTGAGTTCCTGCTTTGAAACCAGTGGCTTGGATTTTTTGTAGACCCTGACGGATGTTCCTCTGTTAGTAAGTTTTCGATTTCTCTCAGCTGGGACTTGGTTTTCTCGTTTTTATTTATTTTGGATCGATAACATTGCCACGAAGTTCTGGTATTGTGTTGTAGCGTATTGACAATATACTACGGTTATGTTTTTGGGGTCGCTCGACTCTAACAATGTTCGACTCATAGGCACTATTCGTAGCTTCATCTCGTCGTGATATCCCACAAACAAACGATACAATAGTCGCCACTTTTCCTGACGATACAGCTATACTAGATGTTGGCACAACAATAGAGGAAACAAAAATGAAATTAGAAAACGCTCTAAGCGAGTTTAATAAATGGACAAAATCCTTTCGCATTGCACTTAACGAGAGCAAATCGATTCATGTAGATTTTTAAATACGATATGAGTCCCTTTTGCAAATGAAGCGAAATATCTCGCAACGACACTCGATGAAAAATTAAAATGGAAGTCGCTTGTAAAATGGAAATGCGAAGAACTTAAAAATAAATACAGAGAACTGTACTGGTTACTCGGAAAATATTCGAAGCTTAACCTTGCACAAGCAAGTGCTAAAGCCGGTCTGGACATATGGTATACAACTATGGGGTAGTTCCAGTGAAACGAATCTTAATATTTCACAAATTTTCGAAAACAAAATGTTAAGATCATTCGTCAATGCGAAGTGGTATATAAGAAATGAAGATCTACGCAGAGATTTGGGTATTCACGCGTTTAAAGATGAAACGAAAAATTTTGCACGCAAACATAAAACATGTTTATCGTGACACGTTAACACTAGGGTCCTCCAAATTCTTGACGAAACAAATTTATTGCGGCGTCTTCAAAGAACTAATCCCTTCGATTTGGCCCGATAATAACAAACCGCGTTATAAAATTCGGAGAGAGCACGAACTCTCACAGGAAAGTTGCCTGCAAAACATTCATTACTAGTGATAAAAAATTTCTAGAAAAGTCGCATAGTTAGTTGCAATAAAAATACAAAAAGGGTAGTGGTTTTAGTGGAGTTCGAGTCCCACACTTACTTTGGGCACGCGCTCATCGTGTCTTTTGAGATTTCCACCAGCCCACAAAAAAATCTCGTCAGACAGTCGGAATCTAAATTTATCTGCGACGAGAAAATGGTCAGAGTCAACATTTGTCCCTCTGACTGTGTGCATCCAGGATGTTGGATGCATGCATTTCTTCTATTAGAACATGATCGATTTGTTTGGCGTTTGGGCGATCTGAAGATTCCCAGGTTGCTTTGGCGATCCTAAGTCATGAAAACTTAATGCTGTTGAGCGCAGTATTACATGTTACTGCAAAGTATTTTAATCGAAAGGCATTATCTGTTAAATTTTTATTGACGCTGTGCTTTCCTTACCCCTTTTCAAATCGAACTTAGTATAATGCTCCATGGGCTTCGCCAAAGAGATAGGTGTGCATAATGTGGAGCAAAGCCAGTCATCAACAATCTGCTTAAAGTCGATTACTCTTGATCTAAGTGGTATATTCACAACGTGTTTTTCCTTTTTCCATTCTTGATACATTCCATCATCTTTCCTGAATTTCAGTAATGTTTGCCCTGTACCGCGCGAGAACGGATTCATGTTGCACCCGGGGTATATATAGTTCTTACGTTCAAGGTACATACTTGTTAGACGATGTCCATGATCGTTACGAGTCTGGTTGGTATTTGAAGATATCCCGTAACCGAGGTTGCTGTCTCTCTCATTTTTTTAGGTGGTAAGAACGGTCTCAGTGACGCAATGGTTAGTGCGTTCGATTTCCAGCCATAACAACACCTAAATGATCATCTGACCTAAATCATTCACGACAGGATTGAACACTGCCGTTGGTCTTTCGGCTTATCCGCCAATGCTTCTTTTCAAGGGGCTTGACTAAACCTTCAGATTCGTAAATGACCTATTGGCTGAATATGTCGAACCAGTTCATGTAAGTTTTTCACTTTGTCCATTCAAACTGAGTTTGTAAATACCACAGCTAACTCCATGTTGCGAATTCTTCCGCTTCCGCCTTGGAACACACGAAAATGTGTCTTAGTGTACTCGCCAAGACGTTACCCTTTGGATCGCACCATATATGGTCAAGGCACTTGACACCCAGCGGTCGCCTCAAGAAGACTATGAGAGGCAGCTGGTATGGTAGGCATCAACTAGGTGAAAACGGGTATGTTGGCTTTGACCTTATTGTACCTACAAAATATCATGCCGGAGTTATGATTGGAATTCCGTCGATGAAAGTGATGGCAAGAACACCTTATTTCGTCCGTAGTTGGATGGACCTGACATCAGTGATATGGGGTTCCAACAAGATTGTACCCCATGTCACACAGCTGGCCAAGGCCCAACTCGACCGTTTGCCGACCGTTTGCCAACCGAAATTTGCCAACATTCCGGCCGACATGTGTAAAAGAGTGGTGGAAAATTGGCTGCAAAGTACATATTGATCGTTGCAAATGTGCTCGCAGTGATGATATAAATGAGATCGAGCTCCATTATAAAATTTAACATGTTACCTAAAGCCGGAATAAATTTCCTTCCAATATATCAATTCTTCTCAATTTCAGAGTACAAACCACGAGCTGGACCATATACCACTACAAAATTATCGCTACTCATAGCAACCTGCCGAATCATCGAAACTGAAGAACTTTTTTAAGCACGTGATTTATATCTGCTTTCATCTGGTTTACCTGGTCGATCCCAGTTTTGTTCGGTTTTATAAGTCCATGCGACTTAATTGAAAGAATGAGTTTATAAAAGCGTAGCAACATCAATGCGTCGTACTTTGACAGTACCCGCATCATACGGTATTAATTATTATAATTATTCTCCGCATTTATGGAATTAACAGATAAATCAATAAATCGCGACAGATATCACACTTAACATTTCGCACCAAACAGTATCGAAATACGTTTTTAATTAGCAACTTGAGCGTGCTTTTTCGTGTTGACATTATTTTTGTTTGTTCTGCGGTGAAGTTGGTGTCATTCCATGTATGGTGACAAGTTACCTTTTAGCGGCTCCAAGTCCCATAGAGTAAAAAAAAAAACACTTATGTGCCTTACATTTTATTTTTTTTTACCACTAACTATGTAACTAAAGCTACAAGGTGTATAGATTCTACCTTAAAACTAAATACACTTAAATACGAAAGGTATCACTTATCCTAGACAGCATGGTTGGGCTTCCTGGCATCTGCATCACTGTCCCAGCCAGCCTCTGACGATGAACCCACAGAGAATGCCGAATCCATAGATGTTATCGTTGTGTTGACATTTTTGTCGCTCGTTATTAGAGGTTTGGCTTCGTCACCCCTTATTACTGGTGGCATGACAAATCCCTTGGTGTTTATATCCTCGATAGCTTTGCGAAGTTCGGCCAAACCAACAACACCAACAAGACGTCCAATTTTAGTGACATACGCATGATTAATGCCAACCATGTTAAAAAGATTGTGAACCTTCGTGATTGATGTCCGTTCGACCAACTGAAACGGTGATGGATCAATGTTAACACTGTATTCCTCGAGATTGACAGGCTTCGACATCTCTTCGTACTCCCAAAGCTGTTTGTCCTCCGGCGACATATCGAAGATACAATCTCGTGACAGTTGTACCTTCTTAAGGCTTCCCGATAGATTGCGGGTGTCCTGATTCAAACCATTTTCGACATTCTCGAGATTTGCGGATTTCTTTGGAATTTCATCGAAAACTGATCTTAAGCGGTAGTCAGCATCAGCCGGGTGTCCTAAATTAAGTGAGTTCGTCTTTTTCAGTATAGATTTAGGATTCTTGTCAAAAAACGAGCTATTTATGAGATCCTGTCGTTTCTTCGGTTCAGCTAGAGTGCCGTCATCGACTGTGATCGGTTCTGATGTGTGAATTTCCTGTGCGGGGAGTACCTCAAACCTTGACGATCGACGTCGGACCACTTGCTGTTGCTGCTGTTCGAGTTCGTCTTGGTGCTCTTTCTCCTTGGCACACAGTTCAGCCTGCTTCTGTCTTTGATGGGCTACTGCCAATCGCTTTTCCCGACTAACATGTCGGTCGATCATTTTCGTCAACTGGAATCGCTGTACTGATCCCAGCAGGATCATGCTTTCAGGGTTGTCAACCAATGGCAAACTGCGAATGCTTCGATTTTCTTGAAGCACTTCCGCGAGCTTTTGATAGGTGATTGTCGGCCAAATAAACTTGACATCGCGCTGCATAAAGTCATCAACAAACGTGTTGTAGGTCCTGGAGTTTGAAGGTAGCAAACTCGGTAGATATGGCAACTTTTTGATGAGAATCATGCTGTCGTACATTGATGGTTGTAGCATCTCAGCAACAGCGTTGGAAATGAGGGAGGCGATCATCACAGGCACTACATGTGTCACCTGACCAGTTATTTCGAATATGATGACCGCCTCAGACACGGTGTGAGTGACCGCGCTGGATAGTGCTGCGGCTCCAGCTACTGCGTAACCACCGGGAATAATTGATGATAAGATACCACCGTACCACACGCCCTGTGGAAAAAAGATGTGCATTAACTCTCCGAATATCCTTCCCAGACCTGCGCCGATCTTGAATACTGGAATGAATGATCCCGATGGCACCGGAAGGGTATAGCATATAACAGAGAATACATATGTGTAGAGAGTATAACAGGCTAGGTTGAGTAGAACGCTGGTGTTCGGAGTTTTCCAACGTGAAGCTATTGCCGCTTCCTCTACACTTAAATTTCCTCGAGACCACGTGAAATTGCTAAACAAATCGGTTAGCTGCTCGTGGGTGCTCAATTCGGCACCCATGTACTGTCCGATTCCCAAAGGAAATGAAATACTTGCCACAATCAGCGCTATGACTGCAGGATATATAAAGCGGTTCTTCTGCAAAAACTTATTGATTGTCTTGTTTGATCTAATCATTGTCACATACCAGCGATGTAGCCAGACATAGCCTGCCCCCATAAATCCACAAACTACCCCCATCAGTGCAAAGACAAAGATCTCTTGCGGTGCGAAGGGAAATTCGGAAGTAAAATTAGTGAGGAATAGTGCTCGCACTGTGTTTGCATCTTGGAACCACACGGCCATTAACAAAAACACTGATGATCCACAAACTGCCGCAAAAAATCCTCGTCCGCAATTTCGCACTGCAAAATACGTGGCTGTCGCCTCAATACTGAACAAAACCCCACCAATTGGTGCAGCAAAACATGCGCCGATACCAACAGCACAGGCCGCTGACAACATTTCACTGTAACGCGACTTGTTCTCGTAGATCCCCTGGAACCTCAACTTGGACAGCATTGTCGCCACAATACTTGCAATATGTACAAAAGGACCTTCCTTGCCGATGGGCATACCACTTCCAAGAGCAGTCGTCAACCCAACCACCTTCGCGACCATAGTCTTGAACGTAAGATACTCCTTGAGCACAACCCCCCGAAGGATGGTCTTCATTTCAGGAATTCCTGAGCCAGCAGCCTGCGGAGCAACCAAATGTGTGAATCCAGCCGAAAACAAAACCAAGCACACGGCTGGGAAAACCCAAGCCCAATACTGCATTGTTAGTGATGAGTTTAATATATCACGATACAGCCAAATGCGAGCAGTGGTACAAATATGCACGCCAATATCGACCAAAAAGGATATCAGGGCCATTATGATCCCCAACAATGCGAGGAAAATCCACTCATCACCGAATCGCCCGAGAGTGTTCCTCCACAGGCACAAGGATGCGTTCCACACTCGTCCTTTTTGACTGGCAAGTCGCTCCTTTTCACGTCTCTTTTCATCGGCTTTCCGGCGCTTGTCCAAAATCTTCAACTTTTTCGCCTCATCCTTGGCATACTCACTCAAGTCCGAGGCATAGCGCCCGTACATAATCGTATGGGTATAGGTGAGCGTATCTGCCATGTCCGTTGAGCTGATTTGTCGTTGAGCCTTTTTCGGTTGGCCAACTATTTTCCCAGGACTTATACCTATCGGCAGTGGATCCGTATCCATTTTTAAACGTTATCCGGTATTGGCGATCCGATTGATAAGAAGACTCGATAAGAACTGTGCTGATCCACTATCCGTCTTAGTTATTAAGCCGATGATGAGTTGGTGACAAATGTCGAATTCTCGGATTCGCTAATACTTGTACATAAAGTGAGTTAATTAATTTTTTTTTTGGTGAGTTCAAGACACCTGCTACATTTATAGCGTATGAATGACATATTCGCGGCTGTAATCGAGGTGTGAAAATTGGCACTTCAGGATTGATTGGGTTTGACATCAATGTTCGTCGTCGTACAGCTTCCGTTCTCTCGTCGTATAGTCGGACGGTTTGCAGAGATTTTATTTCTCGAACGGCATTGCCATACACACTTAACCACTAATTGGAACTTTAATGGAAACCCACTGTTGATGTATCATTGCGAATGAAATTAATTTTGCAAGTTTGTCGATTAATTAAGGTGTGATTCTGGCGCTATAGAACAATAGATGGTAGTTGTGATGAATTGTTTGCTAAATGGAAGTGAGTTCATTCACACAGAAGGGTATTGTTAGTTTGATAGTATTGGAGTAGAATCGTGAAAATATATTTAATTATTTAAGTAAATTTGCATATCATGTCGAACAGGCAATTAAAAATCAACCTTCGGAATGCCTTTCAGAGCTTTTTTCCTAAATGGATGGCGAATTAGGGGTTGGTTTGAAGAAGCTATTGGCAACCAAAAAGTTTGAGTTGTTTACTAGCAGTCAATTATGCTTATTGAAAAAGTATGGAGTAAATAAGATTTCAGATGAAATGTTACTCCACCTCCCAAGGGATAGTTACGGCGATGTGAAGGGTACTAGTAGAACTTCCGCGCCGCTCCGGCGGTGAAGTTGGTGGTGTTTTTAGACGACGTGCATGATGTCGTCTGAACAATGTGAGTAATATCCTTAATATTTAAGGCTCGCTACCAGATTATCTGTCACATTTTTAAAAAAATAAAGATTCAATAATAAGTGAATTCAAATCAGAGGCAGAGCCAAGAAACAACACCGCAACTGCAGTGCCTATAACAACCAATAGAATCAGTCGATGAAGACCTAATCTCCTACGTTATTTCTAGAGAGACAAACCTACCGGAACCCTCATCCCAAAAGCAGAAAAGGTTATGTGTCTGCGACATCCATGATTCCGGAATTACATGGTAGTACCACAAAGCAAGAAGACTGCACACCCGTGCCAGACCAACTGCTGAATGAGACAAACTCTAACAGCGTGACAAAACCGCTAGAATCGTACATCGAAGAGTCACTCAACAAAGTACAAGAAGATGTTTTCTAGAAATGTGTAATGGAAACGATGAAAAAAAAAGCTTAAGATATTGCAACCTCAGATCCCTTCCACATAAGAAAAACTGCGTGACAATGAAAGACCGAAGAAAGCAGAACACCTGACAATCGAGAACAATGCGATCGGAACATTACTAAATGGCAGGGAAGGAGAGCCAAAGCTCTCCCTCTGAAGAGGGAGAATCATTCGAACATTTCCATCTTCGAAAAAGCAGATTTTTCGGCAATAAAAACCCTGGAAGCAATCTCTTTCATTTCGAAATCAGCTTACGACTGCCGACTGCCTCTTAAGGAGATGGCAGAGCATTTTACCATTCACCTCTTTTGGGTGACGGGCCAGAGACATACCAAATAGGCTTGCCAGACATGGCAACACCCTCGATATTTTACCGCCAGTAGATATGATATGTATGTCCATCTTACTTACTTACTTAAGTGTCGCTACAGTCCGGAATGAACCTAGGCTTCAACCAACATGCCTCTCCAATAAGCCCGGTCCTTAGCTAACTGCTTCCAGTTGCACACTACAAGTTGGTTGAGGTCGGTTTCTACTTGTGCGTGCCACTTAAGGCGAGGTCTTCCTCTACTGCGTTCGATGTCTGGCTGGGAATCGAAGACTCGGCGAGCCGGAGTATTGGTGTCCATTTGTTCTACATATCCTAGCCATCTTAAACGTCCAATGCGGAGTTTTTTGACCAGGAGCATGTCGCTGTACAGCTCGTATAGTTCTTGGTTGAATCTTCATCTCCATAGCCCATCAACGCAAACGGGACCGAAGATTTTTCGAAGAAATTTCCTCTTAAATCAATCGAAATATTTTATCATTCGAAGCCTGGCTTCATTCTACAATATAATTAAAAATCGAATGGTAAAAATATGTATCTACTTGGCATGCTAACGGATTTTTGAAAAAAAAAACTCTACGAGCTGGAAATACTTATGCACGTAAGAAATCTAGACATTTGCTTAGTTTCAAACTCACACGTAAAGAAGTGGAAGTCGTCCTTATCGAACAGCTAACAATACGAAGACCTAAAATAGAACTAAGGACCATGCAGCTGTTAAAAGTAGTTAACGTACTCGCAACTATCTATGCTTTCCACTGTATTCCGCTCTTGAAAAAGGTGATTTTACTAACGCTTCAATCTCTGAAACGTTGTTTCATTACTGCCGGCGATATTAATATGAAACACACGTACCTATAGATAAATGGGATGTTTTTTGCCGCCCATCTAGATCAAACATTGAAACCGTTTGTTGGCTAAGCGATTCACATCAATATCAATAGGGCGGAACTTCTATTGGACGACTGCTCACAAGAGCAACTTTAAGAGAACTAAAACATCATAGTGGGAATCTTTCAGTATGAAATATATTTCAATCCAACATTGATATCCATGACCGCGATTTTTTCGATGAAAACTAAGACACAATCCAATCGAGCTGTTTTTTTTTGTCAATGGCGCCCACGAAAGGGAAATGACAACTAACTGTTTCTGGCGAAAAAAAAGAAGATTTTGAAATGAATGTCTGTGAACCACCCAGTGGCTACACACACACACAAACACACACAGATAAAAAAAAAAACTTTAAAGTGCAGTAAATCTCACGATAAGAAACTTAATCTCTACGTGGTCTTCAGATCAGCGTTAGCGATTTCGAATTCAATCTTAATATTTACGGGTGCTATAAAACGTCTGGACATTTATTTTTGCATTTTTCAATTTTGATTGATTGCGGGCCATATATTATTTTTAATAGTCGCAAAGTGCAAACTTCTTGTTAAGCTCAAATGTTTTTGAGTTCCTCAGCATAATATTAATTTATATAGTCCATAGTAATGTTTTGATTAGTGAAATCAATTTATGTGTTGTGAAAAGTGATCTAAATAGTAATAAGTCATTTGTGTTTAAGTGGAGTAAAATAAAAACATTTTAACCAAAATAGTGAACTTATCATATAGACGGTGAGTGTATGTTGATATAAGTAAAATCTAAGTAAATCCCTTAAATGTAAACAACATGCAAACAAATAAAATACGCAGGAGTAAAAGGATCATAAAGATATTTCATGTGTCAGAATTTCCCAGCCTAAAATAAACAAACCAGACAGACAATCTTGGCTGTTGAATGTTTTGACTCGAACGATGTATTTGTTTACGATAGAAGATCTCCAGGAGAAGGTGAATTCGAAAGGATAGTTTTTTGAGACCGTGTATACAGGGAAGTCTTTGAATCACTTTTATCTATGCACTGAACTGTAAGCTCGCTGATCTGATGAATCACTGTTTTATCATATCAATGAAGAAAAACAGGACACCTTTGTTTGACCGAAACAGTAAAGAATGATATTCCAAACGTGGTATTGAGACACATTTTAATAGAAGCAGTAGTAGATAATTTCACCACTCTGTTTAACAAATAATAAAAATAATGCAAATTTTCTGATGCATTGAAATATGGCAGTGTTACATCCTAACCCTAAAAGGACAGGAACAGGAAAATAAACCCTGCGAAACGGAAAGCAAGCTTTCAAAGACTGCAAAGTACAGAAAAAAAAAACAAACCCAGCTAATCACGGTCAATAACCCTTCTGCCGAATGGTCTCCAACATTCAATATGTCGAAAAAAAAAAGTAGTCTGGTCGACTTTAGGAAGATTTCGACACCGTATAGTTAGAGGGGCTTTTCTACAACCTTATCAGACTGGGCATGCGTAAACCCATGCGGTATATGAATTATAAAATGCTCATGGGAAAAAAGCGGTGCCGAATTTATAAATTTGGCCTTATGTCGCCTTATAAAAGTGACATAAGAACAAATTCTAGCATATGCCAAAATCACACTTCGATAAAGCGAAGTTAGGACAATTGAGGAAAGTGACATAGAGCCAAATGGAGCTCAAATTAAATTGTATATACACATGTCAGGGAATAAAATATAATATACAATCAAAAGTGTCAAAAGGACAGATTTGCCTTTTGACACTTCATTTAAGTGCCATAATACCAAGAATTTGGCCTAATGTCAATTTCACAAAGCGTCATAAGACTAAATTTATAAATTTGGCCTTATAACGCTTGGTCTTATGTCACGGCCCCGAAAAAAGTTCGTTGTAAAACATGGTAATGTTACTTCGAGCAACATACAAACACCGACCAGACCACTACCAACTTAGTTTTGAGCATAACAATGTTGCCAGTCGCCTTGAATGGGAGTCGGATTCGATCGGAACCAATAACTCGATTCACATCTACGTGGATGGGTCCAAAACAGAATCTGGAGTGGGTTGAGGTGTTTCTTCGAGATTTTCGGAAATCATGGCAATTAAAAAAGTCTTGTCCTGGCTGTAAGAGAATGTTATATCCACGAGGCGTATTAACATCTTCACAGACAGCCAAGCGGCAATCAATTCCTGGAATCCATCTCGTTCGAATCGGAATCAGCCCACGAATGACGACTATCTCTTAGTGAGATGGCAGAGCATTTGCCCATTCACATCTTGTGGGGGCAAGGCCACATATACATACTAGGGAACTGCAAGGCGGATGATCTTGCCAGACAGGAAACTACCCTTGATATCCTACAGCCAGTAGATATATTAGGTATACCCCTCGCTACATCTTAATATGTGGTAAGCCTCGTTTGAGCTAACGTCCCTTTTGAAATGTAAGCTGCAATGGCAGCATCCTTAACGGATGCCTTTGTTTATAGCAAGTGTGCGAATGCTTACGGGTTTATGGATACAACATAATTTTTTAAGTCTATCTGGTGCGATGGATCTTATTCAGAAAAATACAAATTACGTACTAGAAAATCTAGGAATGTTTTATTTAAATTTTAAAATCAAAATTTTATTTTCTGAATTAAACTTATTGTGCCAGATGGATTTGAAAGCTTAGGGCTGGTAAGAAATGCGACTGAGAGAAACACTACGGGTTAGCTGGTCATATTGTGCAGTTTGATGTTAGCTCGCCAATCATTTTTATGACGTGAAGTCAGTAGTGCAAAAAAAAAAACAAAAAAAAAGTGAATCACACAAGCGCAGGCAGATCAAACTGGAAGCCATTACGAAAGCAAACCGCAGATGTATAAATGGCACAACGTGTAAAATATGCTGGCAACTCTGGCCAAACTATAATCATAAGCGCTCCATCTGCCTGACAACGCTGAACAGATCAAACATCAGCACCATAATCGGTGTAATAACAAGACAAGACACTGTCCTATAGCTATGACTTTTGTAGGAGCTGCTTGGACGAAGAAGAGCAGGAAGGTATTATACACCTTCTCCCTTTTTGTCCAGCTCTCTCAGACAAGAGAAAACTCCATCGGGGAAACTAAATCTTTTATAATATAGGCGAGCTGGCTTATATATTCAGAATGTCAGAAACCTCCTAAGATATATAGTCAGCTCTGAATAGTCGGTAAACTCCCCGGTATTGTACAACATATATATGAGCGATCGTGGAGGTTTTCTCAAAGCTCATCAACTTAATTTTGGAGTCTGACTTCGATCACATTATTGGTGGGGACACGGTGTATGGGTAATGTGTTCGCCTGTTGAGTGGAAGGTTGCGCGTTCAATCCCAGCGAAAATCCATTTAACTTTCATTCAAAAGAAATAAAAAAAAGTTCGGTTGATATACCTAAAAGTATGCATCATCTTAAAATTTCTTCATATTTAACGAACACAAGAAATAGTAACTTCTTGAAGTTAGTTCGGACACGCCACCATGGAGTAAGTCTCCAGTCCATTTAAAATCTTTCCTATCACTGTCTTCTTCCCTTCTCGAACGCTCGTACTGTGGTTGAACATATAAAGGGTATTTATAATCCCTTGAGTGCGAGAAAACTTAAGAAAAAAAAATTAAATATTGCAATGATTGAAAATTGAAGATTGGGCTGTCGAAACGAAAAAACTGAAGAAATTGTGCATCCATGGACAGGGACAACCGTTTGCGGTGAGAAATTGAGTTCAATATCTTAGCTTGACAAGCTTTTACATTTCAACAAAAATGTAGATTCTTGTCTCGCCAGAAATACGGCGACTTGTGCTGTGACAGGAAGTCTGTTTCAAAAAACAAAAGACATTTACTACAAAGCCCCTATAAGACACATCAACGCTTAAGGTTGTCCCGTGTGGTTCAATGTAGAGCCATCCTGCATGAAAGGATAAGTCTGTTTGAGAGGAGATGTCTTCGGTTCTGCTAAGGATTGTACTGAAAGCAAGAATCTGAATACATAAAATAAAACTGAAAATTTTCTTGTTAAGGTGATTTAAAGGCAAGTATCAAGGGAGATGGCTTACGACAACAGCCTGATTTTCAGGGCTTACTTACCCTATGACACATACCTGGAGAGCACGCTTATTTCGCACTTCATTCCACCACAATAATGTCAAAGACCATATAATCAATAAAAAGTTATTTAAAAGTTAGTGAACCACCCTGTGCTTCATATAGCAAAGATGACCAGTTCGGTCTCATCAAAAATAACCTTAAGCACTTAGTGATAGTTAAAGGAGGGATAATTTTGTTGAATGTATATTCAAAAACACGTTACGTTATATCTGTTTAAACTAAACATTGCTACTGACGTGACTTTGCATAATGAATTTTTCAATCACTTTGAGTGCTTCTTCTCTGAATAGTCAGTCAGTTCTTATGGTGATATGGTGATACCTAAAAAATGGATTAGCTACATCTTTGGTTTAATTTGTGTACAGTTATCTTAGAGAAAAACGGATGGGCTTACAACATTATTACCAAAACATCAAGCCTTCAACGATATCTAATCTATCAGCAGATAATTTCAGCAAATCATTCATTGATATCCCTCTTGTCTAAGATAAAAAAATGTTCACCTCTTTTAAGGACTGAACTGAAGTTAGTATTGACAGATTTACATTTGTCGATGAGACACTCATATCGAGGTATCCAATCGAAAGAAAATTGTCTCTGATTTGTTCGAAATCGGAGAATTTTCTACCGAGGTAGCCGTTCCGGTTAGAATTTCGAAGAGATCTTCCGACGAAATGCAATGATCGCACATCGGTGATATATACTACGCCAACAATTTTTCAAAGCTATGCGTTGGATTTCCTCCGAAGTTGTTCGACAAAGAATCGCTGCGGAATCAAACGAAAGCAATTGTACGCTTCTTTTTTGTTGGGCTGGAAGTTGTGGCCTCCGTGTAATCCCGAGCAGAACGGAATTGGTGCTATTCACCACCAAAACCAAAATAGCCGGTAATGGCCTTGAATGGCCAACCACTCACACTATCTTCAAGCGCTAGGAATATGGGTATCAAGGTTGACCCAAAACTAAACTAGAAACACAACATCGAACACAGAGTAAGGAAGGCGTGAAGTGGGGAAAGAAGTGGGGACTTCAACCAAAGATGACCATGTGTTTGTACGCTCAATTTTAAAATATGGCTCACTACTATGTTGGCCCACATTGAGTAAAGACTACAACCTCACAAAACTAAAAAGGCTGCAAAGAACAGCTAGTATAGGTAGCATGGGCACACTTAGGTCGGCGACAACGGATGCCGTGCGGCTGTCTATTACATCTATTGCCTCTTGACCAACACATTAAAGATACCGCACTATGTAGCGCAGTAAGACTCAAGGAGACAGGAGTCCATAAGACTACATCACACCCACACTAAGCTTCAAAAAAGGCTTCCACGTAGGTTTTCCTACCAAAGTTCATTGGAAGAGGAACGACGAATCTAAAATGAACTGTGGTGTGGAGTCCGGAGTCTACTCAGAATTACCAAAAAATCAGTATCATACCGCCTACCGGATTTGTCCAGCGTAATCCGGGCGAAACTACTTGCTATCCGAGAGACCAGCACGCAACTGGGGCGCGACACTAAACGAAAAGAAGGAAAGCAAAAATATTGCCATACTCATAGATAGTCAAGCTTCCATTAAGGCCATAAACTCGGCTACAATATCCTCGAAGCTGGTGATTAGTGCCGGAACGAACCGACTCACCTGGGTGAACGCCTAAGGGTCACACTTCTCTGGGTGCCAGAACACAGTGACATTGAAGGAAATCAGCGTGCAGACGAGCTGGCCAGACAAGACTCAGCTCTTCACGGCCCACTTGCGGCATGGGTCCATATCACGCTAGGTGTGGTTAAGGGAGAAATCCAATCATACTTCCTGAAGAAGGCCGACTCCAAATGGAGAAGGTTAACAAATTGCTTCATATCGAGGAAAATATTGCCTTCCTATGACAAACACATAACAAAGAAAGCAATGTATGGATGTCTCAGTGAAGACTTAACATCTACGCTAACTTTTATTGACCTATCATTTTTTGTTTCAAATTTATTTCATAATTTTGTAGGCTTAAATTATTTATATTAATAATAGGGTGGGCTAAATACATTTTAAAAATGCAAATAAATGAACAAAATGGAATTGCTTGGCTTTTGAATTTCAATTGGTTTTTTTAGTAAGAGCAAAAATTCCCATTAATAATGGAATACTACGTAGCAGTTCTTCAAGTGGCTGACTTCGCAATAGCGCAGAGCGTTCTGTCACTCCAAATTTTCAAGACCATGTTGATGGTTTCGGGCTGTAGCTCACGGATGATATTGGCCATAAGTGCTTGAATCTAAGTTTTGGCATAACATCGGTCCTTCAAGGTTCCCCACTAAAAAAAAAAGTCCAAAGGGGTCGAATCGCAGCGACCAATTGACGTCCATAAGACGGCTGAAAATACGATTTCGGAATTTGGTACGCAAAAGATCGATTGTGGCATGGGCCTTGTGGCATGGCACAGTATCCTGCATAAACTAGAGGTCGTTTAAATCCACGTGTTCTTTTAGATTAATTTTTTTACGGATTTTTCGCCCGAAATCGTTATCCAGTTCAAGCTGCTCTAATGCCCAGCTTGTGTATTATAACACGTTCCGTAGTAAATGTCACAATTTTTCATCCTCTATTGGATGGTAGTAATATTAGTTTTTAAGCCGCTAAGTGATTCCGCAAATTGTTCCGCTGCATCTTTCCTCTTTAATCTTCTTACACTCCAGGTGCAGGCCCGGACGTCGTTGTCTATTTTTCATTTGACATGGTCGTGAACAATGAAATCAGTCTTTTCGAAGGCTTTTGGTTGCTTCGTAACAACAGTTTGTTCCGTGAATGGGTTTTTAATCCAGAGCACAACCGCAACCTGGAGGGCCAGCTTCATTTCATTAAATACCCTTAAGACCCTTGAAATTCCAAGACAACCTGTTGTCCGAATATGTCGAAGCAGCTCATCTAGGTTCGCCTGTGACAGAAGGCTGGGTATTCATTCCGAGCCATGCTCACCAGGCTGTTTATAGTGTTGCTATTTTGTATCTTGTTATCAACACTCGCGCTTTTCGTTTAGGAAAGCGAATCCTGTTGGGTGAGACCAATAACCCATGGTTACCACTTATAAGTAAAAATAAGCACAACTGGTGTTAAGTCAGAATTACAACCACTGGGCATTGCCAAGGTGAAGCCAATCAGAGTCTGCCCTCGTTCTACAACACTTAACCACATCCTCCTAGCTCAAAAAGGAAATAATTAACCGGCAAAGATACAAAAGCTGCAGTCTTTAGCCTTTTCCGTTGCCGTTAAAATCGCTAAAGACCTCAAGAAACGCATTTGGCAAGATCGCTGGAGCTTGCATGGCAGACGACAATAGACAGCGAGGCTGATCCAGAACACGGCTGAATGGAATGACCGAAATCACGGTTACTCTCTGGACACGGATACTTCAACGCTTTTTTGCACTTGATTTCTAAAACGAACATTCCAGCCTGCCAGTACGGTGACTCCAAAGAAAACGACGTGCGCCGTACTTTCTTCGCCTTTCGGTATCAGTATTATTTTGATGCTTACCAGTGCGCAAAGCTGGAGCAGAAGAAAGAGAAGTGAAGAAGAACAATCCCGCGAGATCAATTGAGATAGAAAGGGCGTAGATTTACAACCCCCCTAAAGTAATGCGAACAGAGATCCCTCGGGTGGGTCAGAAACCGAAGGAGGAGTTTTTAGTAGACGTATACCTTATTCAAAGAAGAGTCGCACACACTGGAATGATTAACGATAAAAAGACTAAAATAAACTGACGATATTGACATCATTTGTCGGACTCAAGGAAATGTTACAGAAAAGTTTGCTAGCATAGGGCCAGCGGCAAAATTGCTGTCAACAAAAAACCCACACATCGGCATTCAGCATCCACAGCTACTACTTCGAGGTAGTAAGAGACTTTGTCTACATCGGCAACAATATAACCACTGACAACTTAGGCTGAAAACACACCGGATCAAGCAAAACGTTTTTGTTTCGATCGGAAAGGAATTTTCGTATGGTATTGGGTGAGTTAGGATAGGAGTAACAACGATTCTAACTCTAAGGGGGCAGGCCCTGGAAATTTCTGTTGGTAATTTTTTTTTGCCGATTATCAATTGAATGATCGAAATTACAACAATTTGTGTATGAAGCGGATGGTCGTGCGATGGTTGGACCTTGTAAGCGAATTATCCGATATGTTTGTATCGCCAGTATTGCCAGTTCGATTCCGAGTTGATTAACGTGAATTGAGTCTTACACTCTCGGCTTCAGCAGCCGTATGCTCGTCTGTTTCCACTAGACGGATGGATGGAACTGACTTTTCTGTCAAGATTTCGAGCGGGAAACAGCTCAGTGTCAAAATGAGCTATGATTTAAAAAATTATACTTATGTTGCTATAGTTATGTATAACATAACATAAGAAAGATGAATGAAGAGGTAAAAACCCATTTTGAAGAAATGGGTTTTTTGAAAGATGGCAAGTGAGTCGTGTCAAGTTGCCCTGTGTTTTATATTTAGTATTCGTTGACATTTAATTATAGATAGACTTATAGTGCTTTCACATCGAACCAAAAACTGAGTTTTTTGACAAAAATACTTGAAAACTACATCGAAAACGGGAGTTTTCCCATACATTTACAGTTTTAAAAAACTAATAAGTTACGCCTGTTAGTTTTTTTTTTTTTTCAAAAACTTAATTTTCGATTCGGTGTGTAAGCACTATTACAGCCAAACAACGTTCAATCGTTATATTATATTACAAAAATTCAATTTCTGTGAAGAATATTTTTTTGGTGAACCTTGGAGAACTTATGGTTTTCATAATCGACTTACTGAAACGACTAATCGCCATACCATCAAGAAATTAGAGACTCAATATTCATTATTTTATGACACTCGACCAAATAAACCTCAACCATCGGGCAGTGTTAAAAATACAGCGGTTGTAGCTGAAAGTGTAGGCGAAAATCGCAATGAATCGATTCGGCGCGGTTCTCGACGACGTGTCCAGTCATATGGATCAGCATAGGCGGTTCTACGCAAAGATCTTGGTTTGAAGGCATACAAATTTCAGCTGACGCGAAAATTGAAGCCCGTTGACCTTTCGTTCATCATCATTTTAGGGAATGCGCTCTCGAGAGACTTGCTCAAGATCCACTGTTTTCGACCAACATTTTGTTCAGCGATGAGGCTCATTTCTGACTCAGTGGATAGAGCTGTATGTTTTGATTTCGTTACTAAAACTATTACATATGTTTGCATGATTCGGTTCGTGGAAGTACGAGGAAGATTTGTTTTAATTCAACTCTTGTGAAGATGTGTGCTGACGTACCTTGGTCTGTGAGTAGTGAGTACATACATACTTAAAAACGTAAATAATGTGCTTTGTATCAGTCATACGAAAGTAACGAAAGTAACGAATTCCTTGTAACGGATAGTCAGTGAAAAAGTATCGAATCCATAATGGTTTTCATTTTGTCGTTACTTTACAGCTCTATCAATGGATACGTAAATAAGCAAAATTGCGGAATATGGGCTGAAGAACAACCGGAAGAGGTTCAAGAGCTCTTCACGGTGTGGTTTATAGGCCGGTGGAATCATTAGTATTTCTTCAAAAATTTCTTCGCCAACGCTACTGTAAATAGGGATAGTTATCGCGCCATGATAACGGACTATTTTTTGCCTGAAAATAAAACCCAAAATCTCTAGAACATTGATTGTTCCAACAAGAAGACGCTACATGCCACACAGCCCGTGAATCCATGGGCATATTGTGAGAGCGCTGCAATATCACACCGTTAAACATTTTGCCTTCGGGGCTACGTAAAGTCCGAGGTGTTTGTGGATTAGCCAGCTACTATTGAAGCATTGAAGGAATACATTACCTGTGTTATTCCGCGTATTACCGACAAATATGATCGAACACGTCATCGAGCAACCACGCATCTGCTGCCAACATTAGAAGGGGATTATCTTTAAAAAGTGAATCTCAAGCAAGGTTCTTTAGATAAACAATAAAGATATCACGCTATATTTGAATTTTGT